>OU343217.1:303103198-303334301 GCA_910596185.1 Chrysanthemum makinoi
ATGTAAAATAAAGACCTTGCAAGTGTTGAAATGTAAAACAGATCTCGGCATGATATACATCCGGTTGCCTATCGGTCAACCCCAAATGATGTCACCCCATAGATCTAATTATAATATTTGCTTCCGGCCGAGGATTAGAGTTCATGAGTTACCAAAAAAAATAAAAGGGTTTTGCATGTTTCTCGTGGGGATTAACTTTATGTAGGTTTACATAAACATAAATTTTCAGTTGGTCCATAAAGTGTTTTGCATGTTTCTCACCCCAAAGTTTATAAAACAAATTAATAAGTAAGTAGGCTATAAACTCTCAAAGCAGAATGCGATGCGAAGTGCACAAAAATCAAATAATGAGTGGCTCCAACCCTCGACCTAAATTAGTAAGATAAATTTCAGTTTCGATCCCAAGTTAAATAAAGTTTATCCAACTTTATTCACTTTACATGTTTGTGTTGTTGCCGTTAGTGTGTCGTTATTTAAATTTGAAAATACCCTTTTCAAAATATTTGTGTATATTTCGGCTTATAAAACTTGATTTGAAAACAACATAAAAAATGAATGTATTTCGCTAAAAGAGAATAAAAATAGTGTAAGGAAAATATAGTAAATTAAAATGAGACGTTTGTCGATGAGAAAGGATATATATATATATATATATATATATATATATATATATATATATAGATATATATATATATAGGGTTTAGGAGTTTGGGCTTACATTGTTTATTTCTTTTATATAGGCATTGTAGCTTGTTGCTATTTGTAAGTTATAAGAATGGCGTCTGCATTCTTATATAGTGTTATGTAAGTTGCACATGTTGTGCTTTTTGTTTATTTAATCCAAATTTGAGGGCGTAGTTCTATGTCATTGTGTAAATGTTTTTTGTGTAATAAATTTTACCGGGTGAATTAACCCTTTACCCTATATATATATATATATATATATATATATATATATATATATATATATATGTGTGTGTGTGTGTGTGTGTGTAAAGTATATATATAAATATATATTTAAAGTTTTAAAAGAACAAAATCTTGTTCTTAGTTTTACATGTGTATGTGGTAAATATACCACTACATTTTTTGTTTAGTTTTTACAAGGATTATCGTTCGTTACCTTGACTCTCGCACACATCTTACTAGTCTCTTTTCTTGCTCTTTACTTATTTCTTATCTCTGTTAGGATCTATTATTGTTTATCTCTAACCTCATTTGGTGTAGGTTTTTTATTCCATTTACTTGGCGTCTCTCTAAAGGGAGTTACCCAATGGGTGGGATGATGAACGACAAATTCAACGGTTATCTATTAATGGTCGTTAACTAACTGACCATTATCTTTTTTCCTTAAGTAAATAACGGACATTAATCGGCCATTACCTACTAACGTTCGTTAACCGATCGTTATCTCTCTTTTTTTTAACAAATTTAGAAAAAAACCAACACAAGTTTTTATAATTGGCTCGTCTGGTTTCATTGCAAAAGAGTCCTTTGTGACTAACGTGAATTAGCAATTTATGTAAAACAATTAAGAAAAAAGAATAGTACTAACGAAAATCAATAATTTTGTATTAAAATTCTACATGATGAAGTCGCGGGCCTTCAAACCTCGCTTAAAAATATTATGCATGTGTGTCTTAGCAAAACTATGATTCTTTTGTATTGATAAGTTATCCGAGAAAAGATTTTTTAACAAGTAATACAAGTGAATGGTGATTGGAGTAAATGTTATATGGTAAACAATGGTTCAGTCATTTACAATGTTTTGAAAATCGGGTTTTAATTGCCCTTGGTGAATCCTTTGGTCATAGGTTCGACCGTCCGGTCAACCGGTTTCCATTAAAAATAAATAAATTTTTTCAACCGGATCAACCCGGTTCGACACGCCGTCAACATGGTTTTATTACAAAATTGAAAGAACCCACTTTCGGCCAGGTTTCCCGGACGGCAGTCCAGTCAAAAACCCGGCAATTGCGGTTAATCCGATTTTAGAAACCGGGTTTTTAACCTTTTTGCCCGCCGCGACTGTCCGGATAGAACCGGCCGAGTCGGCCGGATTTCAAAACCTCTTTTAAATTTAAGTCAACTTATGGTTTATGACTTTAATCAATTAACTTTGAACCGTTTCATGATTGTAAACCATTTAAAAAATCACCTAGGCATAATACTTGTCCTAGTGGTAAGAAAAATTTAGACATTCATATTTTTGTAAAGCATTTTATAAATTCACCATTTGTGGTGCTTTTAAAAACTAGTTGGATCAAGCGTCAATGCGAGCAATATAGTTATATGTGTTTGCTTACCCGCTTAGTGAATCGTTTCACAAACACTCTGAATATCTATGTGTCAGTTGTATGTGTTTAAAGGTTTCAGTAGCTTTCCCTTGACATCATTATTCCCGCATATAGAAATACCCTCGTAATATCTTACCCGTCAAACACTCTCCCCAAAAGTATATGATTTTGACGAATCAAGATTGTATTGATTGAAATAAAAAATAAAATTGTAAAAATTTGAATCAAAATAAAATAAACCTCACTAAAAATGTAAAATCTAACAACTTATAAAAAGATATCAAAATAGACGTTGAATTAATGAGCACAAAATTTTAAAAAATACGGTGAAATTAGATTATAAAAAAATTAAATAAATAAAAAGATATTTAGGTTTGAAAATAAAAGTAATTATTTTGTTAAGAAGTGGCACATGTCTAAGATCGGGCATTTTTGTTAGGAGTTAGGCTTAGAGTTTGTTAGGGCATTATTGGAGCTCGTTATCTTAATTTTTTGTTAGAGTTAGGCTGCATTAGGGTGGGTTATCCATGCATTATAATATATAGTTGGATACCGCGCATGTGGCGATAAGTAAAGTTATATGTGTTTGATTACCCGCTGGTCGTTTTCTGTATTCCTCTTGTATATGTGTTAGTTATGTGTTTGTCATTAGTTTAAAGCTTCACATCATTATTCACATAGAAAGATCCTCGTTTTACCCGTTAAACGCTCTCCTCAAAAGTATATGATTTTGGCAAATTAAGATTGTATTGATTGAATAAAAGTTAAAGTTATAAAAATTTGAATCAAAATAAAATAAACCCTTAAAATGTAAAATATAAAACTCATACAAATATATAAATTAGATTATAAAAAATATAGTAAAATTAGATTATAAAAAAAAATAGATAAAAAGATATTTCAGTTTGAAAATATGTCATCTAATGATTGTTCATATCAAATTTTTTATTATAAATTAAGCTTATATTTTGTTAAGAAGAAACACATAACATCCCATGATTGAAGTCGTTATCCTAATTTTTATTAAGAGTTAGGCAAGTTAAAATTGAGTTTGGGGGTGTTTGTTTTTGAAAAAACTAACTTACTTACCTCACGAATCCGCTCGTTGAGCTGGAGACATTTTGGCCGTTAGATCGTTTGTTTTTTTCGTTGAGCCTTGATCGAGAGGCAATAAGATCTTAATGGTTACAGGCGAGAGGGTGTCTTATCACTCTTGTTGCTCTTGTGACACAAAAAAAATTAAAAAATATTAGTACGAGCAAGCAAATGTCGATTCAAACATGAGTTTTTTTCCGTTCGATGCGGTCGGTCATACATTCGCCGATTCAGATTGAGGATATGCGGTTCGTTCATTGAACCTTTTAAAAACAAACACCACCTTAGCCATGCATTAAAATATACAATAAGAGTATAGATACTATAGATGACGGGCCATTTTGATGCAATGTGGCCTTATCGTCTAGTTTCTAGACGTTGGACATTCTATAACGATCATGAACAAATAGATTGGTTGATGAATAAACCTTCCAGCATTCTTAAAAAATGGTAAAACTACATTTTAGAATGAAAATTATCTTCCTTTTCTTTTCTTTTTTTTTTTTTTTTTTCTTTTTCACTCAAACAGCTGAAGCAAAAGCCGATTTACTGACGTAAGGTGCCACTTCATCACTGAGCAAAAGAAGACGAACTACCTCTAAAACACATACCAAAATCACAAAACAAAACCAAAACACCTCACACAATTTTGAAGTTGCTAACTATTCTTTTGAGTGCACTGAATGCAATGACTATAAGTACCACTGTCTACCCTTTGAAGCTAGCATTCTCAAATTCACCCTCATACCATGTTCTCTCATGAACTTCATAGCCTCCCTACCCAATGTAATAAACCAAGAACAAGCAGCACCCAATACTAACCTCATTGTATCCTTCGGTCCATAAACATTAGCACCAGTACCACCAGAAACCTCCACATAGGACCATGTGGCAGGACCAACATGACTGCTTTCCAAGGGGCACAACCCAAGAATTTTGTTAAGCCACCCAGATAATTTCACAAGTAGATTGGCCAGCCATGCCACTTCATCGTTAGATATTGGTCTCTTCATCCAATCACCCTTGTATCGTATGTCTGTTGTCGGACGGTTTCCAGCTGTTCTAGGCGGAATATCATTCTGTGAATTTTCGGATTTTTTTCCTTCAGGTATGCTAGAACATCTTATGATATTGCCACCAAATAAATATCCCATTCGGCTCTTTAAGAAACTTACAAGCTGTAGGTTGTTAGCAAAATTTTCACCCATAAATTGAAGCTCAGACTCGGCCCTTAGAGCAAGTAGCTGCATTAAGAACAAAAAACCTGTTAAGAGTAACCATAATAGATAGGTGTAGACACATTTACAGTTAAGTTGCTTGAATTTTCCATATCTTGTATAAAGATAGTAGCTTGGTTTAAATACTGAAGACCTGAAGTTAAGGAGATCTCTCCCCTGATCAAAGAGAAACAACAGAAGGGTTGACAACTTGACATTATGTGATTATAGCCCTTTCAGTTCTGTTTTTTAGAAGCCACATTTACATCTAAGCTAACCCACATTAGGTGTTAACGTGTTTATACATACTATGCAGGGAAAAAAAATAACACAGCAAAAACTGAGCAAAAACAAAAGACCTGCATTAAGAACAAAAAAACCTGTTAAGAGTAACCATAATAGATAGGTGTAGACACATTTACAGTTAAGTTGCTTGAATTTTCCATATCTTGTATAAAGATAGTAGCTTGGTTTAAATACTGAAGACCTGAAGTTAAGGAGATCTCTCCCCTGATCAAAGAGAAACAACAGAAGGGTTGACAACTTGACATTATGTCATCGAATTATAGCCCTTTCAGTTCTGTTTTTTAGAAGCCACATTTACATCTAAGCTAACCCACATTAGGTGTTAACGTGTTTATACATACTATGGAGGGAAAAAAAATAACACAGCAAAAACTGAGCAAAAACAAAAGAAACCTGAAGAAGCTGCTGTCCACCATCTTCACTTGTGCTAAATAGCTTTAGATCTTTATTCCAGTTCTCATGCAAGAACGATCCATCAGCATTAGTTTCGGATAGACCATCTTCCCAGTCCTAAAAATCAAAGTCGAGCCGAACCAAAACAACCAGCAATAAAAAACACCAAATAGTTAGTTGAGCTCATAAAACCAACTCCAGTACCACAAAAGCATGCCCATATAACTCGTTTCAAATCCAAGTTCATCATATGGAGTAACTTATTTCAACCGAGAAACTAATAAATTAAATTATAATAGCCTTTAGATATGAACTACCAAGTAACTGAAACTGCAAATACCTGGCATTGCAATGTAAAATTACCTGCAACTGTTCACGGATTGAAGGAACGAATCTGTATAGTGTATTAAGCATCGACTTTGATGATCCTGATGGAACAGAATGAAAGACAATGTCTACATTTTTATGAGGTCCACAAGTTCCCTAGACGATGTTAAAATGTTTACAACCTGCAAATAACAAACAATAGGGATATTAGTCAGAATGAGAATTCTGTTCAGCTTTTATACAGTGGTACTAACCTGCTTCTATTCCTCACTAAGGAGAAACAACACTAGCACTCATGGTTGTAGATCACTTGCATCTAACTCCTAATCAGTATATTTTCTTCAAATATGACCACGTTAATAAATGATGCACCTTTATTCAAATTATGCCATCCGGGTTTACATAAAGAAGTTCAAGATTACTACAGATTGAGTTCTCCAAATGATCAAGATGTATGCCAGCTAGTCTTAGCACAAATGACTTGTCACTTTCCAAACTATTGCAGATGTTTTAATACAGATACTGATCTAGATAACTTCTACTTTCCAATGCTAGTATCTGCTTCATGAAAACATTTAGTGATCAATGTTAATACCTCAAATTCAATGAATGAAATTTATTTTACAATTCAGTGCACTCAAGATGCATAAAGCGGCAACCTTCTTGAATAAGTGATGGTTTCTGCAGCTGCCAGCTGGCATAAGTTTCACTGGGCTAGAATCTTCTTAATGAAATAATTATGTCAGATGTAAACATTTAAAGTAATTTAACAGCTATTGCCAGTAGAGCAAGGCTTTTAAAAAAAACTGTGACCCCCTACTCTCTACTAATTCAAAAGAATCTCAGTGTATAGATCAAACTTGAATGACTCGAGCACATCCCAAAGAAGCAGACTGGATCAGAAAATATAATTTAACAGTTACCAGTGTGCATAAGATGTTTATGTATTCAACGACTGAATGTAAGATACATTGGATCACGATGATAGTCAAACCTTAATCCCTCAAAACAACTGAACTTGGATTTTATCAATAACAATTATCCACAAAACTTGACGAAATAGTATTTGTGACAAAATAAAAGAGAAATGGACAAACCTCGGTTATCATTTGCACTATAACTTCTGCATCTGTGTGGATAAACTTATGAGCAAAACCAATGAAATGCATAACCAACGAAGTGTAGAAAAGGTAGTTTGATATCACAAAGCCTTGCCAAGAGGACGAATAATTGAGTGGTTTCAATACATTCATAGAATGTTTCTTTAAACTATCTTTATTCACATCAATCTCTGGAATTCCGTCCAAACTAATTGCCCATGGTTCCATATAGTTGACCCAAAGGGAAAACACATGAGAAATGCTCTTCACTGACGTTTCTACAGGACAAAACAGAAACGTTCTCAATATGTATCTATAAAGGGGCCTCTGGATACATGAGTTCCAATAACCAATAGATACCCCCATACTAGAAGAAATATTCATATCAGCAGGAGCAGAACCTGACCCCCTCCATGCAGTAATTTCCACCTGATCAACACCCTTTGAAACCAAACTTGAATTCAAATACTTGACCAACACATTAACAACCTCACCCAACCCAGCGGTAGGAGGAAGCTCAGCTAAAACAGACCTTAGCGGAAGCACAACACCAAATGACTTACAAAGCCTAACGGGCAAAGGTGAGAAGTCATTATCCAAAATCCAGAAATGTATAAGTGTGTGAACAAAAAACTCGGCGTTCTCAAGAACCAAACAATTATAGCCAGACGAATAATGCAACAACAAACTCCTGTAAGGAGACTGAGCATTCAAATCACTAAAAGGCACAAAGAAACGAAGATAACCTTGCAAAAGCCTAACATACAGATTACCACCATCCATATTCTTGTCATCATTCACCCTATTATTCTTAAACACCGGAATGGCCCAATTCTCTAAAGTAAACCTTTTGCTAACGCTGCTTCTAACGCAAATACGGCTCTCAGAATTTCCTTTAGAAACAGGATAATAAGCAAACCAGAAGAAATAATATTCCAATATATTCAACTGAAGATGAGGAGGAGTATCTTTAAGCCTTCCTCCTCTAAACAAAGGACACAAATCAGATAAAACTCCTCCGCCACACTGTCTAGAATTCTGTAACGTCAAACGGACCCATTCCGGTAACCGTTCAATAGGAAAAACATATTTAACTAAAGACAACCTATCAACAGCTGTAACAGAATTCAATAAGACACCAGAAGGTGAAAGAAAGTTAAAGAGTTTACCAGAGAGTTCCGTTTTATGAATCCATGGGTTAGGGTTTTGAAGTTCGAAACCGAATAATTTGCAAATTAGGGTTGGAAAAGTGAGGGAAAAGAACCAGCGTGACTGGTCGGGAGAGTGTTTTTGGAGAAATGATTCCACGGATGCGCAGGCGGCGGATATTTGTTCCGGTGATGATGCGGCGGATATTGTCACGGCGAGGTCGCCGGATTTTGTTTGTGCGTCTGTTGCGTATGTGTGCGACATCATTGATTGATTGTTGATGGATTTGATAGTCTCGTGTTTTATTAGAGAAAGAAAATATATGTTATTATTAGGTCAAATAAGAGAATTTTGAAGGTTTAAATGGCGGGGATAAGAAGATTGTAGGAGAAGTTACATGTTGTCGAATCGGGATCCTACAGGATCGTTTTGTTTCTGAAGATCGTGATCGTAAGATCGGATTGGGATCTTAAGATCTCTACCTATGTTATTTAATAATTTATGTAATTTATATACAAATCTACAAATTAATACATTATAACCATAAAATCTTGAATGTTTCATATAAATGTTGTCCTAAATTATGATTATAAAATGTTAAAAAAGATTAGCATGTTGTTTTTTGAATTTTACAAACAAACAACCCATAAATTTGTAGTTTTTAGTTTGTAATCAGAAAAAGTAAGATCGGATCGGATTAGATCGTAAGATCGTATGGTAAAGATCGGGATCCTATAAGATCTTAAGCTTGCAAAGATCCTATGTCGGATCCGGATCGTTTTTGCGTTCGCGATATCGTAAAATCGCAGAATCCTAAGATCGAATCGGGATCCTGACAACACTTACAAGTGTTAAAAACTGGATCTTGCGACTATCGGCCTACTCGCATATTCTTATTTTAACCTTCTTTCTTTTTATCTACTTTCTCTTTCTCGTCTAGGGGATACGATTAATGCTTTTGTCTTCATGTTTTTATCTTACTAAAGAGTGCACGTGCATATCAACGAAAATTTTCAGCGGCAGATAATTAATGATACGCGATATTGTAGTAAGTGTTTCGTATAACGTTCAAACACAACCAAAACATCAAGTATTAAAGGTTTTCAAACCTACTCCCTTTGGTGTATATGGAGAATCCCTACAATGAATAGACTTGATAAACTAAGACTTTCGTCTGAAATCTTAGAAACTTATTTTGCAATGCAAGTGGCAAGTAAAGATTATCAAAGTCGACACACTACACAACGAACTATAAGCTGGAGGTATCATGCATTGCATGTTGATAATCATTCGTGCATGATGGATTATAGGACCTAGTTTGTGTATCTAATAATAAAATAAACATTTGATTTGTCATACACAACCAACTACATTTTTGGGATGACTTGCATGGAACACTTACAGATAGTTCATGCATGATGAGATGTAGGAAATATATTGTGTAACTAAAATCATTTTAAAGCCAACTAAGTTTCAACTAATCACAAATACCAACAAAGAATAAATGCACTTCCAGCACCACCTAATAAGGTCCTTAAGTACAACTTGTCATAAACTAAATCTATTTTCCTTTGGATAATTAATTTATTCAACAAGCATCAAAACATAATTCACCATAAGTAAAATCTCAAGATTCATAAAAACACACACATCATAATTTTCGACACAAAAAAGTGAAGAAAAAGATGGACAATGTGCCGGAATTACCAAACAATGTGTTATATCTCATATTTAGTTTAAAAAAAAAAAATACTTTCTCTCTAGGAGAAGTCGGCCCGCCTCCGTCTAATTCGGCCAAAAAATTCACCCTAAATGATGTCCTGTCTACCTTTGAACGATTGTTATTGTTTTTAGGTATGCAATACATGATTTAGGGTGTGGCTGATCTGATCTTATTTTTTTCACAAACGTTTCTCCCTTAATCTGATGGTGTTTGAGTCAAAACCCTATATCCTTTATATACAATCACTCTTTAATTCGTCTTTTATTAGACGTTTTTATGGTGAACGATTTTAGGGTTTCGATTATGGTTTTGGCGATCTCACATGGTGACCCTAACATCCTTTCTCTGATCGATCCTGGTGTGATAGTTTTTCTTAGGGTTCCTTGTTGTTTCTATGATGTGCATCGAAGGTTATTTAATGTGCAGATCCAGTTTGGTTGATCCTAAATGTTACAAATCCTTTTTTGGGTTTTTAATTTGGTATTGATTGAAGGTGACCCTCGTTAGGGTTTATTCGTTATTGCATGTTCCTGATTGGATTGAGATTTATGTTATGTGGGTTTCAGAGAGATGTACGTCTGGTTTGTTGCTTCGATTCGATGTTAGGTTTATCGCATGGCAGTTTGTGGTAACGTTCTTCTGCTACTTGACTGCTATTGGTCGACTTTTGTCTGGAAGTTAGGGTTGTAAAATCTATTGAAGTCTAATATGGGTTCGCTACAGTAGTTGTGTTTAACTCTAATCAAGGTTTTCTTGTATTCTATTATGGAGCTGTATTGGATTGCATATTGGTCATTGTTGCGTTTGCAGCTTTATTGCTTAGTAGGGTTTCGTTGAATCCGTATTATATGACCTGTTGATTGTGGTCTTTATGGGTTTACATAACGAATCCATGTTTGGGTATTGTCTTTTATCGATTGCTGGTAATTCTGTCCTAGTTTGATCATCGATATTGGGACAATTATTGTGCTAAGTTTGGGTTTCTTTGTGGAAGTGTGTAGGTTTTCTACTTTCGTTTGTTCATTCATTTATCCTTCCATTCCATTCCGTCAAATCCATTCCATTTCCATCCATTGAGATTCTCCCGTTTCGTTGGTGCTACCTTAGTGAATCAAGTTTTAATTCCATATTACTGATTCTATATGAGTCATTGGCAGGGTTGTAAGTTTTATTTTGTAGTTATAAGAGAATGGCATGTCATTCTTATATGAGAGTTTGTAAGTGTCCTTAGGGATGAGATGAGGAAGTCACCTTCATCCTTTGTAATTCAATGTTTTTGGTAATGCATTTACCAGGGCGAAAATCCCTTTTACCCAAAAAAAAATAATCTCATGTTTAATATTTCAAGTGGTGACTCAAGTTTCATCATTGCTCGATGAAGGCAAGTTGATGATGATAATAATGTGGTTGCTCAAACACCGATTGAGGAAGTTGGAAAAGCCGAAACTTGGCATATGCATGATATAACTCGTCTGCCAGAGGTTACTCCTGATGAAATAAATCAATAAGACATTTGGAACAACCTTGATGAAGATCAATGATCAAGATCTCCACTTAGATGTCTTGGAGATGAAAAATTTTGGGAAAAGACAAGGGAACCCATAAGCCCAAAGCTTTGTGAGAGTAAAACTTGGTGTGTTGTAAAACCCTATTGGCATGCTCAATGCCATTAAGGACAATATGCAAAGAGACTAGAGAAGTGCTCAAGTCTCTTCGTGAGGGTAAAACTTCGGTGGGTTGTAAAAACCGAATAATTTGCAAATTAGGTTGGAAAAGTGAGGGAAAAGAACCGTGTTGGTGGGAGAGTGTTTTTGGAGAAAAGATTCCACCGATGTGCGGAGGCGGATATTTTTCCGTGATGATGCGGCGGATATTGTGACGACGATTCGCCGGATTTTGTTTGTGCGTATGTGTGCGACATCATTGATTGATTGTTGATGGATTGATAGTCTGTATGTTTTTATTAAAGAAAATAAAAGATATTATTATTAGGTCAAATAAGAGAATTTTGAAGGTTTAAATGGCGGGGATAAGAAGATTGTATAAGAAGTTACAAGTGTGTATTAAAAATTTGGATCTTGTGACTATCGGCCCTACTCGCATATTCTTATTTTCAACCTTCTTTCTTTTTATCTACGTATACTCCGCTCACTATTTTAGTTTTGTTAGTAATCAAATGGCACGCGAAACAAAATCTTAAGGCCCTTTTTCATTTGGTTCGTTGTAATATGGGATTCACCCATGTCATTTGTACTTCAATGTTTTTTGGTGTAATAGAATTTTACCAGGGTGAGTTAACCCTTTTACCCAAAAAAAAAAAAAAAAAAAAAAGACATATAAATAAGTAATGCAAGAAATAAAGAGTAAAGGAATGCAAAACCAACCACAGTATTTATAGTGGTTCGGCTACAAGGACACAACTACATAACTTGTACATTGACCGTCATATCCAGTACACCTTCACACCGATGCCTTCAACATGACACGCTATGGAGGGAGGAAAGAACTATCAACAAGATGCACTTCAGTGGTCTTGATGATGACGAAGCTTAGCAACTCATGACCTTGAGCTTGCACGTCTTCAAGAGATGGTGATCTCGCCTTTAAAAGGAACCTAGAGAATCACACAAAGACAAAACTACATAGAATGATCCTTTGGATGTGTGGTTAGAGAGGTTAGAACATAGAGAGAGACAGAGAGAGAGAGAGAGTATGTCTAAAAGGGTAATGAGCAAGAGAGAAACGACTCACTATTTATAGGCAAAACCATCCTATTATCCCACGGTTCCGGTGAATCGCTCACCCAAGGGATCCGGCCAGTGCAATTCCAGGGATCCGGCTGTTGGGTCAGCTTAGTCCGGGTTATGGGTTATGGGTTATGGAAAATGGGTCATGGACTTTGGATCATGGATACCCAACAAGATACAATGTACCTAGTCAATGGGTTATGGATCTTGGGTCATGGGTCATGGATCATGGATAATATCCAACATGACTTCATGCATGATGTCATGCAATGGGTCATGGGTTATGGATCATGCTCCATGGGTATGGGTTATGGACTTTGGTTCTTACCCAACAAGATTCATTGTACCTAGTCAATGGATCATGGGTCTTGGACCATGGGTTATTGATAAGGATTTAAAACGTACGCTTTTAGGGGGTCATTTAAGCCCTAAATCGACCACTTTTATATCCGTTGCTGCTTAATTTCATTCCTTTTCACTTTTTAGGTCTCTTGGAAGCATAATGCTGGAATGAAGCACATTTGGACGAAAAGGAGCAAATACATGAAGAAAATGGCACAGTCAAGATCGAAGCCACTCAAAGCTGATCAACAATACCTGACGGCGTCCCAAACAAAGGGCGACGCCGTCCCTATATGATGACTTGATCAAAACATGCACGCAACGGCTCAGTGGAAATTTTGGTCACATAACCTGACGGCGTCACGCCTTAATAAAGAAGGGCCGTCACTTACAGTTTTCAACTCAGATGGCCTAGATCTAAAATCAAGACGACGTCCCAACTGAAGACCGACGGCGTCACAACTCTAAGGTGACACCGTCCAATCGATGACTTCGAAACCCTAATGATGGCGAGCTGACGGCGTCCCATGAAAAAGGTGACTCCGTCGCAAGTGTAAATCTATATATAGAATTCGATTTTTCTGCATTTAGAGAGGTAGACTTTTGTAGAAAAAACCCTAAATCGTTTGTAGTCCGAATTGGACAGTATCTTAGGGTCCCATACCCTATTTTACACATCGAGATAAGTATTTTAATCCAAAGTAACATTATGTCTATCCCTTATTCGATTGATTGTGTGTATGCTTGCTTGTTTACCATGTCTAGCTAAATTTCTTATGTGTTTGCTTAGATCTATGAAACATAGTTATTGATTATTGTTAGGTTGTTTCTTATCTTAATTTTAAATTGGCTTAGGAGTGCAACTAGGCATCATTCGTTGTATTTAATACTTGAGTATGCTTTATGAATGTGTGGCTTATGAATGAAATAGCTTAGGCTTGCCGACTCCGTATGTCATAAACGAGAGATAACCTCAAAGAACTAGGGGGCACGCATACCCTACGACCTCAGGAATACAACGCGTTAAGATAAGGTGTGACAATTCAACCGACCAATAAAAGATAACTAGGGAGTAATAGTATCTAGGTAAACACATTTTTAATCATCATTAAGAGCATACTTCAATTAGACACCCGTAGTAATTAGATAAATTAGATAATTAGACAAGTAGAAGTAATCGGTAGAAGTACCACCCCCCAACCAATTGCCCCGAGATATTTACCTTAGCTTTCTAAAAAACCATAAAAAGATAAAAAAAAAAAAAAAAAACCCCCTTACCAAGTCATACATTTCTTATTAGCATTCCTATTCCCCTAGAGAACGATATCAATCCTCGAGGCTTACCCAATACTACACTATAACAATTAGGTTCACTGCCTAGGAGGTTGAAAAACTTGCACGACGAAAAAGAAGTTTCCTTTGACCCCGAACGCGCTCCGTACGCGCATCAGTTATGGACTTTGGTTTTTACCCATTATTTACCCATTACAACATATATAAAGAACATATACATTTTTATAAAATGTGAGTAAACAATATTACTTGTAAGTGTTTTATAAATATGTCTTTGGTTTTATATAACTTATTTAACTAAACATGTTTTGATGGTTTTGATATATTTAGTAAAAGTGTGTTAGTAAACTATTGGCTCAAAGCTTTTACGTATTTTGTTTATTTCGTTAAAATAATTTTATTTTTGTTATCGAAAAAATATTAGAAGATCATAAAATATAAATAAACGTTTTTATGGTTTATTTGTATTAACATATTATAATAATAAAAAAGAGTAAAAATAGGTTTTAATTAAAAAAAAAAGTTTTATTAAAAAAATGGGGGTGCGTGGGGATAGGATAATGCTTTTGTCTTCATGTTTTTCATGTTACTAAGCGGTAACCATGCATAGCAATGAAAATTCTTAGCGGCGAATAATTAACGGTATGCGATATCGTGGTAAGTGTTTCGTATAACGTTCAAAATAAAACGTGAAAAAAATTAAATGTAATTGCAAATAGTTTTAACATGCGATAATTCAACTCTAGCAAAAAATCTTAACATTCATCAAACAACATACAAAAATATTTAGTGAAATTAAAACCCTAAAAGTCCTCTCTAGTGGCGGCGACAAACAAAACCCCCAAAACTTCAATTCGTTTTTTTCCATAAATTCCACTCAAATCCTTGTTTTTCTTTCATAAATCTGTTAGGGTTATTGATTACTATTCGTACTAATCACTTTCTTGATTAGATTCGTGGAATTAAACAAGTTCTTGTTGTGATTTTGTGAAATCGTTTTTTTAGGGTTTGTTATAACCGCCTATGTGTTTAAATCGTTCATCCAATCATAATCCTTATTGAAGTCGGTTTTTTGGTACCTTATTTATCCTAATCAGTATTAGGGTATACAAATTCGATTTTATTACTTTTGGTTTGATCGATTCTTTATCCAATTACTGCACTTTGTTTCTAATATATGATTCTCTTTTGGGTTTCGTTTCTTTGTGTGCATCTAATTGCTGGTACTTAATTCTATACTATACTCGTTTAGGGTTTAGTTATATTGGATCGTTGTGGTGTATTTGGTCTTTATTGATAAACAAATTCCGTTTGGGGTTTGGTACATTCTTATTTGCAAGTAACCTGTTCTAGGGTTTCGTTACTATACAAGTGCGCTTGGTTTGTTGCTGTAAGTTTATTGTACGTGGGTTTGAGAGTGATGGAATCAGGGTTTTTGAATGGTAAGAAGCCTACTAAGGCTACTGGGTTGGCTACTAAGATTAACAATATCGATGGTAAGGTACTTGTTAACGAGGGTAAGCCATTGAAATCAATATTGAAAGGTGCAGGTTTGGGTGGAAAAAGGGGTTTTGTTCTTCCTAGTGATCATGGTCCCGTTGTTTCTGATCCGAACAATGCTATACATCAAGGGGTAAGTTTAGCTAGTCCTAAATCTGATGTTCCTAAGCTAAATGATGTTGTTGAACCTGATTCTTTGGGGGCTGCAATTGTGGATACGTCTAAGGTTAATGGTGAAAGACTAGCTGATGGGTGTAATATTGATGGTGCTAAAGTTGTGATCCCCCTAGCCATTGTTGACGTTATGGGTTCTAAATTTGATAATACGTTATGCGGATTTTTCCTTGGGCAACGTTTAGCTTTTCCTATTGTTAAAGATTATGTCATGCATACGTGGGGTAAGTTTGGCTTCGAATGTGTAATGTTGCATAATCATTTCTTCCTTTTCAAATTCAAGACTCAAGAGGGTATGAATAAGGTGCTTGAGTATGGTCCTTGGTTTATCATATCGAATCCCATTTTCTTGAAGAGTTGGGTTCCTAATACAAGGTTGGAGAGGGAAAACATTACAAAGTACTGGTATGGGTTCTTATTCATAATGTACCTGCTATTACGTGTTTTCTGAAGTTGGTATTGGTTTGATTGCACAACAGCTTGGTCGTATTATACGTATTGATGCATGTACTAGAGCTATGTGTAGTAATCCTTGGGGTCGTCATTCTTATGCACGGGTTCTAATTGAGTTATCTGCTGAACGGGTTATTTTGGAATCAATTGAAGTTGCTATATCGTTGCCTAAGGGTAAGGGTCATTATATGGAAGTTCTTGAAGTCGAATATGAATGGTGGCCATATCGGTGTTCTAAATGTAATGTTTTTAACCATGAGGACGTTACTTGCCCTCTTAGGAGAATGCCGGCTACTAGGGGTTCAGATTCGACTCATAAAGATGTTGGTGATAATCGGGGTGTTCACCTGGATAAGGTTGGAAATAAGGCTACCAAAGTTAACCAAAGGCCTCGGTATTTCAAACCAAAGTCTAATTTTGAATATAAATCTGTTTCTAAACCTACTACTAAGAAGAATGCTAATGATACTAAACGTAGTTTGGAGGCTGCTCGGTGGTTCACCCCGAAGGATGATTCGTTGGTGTTACTCGAGAGTGTTAAAGGGTGATGCTGGTCCGTGCAAGGTGGTGGTGGAGGTACCACATGATAGTGACAAGAAGGATACCGTATGTGATGTCTCTACTAGTGTTGTACCTGTGAAAAGTGGCAATGGAAGTTTGTGAGATCAATTCTCTAAGACCCATAATGTCTCCACACAGAAGGAAAGTTCATCCTTGTCATTAGTTGGTTCGTCGGATGATGATGAAGTGTGTATGCCGAGGTCATGCCGGAGATGGTTTTGGATGATTTGAAGTCCTATGATGGTTATGATTATGATTTTCCTTCATATGGTTTTTGATAGTCGCGAAAGTGTCATATTAGTATTGTCTTATTGTGTTTGTTATAAGAATGGCCTGTCATTCTTATATAGTTGGTTTGGTTACTTGTGTTTTTTGCATGTAAGTGTCCTATGGGACTGAGATGATGGATACACCATATCCTTTGTACTTCAATGTTTTGGGTAATAAATTTTACTGGGGTGAATTAATCCTTTTACCCAAAAAAAATATTTAGTGAAACTAAAAATAAGACATTTCGTCAATTATGTGATAATAACTAACAATTCACATTATTCGGTCGTAAAACTTCTTGGTACAAAACATTTGAGGTGTAGATTCCTCCTTGACCGAACTTGGCTTTACTAATACCTTTATAGTTCTATGTGATATCCTTCTAGACAAAGCAACATAAAGTTGGCCATTCGAGAAAACATAGTCGGGTAAATAGACACACACATTTGGAATTGTTCCACAAAAAGGTGTAGATTGGCGGGATCACCCTGACCCCGGGTGTCTTTTGGCACCAGCCATTGTCCACCCCATAAGGAATAAAGCGACAACTCTCCGGCCTAGTGGGCACCAACTAGAGTGAGCACGAGCCAAGACTCGGACCCTTGAGCCCTTATTCAACAAAGTCTTTCTAGTGTGTCCATAGATTTTGCGGAGGTGGGTACCTATCTGAAGCAAATGCCTAGGATGGGACTCAAAACTGGGTCTGTTGAATCAAGAACGAGTGCTCTAACCATTGGACTAATGCTCCAGTGTTCCACATTTGGAATTGTTTAGCCCTGAGCTTTATTGATAGTCATCGCAAAGCTAAGGCGTACAAGTATAATTATTTGTCTTTATACACCGTCACCATGTAGATATTCGTCTACTAAACCTTTATTTAAATTAAACATAAATATTGAAAACTGAAAATGATGTGGGGACATTTTATATATATGGTTAGTTTATAAAGAATTAATTGAAATTGTAATTTGATTTTGAATTTTATTAAACTTTATTTATAGTTTGTTAATATGCATATTTGTAAAAGCAAGTTTTCTTTTGTAAATTAGTTTGTTTGTGTTTCCTATAATAGATTTTAACTTTTCAAGAATAAAGAAAATGAGATTAAACTCATTATATATAGTATAAAATATAAAATAGATATAAATTGCTTTATAATAATTCTTAATGAGGAGAGTTATTTTACATACCAAACTTTTCTTACATACCAGGGACTCTCTCACCATCCATCTAAAAGAAAATTAATATATGAGATTAAAACATTTTATTATTTCACCTATTTTTATAATTTAAATATCTCTTAAACCGTTAATCGTTAAGTGAAAATATTTACACCGTCGCGAAGAGCATTTAATTATCTTTCTATAGACGGGCACTTTGATATACTTTTGAAAAAAGAGAAAAATTTCGTTTTTACGTTTTTCGTCTTTTTTTCATTTTTTTACGTTAATGAAATTTGCATGAAAATATCATATATGATTAAACACTAATTTGAAATTTGCATGAAAATATCATATATGATTAAACACTAATTTGATTATCACATGTGATATTAGTGTTAAATCATACGGAGTATATGATATGTGATATCACATGCCATATTACACTAATATCACATGTGATATTACATATCATATATGATATAACACTAATATTGGGAAAAAAACCCTAAAAGGCTCTCTCTATGTGCCGACAAAATTTCTAAATGGCAAACAATTGATTCGTATTCTACAATCACTGAATTTATTATTTTAATCTTGTTTGTCATTTATGCATGGTGCATTCTATCTATCATCCTTCCTGATTGGTTGATGTTTTATTATCAATTGGTCGGTTGTGAATCTTGCATGCATTTATTTTGTCTTTGGTTGGCTTTTTTAATCATTATGGCTATGGGATGGTGGCGTTCTCGTTCTGCTGCTATTCGTTGTTTATGTACTGCTCTGGTTCTATTTATTGGATTTGTTTTTTGTACGTGGGTAATGAGAGATTAGCTGCTGCTTTTTTATTGCGTTTGGGTACTTGGTTTTGAGGTTTTAGGGTTTTCTATGACGGATGTGTTTGAACCTGATGGGAGTGTAGGTAAAAAGGTATGCTTTGTTACTAATGATAGTCCTGTTAATGATGGAAACATGGTGATATCTAGGTCGGATGGGGCTGCGTTTTATGATGACGATGGGGAAGACGAATTCCCCTTGCTGAACTCGTTAGCCAAGAAGATAAGAAATGTCGATGGACACATGATACGATCGAGTAGGGTTCCCATTAGGGCTGTTAGGGACGCTACTATTGGACCAGGCTCGAATGCTTCGTTGGATAATGAGGTAAAAAGTAATAAGGTTAACGAGAATGTTATTAATTCTAATACATTGCATGGTTGTGGGGATCCTTTGTTAGCTGCTAGTGGTAAAGTGGGACAGTCATGTGATATTGGTAATGGGTGTAAGCATGGCTTTCCTGTTGTTGAGTTGAATCGATGTGAGTCCTATGGAAAGTGTTAAAAGTAAACTAAGAGCTGCTAATGGAATTCCGATCGTATGCTTCGTCGTTAATGATGCTACTACGATGAAAAGGTAAATTTTTATTCGTTATCTCGATGAATCATTGGAAAACGCTGATTGGCTATACCTTTGGCGTCGGTAGAGGGTTAATAATCGGGTTTGAATACGCTATATGGGTATTTTATTGGAAAGAGGCTAGCGTTTCTGATATGTGCTTATTCACATATCTTTTCACTATCAAAACAGACCCAAAACAACCAAGGAAAAGCCGTTTATTGCTTATATTTGTGGTTTTCTTGAGTTTGTGCTTGTGCAGGTACGGATATGTCAAAACACACAAAAGGATCCAAATCAGATGTAAATCCGAGCACGAGAGATCAAGAGAGTTTTAGCTGAGCTGGAAGGTCATGCTTGTGCATTTGGAAAGATTTTATTCCCAGAAGATGATTTTGAAGTTTCAGAAAAGTTTGAAGAAAAGTCAAGAATGACCCCTGCACTTTCAGCTTTTGACAAAATTGGTCCCTGAAGTTTCAGAAATTACAGAATGCACCCTTGGATTATTTGAGATTTTCATGATTAGTCCTTGATGAGATTTTCAGAAAGTACATTTAGTCCTTGAAATCCAATTATACAAGTTTGGTCCCTATATTACTAATTGGTTCACATTTAAATCCCTTATCCAAATCCACTAAATCCATTCGGCCCAAAACAAATACCGAGCCCAATAGTTAAATCACTTATGCGGTTTGGTTATTTTAACCCGAAAAAGCAAACCAAACCCGCTCATTAAACCGGTCAACCCAACCAATGTAAACTCTTGAAATATAATAAAACCCGAGCGCCAAATCCTTTACCCCCTTTTACCCCAATTACCAGATCATATGAACCCTAATTCACCCACCCGTGTAAATTGCCAAATTAACCACAATTAAGGGCAATTTCGTACATTCCCTGACACCCTCGACACACTGTACTGACATCTCATTGATCCGTGTGCTTGCAGGCCATGGCGTTCTCCTATTGGTGGTGGCTTGTCATCAAATTTGATCTAAGGGTTGTGATGAGAAGATGGCATGGGGTGTGATCCAAGGGTGCTTATGAGCTCGAGCCAAACTTGAAGGATTCGTGAAGCTTCCAAGACCCTTAGCTCAACTATTTATAGACCCTTTCATTCATTCACTTGATGTATCTCTTCATATCTTACTTTCGTATTTTAATCTCTAGATTTAGTTGTAGTGGTTATTTACAATCTTAATGTTTTAAATATTTTGTAATTCGTATTGTACTCAATTTTCCTTATTAATATAATTTGCATTTCATTTTCAGTTGTTTGTTTAAGTTTCTATTATTCTAAATCTGCTCTTAAACTTATTTTAGTGCTTATTATAGTATTATTAAACTGTTTTTAGCTTGTTTCATCAAAATCTCAAAAATACAAAAAAATCACATAAAATCATTTGAAAATCAAAAATCACTTTAGATCTGTATTTTGGAGTAATCCTGTCTTGATTCTGTTTCATATGTTCATTTAAGCTTTTTAGTAGCTTATTGTGAGCTTATATTCATTTCATTCTCAAAACACCAAAATCTCAAGTTGAATCGGATGCTACAATTGCTGACATGATGTGTTTCTGCTGAATTTGGATCTGGATCTGGTTTGGATTGGTGCAGTAGCTGGATTGGGTTCATGTTGAGCTGGAATTGTTTAGGTTAGGGGGTAGGATAGAGTTCTTGTTTCTTCACTTGGCAAGCCATAGTGGCTAAGGCAAATTGTAAGTCATCATATCTGTTATTGCTCACTTATCTGTGATTGATTCTGTTCATTAGTCATATTTGATACGTTTGATCGAGAATGATACTTGTTAGTGTTATCTAGTCTTATCTGCTTGTTAGTTCTTATATCAGTAGCTTTAGTAGTGTTTGGCATAGCTGAATAATCTGTGCTAGAGAGTAGCTAAGCTGTTAGTAGTTGTTGATTCAAGCTTGAGTAGTTATTGGATAGTCAATTGAGGTCTTGTTATAGCAGTTCTAGTCATAAAAGTCAGATTCACTTTAAAACTGATCTAGCTTCTTAATCTGTCATAATCAGTTGGTGATATTAGTTGCAAATTGATTTGAAATTGTTAGATCTAGCTTTTAGTGATCATATTTAGTGTTAAAACACCATAATCAGTTCATTAGATTGGATTAAAATTGAGTTTGGTCAAACTTTCATGTGATTTCTTTAATAGTCAAAATCATCAAAGTTGCTAAAACAGTTTTTCACAAAACTTGTGAATCAAATCATTGCTTCATTTCTAAGATTCAGTGTTTGAAACTTTGGAATTTACAAGTTGAACTGGTCTAAATTTGAGAATAACTTTTTGAGAAATCTGGTTGGTCACTTTTAAGCTTCAAATAAGCTATTACATTAGCTTCCTGCCTTTTGTTCACACCTGTGAATCGGCAGATTGCATTGGTCATCAAGTTCATTTCTAGGAGTTAGGATCTGATACTTTGCAAAATCATAGCTGGCGGTGTTTTTAGTAGGACTGAATTAGTGGATTTTTGATTAGCTTATTAGCTGAGCTTGTGCATAAGCTCAAACAGTGGTCCTAAACCACTGTTTGGTTCATATAAGCAGTTGGCTTAATCATAGGTTCTGAGCTTTAGGCTTGTTAGGAGTAGTTAGAAACAGTTGCTATTAGTTAATTGTAGGATAAATTAGCTTTGCTCACTGTTTGGTTAGTTATTTAGCTTATTTGCTTGTTTTTCTAGCTTATTTTGATAATCAGTTACCGCAGCTCATTAATCTCATACATAGCCTGTTGATTTTTCATTTTTCATAGAATCTTAATATCATTTTAGAATTTTCCTGAAGTTTTCATAATTTTTGGTCTTTATTTACTATTTTTCTCAATTTAAATAGATTTTAATCAATTTTTAATTAGCTTTTATTGAAATTAATTGAGAAAAAGTTCCAAAAAATAATTTTTCAATTTTATTAGTTTAAGAAAAATATAAAAAGCTTAAAAAAGATTTTTTCATATTTTTCCCCCTTTATTTGATATTTTTTCACAATTTTAATTAGTTTAAAATAGTTTAAATTAGTTTTTAATTTTTATAAAATCAAGAAAAATCCAAAAATAGTTTTAATTCTAAAATAGTTTTCTTATTACATTTTTAGAGTAAAAGTAAATTTAGGCATTTTTAGGGTATCGTTTAGACGTAGTTGCATTTTAGTCGCGTTTGTTAATTACGTTTTATTTTAGATTGCGTTTAGGATTTCCCGTAGGATAGATTTCCTTAAATACTTTCCCATTCCCGTAGTTTATAATCAAATCTATAATTCATACATCAAGCATAAAATCCAAACCAAGAACGACGTTCGCAATTCACGCCTCGTTGGGAAAACGATTCGGGTTGACTAATCCGTACACACGATCACACACGGGATTTGATTTATTATTCTTTTTCCTAAGAGAATTTGAATCTATCTTCGTGAATATTTTTGATATTGATATTAAGGATTTATCCCCACACATAACCCTTGAGCCTTTATCATCGAATCAAATTTTGGCGCCGCTGCCGGGGAGGTTGTGTCACGACAATATCGTTTGAAGTTTGTCGATTAGTGACTTGAGAACCTTCATTCGTGAAGTTACTATTTTTCTATAAAAATAAAAAAAGTAAAAAATATTTTCCTTTTTCTTTTGTATATATATATATCAGATTAAAAATACAAAAAGATTTTCTCTTTGTTTTTGATAATAAATAGAAGATACCAAGTATATAACATTCTCAACGGAGGTGTTATCACTATAAGTTCCCGAACAAAGATCAAAACTTGCCTTTGTGTCGCTTGTGGATTTATTTACTTCTATCGGATAAACAAACTGTGTGGTGGGTATAAGGACGGCCTGACATTAAATTGCGACTTGTAAAGCGGGTTTTAATAAGCTTCGCGCTGACCTACAAAGCTTCTCCGCTCGCTTGTGCGTTTGTCTTGTAGAGGTGATTTATTCACTCGGGATTATTGGTTTAAGTTCACTGTGTTTTCGAATATCGGTTTCTTTTAATTGACTTGGTTTTAAGTGCATGCGCACTCGATCTCGATCTAGACGACTTCAAGCAGAATCGAACGTACCAGTTACGTAATATGGGCTGCTCCCGGACCACCAATACCCGGTCCTAATCCTCCTCCCGATAATCAACATGTAGCTCCCGATCTCCGAACGATGGAGGAGTTATGTCAACCTACCATGTATGGGAGGGGAGGACCAATTGCACCGACTAATTTTCAAGCTACCGATTTTAGCTTGAAACACCATATGATAGAACAAGTAAAAAACAGTTGTCAATTCCATGGTTTACCAGATGACGATGCAAACAAGCATCTTGATAAGTTTCTAACGGTTACTCAGAGTATGAAACAGAATGGGGTCTCCGATGACGCCCTTCGTCTGTATCTCTTCCCATACTCTTTGACTCATCATGCCACGTCTTGGTTTGATCGACTCCCGAAGAATTCGATTCATACCTTCGAGGAAATGGTTACGAAGTTTTCGTAAAGTACTTTCCACCGTCGATGGTGACGAAATTGAGGAACGATATCAGTAATTTTCGGCAATATCCCGACGAATCTTTGTTTGAAGCTTGGGAACGATATAAGCTTGTGATTGATCGATGTCCGAATCATAACATGTTGCTTGTCACTCAAATTGATACGTTTTATAATGGTTTAACGTTGAGACACCGTGAAACAATTAATGCTGCTGCTTTGGAACTTTCATGAAAAGGCGTCGAGGAATTTACGATCTTATTGAGAACATGACCGCTCATTATATAACTATTATTCTACCGCCGAAAGGGTGCATCATCTCGATCAAATACGTCTTCTTCTCTCGAAATAGCCGCACTGAACAAAAAAATGGATGATATCTTACTGATTACTCAGGATGAACAATCAGAATCATCAACAACAAGTGAAATCGGTACACCAGATTTGTGAGACTTGTGGAGGTCCACATTCTTATTCCGAGTGCCCAGCCATCGGTGGCTTCGCACATGAGAATGTTTATGCTGCTACAGGAAACTATAATCAACCGCAAGGAGATCGAAATCTTCTTAGTTACCGTTCAAACAATTATCTCGGACCTCCCGGTTTCAACCAACCTCAACAACAAAACCATAATCAAAACCGTTTCAATGTTAATCATCATGTTAATCAGCAGGAGCAAATTTTAATCATGGAAATCAACACTACCAAGCTCCTCCATCTCAAGTTTACCAACAACCACTCCCTCCTCAACAATCTTATCAAGCACCTCCTCAAGCCGCCCGAACGATTTTCTAACTTACATGAAGAATTCTGATTACACCATCAAAAGTTTGCAAAATCAAATTAACGGCATGAGGACGGACTTCAAAAAGGAGATGGAAGCTACAAGCAACAAACAGATGTCGGAGATAAAGAATATGATGGCTAGTTTCTTTCAAGCCAGCAATCTACATCTTATTCTCAACCCGGGTTTTGGTTCTCCCAGTAACACAATTCCAAACCCGAAAGGAGAAATGAAATCTATAAACATTCGAGATAATGGGCCCTCAATGACTACTTCTTCTCCGGTGAGGAATGTAGTACGAGAGACCGAGGTGACAAAGGACCCGGTAATTCCTCTTGATAATGGAAAAGCCCAATACGTCCAACCTCTGGTTGCCCAAGTTCCTTCTATATCTGTCATCATGCCAAGTTCTAACCTTACACCGTGCAAATCTGTTCAATCACGGTTCGACAAAATGAAAGTTGTTTCCGAAACGAAGTTCAAACTTACGACTGATATGATCAAAGCTGCTGAAAAGATTTATGAAGAGAAATTGGAACAAATTTCAAAGATTTCAATTGAGCCTACACTGTTTAATTCTTCCTCGAACCAAGCTCCCGAGAAGCTTGGTGATCGGGAAATTCCTCCTTCCTTGCTCCTTAAATGATATTAAGGAATATAATGCCCTAACCGATTCAGGTGCAAGCATAAGTCTCATGCCTCTTGCGATATATCATGAGCTTGGATTAAAGACTCTTATACCGACTTGTATGACTATCGAATTAGCTAATCGAACAATTGCTCACACGTTTGGTGTAGTCAACGATGTTATGGTTCGAGTGGATAAATTCCAGTTTCCATGGATTTCGCCATAGTTGATATAGAGGTCGACGCCCGAGTCCCTCTCACTTTAGGAAGACCATTCTTGAGCGAAAGTAATTGTGGATCATTACCAAGGAACGATAACGATAAGAAAAGGAAATGAAAAAATAGTGTTTTATGCCGAAAGAACGTCAAAACCTCCACCCGATGATCATTCGATTCATAGCATCGGTGTGATTGATTTTTCTCAAGAAAGTGGTAATTCCATTTTTCCGAATGATGTGAAGAAAGTTGAACCCAAAACGTCTCGAATTGATCTTTCAAGGTTTACGATCAAGAATATGTCAACAATACAAGCTGAACGGAAAAAGACACAAGAAAAGGAGTCTACAACGGTAGTGGTGGAACTGCTAGCTCGAGAGCACACCACTTGTCCCACCTCCGATTTCTAAGACAATCGACCTTCCTTTGAGTGGCAATCCCACTCCTTCTTCTGAAATCATGGAACCTTCTTTTGAGACATCTTTCGATCCAGAATCTTTCAAAACGACATTCACAAATCCTTTGTTCGAATTCGATTCTGAATATACTCAAAATTTTGAAAATCAACTCTTTGACGAAGAAAGTGAGGAGTTCACCGAACTTACTCCTACCGCACTCGATTTTCTCGAGGATAAAGAAGAATACGATGATCCGTTTTTCCAAAGAAAGATAAGGAAGTGAAGTTGTCGACAGATGAACTTATTGATCCCGAGGTCCAATATTATTTTTTAGCCAAGAGTGAATCCTCTCCTCGTGAGGATTTTCACATAGATGACACTTTGATCTCCTTTCTCTCCGAAGACAAGATTTTCAACCCCGGGATATGCGTTGATGAGTTTTATGCTAAAAATGTCATTCGAGATAAGGATCCTCTCTTGGATGCCTTCGTTGATGAGCCTTTGAGTAACACCTTTCTGTACCATGTACTCCCTTCTCCTTTGGAGTATTATCATCTTGATCGATCCCTCGTCTCGCACGTCCAAAACCGCCGGATAATGGATCGATCTTTCGAAAAATATGCCTTATGTAAGTTTGGGAGGAATATTCCTTATGTGCTTGAGCCCGACATTCCTTTCTCTCCCAACCCACCCAGTTTCATTCCTTCGGGAATGAGGACACCGTTTTTGACCCTGGTATCTCTACCACTTTCTTCCCCAAGGACAAATGAATTCGGGGACGAGTCAGGCTAGCGACTCGGTGATCAAAAACAGTAGCGCTTCGTGGGAGGCACCCCATGCTTATCATCTATCTTCTTTCTATTTTCTATTAAGTGACATGAAGAGGTCCACCTCTTCGATTTCTCGTGTTTGGTTGTTTGTGATTGTGTGTAGGATGTTCCCGATATGAAGACTCTCGTGCTCGAAGTTTGTCATTTCTCCACTCGAGTCTCATGATCGATGCTGATGGAAATCCGATATCCTAATCTTATCGACTAACGCTTATCTTCTAGCATACTTAATAAACGCTTTTAGATTTTCGTGATACCCTTGCTTTAAACATTGAGGACAATGTTTCATTCTAGTCTGGGGTAGGGTAATCTTCGATTTGATTTGACCACACTTGCTTATTTTTGTTGTGTTTCTCTCGTAACCCCGTTTTTCCTTAGAAAATAAAAATTGTGCAAAAATGTGAAAAATTTAAAATTTTTGTAAGCTTTTGTTAAGTCTTTTTGATTGAAAAGTTTTGCTAGTCTCTTAGATTAGAAGCTATAAAATGCGAATTCTAGCTCACAAGGCCAAGATTTTGCAAGTTTCCCTGAGTGACTTTAAATATGCATAACTTGATTTCATTAGACGAAACATCTGCTAAGTTAATATATGTTTTGACACCTTGATTGACTTTCCGCTGGTGAGAGTAGGAATGGAATTCTGACTTGACCGGGCGTGTTGAGCCCTAGCTTGTTCCCTTAACCATAGGTAATCTAAAAATTATCGGCTAAGCATCTGCGGATCTCATTATTTGGGATTTTAAATTTGCAGAGATCGAGAAATGATAGAGTTACTTATGAGTTTAGATGCTAAACGTGGAGTAGTTGGTTCTCTTTAGAGCCCATCGAAGGTACTTATGGCTTTTTGTTCCCACAAAATTGTTTCACCCCATATCTGTCTAAAATAATTAGAGATGTCGAGTTCTTGGCGATAGTTAGTTCTTTATCTTCTTAAAAGAATCTTTGTTTTAAAAATTGGGTACACATCAAGGATCCGTAATAAATAAATGAGTAATCAGTAATAAGTGATATGTGATAATGTAATAAGAAAAGTTGTGAGCTGCGGTGTCGAGATCGGACCCTTGGATCTTTAGCCAGGATTGTATGAGGTCTTAGCCTAGCCAGCCGGGATCCTCATTTCATGAAGCCTATAGTCTTGGAATTACCCCGTGAAGCTCCGTGGTTCACAGCTCATACACGTAAAAGTAAAAGTTCATAAAAAAAAAAAAAAAAAAAAAAATGAATGGAAAAATGAAAATGAAAAAGTCAAAAGTTAGTAATAAAATTCCTTGATGTGGACCTCATTTTTACGACAATGGTTCTTGAGAGAAGGCGGATAACTAATTATCGACTTAGCTTTATATCTTTATCGGAATAAAAGTTATCGAAACGAGAATTTGAGGAAATTCATTTCTCACAAAAAAATAAAAAAATCTAGAGGAAATAGGAAAATGGGAACAAAAGGTTTTACACAAGTAACTTCCATGGGTAGTGTTAGCATCTAGAGTCATATGTAACAATGATTTTGGTTTTACGCTTAGTTTGGGACTTGTGAAAAATCAGGGACGATGTATTCTATCCGTATGGTCACTTCACGCTGTGTTGTGTTTTCTACTCCGTGATCCTAACGTGTCGTTTGAAAAATGTTGGAGTTATTGATCGACATGAAAGTTCAACAAACCGTCATTCATAATCTGAAGTGCTTAACCGTAATATCTACATGTGAATTTAAAAGGTAAACGGGGCGTTTTTAGAATTAAGGTTTCTTTCTTGAGGAATCTTTGCTACTTTTCTCTTATTGGTTTGTATGAACTGTTTGAAGTTTCTTAGTTAGTCATTCACAAGCGGCTCTTTAGAGATAACTTGATAGTTTGGATATACAATTTAAGCGTTTTCATAGGTTTAGTAGAAAGAGATTGAGATCCTTGGTTTTAGAAGCGTGAATTGATTGCATTGCGTGAGGACACGGCAATGGTCTCGTCTGGGGTATTTTGATATGTGCTTATTCACATATCTTTTCATTGTCAATACAGACCCAAAACAACCAAGGAAAAGCCGTTTATTGCTTATATTTGTGGTTTTCTTGAGTTTGTGCTTGTGCAGGTACGGATATGCAAAAACACGAAAAAAGGATCCAAATCAGACATAAATCCGAGCACGGGAGATCAAGAGAGCTTAAGCTGAGCCGGAAGGTCAGAATTGAGCATTTATGATGATTTTATTCTCCGAGGATGATTTTTGGAAGAAATGACCAAGTTTGAAGAAAAGTCAAGATTAGTCCCTGCACTTTCAGTATTTGGCAGATTTGATCCCTCAAGTTTCAGATTTTACAAAATTCACCCTTGGATTATTTGAGATTGACAAGATTAGTCCCTTTAAGTTACCTTGGGTTCAAATGAAATCCTTAGTCCAATCCATTAACTAAACCTCATGGCCCAAATGTTATACCCGGTTTTAAGCCCAAAAATCCAAAACACTATCCAAAACCAATACCCGGTTTAGTATATTACCCGAAAACCCAAACCAAACCCGCTATTTAAACCCGAGTCAACGCCCGTTTCCCTAGTCAAACGCCCAAACAATAATAAAAAAAGAAACCCGCCAAAACATTTACCCCCTTTACCCAATTACCAGATCACATGAACCCTAATTCACCCACCCGTGTAATTAATCAAAATAACCACAATTAAGGGTACATTGGTACTTTTCCCTGACACCCCACTGACAAAGGGAATGACACTTCACCAATCCGTGTGCTCTTGGCCACTTGTCGCTCTCTTATTGGTCAAGACATGTCATCAAGCTCAATCCAAAGGTGGATATCAAGTGGGATTCAATCCAAGGGTGTACACTAGCTCAAAGAAGCACAAATAGAAGAATTCGAGAAGCTTCTCAACTCCAAGCTTGGTTATAAATAGACCTCTCCATTTGTTCACAAATGTATCTCTTATTATCTTAATTTCCTGTATTTTTCATCTCTCTAGAATTATTTGTAGTGGTTATTTACATATTTCAATGATTTAAATAGTTTGTAATTCATATTTTGTACTAATCTTCCTTATTAATAGAATTTGAATTTCACTTTCAATTGTTATTGATTAAGTTTTTATGTTCTAAATCTGATTATTATCTTATTCTAGTGCTTATTCAGTATTTTAAACACATGTTTTAGCTTTACTTTTCAAAATCTCAAAAATACAAAAAAATCGCATAAAATCATTTGAAAATTAAAAATCACTTTAGATCTTTGTTTTGGATTAATCCACCATTGATCTATTGTTTCATAGGTTCATTTAAGCTTTTCATAGCTTATTGTGAGCTTGTTACTTGTTTTAATCTCAAAATTACTACTACATCAGTTAGTATCAGATGCTACAGTAGCTGTTCCTGGATTGCTGGTTTTGGATCTGGATCTGGTTTGGTGTGTTAATGATACTGGATTGGGTTGAATTCTGAGCAGGATTGGAATAGGTTAGAGGTTGTTAGGTTAGTGGTTCTAGTTTCTTCAAAGTACAAGCCATAGTGGCTAAGGAAGATTTGTAAGTTTCAATTCTGTTATTAGTTCATTTAATCTGCTGTTTGATCTGTTAATTAGTCTTAATTAGTAGTATTTGATCTGAGATTGATGCTTGTTTAGAGTAATCTAGTATTAATCTGCTTGTTAGTTCTCATTTAAATAGCTTAAGTAGTGTTTGGATAAGCTTAATAATCTGTGCTAGAGAGTAGCTCAACTGTTAGTAGTAGTTGATACAAGTTTCAGTAGTTAATTGGAAGTCATTTGAGGTCTTGGTTTAAGCAGTTTACTCAAAATAGTCAGAATCATACTGAATCTGATCTAGTGATTGCATCTGTTTGAAACAGTAGGTTTCATAGCTTGCAAATTGGTTTGGAACTTGTAGATCTAGCTTTTGGATATCATCATTAGTCTTGTTTCATCATAATTAGTTCTATAAATTGGATCAAATTTGAGTTTAGTCAACTTTCATAACTGTTCTTCAAATAGTCAAATCTGTCACTTGCAGTTTTCAACAAACTTTGTGATTCAATTTTCTAATTCATCTCTGAGAATCAGTGTTTGAAACTTTGGATTTTAAAAGTTCACTTGGTCTTGTTTTGATATCAACTTTTTGAGAAATCTGGTTTGGTCATTTTAAGCTTCAAATAAGCTAGTACTTTAGCTTATATCTGCCCTGTTCACACTTAAGTGTGAATCAGGCAGATTTGTATCTGTTGCATAATCTTCAATTCAGTGAGTTAGGACCTGGATTTTTGCACAATTGTAGCTGGCCTGGTGGTCTATAGGACTGCATAAGTTGATTTTGGTTTAGCTCTTCTGATAAGCTGTTGATTAAGCTTAAACAGAAGGGGTGTTTCACTGGTTGGTTCATTTAAGCAGTTGGCTTATTTGATTGATCTGAGCTTAGGACTTGATAGGAGTAGTTGTAATTAGCTGCAATTAGCTTATTCTAATAGACTTTAGCTTTGTTCACTGTTTGGTTGGTTGCTTAGCTTATTTGCTTATTTTTCCTAGCTTATTTTACTAGCATTTGCACTACATTTTCCATATTCTACACATAAGCTGTTGATCTTTCATTTTTCATAGATTCTTAATATCATTTTAGAATTTTCCTGAAAGTTTCATAATTTTTGGTCTTTATTTGCTATTTTTCTCAATTTAAAATAGTTTTTAATCAATTTTAATTAGCTTTTATTGAAAATAATTGAGAAAAAGCTCCAAAAAAATAATTTTTCAATTTTAATAGTTTAAGAAAAATATAAAAAGCTTAAAAAAGATTTTTCCATATTTTTCTCCCTTTATTTGGTATTTTTCACAATTTTAAATAGTTTAAATTAGTTTTTAATTTTTATAAAATCAAGAAAAATCCAAAAAAATAGTTTTAATTCTAAAATAGTTTTCTAATCACATTTTTAGAGTAAAAGTAAATTTAGGCATTCTTAGGATATCGTTTAGACGTAGTTGCATTTTTAGTCGCGTTTGTTAATTACGTATTACTTTAGATCGCGTTTAGGATTTCCCGTAGAATAGATTTCCTTAATTACTTTCCCATTCCCGTAGTTGATAATCAAAATCTATAATCCAAATCATCAAGCATAAAATCCAAACCAAGAACGACGTTGGCAATTCACGCCTCGTTGGGAAACGATTCGGTTGACTAATGCAGTACACACGATCACACACGAGATTTGATTTATTATTCTTTTTCCTAAGAGAATTTGAATCTATCTTCGTGAGTATTTTTGATATTGATATTAAGGATTTATCCCCACACATAACCCCTAACCCTATATCAGAAACTCAACCAATTATGAGGCGTTCTTCAAGGGTTTCAACTAAGCCAACTAGATTTAATGACTTTATTATGGGGTCTAGTTCAAGGACCTCAGTTGCTAATGAAGATCAAAATCTACTTTTGATTGAAGATGATGAACCAAGAACGTTCCAAGAAGCAAAAGTCTCAAGCAAGTGGATGGCTATGGCAAAGAGATTGAGTCATCGAGAAGAATGATTCATTGGAATTAGTTGAAGCTCCGGTTAATGTTAATCCCATTGGATTAAAGTGGGTGTTCAAAATTAAGAAAAATCCGGATGGTTCAATTAATAAGTTTAAAGCTCGGTTAGTAGCAAAGGTTATGCTCAAAGGAAGGAACTGACTATGACGAGGTATTTGCGCCCGTAGCACGGATTGAAACGGTGCGTTTATTGATCTCATTGGCCGCAAAAGAAGCATAGGAGCTACATCATCTGGATGTAAAGTCGGCTTTTTTACATGGAGAACTAAAAGATGAGTGTTTGTTACACAACCGGAGGGGTTCGTGAAGAAAGGAGAAGAAAGGAAGATCTACAAGTTGAAAAGGCGCTTTATGGACTTAAACAAGCACCAAGGGCGTGGAATACAAAACTTTATAGAGAACTCAAGCAAATGTCTTTCAAAAGATGCAAACACGAACAAGCGGTGTATGTGAAGAAGACAAACAAGTCAATCTTGATTATTGCAGTCTATGTAGATGATCTCTTAGTAACCGGTTCGAAGCTTGTCGAAATTGGTGAATTTAAGAGACAAATGCAAGAAAGGTTCGATATGAGTGACTTGGGAAAGTTAAGCTATTATCTTGGCATTGAAGTAAAGCAAGAGGATTCTAGTATCTCAATAAGTCAAGAAAGCTATGCAAAGAAGATCTTGAAAGATGCTGGGATGCATGAAGCGAATTCTACTCAATGTCCATTAGAACCTGGAATGAAGTTAAGCATGGACAAGGAAGGAAAGCCGGTTGATGCAACATTATATAGGCGACGAGTTGGTTGTCTAAGGTATTTACTACACACTCGACCTGATTTATCTTATTCAGTTGGTTTGGTTAGTCGTTACATGCAAGAACCAAAAGAATCACATATGGTAGCTGTGAAACAAATACTAAGGTACATCCAAGGTAGTTTGAATTTTGGAGTGCGATATAACCATGAGAAAACCAAGGAGTTAGTGGGGTTTAGTGATAGTAGTTTTGCTATGGGCCAAGATGATGGTCGGCACAATGGGCACGTATTTTATCTAGGTAAATCACCTATCACTGGTGCTCACACAAAGCAAACACGGGGCTCTATCGTCTTGTGAAGCCGAGTTCATGGCTAACTTCACCGCGTGTCGGGATATGGTTACGTGGATTGTTGAGTGAAATAACCAGAATGGAAGAAAGAGTGGTGGTCTTATTTGTTGACAACAAATCGGCTATTGCACTTATGAAAAATCCAGTCTTTCACAGGAGAAGCAAGCATATAAACACACGTTATCATTTTATCCGAGAATGTGTTGAAAGAGGCCAAGTACAAGTTGAATTTGTAAGAGGTGATTTGCAACGTCGCTGATATTCTGACTAAAAGCTCGCAGGATTAAGTTCAAGGAAATGCAAGAGTTACTCGGAGTTGAAGACCTCCCTATCTCGAGTCGAAATTGGGGGGTGAATGTTGGGCTAATGTTCTGACCCGAGCCCATGGGCCAGCAATACTATTGACCCGAGCCCATGGGGTGAATGTCGGTTTTAATATTCTAGTTATATTAGAATTGTAGTAGGATTAGGAAAGCTTGTTCTATTCCCTATATATACAAACCGAGCTGTGGTTTGTCATTATGCATTCAATATCAGTTTTTGTAAGCAAGTATTTTTCTGATTAATTGGAGAGCTTATTCCAAGTAACATTCGGTGTTTGTTGTTTGTTTAGTTCCTGTGCGTTTTTCTGCTTGTGAACTTCGATTCAGATTTGGGACTTGAATCAAACTGATACATCTCAACGTCATCTAATCAATTAAAACGTTTGCGTAAATTTGTTTCCAGATAATTGATCGAGTCTATAAGATATTTAATCTTTAAACCGGCTATTGGAGGGTGGTTAAGTTCAAGTATCTCAACGATACAAGATTAACTATTATGTCTTTCTTTTTATGCACATTGGCTGATAATGAAACGGGTCAAACGGGTTGAAACTTTCCAAAATTAGTATAACAACTAATAATATGATCTTATCTATCATATTTAATACAATAGTGATAAAATGTATAATGGACAACACAACTGATTCGTTTGACCTAATATTTTTGCCTGCTTTGCCCGAACCAGTTCTGTACCCGACCCACCAATGTGATCTCTTCCATCTAATACCATCATTGTGTCACTGGAATTTTTTGCTTTATCAACCATGTCTTTATCTGTACCCAACTGTCTTTATATTTTTCATGCAACTGAAGTTGGTCACCTGTCATTAATTAAGGAAAAGCAAGGTGTCTATGTGATGTATCAATGTTGTCATTTGGATTGTATTCCTCACTTTGAAAATTACTTGGAAAAAATCTTTATTTAATCTCTTGACTTCTGCTTAAACTTCAAAGAAACAAAAGAAAATATATCAAAGTTAAACTAAGATTTTTTCATTTAATATGTCTGATATGTCTCTCTAAGCTTAATTTGCAATCCACAATATAACCATTAGATTGCCTCAAGACTAAATCAATCATAGCTTTCTTGTTCCAGGAAATGGTGAATTCCTTAGACGCACAGGTATGCGCATTGAAATCCAATCCAATCAATAACTAGAATGTCGTTACCTTTACACCTTTAATTGATTGTCTAGCACTTATACGTGTTACTGTTTATGTGCCAAAGTTCAAAGGGGTTATGAAATAACTTTTAAGAAATAACAAACAGATTTTAAGAATAATGTACGAAACACAAAGGGTGTAAATACAAAATCTTAAAAAATATTATATTTAGATACGATATTCAATAAAGGTCTTTTTATTATTTTCAGTTTTTCACCAAAAGCAGGAATGAATTAAGAACCCTAATTCAAAGAGAACAAAAATGGCTCTCAAAGATAAACAAAAATCAAAGAAAATTAGTAACTTGATTCCTACAGAGATCATCTTCGAAATCCTGTTAAAGCTTCCTGTCGAATTCTTGTTACGGTGTAAGTCTGTTTGTAAAGAATGGTACTCTTTAATATCCAGTCAAAGTTTCATTAAAACACATTATACTTTATCTAGTACCAAGATTAACTATGAACATCATAGACTTATTTACGACAGCTATAAACATGGAAACGATTTTATCAGCTGCCCTCTTTATGATGTGTTGTTTGATGGATCTGCTAATAATGCGTTACTGCTTGAAAATCCATTTCAACGAACTCATCCTTCTCGAGCTCTTACGATAGTTGGGTCTTGTAATGGATTAGTATGCATTTTAGTTGAGGATGATAATACTCTGTTTATTTACAACCCAAGTACTAGAAAAACCAATGTTTTGCCTGGTTGTGGACAAGGGGCCCGTGAGTTTTGGCTTTTCCATGGTTTTGGTTATGATGAGACGACTCATGATTACAAGGTGGTTAGATTATGGTGTTGTGACCGAACTTATCCTTACTCGGGTACTATGTTATATTCGTTAAAAACTCACAGTTGGAAGGAAATCGGTCATTTTCCTTGTCTTGACCTTTTTACTGATGGTAAGTTTTTAAATGGTGCTCTTCATTGGGCGACTGGTGATGTCTGGTCGGATTCGCGGGATATAGTTTCTCTTGATTTGGGGAAGGAGACTTATTGTGAAGTTTTGCAGCCGGACTACAATGAAGGTAGTAAGAGATTGACTTTGGGGGTTTTGGGACAATGGTTGTGCGTTCTTTGTAATTATAGTGAAAGATGTGAGGTGGATGTATGGGTGATGAAGGTTTATGGAGTGAAGGATTCTTGGACTAAGTTGGCTTGCATCCCATATCCGACCGTTACTTGGTGGGATCAAATTTTTTATCCTTTGTGTATTTCAAATGATGGCAAATTGTTGTTGAAATTTGGGTTGAAATTGATTGTCTATGATTCAAATGATAGTTCATCCACGACCATTGACATCTTTGACAACGTTGATGGACGTTGTCAAGCTTGCATTGTTGTTGAGAGTTTGGTTTCACCTTTTCCGCCTTTAGGCCTTGCAGATAACAATGATGATGAAAATTAAGGTAACTTTTGTTCTTCCAACTCTGTTAAATTTACGGGTTAGTTATAATTACCCATATCTTGTTCATATAAGTAAAATAAATGCAATGTCACAAGGACACAGAAAGTCAGAAATCGTTAAACTCGTCAATTATTTCAGTGCTAATAAACTATTCTTAACGTTTTGTAATGGTTGCATTGAGCTAAATGAAACACTTATTTGAGAATTTGTGACGATATGTGAATTGGTGGGAGTAATATTTTAGTGCTAATGATTAACATCGTGTAGATTAATTAGTAGGCTAAAGAGGTTGTTATGCAACATAAGTTCTCCCTTTGCTGACATACTAATAACAGAACATGTACTACATCATAAAATTTGGTATGACTCTCATCATTTGCCCTTTTCATTGATCGAGTAAGAGTCAACGTAAGGTGCCTATATGTCATGAACTAACATATAACGATGTGGATAACCAAATTTTCATTTATTATAACCTTTAACCTCTGACCTGAGTTCTTCTTTGCTCTTCTTGCTTCCAAGAAATATATTGTAGATATAAAAGTTTTTACCATATCTATATCATTTTATTAAACTTCACATGTCGGTATCAACAGTAGATTGGGCAACTCACACTCACTGAATCTTTGTTCTTTCAGGAAAAGGTGAATTCTCTGGAGTGTTTACATTTATGGATGCATATGAAGAAACCTGCAAGCCAAGAAAGTCAATTTAGCTTTAATCAAACTCTAGTAGCTTAACATGTATGCTACTACCCTTCCAGTATTTCTTAAGGAAATCAAAAGCTTGTTGAAAAACCATGCTGCCGTATGTTAACTGTGTTCATGGTTGCCATTTATATTGCGGAAAATATATCAACTTTTTCTGTAAAACATGTAGTATGAATTTGTGAAGGTTCTTTGTGTGGCATGACATGTTCAAATATCACTCTTTTTGGTTGATTAATTGGAATTGTTCTAGGGAGTTATATATGTAATACAGTTGACTTTGACCAATTGAAGCAGTCAACTTTTAACAATTTAACAATTAAGTCAACTCCACTTTACTTACTTCTTGATAAGATTAATAGAGATATTTGATTTTTTGCATAATCCCTTGCTTTCTGTTTTTCAGTTTAGTGATTAGCATGTTGTTTACTCATTTGTGCTATGTTTTTTTGAAATTTTTGAAAGAATCAGTTCGTTACACATCAATCAGTTTACACTTCCAAATATATGAAACTAAAATAAACTCAGCTAAATTAAAGTTAGACTTAATATTGGAGCAGAAATACACCAAGTAAGAATGGTTGTTCTCAGGAACATGTAACAAGAACTGTAACAATAAGTCTATTAAACGCGCATCCAAACAGTCGTTATGACAGGATATGAGATCTTGAACGGCAGTATATTACGTTTTCTCTTTTTTGGAACAGCAGTAAAAAAACAAAGAGTTAAAGTCGAACTTGCTATCTGGAAACAGGTGAAACCAGTTTTGGTCTGAAACTGGGCTTAACTTGGTGATTCACGTTTAACTTGTTGCATAAAGAGTGCCATTTCTTTCACTTAAAAGTATAGATTCCTACAACTAAACTCCAGTTTTGAACTGTACCGTTCTTATATACCGACCGATCACTGGGCTTACATAACCAGCGGTAGTCGGGTTTTGGTTTTGCACGAGCCTATCCTACAAAAAGTTCATTTCTTGGGTGTTTGGGATAGCCTAAATACTTTATCCCAAACACCAATTTTTTCCTACATCTATCCAATCAATCTCGTCCGGTCTGTTTGCAGTTTAAACAGTTAAAAAATAACTCAAATTCATGACTCATGATTCTACAATAAGTTCGCCAATATATGACTTTTTTTTTGGGTAAAAGGGGAAAAAGATAATTAAAATTTTCCAATATTACTTACAAATCTCGGTTATTCAAAAAATTTCCAATTTTTACAATAGCTGCATTCAAAGATAGAACAATTCATACCTACCACAGGTACAACACCCGGGTATATGTGTAATTGAGCAAATGCTGCAAACATAGAATTATTGAAAGGTTTATTTTCTAATTGAGGAAGTCATTGGTCAAGGCTGCAAGCAAGTCAAGGTGAGATTTTGGTGCAGTTTTTATTTTTATTTCACCGTATCTGCTTTACCATATATCTTTTGTTCCCTTAATCTGATACTTTGAATACAGACTCTTAATCGAGTATGAAGACGGAGATGAGATGATCGTGGCTCATATGGTGGATGGAGTTGACGCTTTCATTAAGGTACCTCAAGGGTGGCCAATTGCTAGTTCTGCATTGAAGCTATTATCTTTGAATGGTTCGAGTCAATCTTGAAAGAAGCTATTAATCATTTCTAATTGTGTGCTTCGTTTTAGCTCATACAAGTATTTCTTTTCAATAACAGCTTATATGTTCTTTCTAACTTATATTGCCCCTTATTCAAGGAATTGTATAGTTGAGTCACCATTCTGCTATCCTCTACCTATATATATTGAAACAAACGAGCCAACTTGTTTTGGGTCCAATAGACTTTGTAAAGGTTCTTTGTTTGGCAAGGCATGGTAAAATCACATTTTGTTGGTCTGTTTCCAAATAACTTACTTTAGACCAACATCATGCTATAAATCACTCACTTTTGTTTTGATTAGGGCCGAGCAACGGGTCAAACCTGGTCCGATCCGACCAAACCCGACCCGACCCAAAAACCGGTTAAGGGTAACACGAGAACCAAACCGAGTAAAACATATCGAAACCGAAACCGAATCAAATAAGGTCGGTTAGGTTTATTTAGTTTGAGCCGAATAGTTGTGTTCGACACAAACCGAACCGAAACCAAACCGAACCGAGTAAAACCGAAATAATTTTACAAAACCAAAAACCGAACCGAATAAGGTCGGTTTGGTTTGGTTAGGCCCGGTTTGACTCGGTTTTTCGGGTCAGGTCGGGTTTCCGTTGATTTTACTCGGCCCAACTTTTCATTATGTAAGTTGTAAACTTTGAAATGTTGTCATGGAACATGATGAGCTTCATTTTATGGCAAAAGAGTGACAAAAGACCACCATGAAATTTAAAACAAACACAACACGTTAACTAGGTCCAATGTTTTAAGTCACATATTTTATTTGCATGTGTAACAATGAACAAAACATGAGGGGCACAATTATAAATCTGATTCTTCTTATATACTTTCCCCCATATTGAAACAACCCTAATAACGATAAAAAAATGAACCCTAATGACACTCGAAATCAGTCATTGGTTTCCACCAGAAATCATCCGTGAAATTCTGTTGAAGGTTGCTACAGTTAAATCATTATTACGATGTAAGTCTGTTTGCAAAGAATGGTATACTTTAATATCCGACCAACATTTTATTAAATCACATTATACTTTATCTAGTACCAACACCATAAACTATGAACATCATAGACTTATTTTTGAACAAAAAATCAATCTCTACAGCTGTCCTCTTTATGATGTGTTGCTTGATAAATCTGTTAATAATGCGATACAGCTTGAAAATCCATTGCACCGAACTTGGTCTCACAGGGTTAGAATAGTTGGGTCTTGTAATGGATTAGTATGCATTTTATATAAGGATGATAATACTTGGATTATTTACAACCCAAGTACTAGAATCGCCAATATTTTGCCTGGTTCTAAACAAGGTGCCGTTTCATTTGTTTTTTCCTATGGTTTTGGGTATGATGAGACGACTCATGATTACAAAGTGGTTAAAATGTGTCCTTGTAACCAAACTAGGCTATGCTGGGCTATTATGGTATATTCGTTAAAAGCTGGAAGTTGGAAGGAAATTGATTGTTTCCCTCAGTTTGATACTTGTACTAAGGGTAAGTTTTTAAATGGATCTCTTCATTGGGCGATTGGTAATCACTCGTCGGATTCGGGGGATATAGTTTCTCTTGATTTGGGAAAGGAGATGTATGGTGAAGTTTTGCAGCCAGAGTATGATGGTAAAGGTTATAAGAAATTGAGTTTGGGGGTTTTGGGAGGATGGTTGTGTGTTCTTTATAATTATCGCGAAAGTCGTGAGGTGGATTTATGGGTGATGAAGGTTTATGGAGTGAAGGATTCTTGGACTAAGCTAGCGTGCATCCCATATGAGACGGATATTTGGTGGGATAAGGACTTTGGATCCTTTGTGTATTTCAAATGATGGGAAAGTGTTGTTGAAATTTGGGTCGAAATTGCTTGTCTATGATTTGAAAGATAGTTCATCCACGATGATTGACAACTTTGATATATGTAATTGTGTTGATGCTTGCATTGTTGTTGAGAGTTTGGTTTCACCTTTTCCTCCTTTAGGCCTTGCCGATAACAATGATGATGAAAATTAAGGTAAATTTGTTGATATACTAATAACAGAACATGTGCTACATTGTAAAATCTGGTATGACTCTCATCAGTTGCACTTGTCATTGATCGAGTAAGAGTCAATGTAAGGTGCCTATATGTCATGCACAAACATATAACGATGTGGATAACCAAATTTTCGTTTTTTATAACCTTTAACCTCTGACCTGAGTTCTGTCTTTGCTCTTTTTGCTTCCAAGAAATATATTGTGGATATAAAAGTTTTTACCATATCTAATTCATTTTGTTATTTCAGGAAAGGGTGAATTCTATGGAGTCTTTTACATTTATGGATGCATATGAAGAAACCTGCAAGCCAAGAACATCAATTGAGCTTTAATCGAACTCTAGTAGCTTAGAAAATGAAATACTTCTACTTTCGTACGTTTTTATTTCCTTAAATTAGATGTATGTTACTACCCTTCCGGTTTGATGAAATTAAAAGTTTGTTGAAAAACCATGCTCCCGTATATCAACTGTGTTCATGGTTGCCATTTATATTGAGGTAAATGTATCAACCTGTACTGCCAAACATGGTGCATGACTTTGTGAAGGATCTTTGTGTAGGATAACATGTTCAAATCTCAGTATTTTTGGTTGAATAGTTAGACTTGGTTTACGGAGTTGTATATGTGTATGCAATATAGTGACTTTGACTAATTGAAGATGTCTGAGCTTTGATTCTCAGATCAGTCAAGTTTTAGCAAAAATGCAATAAAGTTGACTTTGGTTTCACCTTATGGTTAGGCCTGAGCCTCGGGTCAAAACCGCCTTAACTGACGAAAACCGACCCGACCACCGACTTTTTGAAAAATATGAAAAAGAAAACCGATTCGAAAATACTTGGTGAGTTCGTTTCATAACCGACTTTAACTGAATCTAAAAACATTGCCTTCGATTTGTTGGGCATGCATTTTGTTCCGGTACAATATTTCAGCTCTCTTTTGTGCTTTGCCCCACTTATTCAGACGCTCCAGTGGTTTACTTATTCGAGTCACTCGGTTTGTTTTTTTGTTTTTTGTTTTTTTTTCCCAGTTTAATCCGACCCGAAAACCGAAAATCACAAAACCATAAATCTGAATCCCAAGCCAAAGGTTGGTTGGTTTGGTTCTCGGTCTGAAAAGCTCACCCCCTAATGGTTACCACATTTACCCCTAATGTGTGTTAATTAATAGTTGACTTTGACCAATTCGGGATTGAGTTCGATATCCTGAAAAGTTTCCTAATGGTTAATTCATCTGCATTGCTGTTCTACCGACTTCTTTTTTTGGGTTTCAACCAAGTACAATTTCTGGTCTTCCAAGTGATGTCCTAATCGACATCATCGAGCCCAAGTGTACCAAGTGTCGGTGAGACTGACAAAACTGAATTCTCAGGTTTAGGTGATTAGGAAGGTTGTATGTACGCAGTTTGGCTGATGAGGTGAGGCAACTCAACTGTTATGGGTTGAAAATCATTACGACGATGAAATGGTTTTCTAAGATTCAATTATCCGAGACTTTGGTTTCACCTTATGACTAGCACCATTAATATTTTTATGTCTATATCCATTTGTTTGTACTACATGTGACTATAGCTTCATGATTCTCATTGAAGCGACAAAGTCAGAGGGCAAAAGAGGAAATTTGTGGACTTCGATGTTCAAAATGATCCCGCTAGAGTTTAAAAGAGGTTACCAGGGTCTAAATAGGAGCATGACGATACCTCAAATGCAACAGATGGTACTCTTTCAAATGAGGATTTACAGAGAATCAAAGAGCTAAAGGTAATTTTGAATCACAATATTACTCTGGAACTATATGAAGTTAAAAATAGAGATTTATCAAATTTTCAAATTAATTTTTGTGAAAATAGGCAAAGAAAGACGGCTAATCATGGATTGTTGAAGATAGCTTCGGATCCAAAGTTGGAGCCTTTTAAGGTCCCAAGTTCTGATCAACTCAGTTATCTGCCTGTACAACATTCATTTTTCTCATCACTAGGAGAAATATTAGTAAATTATACAGTACATTGCAATTTTAATCCCTATATGTATGAAGTGTTCATCTGGGTTGTGATTCATCTCTGAGGTGAAAATTGTGAAAAAAATAAAAAATAAGCTAACAAGGAAACATGTAAAACGGGGCGGCCCAAACAGTATTTTTAACGACGCAAGCTGTTATATTGCTTTGATTAGAAATTTGATTATCATTGTTGCTCTTTTTGACAAAAAGGGTGTGGGTCAACCCCCTGTTTCAACCCGTACAATTTACCTGGTTTGACCCGTTACCTTACAAACCCACAAAATTTGCTCGCTTATGCTTGCAAGCATAAACTAGCTATGATGCTTTACATATACAGAATATAAAAATGTAGCATAATTTTTATCACATATATGCTTTAACCGGGTGAACCTGTTTAACCTATTTCGCCCGTTTCCTGTACTTAGACTATTCTATATGACCAAGCTACTTAGAAATAAACCACAGCCCAAATCGACTCCACGAGCGTCTATGAATCAACAACAGGTCGGGCAATCTGGCACATACCTGACTCCTTTCAGTAAAAAGAACAACATTTTTTGGATCAGCAGCCCATTCTACACATATATCATGTGAAAATCCCACTTCTAAACTGGCCACAAATGCTAGAACAATCTGAATAAGAAGTGCAGTCAATACCAATATAAACGTAATTCAGTAATGACACATACACTAAACACGTTAACCTCCAAATTTAAGTTTTACTTACCTTCGGTCCCTCTGGGACATTTTCCAGTTCACTCTAATCGAGATATCTCATCAGATGAAAAGTTCTGACTTCAGATAGAAGGCATTATCACGAGTGTGCTCAAAGGACTTTGCTATTGAATCACTCATCCATTCCAACAATGATTGATGATACATATGTCATGAAGAAGATAGGAACAACTACTACAGCATTAAGATATTCATGGTAAGAATATCAAAATCTTTCACAATATTCAGGTTATGAAATATATGATCTTTGCATATACTCCCTTGCTTCGTGTGAGTCTAAATTACTATATTAGTGAAGGGTAACATCTTATGTGTTTCTGTTTCGGTTATCATGACTCACCCATGTTAACATAACCGTTTAAAAAAATCAATTCGTTACACATTAGATTGATTGACATAAGACAAGATCTTCAACAGCACTAAATTAAATTCGCCTTTCAATTCACATTCCTAAAAACTAAAGAACTGATCGACGAATAAGATGTTTGGCAACCATGGCGATTATCAAACGAATATCATAGAATAATGGAACAACTTAAGAGCAAAGTATCAATATCAATATCTAATAGCTGATATGCAGGCTGCACAAAATAGAGGGCAGCCTCTCCTCTTTAACTTAAAGATAGAAATACTCATAAACTAGAAGTTGCATTTGTTTTCTTTGAAAATCATGTTAAAAATATTTTCAAAAGAAAACCCTATGTAAGTTTTAAAAACTAATAATAAGAAAACTTTAACCGAAACTAAATCTTCCGCCTCCTGTTGAGAGGTAAATCAGCTGACGAAGAAATTCTTAGCTCTTTATAAAAGTTATCAATAAACCATTGAGCTGTTTCATCTTCTTCTTCCTCGCCGTCTTCTTCTTCTTCTTCAATAAACCTTTTCCTTTCGTAGAATTTTTCAATAAACCTCTCAGCCCTTTCATCTATTGAAACTTCTTCTTCTTCAATAAACCTTTTCCTTTCGTAGAATTTTTCAATAAACCTCTCAGCCCTTTCATCTATTGAAACTTCTTCTTCAACTTCGTTTTCCTCAGCATATACTAACTTTGAACGGTCTCTATAAAAATCACCACCACCTGAAAACATTTGAGCTGTTCCAAAAAGAAAATAAATTAAGGTTTTAAGTGATATGAAAATCATACTCAACAACAATATATGATGATAAGCTTAAGAAATTTTCAAATCAACAATAATATCTAGATTCTCGTTAGCTTTCAGTGGTAATTTATTTTCATTTAAATTGTAAGAATGAGAAATACGTACGCTTAGGAAATGATTCACTTTTTGTTTTCCGAAGTTCATCCCACCCGCAACCACCGCCACTAACACGGTGACCAACACCACTTTTGCATAATTGTAGTAGCTCATCCACCACAACGTTAATCTCCTCATCCCCTTTCAATCTCAAACAAGCACTCAAGTTTTTGGCATTTCCTCTCACAATCACACCAAGCTTCTGCGCCACGACTAATTGCACAATCTCTGCCACTTTCTCCCATCTAAGCTGCCCGATCTCATCTCTCACTACCTCCAACCCACTCCCAATTAATCTCCACCACCAACCGAGCATTGATTGGCTGGTCAAGATGCAAGGGAATGGCAATTATCGGTATACCAAATTTCATAGCTTCCAGTACTGAATTCCAACCACAATGACTCACAAATCCAGCTATACTTTTGTGTGCTAATATTGCTGTTTGTGGAGCCCAGTCTTCCACCAATAAACCCCTATTTCTTACCCTTTCAAGAAACCCGAATGGCAAAGCTTCTGAAATTTTTCGTTTTGGATCTTTAAGAAACCTTAAAACCCAAATGAAGTTCACATTGCTCATCTCTAACCCGTATGCTATGGCTTCCAAATCATCACTAGAAAGAAAATACTCACTTCCAAAAGAAACAAAAACAGTCGATCTAGCGCTTTCATGTCAAGCCACTGGATCACATTATTATGTTTCAGATCAGGATCGATTGTGTCCACTACAAGTGGACCAACTGGCACAATCTTTTTATTAGTCAAAGCAGAAAGATAATCAGCATACTTACCTTCAATCTCACTGAAAGATTTAACAAGAACAATACTTGATGAACGAGCAACACATTCCACGACATGATCTTCTTCTTTATCATTGCGGTTATTTGCTATCTTCACATACTCATAGTTTCGATAGTAAATAGTCTTCGAGAATGGAAACACCTTGTCTTTGGAAGTGTTCAAGTAAAAATGATACATGGAGGCAGCGACACTAGTGGTGATGAACACCACAGAAGGGATCCCAAGGGCGGTAGCCACTTCAGGAGCCCACGGTTGAATAATGTCATAAATTAGCAAATCAGGGTTTAGAATTTCCAAAAGTTCCGTAAACTGAGGTTTTGCCATATCGAAAGCTTGTTTGAGAGTAGGCATAAGATGGTCCGGGAGGCCATTAGTGGTGTGAAGTTGCGATGGAAGTTCGGGTAACTCGAGAAGGTGAAGGTATACGAGTTGAATCGAGCGTGAAAAGCCCTCGTTTCTTAACGTTTGCTTGAGCAAATCAAGGTTAACCGGAGTTGAGCAAAGATAAATGTTAAAGAGGTTTGTGCTACTTAGTTTTTTGGCTAGTTCTAGGAAAGGTAAAATGTGACCATGGCCTAACCACGGGAACATCATAATAGTTTTCTTCCTCATCATTGTGAAAATTGTGAACAAGACACTTGTTTTCTTTGGGATCTTAGGTCGTTAAGATGGTGGTTGAAGGAGTGGTTATATAGAATGAGATGGTGCTGTTATAGAAATGATTTGCTTGAATCATGGAAGAAATTAATTGCATGCAATCTTTGTTTTATTTACGTGCATGATTCATTTGGATTTTATTATATTTTTGTTTTCATTTTGCTAGTTATCTACTTTTCCTTTTTTATTACCGATTTTACTTTTATTGAAAATTTTCTGCATCCATGATACTTGTAATAATTGTAGATTCAAGCTAAAAGCATCCACAACGAGAGGTTTAATAAAATGTTTAAAACCCATTGGAAGATTTGTCTTTTGCTTCAACCATAGCTAGAGATGACAATAAAACTCGTACCCGATGCAGAGCCGATCCCTAAACTTGATTTGACTAGAGATAAGGATGGGGATGAGGATGGGAAATCTCTGAATTTTGTAACCGGGCATGGGGCGGAAATGGGGATAACATCAATCCCCGAACCTGAACCCACCCCGATTCTTTTAATGTATAAATATATGAAGGGGGAATTGCATATATACCCACTAAAACTCAAAAATTTGCATATTTCCTCATTATACAAGTTTTTAATCCATGATGTACAATGCAACTTAAGCATGTTTTGGATATATATGCAAATTCCAAGTTTAGTGGGTATATATGCAATTGCCCCTATATATATGAAAATTATATATATTCAAATAAAATTTACTTTTTATGTATATAATTTTTATGAGCATTGATATGTTACGTATATGCATGTGTGATATATAAATGATCAAATAGCTTTAAAAGTATAAACAATAAAACACTAATTACTATATATCACTTAACCAATGGTTTGTCCGAATACACAAATACAATGCACGTTAGTCTTATATTATATGTCTTGTGTTAGTATCTACGATGCTTTAAAGTTGGATTAATAATGTAACTAATTTAAGTTTGAGTGATGTATATGTCTTAAGACACTTTATGGGTCAAATTCTTTATATTTTAGATGAGTTTGTCTATTTTTATGTTTACTTGATAACGCTAGAAAATCCCCGAATCTTCACGGGGATCCCTGATCCCCATTGGGGACGGGGATGAGGATGTAAAACTATTTCCCGACAGGAATGGGGGAGGGGATGGGGATGAGAGTGGGAAACGGGGATGAGGATGGGAGATACGATCCTCGAAATTTTCTGACCTGTTGCCATCCCCAATCATAGCGAGCTTATAGTTTATATCTACATGGCATGACGAGGTACAAAATACTAAACATCTTCAGAATTTAATATTAATGCATATGTCTTATGGTTAAACATCTCATATAGTTGTAAAATGTTTATAGATAAATGGTAGGATTGAGATCCTCTCATGTTCCATTTGAACATGAGAGGTAATGTTGAAGTTTAGAGCATGAGGTATCATAGCGAGGGAGGCTCGCCACTCCTAGGTGGCAGTCGCCACCATACCAAGTTGCCTCGCCACTTCCCCACTCGCCACTCCCACAACACAAATAAGACAAAACACATTTTCAAAAAACTATCCGTTTGAATACATATGTGGAATTAAAGAGAACCCAGATAGGAAATTGTGAAAAGAAGATGGTTTTTATAATGATTTTGTGATGATTTAAGTGGAAATATGTAAAGAAAAATAATGGGTTTGATATTGATGAGATAAATGGAACCCAGATGGGAATTAAGGAGATTGAAGCTAAAAAGATGGAAATTATGAGCTGGTGTGTGAATGTGGTTTTGGGTGGGTGTATCTTGGAACTTGACAAGAGTAGTGTACTTGTGAAGAGGAGAGTGGGAATTAATTTTAATTTTATTTAAATGAAATAAATTTTATTGTTTTTGAAAAGTATGGAAAAGAAATAAAATGAGGGTGGGTGGGGCGGCCCAAGTGAAGAGGTTTGGGTTAGTTGTGAATGAGTGGTATTTTTAAGTGGGTGTGTTGAAGTGATGTGACACATGTGAGGCTCAAGTGAAGAGGAATGGCTTAGCCATGATACCTCTTGCTCTTATGTGAGTGAAAAAAAAATTAATAAATTAGTTATTGTGGGATCATTGTTTAATAAATTAATAATTGAGGGAAAAAAATAACTAACATGACCTCTCATATTCAAATGGAACATGAGAGGATCTCAATCCATAACGGTAATAGGTTTTCAAGTCCACAAAGTGATCGAACTTCCCAAGCAGAAACACGACTATAACTGGAACAAAACAAAAAGACTTGCACCGAGTATTTAATAGAACACGCTCTCTATTAATCAGAAAATACAAAGCTCAAAAAACTGATATCTAATGCACAACCAAACTATGAGCTCGTTTGGTTTGCTTATATAGGACATTAGAATAAGCTCTCCTAATCCTACTACAACTCTAATCAAGTAAACAAGTCCTTATCTAAAAAGCTAAAATAAGAATCCTAATTAAACTAGAGTTGTGATTGTAATTATCCATGTGCTCGGTTTGTTTTGACTGTCCATAGGCTCGGATCAGTAATTATCCCAACATTCACCCCCCTAATTTCTGACTCGAGATAGGGAGGTCTTCAACTCCGAGTAGCTCTTGCATCTCCTTGAACTTAATCCTTGCGAGAGCTTTCGTCAGAATATCAGCACGCTGCAAATCACCTCTTACAAATTCAACTTGTACTTGGCCTCTTTCAACACATTCTCGGATAAAATGATAACGTGTGTTTATATGCTAGCTTCTCCCGTGAAAGACTGGATTTTTCATAAGTGCAATAGCCGATTTGTTGTCAACAAATAAGACCACCACTTTCTCTTCCATTCCGGTTATTTCACTCAACAACCCACGTAACCATATCCCTTGACACGCAGCTGAAGTTGCAGCCATGAACTCGGCTTCACAAGACGATAGAGCCACCGTGTTTTGCTTTTGTGAGCACCAGGTGATAGGTGATTTACCTAGATAAAATACGTGCCCAGTTGTGCTTCGACCATCATCTTGGTCCATAGCAAAACTACTATCACTAAACCCCACTAACTCATTGGTTTTCTCTTGGTTATATCGCACTCCAAAATTCAAACTACCTTGGATATACCTTAGTATTTGTTTCACAGCCGCCATATGTGATTCTTTTGGTTCTTGCATGTAACGACTAACCAAACCAACCGAATAAGATAAATCAGGTCGTGTGTGTAGTAAGTACCTTAGACAGCCAACTCGTCGTCTATACAAAGTTGCATCAACTGGTTTTCCTTCCTTATCCAAGCTTAACTTCATTCCAGGTTCTAATGGACATTGAGTAGGATTCGATTCATGCATCCCAGCATCTTTCAAGATCTTCTTTGCATAGCTTTCTTGACTTATTGAGATACTCGAATCCTCTTGCTTTACTTCAATGCCAAGATAATAGCTTAACTTTCCCAAGTCACTCATATCAAACCTTTCTTGCATTTGTCTCTTAAATTCACCAATTTCGACAAGCTTCGAACCGGTTACTAAGAGATCATCTACATAGACCGCAATAATCAAGATTGACTTGTTTGTCTTCTTCACATACACCGCTTGTTCGTGTTGGCATCGTTTGAAAGACATTTGCTTGAGTTCTCTATCAAGTTTTGTATTCCACGCCCTTGGGGCTTGTTTAAGTCCATAAAGCGCCTTTTTCAACTTGTAGATCTTCCTTTCTTCTCCTTTCTTCACGAACCCCTCCGGTTGTGTAACAAACACTTGCTCTTTTAGTTCTCCATGTAAAAATGCTGACTTTACATCCAGATGATGTAGCTCCCATTCTTCTTTTGCAGCCAATGAGATCAATAAACGTATCGTTTCAATCCGTGCTACGGGTGCAAATACCCCATCATAGTCAATTCCTTCCTTTTGAGCATAACCCTTTGCTACTAACCGAGCTTTAAACTTATTAATTGAACCATCCGGATTTCTCTTAATTTTGAACACCCACTTTAATCCAATGGGATTAACATTAACCGGAGCTTCAACTAATTCCCATGAATCATTCTTCTCGATAGACTCAATCTCTTGCTTCATAGCAAACATCCACTTGCTTGAGACTTCTGCTTCTTGGAACGTTCTTGGTTCATCATCTTCAATCAAAAGTAGATTTTGATCTTCATTAGCAACTGAGGTTCTTGAACTAGACCCCATAATAAAGTCATTAAATCTAGTTGGCTTAGTTGAAACCCTCGAAGAACGCCTCATAATTGGTTGAGTTTCTGTCACAGGATTAGGGTCATTACCCGCCTCGATTTGGTCTTCTTGTTCGGTATTGACTGGTTGAATTTCATCAGCATCATGCTGATTTTCAGCTTCTTGTTCTTCAGCCTCTACCTCATTGGTCACACCTGGGTTTACAAAACCACAACCCGTATCAATAGAACCGTGCCATTCTATGACAAACATACCTGGGTTTAGCTCGTGTGATTCTCTTCCAGCAACATACTTCCAGCCAAGTTCCTCATTAAACTCCGCATCATGACATACCACTATCTTCTTTAGTTTTGGATTGAACAGTCGAAAACCTTTTGTACCTGGCTCGTTTCCGATGTAAATGAGTCGTGTTGGCCTGTCGTCTAACTTATGTAAGTATGGCCTTGTTCCCGTTGCATAAGCCACACATCCAAATACCCGCAAACCCTCTAAGTTAGGCTTTTTTCCTTTGAAAGCCTCATATGGAGTTTAATTAACTAGAGCTCGAGTTGAAACTCTATTAATCAAGAATGTGGTGTGTCTAACTCCTTCAGCCCACATATAGTTTGGTATGTCTCGTGCTTTCAAGAGGCTTCTAGTCATTCCCATAAGAGTCCGGTTTCTCCTTTCCACGACTCCATTTTGTTGTGGTGTGTAAGGAGTGGTTAGATGTCTTGTTATACCCTCGTTTTCACAAAAGTTGGTAAATTATTTTGAAGTGAACTCACCTCCTCTATCGGTCCTTAGGGTTATAATCTTCTTTCCCGACTTCTTCTCAACTAAAGCTTTGAACTTTTTGAAGTATTCAAATGCCTCACCTTTTTCCTTCAAGGTAAAAGTCCACATAAAGCGTGAGAAGTCATCAATAAGAACAAATATGTACCTGTTGCCCGCTATGGATGGTGGAGAAATTGGTCCACATAGGTCGGCATGTATAAGTTGAAGAGGATGTGTTGCCTTAAATTTTGCAGCTTTAGGAAACGCCTTCTTGGTTTTTTTTCCTACCAAGCAAGATTCACACAACTTGTTCTCTTGATGAATTATTGGCAACTTTTCAACCATGCCCTTCCTTGCCATTAATTCCATCGTCTCGAAATTAATGTGACCCATCCTAGCATGCCATAACCAAGCATCATCTTCCATCTTTGCTTTGAGACACACCGGACTTCCAACTTGGAGCTTAATCTTGTAAAGTCTATTACTTGTTCTAGGAACCTTCATCAGAAGCTTGCCATCTGAGTCACGCATAGTAAGAAGGTTACCTTTCATACGAATGTCACATCCGCCTTCGGTAGCTTGCCCAAGACTAATTATGTTGCTTTTTAGCTCGGGTAGGTAATAGACTCCAGTGATTAACCGTTGCTCACCCGTTTTCCCTTCAATGATTATCGAACCCTTCCCTTTTATCTCGATGTAGGAGTTATCACCAAACTTCACTCTGCCGGAGATATTCTCATTCAACTCCGAAAAGTATTCTCGGATCCCCGTCATGTGATTACTTGCTCCATTATCCAAATACCAAGTGTCTTCCTCGTTTGGCTTAGTATTCAATTGGTTTGGGATAATCTTTTCTTCATTCAAGAAAACTACTTCTTGAACGCTTTTCATCATAAAAAGTGTCGGGTCATCATCATCCTCCGTTTTCAAAAGGTTTGCTTCATGCTTTTTCTTTTGTACACTGCGTTCGGGACAATTAGAAGCAAAGTGACCATATTCATCACATCTGAAGCATTGAATCTTTGAAAGGTCTCGACTTTTGTTCTTCTTTTGATCCGTATTGCTCCCGGAGTTGTTTTGGTTTCCACGGTTGTGGTTATTAGCTTGACCACTACCACGAGATTTGTTTTGAGAAGAAAAGTTTTGACCTTTACCGTTGCCACCAGAGGAATTCCTTCCTCGACCTTTCTTATCATATCTTTCAGCCCTTCCGAACATCAACTTGCCTTGATCTTCAGAAGTGGTGTCAACACCCTTCATTCTTCCTTCAAAAGCTTTCAACCTTCCAATTGCTTCTTGAAAAGACATAGTATTCAAGTCAGCAAATTGTTCTATTGAGGCAACAATTGCAACATACCTATCCGGAACGGATGCAAGTAGCTTCTTAACAAGTTTCTTGTCTTCATAAACTGTTCCCAAGCTATTGACTTCTGTTACAATTTTGCCCAACCTAGCCGCAAAGTCATCGACTCATTCGTTGACTTTCATCTTTAAAGATTCGAATTCCGTCTCCAAGGTTTGCAACCTTGCTTCACGAACCCGATCAACACCCACATACCTGGTCTTTAAAGCTTCCCAGACTTCTTTGGTTGTGTTGAATTTTGAAACTTGAAAAACAAGTTCTTCTGGAATCGCCTGGAAAAGTAACGCAACTGCCATGTGATCTTGCTTATCAACGACTTATGTTCCTTCCTTTGGTTCCAGTGCATCAAGTATTCCATGGACTCGGAATACCGCTTTAACTCTTATTGCCCATATGTTATAGTTCGTGCTTGTTAACATTGGACATTGAAGAACCGTCTTAGAATGTTCAATAGGAGGTGGTTGACTCGACTCGCCTTGCACCATCTTTCTTGAACGCCTTCTGTAAGTTATCGGTGTAGTTGGTTCGACTTCCAGCCCTAGGTTCTAGAGTACTATTGATTTACTTCTTGCCTAAGTAAACCAAGTCGAAAGTTTGAAACTTTGATCGACTTCTTGCTTAAGTCGAAACCTAGTAAAACGCTTGTGATCGACTTCTTGGTGAAACCCTTGTGATCGACTTCTTGGTGAAACCCTTGTGATCCTTCTTGGTTAAAACCCTTGTCGATCCTTCTGCTTGTTGTAAAACCAAGAACCCTTGGTCGATCACTTGCTGCAAACCTTTGATCGATCTTGTTGTTGAATTACCTTGCTCTTGATACCAATTCAAGTCCACAAAGTGATCGAACTTCACAAGCAGAAACACGACTATAACTGGAACAAAACAAAAAGACTTGCACCGAGTATTTAATAGAACACGCTCTCTATTAATCAGAAAATACAAAGCTCAAAAAACTGATATCTAATGCACAACCAAACTATGAGCTCGTTTGGTTTGCTTATATAGGACATTAGAATAAGCTCTCCTAATCCTACTACAACTCTAATCAAGTAAACAAGTCCTTATCTAAAAAGCTAAAATAAGAATCCTAATTAAACTAGAGTTGTGATTGTAATTATCCATGTGCTCGGTTTGTTTTGACTGTCCATAGGCTCGGATCAGTAATTATCCCAACAGGTTTATAGTATCATAAGTTTCATAAGTTAACCGTTGTGGATGCTCTAACAAAGTGTCATTTTAGCTATACATTTATTAAATAAAAAAATGATGTATAAAGTTTTTAAGATAAAAGTGGTAAAGTGGTAAAGTGATAAATCATTACTTTTATTTGTTACAAAGTAACAATTTTATTTTAACAAATTAATTAGAATAATAACACGGTCAGTTAATATTTGACATAAGATTAAAGAGTATATTTTTTTTTCATATATAGGATGAGTATTCCCATAAAACATAAACGACGCCATATTTCCGCTGCATTATTAATTATTTATATACTTTATTTTTATGAAATCACTTCCAAATATGAGTAGAGAACCAAATTAGAGTAACCTATTTTCTGCTAGAAATTTGTTCAAACAGAATATTTATACGAGATCATCTGTTGAGAGTTTATACTAGGATTTACTTAGCTTGCATGGCTTGACAAAAATAAGAGTTGTAGTCTTTATGATGTTATGTTTGGTAAACCTATTAACGTGTTAGAGCTTAGTCATTCATTTAAACAACTATGTAAATCTGATGTGGTTGGCGATTCTTATAGTAGATTGATCTGTGGTTCTTGCAATGGATTGTTATGCGTATACGTGAACCAAAATACTTTGCTTATCTGGAACCCTGGTACTGGAAGATCGAACATAGTACTTTTGAAAACGCAGGTTGGTTGGTCTGCGTCCTATGGTTTTGGATACGATGAGTCTACGAATGATTACAAAGTGGTTGAAATATCTTGGTCTGACAGTACTAGTGGTGAATTTGATAAGGAGTTGAACATATACTCCTTAAAAATTGGAAATTGGAAGAGAATCAGTGATTTTCCTTGTAAGAGTCCTCCATTAAGTAATCCTGGAAGGTTCTCAAATGGATCTCTTCACTGGGCAGCTCGTAAAGATAATGGATCATCTCGTTGTTGGACTATAATTTCTCTTGATTTAGCAAAGGAAACATTTTCAGAAATTTCGCAACCTGTGTATGATGAAGGTGATAAAATTTGGACATTGTGTGCTTTGGGAGAACACTTGTGTGTGTTTTGTAAGTATCATGGACGTGGGTGGCGGATGTATGGGTGATGAAGGTTTATGGAGTGAAAAACTGTTGGACTAAATTGGTTTCCATCCCATACGTGTTTAATACTCGGAGACATCAAGTTGTGACACCTTTGTGTATCTCAAATGACGGTACAGTTTTGATCAGATTCTCTGAAAAATTGCTTCTGTTTGATTCCAAGAATAGTTTATATTCAGAAATTCAGGAGTTTGCTAATTCTTCTACAACCTTTACCTTTGTTGAGAGTTTAGTGTCATCGAATGCCCTTCGATACCACAATGATGATAACGTAAATTAAGGTAAACATTGATTTTACTTGGTTTCACTTTCAATTTAGTTGTAATCAACCAAATCTTGTCTACATTTATTATTCAGCAACTACTTATTCAGATATTTCTGGTATATTTTTGGATGCAGAAATCTATGGCTTTCCGTTTGTCGACCTCTAGGAGCTGCGCTCGTGTTTCCTTCAGCATCTATGTTTTTACTACTTTCTCAAGAAGTAAAACTTCCTTTAGGCTTCTATGTTTATTGATACATTCTTTAAACTGTTTTTGGGATGTATTATTTCTGTTGCTTAAAACATGATATACAAGTTATGTTAATTTACATTTATCTTATGTTATGGTTAATTATATTGGTCATATAGTGCAAAACCAGGATGTGTTTGGTTTTGACTGGAAGTATTCAAAGTATAACACTGATCTACATATTAATCAAGTAGATTCATGCTGGTTACTAGCCCATCTTTAAATTGTCATCATCTAAAGTTTATTTGATTACCAAAACCGAAAGTAATGCCAGATCTTCCTCATGTTGTCTTAATAGCTCGAAATACTTCTAACATTTACTTACAAAGTCTCTAGGGTCAGCTCAGATCAGTATGCAAGTACTAGTCTTCTTTAGTTTCATCTTCAGATTTAGTAAAACCGCATATTTGTAGATCCAGATCCGATACAAACACTAATCATTTGCGTGTGTTTATCATGCAAACTAATTCAGGTCAATTATGAATCACCATCATGTTATGAAGGCTTTAATGATGACCATGATGTAAATGGCATTGTTAGTTTTAACAATCCCTTAAAAAAAAAGAATCAGCAGGTGAAAAGTTGTTAGGTTCTCATTATGGGCTGATCTACTTTATCTGTTTTGATGATTGTATCCTCTTGTGGAACACAACTACTCAAAAATCTCGACTTAGACGTGACTCATCAAAGCCAGTTTCTGATGATACTCGTTTTTATGGGCTTGGTTAGGATTTTTCTATATATAGACGATTGCAAATTTAAGTGGTAAGAGCCTCTCGTTCAGTTTCTTGCAACTCTATTAGTTATTGTTGGTATTCGGGTCATGATAATCATAGATTGCTTGGATAATTCTTGAATCGTGTATAGTCCACTTTTCGAATACAATATTTTGACCCTATTTGATGCGTTGGGTTACACAAAATTTGTATATGGGATAAGACAAGAACACACTCAATGTCTAGGCACAAGAAATTGAGCAAAACATGGAGAATATTGTATGTGTTGTTATGATTGTTTATGTTATTATGAAAGACCAAAATCATGTCTATATATAATTGACAAAGTGACTTTTCATGAAAAGTCACACCCTTTCAAGAATGGTTACACTTTTTGGTTTAAATTAATTAATTTTCAAATAGATTTCTGCAACACTTAATAGTGACATTTTTTTGTGTCACTATTCCCAACAGTCACCATCTATTAAATTGTTGCAACATCCTAGTGATGAATTTTCTGTCACAAACTTTACCATTCATTGTATCTGAAATCAAGTTAATTAGTTTATACAAGTGTGCACTCCACACCTCCAAGCTTGTATTATAACTTAACTTGAAATCTATTTGGTCTCGGGTAAATCACCATTACACAAAATGTTTAATGACACTAAAATCACCAACAGTTATGAGGTTCTTATTCTCAAAACAGTCCCATGGAAAACACTTCACGTCTCTCATATTGACACAAATGATCTTGATGAGATCAGGATATTTTCTAATGGGCCGGTTCATTAGCTAGTTAGGGATGGTATAGTACTAGTAGGTTCAACAATCGTGATAAATTTTTTTGTGAGGTATATATATTGTGAGATAGTTAGTCGTCTATATGAAGAAAAAAAATGGTTAAAATCAATTATAAGAACTTAGACTCAATTTTAACAATCAAGAGAACATAAAGGATGGAACTTGTAAATTTACAAGGTAAAAACATAACTATAAATATTAAAATTTTGCAATCAATTAGAGATCGTGTTTACCAAGCTAAGGTTGCGACTTGAGAGCCAAAACTTCAATGGCACTCGTAGAAGAACAGAAACAACAACCTAGGAAAATCAAAACATCTTGTTCGGTTCCTATGATTCCAAACGAGATCATTGTCAATATTCTTTGTAGGCTTCCTGTTAAATTACTGTTAAGGTATAAATCTGTTTGCAAATTATGGTGTTCTTTAATATCCGATTCTTATTTAATTAAGTCTCATCTAAGTTTATCAGCATCCACCCCTCACCCTGCACATCATCAACTAATTCTCACCATTAGTTCGTGTAATATTAATCTTTTAAGTTGTGGTCTTTACGAAGTGAATATTAATCTTTTAAGTTGTGGTCTTTACGAAGTGATGTGTGATCATAAATCGGTTAATGTCTTAGAGCTTGATCATCCGTTCAAACGTCCACGTAGCTCTAATGTCTTAGAGCTTGATTCCGAAGTAATAGTTGGTTCTTGCAATGGACTGCTATGCGTAGCTATTAATTGCGACACTTTGTATATCTGGAACCCTAGTACTAGAAAATCAAACATGTTGCCATATCGTGGTGTTAAAGTGTCGTATGGTTGGTCTGTGATGTATGGCTTTGGATACGTTGAGTCTAATGATGATTACAAAGTTGTAGAAGTATCTTATAAAGGAAACGATATGTATGATACTAAAGTGAAGATATACTCGTTGAAATCTGGATTTTGGAAGAAAGTTGGTAAATTTCCTTGTAGTCCGCATCTTTCAAGAGGAGCATCCGGAATGTTTTTGAATGGCGCACTTCATTGGGGTATTGCTAAACAGAATGGGCCATCTCATTTGTGGACTATTGTTTCTCTTGATTTAGCCAAGGAGACTTTTAACGAAATATTGCAACCTGTATATGATGATGATACTAAATGTTTGACACGACAAGATGCAATTCGAGGTTTTTCATTGGGGGTTTTAGGAGAATGGTTGTGTGTGCTTCGTGATTATCGAGGCAATCATGGCGCGGATGTATGGGTGATGAAAGTTTATGGGGTGAAAGATTCTTGGACTAAATTGGTTTCCATCCCGTATGTGACTGGTGCTTTGTTTCAGTCTAGATATTCGACGCCTCTGTCAATTTCAAATGACGGAAAAGTTTTGTTGAGACAGGGTTTAAAATGGGTTATGTATGATTCCAAGAATAGCTCATTTTCAGTTATTCAAAATCTTGATGGTTGTCGTGGAGGACATACCTTTGTTGAGAGTTTAGTTTCACCGCATGCCCTTGAACATAACGATGATAATGTAAACTAAGGTAAACTTTTATCTTCTGACTTGGTTTCACTTTTTGCGTAGTTGTTTTTAAAGCATTTATTGTCTACTTTATTCTTTTGCATCACGGTTTACTCTATACTTCTTTGCACATATATTATGTCTTGCATCGCCTGAATAGAGAGGAGATTATCACTGCACTTCCTAATTTATCTAAGGGAAATCATATTCTTGAACACCTTATTTCAATCACCATATATTACTAAAACTTATAATGACAAAATTTTATCGACATTGTTCTCTATGTTTGAGTGAAATTGTTTTAATTTCTTTGCTTAACAAATTGGTGCCATGTTTTTGGATGCAGGAATCTATGACTTTTTGGACATTCCAGGAGCTGCTAGCGTTTGCTTCAGCTTCTTTATATGTTTTTACTTTTTGTTCTGTTTGGAGAAGAATTACGTACTCTTCACTTTTTTTTGTTTAGCCATTTTGTTGACGTATTTAGCTAGTTCTGATTTGAGAAGCAGGGTATGCAAATTATGTTAATATAAATCTCTCTGATCAGTTTAAGGATACATTTATTGGTTTTACTATGTCGCCGAGATGATATGGTATGACTCCATCAAACAATTCATTCAAAAATCAATTAAAGAGTGATAACATTTGAAGATCAATGCTTAGACATGTTAGCCGCATGTTACCAACAATAGTGGTCGGAGACAATCAGCTTTAAGCAAAGTGACTCCGTTGTGGCCGGTGTACCTTGCGACTTTCATGTTCCCATCAATTGAATATATCTGCCCATTGTATTGCGAATTCTTAGAATAGTTCATAGAGCTTATTATTCTTAGGTATAGGTTTAGTAGCAATGTGTTGGATTTGGAATTGGTTCTACTTTCAGAACTTTGTAATGTTTACTTTATGTTCAATAAAAAAAAATCATATTTTGGCCCTAAAAACAAGGATTAATGGAATGTAATAGCTAAATACTTTATCATTTGTTCCATTATCAGATACGAACCCAAATAATACAACAACACCAATCCAACTTTCAAATTTTGTTTCATTATCATACGTTTTGTTTGCACCGTTAGTCCTTTTGACGAACAACTGTTTGTAATTAAAACAAAAATATGTTTTTCTTACGTTTTCATACGTTTCTATCCATTTTTACATGTTTTCGCCCGTTTTTTATTTACGTTTTTGTTTGCACCGTTACTCCTTTTGACTAACGACCGTTTGTAATTAACTCAAAAATATGTTTTTCTTACGTTTTCTAACGTTTTCATACGTTCTTGTCTGTTTTTATACGTTTTCATAAAAACAGACGAAAACATTTAAAAACGAACAAAAACGTATGAAAACGGACGAAAACGTATAAAAACGGATAGAAACGTATGAAAACATATGAAAATGTAAGAAAACGTATATAAACGTAAGAAAACATGTTTTTGAGTTAATTACAAATGGTGGTTAGTCAAAAGGACTAACGGTGCAAACAAAAACATATAAAAGCGGATAGAAATGTATGAAAACTTAAGAAAATTTAAGAAAAATATATTTTTAAGTTAATTACAAATTGTCGTTAGTCAAAAGGACTAACGGTGCAAACAAAACGTATGATAATGAAACAAAATTTGAAAGTTGGATGGGTATTGTTGTATTATTTTAAGTTCGTATATGATAATGGAACAAATAAGAAAGTATGTTGCTATTACATGCCATTAACCAAAAAAAATACTTATGACAAGGTTTGTTTATATGAATCTAAATGATGATGTGCAGGATTGTAACCTTTTTTTTTTTGATATTTTCAATTTTATAAATACTATAAAAAATGAGAAGAAAAAAATGCACAAATCTTCATTTGACCTTGTATTATCAGACAAGAGCCCTTGCAAGATAACAAATTAGCCCTTGGTAAAGCAATTTAGCAATCAGCAAAACATGAAGGTTCTGAACTGTAGATCTACTTAGAAACCTACATAAATGCAAATTTTAAAAACAAAACCAAAAAAACCCTAGATGGCCAACCATGGCACCAGAAGAGGAACTACAACCAAAGAAAACCAAAACATCTGCTGAAGATCCTCTTTCCGTTTTTACGCTTCCGAATGAGATCATTGCTGAGATTCTCAGTAGGCTTCCGGTGAAATCGCTGTTAAGGTATAAGTCTATTTACAAATTATGGCGTACCACAATATCGGATCCTTTTTTTATTAAATCACATCTTAGTTTATCAAGATGCAACCCTCACTATTCTCAACAAATTCTTAGCATTGGTGAGTTTAATATTAATCTTCTAAATTGTGGTCTTTATGAAGTGATATGCGATCATAAATCTGTTAATGTCTTGGAGTTTGATTATCCGTTCAAACCAAGTAGTTATTATTGTAGGATTGTTGGTTCTTGCAATGGATTGTTATGCATAGATATGGATGGCAAATCATTGTATATTTGGAACCCTAGTACTAGAAAACTAAACATGTTTCCATGCAGTGTTATGAAAGTGGGAATTGGTTGTTATGTAATGTATGCCTTTGGGTACGATGAGTCTAATGATGATTACAATGTTGTAGAAATATCGGTTAATTGAAACGACAATTATGATACCGATGTGAAGGTATACAAGATGAAATCTGGATATTGGAAGAAACTTGGTAAATTTCCTTGTGGTGTGCCTTCTTTCAGGGAAGTCTCTGGAATTTATTTGAATGGAGCTCTTCATTGGGGTACTATTAAACATTGTGGGCCGTAGACTATAGTATCTCTTCATCTAGCTAAGGAGACTTATAACGAAATATTGCCACCTGTGGATGATAAAGATAGTCGATGTTTGACATCAGAAGCTATTTTTTCGCCTTTTTCATATACATGTTTGACATTGGGGGCTTTGGGAGAATGGTTGTGTGTGCTTTGTGATTATTGGGCCAAACATGCGGATGTATGGGTGACGAAAGTTTATGGATTGAAAGATTCATGGACTAGATTGGTTTTCCATCCTGTATTTGGCGCGTCATGTGTCGATATATGATTCTTTTTCAGTGCCTGTGTATATTTCAAATGACGGGAATTTTTTGTTGAAATACAGTAAAAATGGGTTATGTATGATTCCAAGAAAAGCTCATTTTCATATATCAGAAGTTTGATGCTTGTCTTGGAACATATACCTTTGTCGAGAGTTTAGTTTCACCGCATTCCTATATAGTGATGATAATGTAAATAAGGTAAACTTTGATCTTCTCATGGTTTCACTTTTTGAGTAGTTGTTTAGAACCATCTATAGTGTATGTTAATTATTTGGCACCACTGATTACTCTATATATACTATTGGGAATTATACGTTTGAGTTGATAAGACAAAAAGGATGAAAAAAGAGGGACTTAAAGTCAAGAATGAAAGCTACAAAAAGATGAAATGACTTACTTGCAAAAGAAGATTTATTGTTTAGTCCTTCGTAGTATTTTGTAAACCCTAATCCTCTAGTATATAAAGAGGACATGGGGTAGAGGTTTCATAATTAAGTCTTTCATAATAATTAAAGGTGTGTTTGTATGTCTAGGGCGTAGAGTATAAACGCTTAGACTAGAGTTCGTTAGTTAGCCTCAAGATCAATTCATTGATCCTTGTTATATTTTAGATAACACGTTTTATTCTGATCAAATAAAATTTGAGGTTTGGAGTGTTATTAAAGAAAAACCTTGTTGTCAATAACGTTAATTCTTGTATTGAATATTCCGCTTTCGTTATTGTGTATCCTAGATAATATGAGGTCTAAACAACCTCGAGCTACAACGATCTAACAAGTGGTATTAGAGCAAGGGGCTCGTGATATCTGGGATTTACAAGCTTGTATTTGTCGAAGAATGAAGAAAAAGTGAAAAATTCGAATCTGGAAAAATTTTCGTAAGGTTTCTGCAGGACAGTTTTCAAACAACGATAACGTTTTCGTCAACTGTTGGATCGGGCTACAATTTTTTCTGGAGATTCTCTATATATCAAGGTAACTTCTCACTTGAGGGATCTTCAATTGGAACTCTCAATTGTGAGATATACTGTGTCGAAATCTGCTGCAGAAAACATGGTAAATATTCGAATTTTAGGGTTTTCTTTCTCCTAAATGTGCATTAAAGTTGTCCAAACCCTTTGTATGTTGTTTATGAGTTTATGGAAGGTTGTATACCTGATAGTATACTGGTTGTTCATGGTTTGTAAGTGCACGCTAGGGTTTGCTCGTTTGTAGAAACCCTAGCAAATTTATGTTCATTACCTGCTACTGATCACTTATAATTTGGTCTTACCTGTTGTTGGTCTTGATCTTGTAGTTTTTGGTAATTAGTTTTGAAACTTAATGCTGGTATGGAACGTGTGTATTGATGATCATTATTGATAGCATTGGCAATGAAGGCTGGTCATGTGGCGATCTATGTTAATACTGCTACTTGACAGATTTGTATTGTTCGTGCTTAATTTTGGTTATGAGAGGGATTAATAAGGTGGAATGTGAAGAGCAAAACAAACCCTAATAACAACAAATCAAATCATACACTAACTGATGTTTATAACTTTTATTTTCGTTTGGTGTTTTGATGCTACGGTAACACGTTTCTGGTTTATTGGATTTTGGTAATGATGGATTAAATTATTGGATAAGGTTACTGGAAGCAGCAAATGAAATTACTGGGGCAATAAGTAATGGTACGTATGATTCAATTGAGATTACTGGTATTACAGATGTGGAATGAGTAAGGTTACTTGTCATAATTGTTTGAATGGAACTTTGCAGGATAAAGTAAGCAGGTACTGTTGTTGATCGAAGTTTATACTGCTACTCTCACTCGTTCATACTGTTGTGTGGCAAGTTAGTAGTGCCCTTTATAAGTTATACTGCTACCTTTTATTTAGTATTGCTTCCTATTCGCAAGTTTATACTGATCAGAATATTCGAGATTCATGGTTTGTACTGCTAGTTTGTCCGATATATATTGTTTCCACTGCTAGCATTACTCGATATTGGGTGACACACAGAGCGGGTTTCTAGGACAGATTACACACACTGTTTGAATTTGGTTGTTGGATATTACACAATTTACACACACGGAAGAAGTTTTTGTTTTAAATGGTCATAAATGTTTTAAAAGGCTCGTTTTTGGATTTATTGCATAATTGATTACGAAGGAGATTATTTATCACTTATTTGAAGGTGAGGTGGGGTTTCTTGGATGCGTGTTCTTATCATATTTTTAAACGGCTTACAACGTTTAAAAGTAACTTGTTCGTGCTTAAAGGATGTTGACGAAGACTTGCAAAATCTAGTTTTCATAGGTCAAGGGGTGGATGGATGAAGACCTAGTTAACTATCACTTAAAGGAGTTACATTTTAGTGTTCAGTGTCTCATTGAAGATGAGGATTTTGTCAAGAGGTTGCGATCTACTTATATTTTTGGTTAGTGGTATAAGTTCAACGTCACGTGGATAGTACAAGACATAAGAAACAAGTTTGGGATATTCTACTTCTACATCAAATTCGTTATACTTAGTTTTCTTCACAAGTGATCATTACAAGGAGCTTACAGATTTCAAGAATCATGAAGATGGTTAAAACATTGATTTCAGGGGAAGCATATTATGATGTTTTTAATCATTTGATGTACATGCACCACTAAAGGGGAAGTTTCTATTGTATATGTTCCCTATTTAGATAATAACAAAAAGGGGAAGAGATGTTGTGGTGGCATGGATATTCAAAGGAAATCAAGACTTAAGGGGAAGCTTTGAAGATTGTTTCCCTTCATCACAATGTTTAGCATCTAATCCAAATAAAAAAAAATCGTAAGTGGAAAAATTGTGAAAGGTATACTTATAACGAATACATAAATGAAAAGATTGAATATGTTCCCAAATGAGAAGAATACGTCATAACGGTCTAATCGAAATCAGAAGATATCATAACAAGAATAGTTGTGAAAGGCATTTAATATTTTTATCTAATCAAATCAAAATAAATCAGAAGACATAACGACTTTTTATCTCATCAATCTTAAACATCAATGTTTATATCTCTTGTGCGTGTGATTTCTGTCTAATTAATAACTAAAATCGTTTCGTTAATGTCAACTCTCTAGAAATGAAAAGCAAGGTTACACTTGAATGACTCGTAACAATGTAATGTTGTTTTGATATGAAAAATGTTTGAGTGTTAACTTTATTTATTACATTTTCATAATTTGCGATCGCACAGTCCTTTATATGACACATATACTTGAGAATATAGTGATAGGGCTCCGATACAAGAGCGTATGTCATGGCATTCTTTTATCTCGAGTACTTACTTCATTTAGACTCATATGAACAATACTCTTACTTCATATAGATCAATATGTCGGCCTGTCGGGCAATGGTAATAAGGCTGGAAATGGTTTCTACTGTTTGATAAACAAAAAAGAATGTATGCTCTCATCCCACATAGGTGAAATAAATGAAATGTGACTAGCTTATATATTGAGGTGAGTGTTGTTTATACAAGTTGATACTAAGACACAATTGTCATGCGTATGCCAACAGTGTAGCAATTTTATTGGCATTTATAGTGTGATGATTATAAAAATCATTACACTGTGAGCATGGACATGATAATTTGTACATGTCTTTGACTTTTTTGTGTTTATTTGTATTTGTAGATCACTGTTACTATTATAGATTTACCTTGTAACACTTTTTTGTGTTTATTTTTATATGTAGATCACTTATTGTTACTATCATTACCTTATTGTTACAGTTATAAAAGTAAATTGCATTTACTTTATTTGTGGATCACTTATTGTTACTATTATAGATTACCTTTTTTTTTTGGATCACTTATATATTGTTACTATTATAGATCAATTATTGTGTTTATAGATGATTTGTCTAATTGAAGGAAGTCCCGATCAAATTGAATTATCAACTGGGTTCGAGTAAAGGTTGACAAAATTGTATCAGGTACTCACTAAATTACATGGTGTTGGCATCACTTTTGTTTTTCCTTCATTTGACTCAAATTAACCCAGTTTACGGTTCTTAAACATCTTATAAAGGCAACTAAAATGAGCTCTTAGTGCTTTAGAAGGTATTCTTTTTGCTGATCCGGACACCAACAAATTATAATTTCCTACACCAGATAGCACTATTATCAACAATATAGATACATGATCAACACATATCAAGGACATCTAGTCATGTAGTTTACCAAGTGATTTTATGTTTGTACAAATCACGTCCAATTCAAATAATCACAATCACATTTTTTATGGCTAACATGACAGTTGTTTTTGTTCAGCATAATAATGCTTAATTTGGTCTCGGCTTAACATATTTTCGGCTCCATGATGTTTTTATTTTCGTCATATACGACTAATAAAAACGCTTTAACTTCCAATTTAGTCTCATCAATCCATATAGAACTTTGACGACGCACAAGCTTAGTCTACTCTTTCTTTTACTCCATGATCTTGTTGTCTCTCATTTTGTGATATGCCAGCTTCTCGGCTCTTTTTTTTAACTGCACCCACAAAGAAAAGTTAAAAGGGACACTTGATTAATCAATATTTACTCTTTTAACTTTTTAAAAGTGATTCATCAAGTATCCCTCATATAAACTACCATGCATTTACTATGATTTTGTATTGTGGTTTGAGAAAATATTGATCCAATTTTATCAACGAACAGGAATATTACACTGAAACGGAAATATTGATAGGATTGAATGAGATCGATCAATCCAATGCAAGAGCGTGTTTATGTCATGGCATTCTTTTGTCCGAAGTACTTAATTAAGGCTCATATGAACCAAAGTTGCAACAATGGTCCCAACAATAATAAATTTGGACTTAAGTATCCATATGTCCGACAATGGTAATCACTAATAAGGTTAGAGATGGCTGCTACTTAAAAAAAAATAATAATAAAAAAATAAAAAAAATAAATGGTATGCTCCCACATAGGTTAGGCAAAATATATGTTGTTACTTTATATATTGAGGTGAGTGTTTCTTAAACAAATTGATGTCAATAAAATGTTATCCTAAAAGGTACTGGTGGGGTTGCAATGTTTTTGAATCACATCACACTTGAAACACGAGGGGATAAATTTGTAATAAGTTGTTAAGCATTTTTTTTTTTTTTTTTTTTTTTTTGCATTTGTAGATTGCCTTAATTAAATTTAGTATGATGAAAGTAAATTGCAAATATATTGTATGTGCTAATTTCGTAAATAGTGTGTACAATTATAAGTTGCATCAGAACAACAATAATCGCAGCAATAATAAATTTGAACTTAAAAGGAGCCATGTGTCCGGCAATGGTAATAACTAATAAGGCTAGATAGAGATGGATGCTACTTTTTCATAAACAAAAGAAGAATGAATGTTTTAATCCCACATTGGTCAAACAAAAGAAATGTTGCTAGTTTATATATTGAGGTGAGTAGTCATTAATTAAGTTAGTATTAGTACTCTCTTATTGTCTTGGGTATGGGCAAAGGTTGTAAGCACAACCATTGTGCATCCCATTAACAATTAATTGTATAAGTTGTTAACTTTTTTGTATTTGTAGATTTGTCTTATTTTTTTATTAGTAGATTGCCGTATTTTAAAACGTGAAACTAGTCTTCACAAGGTCGTTGGACCATTTTTTATAGCGACTTCTCCTTGCTCAAGTTCCAAATCTGAATCGAAGTTCACAAGCAGAAAACACAAAAACCAATAACTGGATACTAGAATACGCTCACTAGTATTAATCAGAAAATATAAGCTCAAACAACTGATAGGTTTTTCATATATCTAACCACAAGCTTGGCTGGTATATATAGGTATTTAGAATATGCTTTCTAATCCTACTACAATTCTAATTAAGCAAAATAGTCCTTAACAAATAAGGAGTCCTAATTAGACTAGAATTGTAAACGTCCATATGCTTGGAATCTGTTTTGTCTTTCCATATGCTCGGTCAGACATTGCCAACATTCACCCCCCTAATTTCTGACTCGAGATAGGTAGGTCTTCAACTCCGAGTAACTCTTGCATCTCCTTGAACTTAATCCTTGCGAGAGCTTTCGTCAGAATATCAGCACGTTGCAAATCACCTCTTACAAATTCAACTTGTACTTGGTCTCTTTCAACACACTCTCGGATAAAATGATAACGTGTGTTTATATGCTTGCTTCTCCCGTGAAAGACTGGATTTTTCATAAGTGCAATAGCCGATTTGTTGTCAACAAATAAGACCACCACTCTTTCTTCCATTCCGGTTATTTCACTCAACAATCCACGTAACCATATCCCTTGACACGCGGCTGAAGTTGCAGCCATGAACTCGGCTTCACAAGACGATAGAGCCACCGTGTTTTGCTTTTGTGAGCACCAAGTGATAGGTGATTTACCTAGATAAAATACGTGCCCAGTTGTGCTCCGACCATCATCTTGGTCCATAGCATAACTACTATCACTAAACCCCACTAACTCCTTGGTCTTCTCTTGGTTGTATCGTATTCCAAAATTCAAACTACCTTGGATATACCTTAGTATTTGTTTCACAGCTGCCATATGTGATTCTTTTGGTTCTTGCATATAACGACTAACCAAACCAACCGAATAAGATAAATCAGGTCGAGTGTGTAGTAAATACCTTAGACAACCAACTCGTCGCCTATATAATGTTGCATCAACCGGCTTTCCTTCCTTGTCCATGCTTAACTTCATTCCAGGTTCTAATGGACATTGAGTAGAATTCGCTTCATGCATCCCAGCATCTTTCAAGATCTTCTTTGCATAGCTTTCTTGACTTATTGAGATACTCGAATCCTCTTGCTTTACTTCAATGCCAAGATAATAGCTTAACTTTCCCAAGTCACTCATATCGAACCTTTCTTGCATTTGTCTCTTAAATTCACCAATTTCGCTAAGCTTCGAACCGGTTACTAAGAGATCATCTACATAGACCACAATAATCAAGATTGACTTGTTTGTCTTCTTCACATACACCGCTTGTTCGTGTTGGCATCGTTTGAAAGACATTTGCTTGAGTTCTCTATCAAGTTTTGTATTCCACGCCCTTGGGGCTTGTTTAAGTCCATAAAGCGCCTTTTTCAACTTGTAGATTTTCCTTTCTTCTCCTTTCTTCACGAACCCCTCCGGTTGTGTAACAAACACTCGCTCTTTCAGTTCTCCATGTAAAAACGCTGACTTTACATCCAGATGATGTAGCTCCCATGCTTCTTTTGCGGCCAATGAGATCAATAAACGCACCGTTTCAATCCGTGCTACGGGCGCAAATACCTCGTCATAGTCAATTCCTTCCTTTTGAGCATAACCCTTTGCTACTAACCGAGCTTTAAATTTATTAATTGAACCATCCGGATTTCTCTTAATTTTGAACACCCATTTTAATCCAATGGGATTAACATTAACCGGAGCTTCAACTAATTCCCATGAATCATTCTTCTCGATAGACTCAATCTCTTGTTTCATAGCAACCATCCACTTGCTTGAGACTTTTGCTTCTTGGAACGTTCTTGGTTCATCATCTTCAATCAAAAGTAGATTTTGATCTTCATTAGCAACTGAGGTTCTTGAACTAGACCCCATAATAAAGTCATTAAATCTAGTTGGCTTAGTTGAAACCCTTGAAGAACGCCTCATAATTGGTTGAGTTTCCGTCACAAGATTAGGGTCATTCCCCGCCTCGAATTGAACTTCTTGTTCGGTATTGACCGGTTGATTTTCATCAACATCATGATGATTTTCAGCCTCTTGATCTTCTGCCTCAACTTCATCGGTCACACCTGGGTTAACAAATCCACAACCCGTATCAATAGAACCATGCCATTCTATGATAAACATACCTGGGTTTAGCTCGTGTGTTTCGCTTCCAGCAACATACTTCCAGCCAAGTTCCTCATTAAACTCCGCATCACGACATACCACTATCTTCTTTAGTTTTGGATTGAACAGTCGAAAACCTTTTGTACCTGGCTCGTTTCCGATGTAAATGAGTCGTGTTGACCTGTCGTCTAACTTATGTAAATATGGCCTTGTTCCCGTTGCATAAGCCACACATCCAAATACCCGCAAACCCTCAAAGTTAGGCTTTTTTCCTTTGAAAGCCTCGTATGGAGTTTGATTAACTAGAGCTCGAGTTGAAACTCTATTAATCAAGAATGTAGCGTGTCTAACTCCTTCAGCCCACATGTAGTTTGGTACGTCTCGTGCTTTCAAGATGCTTCTAGTCATTCCCATAAGAGTACGGTTTCGCCTTTCCACGACTCCATTTTGTTGCGGTGTGTAGGGAGCGGTTAGATGTCTTGTTATACCCTCGTTTTCACAAAAGTTGGTAAATTCTTTTGAAGTGAACTCACCTCCTCTATCGGTCCTTAGGGTTATAATCTTCTTTCCCGACTTCTTCTCCGCTAAAGCTTTGAACTTTTTGAAGTATTCAAATGCCTCACCTTTTTCCTTCAAGGTAAAAGTCCACATAAACCGTGAGAAGTCATCAATAAGAACAAATATGTACCTGTTTCGTGCTATGGATGGTGGAGAAATTGGTCCACATAGGTCGGCATGTATAAGTTGAAGAGGATGTGTTGCCTTAAATTTTGCAGCTTTAGGAAACGCCTTCTTGGTTTGTTTTCCTACCAAACAAGATTCACACAACTTGTTCTCTTGATGAATTATTGGCAACTTTTCAACCATGCCCTTCCTTGCCATTAATTCCATCGTCTCGAAATTAATGTGACCCATCCTAGCATGCCATAACCAAGCATCATCTTCCATCTTTGCTTTGAGACACATCGGACTTCCAACTTGGAGCTTAATCTTGTAAAGTCTATTACTTGTTCTAGGAACCTTCATCAAAAGCTTGCCATCTGAGTCACGCATAGTAAGAAGGTTACCTTTCATACGAATGTCACATCCGCCTTCGGTAGCTTGCCCAAGACTAATTATTTTGCTTTTTAGCTCGGGTAGGTAATAGACTCCAGTGATTAACCGTTGCTCTCCCGTTTTCCCTTCAATGATTATCGAACCCTTTCCTTTTATCTCGATGTAGGAGTTATCACCAAACTTCACTCTGCCGGAGATATTCTCATTCAACTCCGAAAAGTATTCTCGGATCCCCGTCATGTGATTACTTGCTCCATTATCCAAATACCAAGTGTCTTCCTCGTTTGGCTTAGTATTCAATTGGTTTGGGATAATCTTTTCTTCATTCAAGAAAACTACTTCTTGAACGCTTTTCATCATAAAAAGTGTTGGGTCATCATCATCCTCCGTTTTCAAAAGGTTTGCTTCATGCTTTTTCTTTGGTTCACTTCGTTCGGGACAATTAGAAGCAAAGTGACCATATTCATCACATCTGAAGCATTGAATCTTTGAAAGGTCTCGACTTTTGTTCTTCTTTTGATCCGTCTTGCTCCCGGAGTTGTTTTGGTTTCCACGGTTGTGGTTATTAGCTTGACCACTACCACGAGATTTGTTTTGAGAAGAAAAGTTTTGACCTTTACCGTTGCCACCAGAAGAATTCCTTCCTCGACCTTTCTTATCATATCTTTCAGCCCTTCCGAACATCAACTTGCCTTGATCTTCAGAAGTGGTGTCAACACCCTTCATTCTTCCTTCAAAAGCTTTCAACCTTCCAATGGCTTCTTGAAAAGACATAGTATTCAAGTCAGCAAATTGTTCTATTGAGGCAACGATTGCAACATACCTATCCGGAACGGATGCAAGTAGCTTCTTAACAAGTTTCTTGTCTTCATAAATTGTTCCCAAGCTATTTACTTCTGTTACAATTTTGCCCAACCTAGCCGCAAAGTCATCGATTGATTCGTTGACTTTCATCTTTAAAGATTCGAATTCCGTCTCCAAGGTTTGCAACCTTGCGTCTCGAACCCGATCAACACCCACATACCTGGTCTTCAAAGCTCCCCAGATTTCTTTGGCCGTGTTGAATTGTGAAACTTGAAAAACAAGTTCTTCTGGAATCGCCTGGAAGAGTAACGCCACTGCCATGTGATCTTGCTTAGCAACAACTTGTGTTCCTTCCCCTGGTTCCAATGCATCTAGTATTCCATGGACTCGGAATACCGCTTTAACTCTTATTGCCCATATGTTATAGTTCGTGCTTGTTAACATTGGAAATTGAAGAGCTGTTTTAGAATGTTCAATAGGTGGTTGACTCGACTCGCCTTGCACCATCCTTCTTGAACGTCTTTTGTAAGTTACCGGTGTAGTTGGATTACCTTCCAGCCCTTGAACAAGCTTGTTTTACTTCTTGCCTAAGTAAACCAAGTGTAAAGTTTGAAACTTTATCGACTTCTTGGAAACCCTTTAGCTTGTGTTCGACTGACTTGGAACCCTTTAGTCGACTGCTTGGAAACCTTCTGTGATCGACTTTGGAAACCCTTCTGTGATCGACTTTGGAGACCCCCTGCTGTGATCGACTTTTGGAAACCCTTCTGTGATCAACTTTGGAAACCCCCTGCTGTGATCGACTTTGGAAACCCTTCTGTGATCGACTTTGGAAACCACCTGCTGTGATCGACTTAAGCTTAAACCTTGCTCTTGATACCAATTCAAGACCCAAAAACTGAATCGAAGTTCACAAGCAGAAAACACAAAAACCAATAACTGGATACTAGAATACGCTCACTAGTATTAATCAGAAAATATAAGCTCAAACAACTGATAGGTTTTTCATATATCCAACCACAAGCTTGGCTGGTATATATAGGTATTTAGAATATGCTTTCTAATCCTACTACAATTCTAATTAAACAAAATAGTCCTTAACAAATAAGGAGTCCTAATTAGACTAGAATTGTAAACGTCCAGATGCTTGGAATCTGTTTTGTCTTTCCATATGCTCGGTCAGACATTGCCAACACTTGCTATATTTGATGGTTACATCAAACAATATCTATCAATTATCTTATCATATAGCTTCATGATTTGTTTAAAAACTTGCGGAATTGATCAATATTTTTGCTATATAACTAAAAATGAACATAATTTTTTGTTCAATGACAAATACTACAAGGTCTAACTCTCTCCAAAGTATATAATTTTGACGAATCACACTTGTAATGATTCAAAAGAAGGTTGAAGCTGTAAAAAACTTGAATTAAAATAAAAATAGACCTATTAAAAATATAAAAAAGCTAAAAATTTATAAAATTATATCAAATTGGATATTGAATTAAAGAGCACAAAATTTTAAAAAATATGGTGAAATTAGATTATAAAAAAACAGATAGAAAGATATTTAAATTTAAAAGTAAAGGTGATTTTCAAATTGAGAAGTGACGACCTTTTGTTAATTTTATGTTACTTGTATAGGCTATGTGTATGATCTATTGCTCAACCTATTAGCTGCATACTTGTAAAACTTGCTTCACGAGTAGTAGTCGCGCATACATTGTATAGAGTAATCGGCCTAAGCTAATAATTTGTTTTAATCGAGTGAAATCAAGACAAGTTTGATGAGATTATTGAACACTACTCCGATGTTACAGCATTAAGCTAGAGATGACGATTTCGGTACAGTTTTGATGTTACTTGTATAAGTCATATATGTATGCATCTTAGTTTTGGTTTTGTGGTTATTGTTATTGTTTCGACAAAAGTTGAGCAACTAACTACGTGGTACTCGAGTTGTCGGCTCCCTTTTAGAGAGTAATTCGGCCTAGGCTGGGAGTACCCGGATTTAAACTTTTTATATATGAATTTCCAAGTTATATTTTTCACATGTTGATAGGACCATACAGAAAATAACACAATTGTTTATATACTTCACCTGAGTTTCGAACGAGTTTGACTGAGTTAACACCGAGCTTTGACTAAGCCGATTTTTTAAGCCAATTAGGCTCAACTCGCTTAGGTTACCGAGTTTGTGCGCGGCCTTGTTATCGGAGTTTTACAAAACTGAATATGATTGACATCAAACACTTATTAGTATTACGGACATGAATGCAAACTAAAACGCGCTAAACTTGTGTCCCCTGAAACCACCATGTCATACATATGTTTGGTCGTTACAGGATGACGACTTTGGCACGGTTTATGTATTATGTGTTTGATTATAGTTGCAAAACGTGTTAGGCGTTACTCGAGCGATCAGATTGGAATTGTTCATAGGGCCCTAGAAATATTTACACGCTTTTGCAATTACTTCAAACCGAGTTTTGACTAAGTTGGATTGTGTTTTGACTAAATTTTGACCAAGCTATATTGTTGGCCCAATTCTGCTCAACTCGCCTTATTGGTTGACCTTGTAGCGAGTACTAGCCGATTACTAGTGTGAGTTTTACACCACTGTTTTCGACAAAAGTTGAAGAGTTACGTGTTTGATTGGAATTAGCGTGAAAATATGTTTGACACGTGAGATTTATTTCGCAACTAGACGAGTACTCGTGCATAGCAACGGGCTTTTATAGCGGTATATAGTTGTAGTGATAAGAAAAAAAGTTTATAGATTATAAACAAAAAATAATAAAAGTACACAAATTTGGAGATTAAGCATGATTTAAACTGAATGAAAATGATATAGTTTATGAGTTTTAAACGAAAATAATAAAAATAACTATTGTTTCCACATATAGTTTTTAAAAATTTTCACTTTAAAAAATATGGGTTTTTCCTTTATATATTTCCAAATCGTTATAAATAGTTTTCAATGTTTTAAAAGGCAAAAAGCCATAATGACTAATACATAAGCAACTGAACAGTTGGTAATTACACCGTTAGTCCTCAATACACCGTTAGTCCCCAATATAATGGGTGTGTTTGGGGAGGGCTTATGGAGGGGCTTATGGGGCTTGGGCTTCTAAAATAAGCCGGCTTATAAAATAAGTCTTGTTTGTCATGCGGGCTTATGAAATCATAAGCCTCTAAAAGGGGCTTAAAACTTTAGCCCCATAAAAGGGGCTAAAAACTTTAGCCCGGGGCTTATGAACCATAAATTACATATTTACCCACAAAAATATCTAACATATACCATAAAACTCATTTAATTATATCTTTTTTAGTAATTTTGCAATAATAAGCCCCAGCCCCAGCCCATTTGCCAAACAAGTCTACAAAAATACAAATTTCAACTTCGGCTTATAATAAAAGCCTTAGCCCCAGCCTCAGCCCAAGCCCCAGCCCAAGCTCCAGCCCCAGCCCATTGCGCCAAACATACCCAATATATAGATATTAACTTGACATGGTAATTACACCGTTAGTCTCCAATAGATAAGCAATTGAACCGTCGGTCCTCAATACATAACTCCAATTAGTCCCCAATATATAATCAATTGCACCATTGGTCCTCAATACATAACACCCAGTTAATCCCAAATACATAACCACCGCCACCACCACCCGCCACTGCCACCCACCACCACCATCCACTCACCTCCCCTACCACTCACCACCACAACGCACCATCGCCACCCACTGCCACCACCACCACCACCCACCGCCACCGTCAGCACCCACCACCACCGCAACCCACTGCCACTGCCACCACCAACCACTCACCATCGCCAAGTGGTGGTGTGGGGATAAGTGGTGGTGATGGTAGTAGTGGGTGGTGGCGGCAAGTGGTAGTGATGATTGGTAGTGGTAAGTGATGGTGGTAGGTGGTGGTGGTTAGTGGCGATGGTGGTGGTATACGACGACGGTGGTAGATAATGGTGGTGGTGAGTTGGTGGTGGTATGTGGTGGTAGTGGGTGGTGGTGGTGCGTGGTGGTGCTGGTAGTAAATGCTTGTGGTGGGCAGTGGTTATGTATTTGGGACTAACTATGGTTATATATTGAGGACCAACGGTGCAATTGTTTATGAATTGAGGACTAACTGGGCTTATGTTTTGAGAACCAACGATGCAATTGTTTATGTATTGAGGACTGATGGTGTAATTACCATGTCAAATGGTAGTAATATTGGCTATTTAAAAATATAATAGTCATAGTGGAACTTTTGAAAGTATGTTAATCATATTAGCACAAATTAAGGGGTCGTTTGGTTTATGGACGGGTTTAGGATTTGGATTTAGATTTGGATTTGAATTTGGATTAGAATTTAGATTTGAATTTGATGTAGAAGAAAGAAAATATATAATAGGGTATAAGGTTTAAATGGTGGGTCCCATTTATTTAATAATATTAACAAAAACATAAACATGACAAAAATAGAAAGAGGACAAACAAAAATAAAGAATGTCAGTGATATCTATACAAAAGTTAGGCACAAGGTAAGGATTCGATGAACCCCACATTCAAAGGTGTCATGTACTATTCTAATAACCACAAATACATAACAAACAACATATTTCTACTTTGACTCCTTTCCCTCACACTAAAATTCACATACCAAACGGCCCTAAAAATTACATTTGTTATTTGTGGCTTTTGCCTTTTTAAAGGGTGAAGTCTAAATATACGCAATAAACTTTTTTAAAAAGAACAAAATACGCAACCAACTAAATCTATTATTTAGTATCGCTAAAATACTTTAAATTTTAATCGGATGGTACCCTGTTTGACCGGTTAACACTTATAAAACTTACATTATTAGTCCCTGTGGGTTTCATTGACTTTCATCGGTCGTCTTTTGACTTTTTTCAGTTATAAAAGTTACAGCAATGGTCTTTGTTGTTTTCATTGACTTTCACCTTTATTCCCATAACTTTTACTTTTACTTTTTTTATTTTTAATTTATTTTTCTTTTATTTACACTATTTTTTACACTTAATATACTTTTTTTTTATCTCTTATTCATACACTTATTACACTTTTTTTACACTAGTTTTTTTTACACATATTCACACATTATTTTTTTTACACATTTCATCCGTTTTTACACGTTTTTGTTCGTTTCTACACGTTTTCGTCCGTTTTTACTTACACGTTTTCCTTCATTTTTACACGGTTGTATGTTTTTTTGCACGTTTTCGTCTATTTTTACAAGTTTTCGTCCGTCTTTAATGTTTTCGTCCGTTTTTGCACGTTTTTGACCGTTTTTACACGTTTTCGTTTGGTTTACACGATTTCGTCTGTTTTTTTTTACATGTTTTTGTTTGTTGTTACACGTTTTCATCCGTTTTTACAAGTGTTAGGCCGTTTTTACACGTTTTCGGCCGTTTTCACATGGTTTTGTTCGTTTTTACACGTTTTCGTCCGTTTTTACACGTTTTTGTCTGTTTGTACATGTTTTCATTCGTTTTTGCACGTTTTCATCCGTTTTTACACGTGTAAAGTTCATTTTTGCACGTTTCTGTCATTTTAACATGTTTTCATCCGATTTTACACGTTTTTATCTTTTTTTTCATGTTTTGTTATTTTTTGCATATTTTCATCCGTTTGTACACGTTCGAGACCGTTTTTACACTTTTTCTTCCAATTTTACACGTTTTTGTCTGTTTTTATATATTTTCGTTCGTTTTTACATGTAAAACGAACTTTTTTCATGAAAAAACAAAGTTTACACGTGTAAAACGAAATAAATCATGTAAAAATAGATGAAAACATATAAAAATAGATAGAATCGAGCAAAAACGAACTTTACACGTGTAAAAACGGACGAGAACGTGTTAAAACGAACAAAAATATGCTTTCAACATGTAAAACGGACAAAAAGTGCAAGAAAGAACGAAAACGTGTAAAAACAGACGAAAATACGCGTAAAAACAGCCGAAAACGTATATAACGTGTTAATACACATAAACGATAAAAGCGTTTATTTATATTTTACGATCTTCTAATGTTATTTCGATAATAATCATAAAATCATTATAACGAAATAAATAAAATACGTAAAAGCTTTGAGCCAATTGTTTATTAACACACTTTTAGTTAACATATAAAATAATCAAAACATGTTTATTTGAATAAGTTATATCAAACTTAAATAATTTTTATAAAACACTTGCAAAGTAATTTTATGTACTTATATTTTATAAAATTATATATATACTTAATATAACTTGTACTATGAATATGTTAGGTAAAAACAAAAATCCAAATCCATATCCATGGAACATGATCCTTGCTTGCAATTGTAAAATGAATAAAAAACTAAAATAGTGTAGGAAATTATATGTTTGTCCACTATTTGGCCTTCCATTTTATAGCAACATCCACCTGTGACTAATTGGCCATGGGGCGATGTGGGATCAGGGATGTGAACATAATTGTTTCAAATGGACACATATCAACCATGCCATCTAACAAAAAGACAACCTGCGAGGGGTGAGATTCACGGATTCAAGATGTCGTTGTGCTATTAGCATATGACCTTCTTAACGATATAGTTTCTCATGTCCCGAGAGCTTGGAATGCATTCGAAAGGTGAACAAAATATCGTTGAAATATTGGGATCATTATTCTCCCGAATTTTTTGAGCATGATTTGCGAGGGCACATGCATAGTTACCCCATCGAAGTCACTTCAGACTCAAAGGTGACTAGCTTCCCCGGGTCCACGTTCTTTTTCCGAACACAAAGGCCTGGGTTTTGGAGTCACTCGGTCTGCAAGTTGGAACTAATAAGTGTCAACAATCCTATAGCTAACTTAATGTCACACACGCTAAATAGAAACATAATATAACCTAAGGAGAACCCCACTTCACCGTGTCTGTAAATCTTTAGATACCCTAATAACCGAGAGCTAGACTGTTTAATATCAGTTCCCTTACCATTAAAACCAGTTTGGTCCTTCACTTGGTGATTCATGTTTAACTTGTTGCATTTCTTTCACTTAAAAGTATAATTGTTACACCTAAACTCCAGTTTTGAACTGAACTGTTCTTATATACCAACCGAGAACTGGGCTTACATAACGAGTGGTGGTTTGCGCATATCCTAAAAAAAGCTCCTTTCTTGGGTGTTTGGGATTGCTTAAGTAGGTTTAGTTAATGTGCTAGTTACTTGCTCTAAAAACCAGCAATTTCTATCCAAACACAAAAACTGCTTATCTGCATTTAAAAGACCAGCAGATGCGCAAGTGAGAACAATCGATCCCAAACACCAATGTTTGCAGTTCAAACATAGCGTCACACTCTCCTACAAACCTATAGCAACTCATATTCATAATTCTATAATCAGTTCACCAATATATGACTTCCTAAACACATATATAATTATAACAAACTGGAGTAATAAAAACTGAAAACAACCACATACAAAACCTTTTCCGAAACTACTCTTCCACCAATAGCCTAGTTATTTGCCTAACAGATATTTAAACACAGACTAATTCATAAGAAACTAAGTAAAATCATAATACTAAAAACCGAAGAAACCGCTACATACGAGCATTTTTCAAAACTCCTCCACTCTTGCCTTATTCTCATCTTCCATTTCCTCAATATTATTGTACTTTCCTTCTTAACCGCCTTTATCTTCACCAATCACCACGTAGTCTCTACACGCCTTCGATAGGCTAGATTGAGCTTGTTTTGGATTGTTTTAAGAGGTCGAGGTGTTTGGTGGTTGTTGTGGTGGTTGAATGTGGTGGTGGTTATGTGCGTAGGAGTGTCGCCATTGATGATGCCGGGAAATGAAAACTTGTACGTGTTTTGGATTTTAAATTAGAGCGTCGCATATTTAGTAAGTTTTGAATCTAGGGTGTCTTTTGAAACTTTCAAATTGCCTTATCAGTAAGTTACATTGAACAAGTTTGTTTAATTACTTTTAACCTTTTTAAATAAAAGAAAAGATATGCTTTCATTCAACATAGGTCAAGTAAAAGAAATGTTGCTAGTTTATATATTAAGGTGACTGTTTTAATAGGGACTTTTCCTTACTATATTTGATGGTTTACATCAAATTTTAATAGTGACTTCTTAAAGGGACATCCAACTATTTCACAGAAATATTTATTTATTTTTCTATATCAGAATGCACAAATGCTTAGTTTTATTACATGGAATGAAATCATAAATATGCTTCTCCAAGAACCAACAGTATTATCGTATCGGTTCAGTCTGAACTCGACCATGAACCGAATTCACCTTTTGTAGTGGCTAGCGATTCAAATCTTTTGTTACCAAAACAACATATTTCATTGACCACATTGCTAACATCAATGAATCATTTTAACATAAAACTAATCAAAACTATATATAAAAACTAAAAAAGAACACGACATACAAGCGTCTTCGCAACTCCTCATTCGCCACCTCCCTCTCCACCGCTCTCGCTTTCTTCTCAAGCCTTTAGCTTTCCTCCTCTTCTCACCTTCAATCATAACAATACAACAATGTCTAATAAGTAACTGAATGCACGTGCGACTAAATTGTTCGTGTATCAACAATGTTTGTATGTCTTGCACGTATGATTTTTATAGAATTAATAACTGAATGTGCTTTGTCATTTGACAACTATCTAGTTGGTGTTAATATAAATGAAAATCAAAATGACACTTGAATGGCTCGTAATAATGCAATGTTGTTCTAATAGGAAGTAAATTTAACTCTTTAACTTTTAAACTGATTTATCAAGCATTCCTCATATAAACAAATGATTATTTATTATAATAATCGCATAGTTGCAACAATTATAAATTTGAACACAAAAGGAGCCATGTGTCCGGTAATGATAATAACTAATAAGGTTAGCAATACTTTCTTATAAAGAAAAGAAAAAGGTATGGTTTCATCCCACATAGGTCAAGCAAAAGAAATGTTACTACTTTATATATTGACGCGAGTATTCCTTTTCCAAGTTGATATCAATACATTATTATCATTAAGGTATAGACGGACTTGTGGTGCTATTAACATCACAGGCCCGAAAAATTTTAACGATAAATTTGTATAAGTCGTTAACTTTTTTGTGTTTTTTTAATTTGCAGATTGCCTTAAATTTTAATTTGTAGGTTTTATAGAATATAAACAAGTATAGTAACACATGTTAATTTGTTTAGAAACTATATCATTAGAATTAGTTACATTGTCAAACTGGTTCATTGCCGTACCTTAGTTATCAAGTCGAGACATACTCCGTAATATGTAGAATTACCAAATAAGTTACATTTCAAACATTTAAGCCAGTGTCAAAAATTTCATAATCATGTATCATCACTATGTTTGGAAACATGATACACAAAGATTAAGTTGTAAGTACTATTTAATGACTTACTAATCTTTGTACCTTGCCATCATGACCCTCATCAATGAATGATTAAACGAGATTACTTCATAGTGCCTATAGTGACCCTCATAAATTAGCATAGCCAATACCAATTTCCTTACTAAAAATGTCTATGTTGTATCAATATCTAATCACCATTAAAGTGCTTCCTAAAGATATTATCTATACCAAATTCAACAATGATAAATCGCTTCTAATTTATCCCAGAAAATACGGGTATGCATCATGCAAGAGACAAAAGCCATACAAAATTTGGATCACACCGGAATTTAAATATATTCAAACCGAAAGCCAAGTCCTCTAGTACAGCCTAGGTGTCGGTTCGATTAGTTATTGCTTGTAACTTATGAACAAAGACTTTGTACACACTAGTACAACCAATAGTGGCTCAAGTTCATCATTCTACAATCACTTCACCAATATATAAAATTTCTACATATAATTCATAACAAACTAACAAAACTCATAATAACAAAAACCGTAAAAACAACCACATTCACGCATTTTTCAAAACTCCGCCACCTCCCTCTCCACCACTCTCCTCACCTTCAATCATCATCCTCTCCTTCATAATTTATACGCACCTTTGATAACTTCGACTCAGCTTGTTTTTGGATCGTTTTAAGAGGTCTAGCTGTTGAGGTAGTTGTCACTTTTATCTTAGTTAAGATTCAAACATTTGTAAATTAAAGTGACAAAAAATTTCGTAAATCGACTGTCATCTTGTCTCGTAACCAAATTAGAGAAGGACTTTTCATCTCATCAATCTTAAACAACAATGTCTATATCTCTTGTGCGTGTGATTTCTGTCTAATTTATAACTGAAATCGTTGTTATTTGGCAACTTTCTAGAAATGAGGTTGGACATAGTAGCTCTTATCATCCCACATAGGTTAAGCAAAAGAAATGTGACTAGATTATATATTGAGTAGTGTTCTTTATACACAAGTTGAGATTAAGACACTCTTATCATGCCATATCCTAGAGTAGGTGAATATAAAAATCTATACACTCTGGTATATGCATGATAATTTGTCACAAGTCGTTAACTTTTTTGTTATTATTATTAATATTTATTTTAATTTGTAGATCACATTATTGTTACTATTTTAGATTGCCTTATTGTTAATGTTATGCTAATTTCTGTGAATAATGGGTAATAACACAATTATAAGTTGCATAGAAAGGAAGAGTTATTGTATACGAAAAATTCTTATCATAATTTTTCAATCTAAAATAATAAACATTTTTAATTTGTATTCAACCACCTTTAAATAAGGGTAGAAAAGTAGCTGGTAGAGGGTTGGAAACTAGTTGGCAGGAGGGTTCAAAAGTTGTAGATAAGAGTTCGAATAAGGGTTCGTAATTTATTAGAGGGTGCCGAGAGGCAACAAAGGTGCAAGCAAAATAAATAGTGCTTTTAAGTGATTATTTGATTTTTTAACCAAAAGTTAGCTGATTTTATCTTAAAAAGTCAAAACAAGGAATGCAAAATCAAGAATATACTGTGTTCATTTAATTGGCGAAGGTCCATAAGGGGGAGCCCAAAAAATGACCAACTTATTGGGCTTCTTAACCTCCCACCCCAAACGTTATTTAAGATAATTCAAAGTCACATTTAAATCATTTCCAAAGTAATACACAAGCTCGGTTAGGCTCGTGACTTTACAAGCCGAGTATTTTAGTACTCAATCTTGACCGGAAACTCTACTCAAGTAGCTTGAGCTCAACTCGATTTGGATCGAGTAGATTACGAGTAATTTTTGAATCGATCTCGAGTAGCTCAAAGTGTGTGGTGTCAGAAACTTAACCGGTGTAAAGCAGTTCAAAGTTGGCCGGAAGAAAATACAATTGTAGTAACATACTAACATGTCTCCCTTTATGTTTATGTCAATATATATGATCACTATTAAACTACTTATTAAGTAATGTACGTAGATACTTTTTAAAACCTTTTTCATCATCAACATTTAGCATTCATCATACTTTATGTTGGTAAATAAAGAGACATTTGGCCTTTCACGACTAGAGTTACCTATAAGGCAATAATCCACAAGAAAAGTCGAGAGAGTTGATAGCAACTTGTCATGTTTATATATTTACATAGCTAATTTAATTTTATATTATCTTGTCAAGCAAACTCTAAGATTATACATGTAGGTCTTTTTTTATAAAAAAAAGGGAATTAGACTTCTTATAAGTTGCATCGGAATGACGTAAAGGAAGAGTCATTATATACGAAAAATGTATCATTATTTTTGAAAGAAGAAGAAAAGGAACTGATAGGGGTCAAAAAGTTGTATACAAGAGCTCGAACGAGGGTTCGTAATTTATGGTGAATTGGGTTTCTTTTACCCTTGGAGGGAGTTCACCTTGAGAAAGTGAAGAAGCTATGATACAATTCATTGAACTTTAATCCAATGCCAGTAGAATTAACATTTGAAGTTTTGAACTACTTCTACTCGTGTGTTTTAAATTCCATCAAGTAGATGTATGTCACTACACTACGACTATTTCATGATGAAATTTAAAGTTTGTTGAAGAACCAAGCTGTTGTAATTTAATTAACTATGTTCATGGTTGCCACTTAAATTAAGGCAAATATATCAACCTTTTGTGTCGAACAGATTGTGGAGGCCTTCGTGTGGTATGAAATGTTCAAATTTCACTTTTTTTGACTTATTGGACTTGTTCTAGGAAGTTGTATATGCACTACATCTGACTTTGACCAGTTGAGGGTTTCTGAATTTTGATGCTCCAAAGTACGTAATCAAGTTTTAGCAAATTTTTAAACATTTGTGATAGAGATATATAATCTTTGCAAATATATGAAGTCCAAATGTAGACTCATCAATAAGTTAGACTCGATTAAAGGTGGTAAATGTGTATAATGTCTAAGTCCGAAAACAAAACCTACATTAGCATAATCTTAATGATCGCATAGTTGCAACATTAATAAATTTGGACTTGAAATGATCCATACGTCCGGCAATGGTAATAACTAATAAGATTAGAGACGGCTACCACTTTTTTTATAGACAAAAGAGAAAGGTATGCTTTCATCCCACATAGATAAAGCAAAAGAAATGTTGCTAGTTTATATATTGAGGTGATTGTTCTTTAACCAAGTTGATGTCAATACATTGTTTATCGTGAACGTATATGTGAGGTCCCACTTTGTCGTTTCCTAGAAATTTGTAAATGTTGTTAACTTTTTGGTGTTTTATTTATTTGTTCATAAATAATGTGTAGTGACACAATTATAAATTAAATTGGAATGACATAAAAGAAAAGATTGAATAGGTTTTTAAATAAGCAAAATGCATCATTGTGTGTTTTCTTTTTGGAGTTTAGGAGAGGTTTTACCTAGGGTTTGAGTCTTGCAGAGATAAAAAATTAAGATTTTCCTCCTAGTGCGAAGCCGTGAGCTCTACGGGTTTCCTTTCGCGGGTCTCTCCTAGTGGTTCGGGTCTCGGGGCCTGCCTGTTTGGATAGTTTAACTCGGGGGTCGGATTTTAAGTGTGGTGTCGTTAAAAAAAAAAGCTCTTATCATAAGTCGAGATTAAAACACTCTTATCATGCCATAACCTAGACAGTGAAGATTATAAAAATCATTACACACTTGCATATGCATGATGATTTGTACAAGTCGTTGATTTTTTTGTTTTTCTCTTTTTTTTTTTTTTTTTTTCTGTTAATTTGTAGATCACATTATTGTTACTATTATAGATTACCTTATTGTTCATGCTATGCTAATTTATGTGAATAATGGTTAATGACACAATTATAAGTTGCATAGAAAGGAAGAGTTATTATATAAGAAAAATGCATCATAATCTTTCAATCTTTTTTAATTTGTATTCAACTTTCATCGTATATATCAGTGTCGAGGATTTGAGGTAACATTGTTACGGTAACAACAACCTTTAAATGAGGGTTGAAAACTAGTTGGCAGGAGGGTTCAAAAGTTGTTGATAAGAGTTTGAATGAGGGTTCAAAAGTTGTAGATAATTTTTCGTCAAAACAAGGAATGCAAAATCAAGGATATACTGTGTTCATTTAATTGGCGAAGGTCCACAAAGGGGAGGCCAAAAAATGATCTACTTAAAAAAATGATTTAATGACCTGAAATAATTTCCAAGAAGCTCGGTTTGGCTCGTGACTTTACAAGCTGAGTATTTTAATACTCGATCTTGACTGAAACTCTACTTAACTAGTAGCTTGAGCTCAACTCGCTTTGGATCGAGTATTTTCTGAATCGATCTCGAGTAGCTCAAGGTGTGTGGTGTGAGAAACTTAACCGGTGCTCAAGTTTTGTCTAGCATAAAGCACTTGAAAGTTGGCCGAAAGGAAATACAATTGTAATAACATAATAACATGTCTCCCTTTGTGTTTATGTCAATATATATGATCACTGTTAAACTACTTATTAATTAATGTACGTAGATATTTTTTAAAGCCTTTTTCATCGTCAATATTTAGTATTCATCATACTTTATGTTGGTAAATAAATGGACATTGGGCCTTTCACGATTAAAGTTACCCATCATCCACAAGAAAAGTCGAGAGAGTTGATAGCAAATTAGAATGTGAGTAAAGGACCATAACTGGCGACCAAAGATTTATATTATGCTAGTTGATGTGTTGTCATGTTTTTATTTTACATAGCTAATTTATTTTTATAATATCTTGTCAAGCAAACTCTAAGATTTATACATGCTGGTCTTTTCAAAAGAAAGAAAAATAGAACTCCTCTCCTCGCCTTCAATCATAACAATATAACAATGTCTAATAGTAACTGAATGCATGCATGTGTGACAAAATTGTTCATGCATCAACAATGTTTATATGTCTTGCACGTATGATTTCTGTCTGATAATTAATATCCGAATGTGTTTCGTTATATGACAACTTTCTTGTTGGAGTTATAGCGTTTTATGATAATCACCACACTTTCGTGAGTTGTATATTGATCAATTTATAGAACATAAGTTACAAAGGATAGGATGTAACAATAAAGCCTAAGATACATGAAATATTTTAAGGGTTTTTTTATTATGAGGGCACATGATAAGAAATAAAAAAATACATAAAAATACATGGGATCTACAAAAAAGGACATAAGTACATATAAAAAATATATTTTTTTATTGATCCTCATGTACTTTAATATACTTTTTTCACTTTTTATCATGTGCCTTAGGGCACATAATAGAAAAACCTATATTTTAAATATGTACATGAAGATATATTCTAAATATATACAACTAATTTAATGATTGGAAGGTTCATGAGATTCGTTGCTATTATCTCACCAAGCTTCGTGTTGGTCCACCCCCACTTCGCTTGTGGGAGGGTAATAGCAACGAATCTCATGGACCTTCCAATCCTTAAATTAGTTGTATATATTTAGAATATATCTTCATGTACATATTTAAAATATTTCAAGTATCTTAGGCTTTATTGTTACATCCTATCGTTTGTAACTTAAATTGATCAATTTACAACTCACCAAAGTGTGGTGATTATCATAAAACCCTATAGGAGTTAATATAAATGAAAAGCAAAATGACACTTGCATGACTCGTAAAAATGTTATGTTGTTCTAATCAGAAATAAATTTTACTTTTTAACTTTTTAAAAGTGAATTATCAAGCATCCCTCATATAAACTACCGGGTATTTATTATTAGAGTTAATTACATAAATCGTCCTTGTGGTTTGGTCAAAATTACGGATCTTGTCCCTATATTTTTTTTTTCAGGTCTCGTTTCGTCCCTGTGGTTTACAAATCTTACGGATTTTGTCCCTGATCCGACCTAGTCCGTTAAGTGTTTTATACTGTTATTGGTCCTTCGTTAGTGCAGTCCGTTAAGTGTTTTGCGCTGTTAGTCCTTCGTTAATAAATTTTGCACCGTTAGTCCTTATTTTTTAAAATATAGTTTTCCCCAATTAGTCCCTCCGTTAATAATAGTTTTCACCCGTTTTTGTCCGTTTTTATCCGTTTTCGTTCATTTTTTATCCGTTTCCCCCCTTTTTTTTACGTTTTTCGTCCGTTTCCTTTCGTTTTTTTATAGGTTTTGTCAATTTTTCTTACGTTTTGTCCGTTTTTCTTACGTTTTTATTGGTTTTCATCCGTTTTTCTTACGTTTTTCTTAAATTTTTGTCCGTTTTTCTTATTTTGTTGCTGTTTTTCTTTCGTTTTGTCCGTTGTTCTTACATTTTGTCCGTTTTTCGTACGTTTTTATCGGTTTTTCTTACGTTTTTGTCCGTTTAAAAAAAAATTTTGAATAAAAAATTTCAAAAAAAAAATTTTGAATAAAAAAAATAATTTTCAAATATATATATATTTTTTTAAAAATATGTCCGTTTTTTTCAATATTTTTCGGAAATTTTTTAAGTTTTTTTAAAAAAAAAATATTTGAAAAAAAATATTTTTCGGATTTTTTTTTCAATATGTCTGTTTTTTTTAAAAAAAAAATATTTGAAAAAAAATATTTTTGTTCAAATTTTTTTTTTGAAATTTTTTATTCAATTTATTTTTTTTAATTTGATATTTTTTTTTTCAAAATGTAAGAAAAACAGACAAAAACGTAAAACAACGGGCAAAAACGGGAAAAAAAACGAACAAAAACTTAAAAAAAACTGGCGAAAACGGATAAAAAACAGACAAAAACGGATAAAAACGGACAAAAGCGTAAAAAACATACGAAAGCATATAGAAACAGACGAAAAAGGATAAAAACGTAAAAAACGGACGAAAAATGAAAAAAAACGAGGGGAAAACGGATAAAAACAAACGAAAACGGATAAAAACCGACAAAAACGTAAAAAATCGGGCGATAACTATTATTAACGGAGGGACTAATTGGGGAAAACTATATTTTAAAAAATAAGGACTAACGGTGCAAAATTTATTAACGAAGGACTAACAGCGCAAAACACTTAACGGACTGCACTAACGAAGGACTAACAGCGCAAAACACTTAACGGACTGGGTCGGATCAGGGACAAAATCCGTAAGATTTGTAAACCACAGGGACGAAACACACTGAAAAAAAAATATAGGGACAAAATCCGTAATTTTGACCAAACCACAAGGACGATTTATGTAATTAACTCTTATTATTATAATCGCATATAGTTGCAAAAATGATCGCAACAATAATAAATTTGGAGTTAAAACGGAGCCGTGTGTTCGGCAATGGTAATAACTAATAAGGCTAGCTAAAGATGGTAGCTACTTTTTTATAAGCAAAAGAAAAATGTACGCTTTCATCCCACATAGGCCAAACAAAAGAAATGTTGCTAGTTTATCTATTGAGTTGAGTATTCCTTACATGAGTTCGTATTAATACACTATTATTGTCATTGTGTTTTTTAATTTGTAGATTGCTTTATTTTAAAGCATGAAACTAGTCTTCAAAAGCACATTGGACAGATTTGTATGAGTTGTTGATATTTTAGCTAGCTCATGTTTGTAAATTAACCAAAAAATTATATAACTCAATGCCCTCTATATAAACATGCTAAAATGGTTAGCATGGGTTTAATCATAATCGCTTAGTAGCATGAGTGCTTTGGATTGATGGATCTGTATTTGATTGTTATGCCTATTTTTTAGTATAACAATTTTAGGAGAAGGGTGATTTACATTTGATATGAAAGAAATGAGTTCATAATTTAGCCTACAACATAAATATAGATATATTCAACCGCAGGCAAGATCAGATGGGTGATTTAAGTCTATAAGTTTTCAGTCTCAATAGTAATACTTGTCCTTCATCACGGGCCACCATTTACAACTTTATCCTAGCTCATATTCTCTTTGTTGTAGCTTTTGTTTGCTCAGTGGTGTAATTTGAAACTACATAAGCTAATCCAAACCCTTTTTGTAGAGGTGTCATTTGATATGCTTTTGTTTGCTCAGTGGTGCCCTTTTTTTGACTTATGCGGTTATAAGCCAATTTTTCTAACTTTTTTTTGTTAGAAGCTAATCCAAACACTCGATCTTAACAATGATCGCAACAATAATAAATTTGGACATAAAAGGAGCCTTGTGTCCGGCAATGGTAATAACTAATAAGGCTAGCTAGAGATGGCTGCTACATTTATATAAACAAAAGAAAAGGTATGCTTTCATGCCACATAGTTCAAGCAAAAGAAATATTGCTAGTTTATATATCGAGGTGAGTGGCTCTTATACAAGTTAATATCCATACATTGCTATCATAAAGGTACCTGAGCTTGTGGTGCTATTAAAACTACAAACCTCAGGTTCTTCTTGATAAATTTGTGTAAGTTGTTAATTTATTATTATTATTATTATTATAAAACATCACTTCATTAGAAAACCAAAAGAATTACAAGTAATTGGTGGGAAGCCGAGACACTAGTTGGGCTCCCACTCCTTTCTGAATACAAAAGCTTAGTCTCAGGAAAAATAAAACCCCACTTTTGACACTATTCGAGTGGCTAATAGAATGTACCTTTGATATGTGAAATGGTGTCCAAAGCTTCGTGTCAAGCTCCCAAATGTAGAGAAAGCGAAAGGGATGAACTTGTAGCCATTTTCTTCACATTTGGACACATATTTCTTTTTCTTCTTCTCCACAGCGTTATGTAAGGCCACCCAGGGGGCCCATGCAGACGCATCAATACCCGCAAAAGGAGAGATTCCAGTCACATCCAAACACGCGTCCTTACCTTGGAACCAGTTGAATAATAGCAGTCTGCCGGGCGCGTTTTCCCGCCCCTCGAAAGAAACCCCAATGAGGCCTCCTTTTTCACCATAATCCCAACCTTGGAACATATGTCGACAAGAATATCCCGCACCAAATTATGTCTGAATTTCACCCCCACTTCATGGAATGTGAACTGCATGATCCCCCATTGGTCCATACGATGCTTGCACCAAGGTGAGCTTCCTTCGAAAACATAGGTATGGTGAGCCTATAACACAATACCGAACGGAATTGGCGATGGTTCATCCTCTGGCCCAACCCATCAATAGGTATAGTGAAAAGGAAATCTTGTGCATGTGGAGCCCGGGTACAATCGGACTGACTACCGCCTTGCCCGGGCTTAACAAATACTTAGAAACGAGATCTTTCTCGATGACACCAAAGTAACACTTTGCCAAGGATTTCATCATATGAGGCAGAGCGCCGAGGCGACCAGAACGGTGAACGCCGTGTTACAAGCAGCTAAAACATATCGAGGGCATGTTGAAATGAAGGGCCATAAGAGTTGATGCTGTTTTAACCAAAATCGGTCCGCATATCACCTGGGTTTGCAAACGAGAGGCAAGGAAAGCATATTGGATGATGTCACTTGCCGCATGAATGCCAAGCCCGCTCATCTTGATTGGGAGGGTGGCGAGCCGCCATCGCCGAGTCACCAAAACCCGCCCGGGGCTGTAATAATCTTCTCCAAGGAAGCACGCAACATCCGGTCAAACCGACTTGGGCTTCTCGACGTACAAAGGGAACAAGTCCGCAAAGTATAAGATAATTTCGCCACCCCGGCACAATTCCGAAGAAGAAGGAGCTCACATTGGGGGTCGTTAAGTTTGAGGATAGCTTCCATTAGCAGTATAGTTTTAGAGACCCTTTTCAAAGCCAGCTCCTGACAAAAACTTTCATCCAAACTAACTGAACCACCAAGTAGTTTGACACCTTCGACTGGGCGGGAGATATTTATGGGAAAAACACCCTCCACCTGCTTCTAGGGTCCTCCTTCGAGAAAAGAGTTCAGTCTTATCGACATTCAAAAACAAACCCGAGCTGGTCCATCTGTCATAATAATGTCGCCTTGGCAACCATGGGTGTTCCAACAATAGTACCATCGTCCAGATACCGTGCCCGAGTGTGAGCTCGCAGACCTATTAATAGCATGGATTAGGGGGTGTCAAGGCAGGGCAAACAACAAGGGGCCTAGCGGGTCCCCTTGTTGCACCCCTTGACAAGACCAAAGGATAGAATCATCGAATAAAGTCTAGGCCCCGCTGTATAGCAAAATTCAACCCAGAGCAATGAAGGGCATCGATCTCGGTCTCCCGGAGAAGGACACTCTATGTCAACCGTGATAAAAAAGCATTCGAAAGTCCACCAAGCAGATGGAAGTCCCAAGCAGTGTGACCCTTAGCCTCAACGAGCCGATTCATCGAATGAAGGACGACCACAACCACCCGGACGACTCCAAATTGAAAGTCTTGCAAATAGGTATTCATGGAGTTGCTAATAGAAGACGAAGCAACCTTCGAAACAAGCCTACTGCATGGCCGTGACCGCCGACAGCAATAAGTAGGCGTATGCCTCCACCGGCTAACCAACTGAGTCGGGGGGCACTAGCAATATATTCTCCCAATATAGCAGGACACATTCCACGAGAAAAGGTTGACAACCCCGTGATGGAACCTAACAGGACATCAGCAATGGCGGACGCAGCCCCTCCTAATATATCCATTAAATGTTGTGCTCTAAGCCCATCTCGACCACAAGAAGTTCCTTTAGGGAAACTGCGGATCCTGTTCAACACCAAGTCCTTATCCACAAGAAGTGTATCTTCATCTAGAGGAGACGATGACAAAATTGGAGGTGGGGCGCGGGGATGTTTGGCCTCTAACTCGCAAGCAGTGGTGTCGATGTGATGTAGACGAGCGTTTGACACCGTAAGACGAAGCACCTTAATGGCGCCTTATTAAAGTGTCCGCCCCCGATTTGCGCTTGCATTGAAGTAGGTTAGCTGCATCAAGATCTTTAGGTTTTGTCATTCCACCGAAGGAAGAAGTGGTCCCAGATAAACGTTCCATCACCAGTGCAAACCTGTCTGCAGGATCCTTCCAGCGGAGGATAGCCCGAGAGATACATTCAAGCTGGCCCTTTTCCCGCTCTCCAGAACGCCGTTGAGCTCTATTAGCTGGTACGAAAGAGGTCAAAACACAACACGGCAAGATAAGGAGTTGCACCCATACCGACAGATCCCCCGGGCATGCAAGGACCCTATCTAAGGCATTATGAAAAATCTTGGCGAAACCCAAGCGTAGCCTAGGAGGGATGCATTTAACAAAGACGTAACTTCATCGAGAACACCCGGCTTAGTAAGTTGATATCAAAAACAGTCCCACCGTCCAGAGAAGTAGTCAAAGGAACGGCCTCTCCCCCAATACCACCATCAGTAATGGCTGATGCAACGAGAGCACCATTCACAGTATCTAAAACTGGCGCGAGTGGTGCATTGATGCCATAGATCGCAACTTCATGAAAGCTAGGTGCTAGAACCACCTCCCCATCGGCATGTTTACAATTTTATTGAAGCGTGTGAGTGCAAAACACACCCCATAAAAGCCACACTCCTGCCGCATGAAGAGCCTGATCAAGCGCAGAGAATAAAGCAGAATCCTTCGAAATCCGATCCTTGTATGAGACTTTTAGAGCATCCGTTTTAAAATGGCGCGTATTCAAATGGTCGATAAAATATTTTTTAGTGAGCCCTTTACCATTTCCCCCACTACATCCTTCACAACCTTGCAATGGACAAGAAATCCGAAATGCCTCGCGATTAGCCATATAGAGCAAGCCAACCCGTAAATTAATAGAAGTTTTTTTTTTTTTTTTTTCAATCACTAGAAAACAAATAAGACTAACTAAAAATAAAAAAAAATAAAACATGCACTATCATGGCCTACTGTTGGGGACAAAGCACAACTAAAACCAAAGGAATAAAAATCATTAACGTGGGCCCCACCAGTACACAAAAAACACAAATACGCTACATAAATCTGTTGGACCAAAATCACTACCCAATGTATAGACACTAAGTCGCTAACAAAAGGGAACTAGCCAACAAACCACTTTTCATGTCAACTGTGTCACAACACAAAGAAACCCAAGTCGCTACCAGAAACTTGAAACCAAGTCGCTAGTAGAAGGCGAAGTAACCCAGATTCAAGGAGGAAACTGAAAAAACCAGCAACACAATGAGGGGAATCCGGTGAAGAAACAGCAGCAACCAGCGCCTCACGTCCCAAGGAGGAACTGACGAGGACACAGGCAGTGGACAAGAAACCCAACCGCACAAAAGGGAGACACCGCACAGGCGATGGTACAGCAATGGCAGTGGTCAAGGAACACCTGTGGGATCGAGATGATCAAACGGAGAAGATGATCGAGGAGATCAACCGGGGAAGGAAACCCCTCGCCCAAAATCGCCCACAGTAGACACCTTATTATTATTATTATTATTATTATTATTATTATTATTAAAGATATTGCATGTGCTAATTTCGTAAATAATGTACAGTGACATTAATTATAAGTTATATCGGAACGACAAAATGGAAAAGATTGAATAGGTTCTTAAATAAGCAAAATACAAATAATGTTTCGACTGATTAATCCAAATCAAAAGAAATCGTAGCTGGAAAAATTATGTGTTTACTGTTTAAAAAAACAAGAAAATATGTTTATTTTGTTACTTGGTGTTGCCCAATAAAAAGAAAACCATACTGTGTTTTTCATCCGGGTCTCGCTTTTAAGTTTGAAGCCCAATAAAGAAAGAAATTTGGCCCTTTTATTGTGACAGCGAAGACCATGGCCCATGTGTTTGATTCAATTTGCTTAATCATTTGTACATCATTTGAGCATCAGTTTTGGTTTTTCTTCATTTAACTCAAATTAACCCATTTTACGGTTCTTAATCACCTTATAAGGGCAATTAAATTGAGCTCCTAGTGCTTGAGAAGGTACTCCCTCCGTCCCAAATTAATTGTCCTCATTTGACTTTTTAAAGTCTTAATTTCCCAACTTTGATCTTAAATATTTTTGTTTGTGTTATATAATAATTGATGCAAAACATATGAATGAATTTTGATTATACAATGTGTTTTCATTGGTGTAATTTTCATCAAGTATTATACAACACGTACAAAAATGTTAAGAATCAAAATTGAGAAATTAAGACTTTGAAAAGTCAAATGAGGACAATTATTTTGGAACGAATGAAGTATTATTTTAGTCTATTCGCGCACCATCAAATTATTTCCCAAACCACATAGCACTATATCGACAAAAAACGATACATCAACACATGTCAAGGACATCTAGTCATGTAATGTGCCAAGTGATTTTCTGTTTGTAACGATAACGTCTAGTTCAAATAAGGGATAACAAAAAAAAATGTATTTAATTTGTTATTTTTTTTCCCTATTAAAACAAAAACCTTTCATATTTCGACATTTATGTATATTTTGTTCATGTACAATAACCATTTTACCTTTCAATGTTAACAGGGTAGTTAAAAAATATAAAGGTAGATTAATTATAAAATACACATAAAAATCGAAATCTAAATTATTTGTGTTTCAATAGCATAAAAAAAAGAGTTTACACAAACAAACAAAAACCGACAAGTTTGATATATTTTTTTATTATCTCTTCAAATAATAAATCATATTTTAATGGCTAACATGATAGTTTTTGTCCAGCATAATACGATTAACAAAAAGGCTTTAATAAGAAAAGCTGAAGTCGTAAAAATCACAACCGCCTTTCCATTAAACTTGTTTTGGATTGTTTGAAGAGGTTCAGGTGTTGAGTTGGTCCAGCCAGTGATGATGCAGGAAAATGAAAACTTGTGTTGGATTTAGGGTTTAATTTTGTGTGTGAAGGTTTTTGGTAGAGGGTTGAGATGAGGGTTCAAAAGTTGTAGATAAGAGTTCGAATGTTCGTATTTATAAGAAGGGTTCTCAGAGGCAACAAAGGTCCAAACAAGACCCTTTTGACCAAATGAACCTTATGATCCGAAATTTGACCCTTCAAGTAAATCACTGTGATCTTGTGCACGTGGACCATCCAACACGTAAATTGACCCGGATTTACACTTATAACTTGACCTGAACCCCCATCCAACACGTAAAGTTCTTTTTCTTTATGTACTTTTCTGTATCCTTTTGTCTGATTCGTTATTTATTGCAATTTGATCAATCTTTTCTTAATTACTCGTGATAACAAATTTTTTAATGAATGCAAAGTGTTTAATGAAATGTTTCAATGAGTGTTCTAATGTTCATTATTTTTTATTAACCTAAACCACAAAATTTGCAATATTATATCAGCGATAGAAGATGTGGATTTTTTTTTAAGTCTAATAAGATTTTCTAAAAATCTATAGAAATGAAGTGGAAAAAAGTATTTTGTGTCTCTTATGTGTGTGAAAGGAAACAAACACATTCTTTCATCTTATCTTCTCGCTTGCAAACGCAGCAGCTTTATTTCTGAACTGATCGTATCTGAACCGGTTCAGAAAAGAGAATTAAACTGATGGCGAAAGAAAGGTAGTCCGTCCTTTCCTTTTTACCAGTTTTTCAATATATTTACATGTTTTGATGTAAGTTTGATCTGCTTATGTGTGAATTGAATGTTTTGATTGATCGGCTGTAAGTTTAGATTATGATTATGCTTGAAAAAATGATATAAACCACCGCTTGACATAATATAAACTCAATTATAACTAAATGGATTAAGACAACTCTTGGTCCAACATTTCTAGTGAAATCAAGAGACAGGGTGACAACTTTGTTGTACTATTATACTCCTTAATCATCACAAGGTGCCAATGCAAGCGAGTCACCTTAACCATCACATTATCATAACCATAAAAAAAAAAAAAAGTAGTTAATTATGAAATGAATAATAACATACATACTGTACATACAATCAAACTTGAGTGACTTAAAAGGTAACCTCAACACACCCCCACTCGCCACCACGACCACACGCGTCACCACCATTTTACAGTTGACTATTTATTATCAACTTGCACATTTCCAGTTGACTATTTATTTGTTGTTGTGTAATGGGATTGTATAAAGCTTTTGTATGGTCACACCAAGTGTAAGTTAAATAGATGTAGGAAGATACAAATTATGTGACATGAGCTAGTATACTGGTAAATGTAGTGAACTTACATATGTTTTGCTGCATGTTCGTTCATATTTTTATTATTATTTTTTTTAACCAAGTTTCATGATTAAACTTTATACTAATCATGAAAACCATCAAAGTTTCAAAACTGTTTCATTTTTATGTAATTTTTTGAAACTAATGTGCTTAAAGTATCCATTTATGCATTAACATGTTGTACATTAATTTTTAACACCCACCCCTTGAATTTAACTAATTCCAACCAAACTTTATGTACAACCCGTTAAAGCACGACTAAACATAAACAATAACCACAAAATAATAACCAAGTTTGAGAAGTGTTCCATTATGGTCACTCTAACATAAAAATTACATAAGAATGGAACAGTTTTGAAACTTTGATGGTTTTTATGGTTGATATAAAGTTTGAGGTACCAGATTGGAACATATCTCAAACTTGGTTACTATTTGATGATTTTCTACCCATAATGTTTTGCTGTCTTTTCTTTCTCATTTTTTGTAAATAATCCTTCAAAGTCAATTTTTTTAATATATTTATTTACAGTTGATTACTTAACTAGTCTTATACAAAGTCATGGGCCAGCTGTTATTTTCATATGGGCTAAGCCCATTTATAACAAGTTTGTGAATGTCATGGGCCTATTGTTGTTATTACTATATATATAATTTACCGTCAAAAACGGCAGCACCTCTGTCGTTTTGGCTTGCGATTTCTTAGCCCAGCCCATTCATGTTGTCCAAGCCCGATTTGTTAGACCGTTTCTACATTCGATAACTACGCCACCGCCTGTCAGAGTGCATAGCTATCTTCTTCACCTTCCCAGTGTTATCAGACACCGACTCTTTGTCCGTCGGAGACTTTTTTTGGATTCTTCAGCTGCAGGTGTCTTGGTTGTAGGTAAAACTGGGTTGTATCATTGGTGGTGGTTTTTATTTTTTATTTTTTAATTTTTTTGTTATTATTTTTTTTAATCATCATTTTCGTATGTGTATCTGTTGATTTTCATCTATGTATTTGTTGTTTAGCTGTATTTTTTTTTTTAATAAGTGAAATTTTGTTATGTTAAATAGATGGAGTGAGAGGAAACTGTCTAGTGTGGGTGGTCGGTTGGTAAGTGGAGTATGGTATATTTGGAATCAAGGACGGACTTACGTGTACGTCGGGTGTGGCATCGGTCACTGTTGATTTTGTGTCGCGAAGTATAATATTCTTTAAAAACTTTCATTTTTTTGTATGTGCAACCCCTGGTATTCGTGCTATTTTCTTTATAGTGCAACTTTACCTTAGCTCAAGGATATTTTATGGTGCGAATTTTAGCACCTATTAAACGAAATAATTTGTGAAACACTCTTTCAAAAATCTCCCTATTTAGAATATCCATGGTTCAATTCTCATATGTTTCCTGCATTAGTCTTTTTTTAATTAGATGCATGTTACCGATCATTTCACTTTCAGAAAACATCATACTCGGTATGATCAGTTTTAGTGCAACAAAATAAAATGATTAGGTTTAGATCAAATGCCAAGCAATCTACAATTGTTGGACCTTTTATAACATCAATTAACAATCGAGGTTAAAGACGCTTAATCCAACTAAATAATATAGGACAAGTTGAAAAGAACAAAACATCAACAATCACACAAAATTGTCTCAAGTTCTAAACAACTACCTGATTATCTTATCATAAAAAAGCAATAAAATTTTGAATATTATATTTTGATTTTAGTTCAACAACTAGCATAAAGTTGGATTTTAAATTTAAGTTTTACTAGTTTAAAGAAACTTCTAGTTTCAGTGATATTCGCGAAGCGAAATCTTATTCTTGGATGAAAGAGTGAATATATCACATACTCCGCTTCGTCGACGAGTTTATGTACAATTATCGTTTTTGTTTCCAAGCAAGAAAAGCTTGGACAGAAGTTTAGATTTTGTTTTACATAAAAACGAACCAAGTATAAATAAGACTTTAATGACTGTTCTAATATCGACTGAGTCGAGTCGAGTCTAAGGGTAAAAAAACAAAAACAAGTTGCATTATAGCCAATTTTCAACACGATCAAACAAAAAAGATCGATAATGGGAGAGTAAACCCATATGAGGGTTTCGGAATCCGATAGCGTCGTCACTTAATAACCGTATTAAACAATGGCACCCTACTGTCAAAGTGGCTCAAAGTACAAACGCTATTTTAGTATATAACGAACAGATATAGAGAAATGCAAGAGTCAACGTGTAGATATGTACATTATTTGATAAAAAGCATTCTCAGCTTTGCATCCCACATAGGCTGACGAAATGAGAATGTTGTTGTTTATATAGTCTACTAAATGAGTTTCAAATATGTTAAGATATGTTAAGAGTATTACCATGTTTTTCAAGCACTTGGTTGTTAATGAAGTTGGTTATATTAAAAATTTTCGAACTTCGTTCACAAAAAAATGTACTTGAAAATGCTTAACTTTTTAGTATTTATTCACACTTATACAAAAGGGTAATCCAAACTTTTTTTATTTACGAAGATCTTACATATCTTAGGACAACAAATTCTGTACATATCTTAGGATTCCAAATTCAAAAAAACCCATGTTGTCATTGGTACGTGTTCAATTCAATATCTAAATGTTTCACCGATCTAATTGAACATATCTAACCCATACCATACAATGTCATATTTATATCCCACATAGGTGAAAGAAGAGAAATATTTCTAGTTTATATACTATAGAGAATGATGATCACACCTGTCTAGAATATTATTATGTTTTCAAACCTAACCTGTTGATGAAATTGTTTATAAAACTAAAAAATTCAAACTTCATCAACCGATTATCTTGAAAATATAATATAAATTCTTGATCTTTTTTCGCTTAAAAAATACTCCTACTCCAAAGTCCAAATTTTTATTCATTTACAAATTTTTCAAAGACATTATAAAATTTTGCTTTTTATTTATATATATCGTTCACAAAACCTTCTATCTGTTTAGAGAAACGAAATCACTAAAGATAAAAGCTTAACACTAACTATATGTTAGGATACCATATTGTAGGAAACACATTTCATAATTAGCGTTCAATCCGGTCTTTAAATGTTTATCCGATTCACGTGAACTTACCTATCATATACCGTACAATGCCATATTAATTAGGCAGTGACTTGTTACAAAAATGAAGGGAAAAAAACTATAAATGCTTAACATACTTTCCAAAAAAAACTTATTATGCTTTCTCTACTAATTTTAATGTCATTTTACTTTATTGTGTTTTTTCAAATGTTTATTGTGCTACTATTTTTGCCTATTTTTTTATTGCTTATGCCATGTGTATAAAAAACTGGTTACGTGGTATTATTGAGCTAACATTTTGAATAAACAAAAAATTAGAAAAACGGGTCTATATAAACACCCACAAAACCCTAATTTTCATATCCAGTAAATCTGTCAAAATTGGCTTCGATTGCTTAAAGGTATGTTAATATAAGCATGTATTTATCATTTTATAATTGTTAATTTGTCTTGTGAATGTGCAATTTTTAAACCCCTAATTTCTATATGTATCCTAATTTCTATACCAAAAATTTCTACTTATGATCCTTGGTTGAATAAATTAGTTGGGAATCGTAAATTCATTGGTTATATGGATGACCCAATACCTAATTTAAATGGTAGGTATATGCTAGAGATTGATGTGGGTTTGACTTTTATTGTTGACTTCCTTATTTTGACCCATGACAATTGATTTCTGTGTTTGTGTATTTATTCCAAGTATAAATTGTAATAAGCCGAATGTATAATATGATTCATAAAATGTTTAAACAAGAGAACTACAGAGATGTATGATGCAGTAGTCAATTGGGGGTTGTTCATTGGCTATATCGTGTGTTTTTATTGGCTAATTAGTTACATATGTTTGAATTTGGTAAAGGTTGGAAAAAAAGGAGAAAACAAGAAGGATAGATGGTTTGAAAAGGCAAATTTGATTTAGGGTAACTTGGCAGTTGTTGTATCCATTAGAAATAAGAAGTGTACCTTTAATCTTTAGTTATAGTTTAATTTTAGGGAAAAGTGTTTCTAAATGTATCCAAGTTACCCTGTTTTACTAAGTTGTGTATCAAAAAATTAATCCTCCTAAACAATGTAATATGTTTACTAATCATACTAACATGTGCATCAATTAAGACTCCCGTCTATTTTTGCTGATGTGGCAAAGTGGAACCGTTATCTTTGTGTTTTCCTTGTTGACTCATGCCCAAGTGGCAGTCAAACTATACCCTCTATCTATTATCCCGTTAATATATAGAAACGAGATTTGAGCCCCCAAATCAAAAACCACCACTTCAACGACGACAACCACCACCACCATGTCTTATGCAAAAGACACTCCTCGTGTAATAGGGCAATACGTTCGACCTTTTTGTGAATGTGGCCATCGATTGCATGAAACGCGTGGACACCAGAAAATCCAGGGAAAAGGTTTATTGCTTGCCCCATTTATGTAAGCCCTAATTTTATAATTGGGTATTTTTTGAATTTGTTGTTTTCTTTACATCTGATTTTGTTTTTGTTTTAACTATAGGATAAGAAAAGAAAGTGTGGTGTGTATGAGTTCTTTGATGAAGATATACCAAGTGATTACTATAGGCAGCTGCTATTGAATTTGCATGCTAGGGCGAGGAGAGGTAGTGAAACAGTAGAGATGCAAGAGCATATTGGTGTGCTAACTATGGAGAAAGCAAGGCTTGTGCAAGAGTTGACAGTGACAAAGTCAAAACTACAATTGTATGACAAAATCTTTGTCATTTTGGTGGGTGTTTTGTTGGTTTTGTGTCTTGTATTAGGTATGAGGATTGGGTAGGATAGTGTAGGATTGTGGTAGTATAGTGTAGGATTGTGGTAGTTTTTGTTGTAATGGTATTTGACTCAAGTTATTAGCAATGAAACAATTTGCAAATTTCTTATATTGATGTTGCAGTTTTGTTATGTTTTCAGTTTGCATGTCACATGTGTATGCACTTTAGAAAGTAAAATTAGTAACTTAAAATTGACTTTAGAAAGTCAATCTACATTATTCAGTTCCTAGATTACAAGAGTGATATTATTGGGCATTAGAGCCATACATAAACCACCTAGTACAACTAGTTCAGTAGCTTTTGCCCTTGCCTTTTGAACCACTGCATTTGCCCTTGCCTTTTGAAGCACTAGCAGACTCATCTGTTGGAATTTTGGGTTCAAATGGCTTGATACCAAAAAGTTTACAAGTTTCTTTGTTTGGCAGACCTAGAACCTTTTTCCTAGCATCATAAGCTTGCCTTGCAAGCTGTTTTGGGGTTAAGTCTTCAGGTTCAATATGGATTGAGCTTGCAGCTTAATGATTTGGATAGCCCTTTGGAAAATAGTTAAACCATGCTCCCTCTGAAGTGTCACTACTATCACTAGAAATAACAATGATGTCTGCAAAAAAAAGGGTTAATAATAAAAATTATAATTAACTAAATAAAATAGGGATTCGCTCACCATTGCGGTTTCTTTCCCCTTGTTGGAGCTCATTGCGTTGAAAGTGAAAGTGATTCAATAGTTAAGTGAAAGTGATTGCTAGTTAAGTGAAACTTATGGATGAGGAGTGCTTGATATTTGGTCTTTATAATGGTTGGAATTGTCTCAATAGTTAAGTGAAAGTGATTGCTAGGTTGAAAAAAACAGTGCATTTGCAGGAAAGATGCTAAAAGTGGATTTGCAGGATGATATGTTGAATACAATAGTGCATTTGCAGGAAACATGTCAAAATAGTGCATTCAAATAATAGAACATACAGGGTGCATTGAAAAAAACAGTGCATTTGCAGGAAACATGTCAAAATAGTGCATTCAAATAATAGAACATACAGAGTACACAACCATAGCTTGAAAATTTGACTTTATCAAGTCATATAACTTCATACACAACCACAAAAGAGGGCATCTAGTTCAGTAGGTTAATACATATTGCAAGTTTGTCAATGCCCAAGTTACTTTAATACACAAAAGAGGGCATGTTAACTTACTTACTACCTTAATACATCTAGTTCAGTACCTTAATACATATTACATAATTAGTGACTAGTCTATGTTCATTGGAGTGTTTTGTGAGCTTCTTTGTCCCAGAACAATTTTCGCCAACTTGCTTTTAATGATTCTTTCACTTGGACCCCTTTTTCTCACTGCAATTTTAAGTCTTGGTTGTTTGACGGCTTAACCTGTGCTTGCACCTCAGCTTCATTAGGGACTTCTGTTTGGCTAGCAGCATTGTCTTCATTTCCAAACCAGAAAGAAAATCCTTTTGATTTATTTGGTTGCAATGGTCTTGGTTGTGAACCACTTGGGTTACTTGCAAAATGAACACCACCAACCTTGTTAAATGCCCTTGTTGGAGTTGATGCAAATTTTAATCCTGGGATATCAGAACCCCTAAGAACACCACTGACATTATCATGTTGAGAAGTTGTAGACCCACTTGCAGACCCATGTTGAGAACTTGCAGACCCTCCTTGAGCATTTGCAGACCCACCTTGAACATTTGCAGACCCTTGTTGAGAACTTGCAGATCCTCCTTGAGCATTTGCAAACCCACCCATTGCAGGCCCATCTTGACCACTTGTAGACCCTCCTTGAACATTTGCAGACCTACCTGATAACAGTTTTGACCAACCTAATAACAGTTTTGACAAGTTACAATACCACCTACCTTTGATACCCTTGTTCTACTTCCACCTTCACCTTTTGCCCTGATCCTCTTCTTCCTTGGCCTTCCTGGCATAACTATGGGTTTTGGTGGTAGAACAGTTGAGAATTGACTTTGATCTGGCCAGAAGTCAGTTCCACCAACTGGCTTTAAGAAGTTATTATAAGTGGCATGGTATAGAGTTTTCCTAAACCAATTTGGAACAAACTGTTCTGGAACCATATTCACCTTGAAGATACAAGATATGGCATGAACACATGGCAGCCCAGATAACTGCCACAATCTGCAACTGCAGGTTCTAGTTTGCATGTCAACCTTAAATGCATCACTTCCTAATCTAACTTCAAATGCATCACCACCAGCTGGAATCACTTGCCAAAACCTTCATTTAAGTTTTCATTTAATTAGTAACAGTTTACTAAAAGTGAAATAATGGAAACTAATGGAATGCATCATACCTTGTGTCATCCTTCATTATGTCCAGTCTCTTCTTGATTGATGGACATATGTCATCATTCCATTTTGAAGAAATCTTCCTCATTGTGTTGAGCCTTTCAAGTACTATTACTCTAATTGCATCCAACATAGTCAGAAGAGGTTTGCTTCTCACACTCACCAAGACTGAGTTAAATCACTCACTGAAACCATTCTCAACAGCTTCACACCCTCTATCTAACTCAAAAAAAGCCCTTGACCATGACTTTGGGTTTTTCTCTATCAAGTACTTGTGAGCATGAGGGTTTATAGCCTTGATCTTTTCCATAATTTTATTGAACTTTTGAGGATATGAAGCTTTACAGGCTGCCCAAAACAGATTCCTATACTCTAGTCCACTGAATTGCTTCCTAAAGTTTTCATAAATATGCCTAGCACATTGCCGGTGCTCAGCTTCAGGCATAACCTGTTTCACAGCCTCAATGAGTCCTTTATGTTGGTCAGACATAAGTGTGAGACCTTGGCCAGTTGGCATTTCTAAGTCATCTCCAAGAAGTTCTAAAAACCAAGCCCAATTGTCCTTGTTTTCTACATTGACAACAGCCCAAGCTATAGGGTAAATATGGTTGTTCCCATCTCTTCCTATGGCAGTTAAAATCTCACCTTGATTAGGTCTCTTTAAGAAACAACCATCCAATGCAACCACCCTTCTACACCCACTTTTGAAACCTTCTTTTAATGCAGCTAAACAGACATAAAACCTATCAAAATAAGTCTTCTCATCCATTACGAAACACCTAGTTTGACTGTGGACCCTGGGTTACTATCCAGTAATTCTTTGCCATATGATCTAAGCGACCCATAATGTTGTTCTATAGTTTTCTCATACTCACTTAATGCCCAATTCTTTGCAGCTTTACATTGATTAGGACTGACACTACATTTATACTTTTTCATTACAAGATCAGCTATATCTACTAGCTTTATATCTGGATTCTTTCTAATTTTATCACAAAACTGTTTTCCTATCCACTTATAGTCCACTAGTGACCCAAACTTGAAATTTCTCACACAATTATGTTCAGACTTTAAAGATATAATCGAAAAGTTTTTAGAGTTGATCCTAGCATATAATCTGAAACTACATTTTGGTACATCTTCAGGTATTTCACAAGGATACCTGAATTGCTTCCTTTGTTTGCCTAAATCAGGATCCTTAAGGTTTGGTGGTCTTTGGCCACAAACAGCAATTACCTTATCTGATGCACTCCTCTCATACCAAATTGAATATCCATTGGCCAAAGCATAGTATGTTAAGCATTCCTTCAATTGTGTTGCACTCTCAAACTTTTGCCCAAGCTGTTACATGAAAACAATTCAAATCAATGAACATATTAGCCAAACTTTTGACCAAACTATTACAAGAACATAAAAAATAAGATTCATTACCTCTGGAAGCTGTGACCTCCAATGTGTGCTAGGATCATATGTAGGATATTTCTCTACCACATCTTCAGCACCAACAAATGGGTCTTGCAAATCAGAATCATCACCATCACCCTTCAACTTTCTCAATAAATCTCCTATGAACTCATCATGCTCAATCAATACTTCATTTTTGTTTGAAACTGCAGCCCTACTACTCCTTGCAGAACCAGAACCATCTGCAATTGGTGTTGGTTTTCTCTTACTTTTGTTTGCTTTCCTAGTTCTAAGCTCTATGACCTCTTCTTCACCAGCACTTAGATAATCAATGGACTTCTGAGAGTAATCACTATCATCACTGTCACTATCACTATTTCTATCACTATCTCCATCACTACCTCCATCACTACCTTTATCTTTATCACTTTCAACCACCATTATGCCTTTACCCTTATGAACCACACTCCCTTGTTCAGCATCCTCCTCAGCCCACCTCTCCATTTCTTCAACTGTAAACACATTGCATTGCCTCTTAACAGGTGTTCCTATTTTCTTAGAGGTTCCATCACTAGTTGCACTAGGGTCAGGTTTAGCTAAATACTGTGACAAATCAATGGCACAATGTTCCAAGTATACCTCTATTCCACCATGCAACTTTGAGAGGTCATGCATGTGAATCAGGTCATCGTCATTACCTACTTTCACTAAACCCTTCTCTAGATCATGTTCTGGGATTCTATAGTATACACCAAATATGTGGGCACAATTTGTTCTCTCAACTACCATGCTCTTAAATTCTTCATATTTAAGCCTACCAACATATATGTTGGTAGTTGTTCCACCCATCATACCTTAGTGGTTCGTGCAGAAAATCCCATCAAACCGAACATCCAACTCTACACCATCGGCCCGGGAATAGTCATTCTAAAAGAAACAAAATACAAAATTGGGGTTAAACCCTAAACTGTAGTTGTAATAAATTAACAATTTGTAAATTGGAACTAAAAAAACACATACCTTAATACTTTAATTGCATTCAAATTATGATTCTGGAAAAGTTATTAGCAGTAATGTGTTAGGAATTAGGGTTTATTCATGATTCTGGAAAAGTGGTGTGTGATTTGGGGATTGTTGTGCGTGTATTGTGTGTTTTTGGCGGGTTAATATGCCGCCCTTTTGACTGCCACTTGGGCATGAGTCAACAAGGAAAACACAAAGATAACGGTTCCACTTTGCCACATCAGCAAAAATAGACGGGAGTCTTAATTGATGCACATGTTAGTATGATTAGTAAACATATTACATTGTTTAGGAGGATTAATTTTTTGATACACAACTTAGTAAAACAGGGTAACTTGGATACATTTAGAAACACTTTTCCCTTAATTTTATGAAGGAATAATGACCTTTAGCTAAAACGTATAGCTTTAAAACTTCACTTATGGTAATCAAACCTTTTCCTAGAAACAAGATAACTAGAGTAGGAGAGGAGGGGACTCACAAAAGTAAGTCAACTAAAATCAATTAGAAACCGTGCAACGAGTACCTAGTTTGGCGTCCTATTTTAGGGAATTTTTTATACCAATCTCATCTAGTGACTAAGAAGATATCAACAACAAAAGGATCAGTCAACTGCCTAATCCTAGAATATATTGCTGTAGAAATAGTCGAGCGCGATAGTGAAAATAATATGCTCCAGTACTAAAGTCCCATGAATGTTGCAGCCTTTTCTTTTTGGGGTATCTCATTACAAACTGTAACATATTTATCTGATAGTTTTCGTGTTTAAAAACTTGTTTCGGCATCATCACAAATGAAGCGTTTTGATATGGGTTCACACAAATATTCAAACATTTTTCTTAAACTAACTAATCAAAGATTGCAATTGCCTTGCACTAGATGAAGTACTTGTTTGAAAATTAGTGCTCGTACATATTTTTTGATATCACATATCATTATTCTCATGTGTGTAGCAACTATACGAAGCTATTATCTGATAACCCGCTTGCAGGTTTGTAAATATTGTAAATGTTTTATACTTGAGAAACATAGATTGAAGCTATATTCATGATAAATTTATTTAGGTGTGTTGGATATGCGCGCATCCAAATGCCAGCGACTATTTACCTTATGTCTTTTTGTCATATTTAATTGATTCAACGTGTGTGGTTTTACAGTAACTTTAGAACACTACAGATATTCAACTCGCTTGTTCTTCATAATGGCAGGTCTAAATTTCTGGGAACTTTGGGCATCAACATTTGGTTTTGGACTAGCAGATACATTCCGTTGGTCCAAAGGACACAATAGGTATGAACAACGGGCCCAAACCACACATATCTTACGTGTTAAAATTATGTGCAACAACACATTTGTCACTGTGACAGATGCAAAGAAGAGAGGAAGTAAGGGACTGAAGTCAGTTATAATTGTGCAACAACAAGTTATTTAAGTATATATTGCTGAACATTTGCGAAGAGTTGCTAAAAGTAAGGGACTGAAGCTAGCCAGTGATAGTAAAGCTTAATGGGTTTACTCATTTCAAAAGAAAGAAGCTTGCAATTTTGGGTTTTAGGGACGGATACACAAACTCGAGATGTGACAAAAACCCGGTTGTATACATTGAAGACACGACACAAAAGCCGCATAATGGATGTCGTCTCAGGAAGCAACTATTTTTTATTTATTTATTTTTTTTTTTGTGCTGATTGCAAAATGCTAGTTACAGTGCACTCAAGAGGCTGCTTCTTCTTCTTGTTATGTTGTCACCATCAACGTGTAGCCATGTATGATTGTGTTATTTTAGATATTCATAGAGCGATAGAAGCATGAACGTAGAATTTTTTTGTTGAGTGGATCATTGTAAAGAAGAACGTAGAAACCGTGCAGCGAGTACCTAGTTTGGCGTCCTATTTTAGGGAATTTTTTATACCAATCTCATTCAGTGACTAAGAAGAGATCAACAGCAAAACGATCAGTCAACTAACTAATCTTAGAATATATTGGTGCAGAAATAGTTAAGCGCGATAGTGAAATCAATATGCTCCAGTATATGTCCCATAAAAGTTGCAGTCTTTTCTTTTTCGGGCATCTTGTTAAAACTGTAATTGAAAAGATTTCATGTTAGAACGAGTTGTTTGGTCATCATCACAAATGAATTAAATGTGTTCGCTTTGGGTCCACAACAAATATTCGAACAATTTTCTTAAACTAGCTAATCAAACATTGCAATTGCATATGATATATCATTTATTCTCATGTGTGCAGCAACTATAAGAAGCTATTATCTAATAACCCACTTGTAGGTTTGTAGATACTGTAATTGTTGATACTTAAGATGTTATAAAAGTAACTTCACTTCCACCAATTTTTCGTATTGTCAAGAACCAAAATTTCGTTTTTGCAGAAACATAGATAGAAGTTATATTTTCATTATATACTATCTTTCTTGGTTTAACATGTTTACAAAATGTGTACTATTTTACAGGAACTTCAGAACTCTACAGAGGCTCAAGTCGTGTGTTCTTCATACCGCTATGCTAAATTCATGGGAAGTAAGTTTGTTTTTGGACAATTCTATACAATTCGTTGGTCTAAAGGAGTTTGAGACAGGTATGAACAGCTAGCCGAAACCACATATATCTTTCATGTAAAAATTATGCGCAACAACACGTTTGTCACTGTGACAGATTCAAAATGAAACAAGAAAATGGGAGCCTCGATCTTCTGGATCCTAAGAAATGAAGGTGGAAGGAATTTTCTAAGTATACTACGGAAGATGTGAGAAGAGTTACTAAAAGTATGGGACTGAAGTCGGTTGTGATAAAGGTCAATGGATTTACTCATTCAAGAGATAGAAGCTTGTGATTTTGAGGTTTAGAGACACGTAAACAAACTGGACACCTGACCAAAACGCGATTGTGTGATTAAAGCCGATTAATGGGTGTCGACTTAGGATTGTGTTTGTGTTTTATTTGTGTTGTTGCAAAATACTAGTTGAAGTGTAGTCAGGAGGCTTGGTAGATGTTATGGTTTCACCATCATTATGCAGCTTTTTTTTTTTTTTTTTTTTTTTGATATTGCTAGAAGCAAAAATCTACAACTTTTGATCGTTTAATAGAATATCGTTTGCAGTAAGTTTTGTACTTGATTGCTTTTACACGTGAGAAGGGAGGTAAATTTCCGCAAAAATGATAAATTTCCACAAAAATATTCTCAGCAGCTTCCCTTGTTTGCTTTTTATTAATTAAGTTTATAAGTTTCCTATCTTTTCAATTTCAGAAAGCACCATCTGGTGCGTCTATGTTTTTCTATTATGTTTGCAGACGGAAAGTGAAAATCATTTCCCTTTCATCTAAGATACCTTGTTTAGAAGTACAGTATGAATTTAAAGTGGTATACACCAACAGAAATAATATTCTATCTTATGTGTCGAATACATACCCAGCCTCAGCAAAGTGGGATTTTACCAGTGCAAGATCTCTTCCGAGAGGAGAAATCTTGTTTTATTTCTTCATTGGGCATTTCAGCATATCTATAACAACATAAATCATAAAATTAGTAAGGTTTTATTGCAAGCATGCGATGATATGAAAGGTGCAGGGAAGATGGCGAGTCGAAATGGGTCGGGTTGAAACGGATCAAAATGGGTTTGTGTAAAACCTGGAAAATCTAAAACCTGATTAAAGACTAAAATATCCTTGGAATCGAAATTTATAAAATACGTAAAATACATTTATATCATTTAACGAAATTAAAACTTAACTTGCGAATAATTAAACCTAACTAAAATGTGTACGTGATCGATTTTGGTACGACGAAGATTTAACGTCTCGCGTAATTAACTTGGGCCGCATTTGTGTTGTTCGATGGATCAAGGGCCGAAGCCCATATGGCGTGCGTTTGGTTGTGTTCGGTTGGGCCAAGCCGAAACCCAAGACCCTCCTCAAGCCTAACTAAAAATGATACCACCTATATATACACTACATTTACAAGAAAAGTGAAACCCTAGTTTTGTTGCCTCTCTTTTCTTTTCTTCCTATTCGGCCGAACCTACAACCATTGGTGTCGAGACTTTTGTTTCAAGCAAGCTAAGCTAAGGTATAAACGTGTTTATTCGTCTTCCTTTGATGCACCTTAAGTTATTGTATTGTAACTTGTTTCGTTTTGTCGACTTGTGTTTTCTTTTTCTTTATGTCGAGCCGTATGAAACCAAACAAGGCAAACCCTAACGATTTGAACTTGATAAGTATTAAAGAGTATGTTACGTAATAAGTATTATTGAATCGGATTATGAATACGTCGAGTTATATAGGAACCGAACCATATGTATTAAAACCGAACCATGTATATGTTCGGCCAAGGTGTAAACTTAATAACTTGAATATGTAAAGTACGTAGATGAGCTAGGACTTGCGTAAAGTATCGTAGCCGAAACCCTAGATTGAACCGAACCACATATAGACTTTTTGAACATGTATTAAACGAGTAAAGGTCATGTAAACATAAACCCTAGTTTGATATGTAAACCGAATAAGGTATGCCAAACCCTAATGGTTTATGAATCGTGTCGCATATGTGTGCGTTATTATAAGTCAAGTGAACTTGTAAATGTGTAAACGTGTAATTAATCCGAGTAATAAGTAACTTGTATGTCACATAAAATCATAAACGTGCATGGTGAAACATAAAAGGAAAGATTGTTTTATGACGTGTTAGGTTAAGTAACGAGTCATTAAAAGACGTAACAGGTAAGTAAATGCATATTAATGAGATATTAAAGAATGAGAAAACCCTAGAACATAAATGAGAGTCGATTAGGGTTTGAAGCTAAGCATATTAATTCGTTATTTCATGTGTGAGTTATGACGTTTAAACTATTTTCATATTTAACCCTAAACTTTAATAAATGACATAATAAACCTTAATCTACGATATTGTTTATAAAACACTTAAGCCTTATTTAATTATAAAACCCTAAAGTATTAAGATCATTAAATATACTAAGTATGAACGACAAATATTAAAAGATCATTGCGAAAATTATGGAATCATAAATAACATGTACGACCGTTGATGTGTATAGGTTCTGTGAAGAAGGAGTAATCCTTTGCTTTCCTTGTTTCTGCTTTTCGATCATTTGCTTTGGAATAAGGTACGATATTCGACCTTTTCAAGAAGGTTTCTTATAACGTTTTCTTTTCGTTAGCTTTTATATTAGGATTTCCTAAGCCTTTGCTATGAACCCTAATGTGTCTATTTGAGCTGTTGCTTATCTGAACTTTGATTTTTGAATTATAAAACATCTGATTTTGAACTATATGATATGAAGACTTTGATTTTGAAAACATGATTAAACATTTGATAAAGTATGATCTATGTCAGTTATGACATTCTAATTTGACCTAAGATAGTTTGACACCCGAGCCAAATAATAACTAGTCATGGGGGTTCCATGTCCGTGTCAGTAATGCACTTCTGACATGACTCTAGGGCAGTAGAGTGAAGTTCTGCCACGTCCCTTATCTGTTATTTGTTATGAGCTCAAGTTATATTATATTATCAATGTATGTTTATGGGCGTATGGGTGCATCCTAGATCTGTTATATGTTATATATTATATGTTATATGCTATATGTTATCCGATGATTGATGCTGCGTGCATGCACGTCCTTCATAACTCTGGTAGGTCTCCCCTACAAATGTTGCCTTATGTGAATATGAATATGAATATGTTTATGATATGGCATATGTGTTTGGGCTCGAGGTAGTTAGCTATAAACTTATTCTATTATCCTGATTTATAATTTGAAATGATTTTGATTTGATATCTTTCTTTCACTATATCTCGTATTCGTTTTCGTTTCGTATTCGTTTTGCTTGTATATCTGTTCACTGGGCTTTTGAAGCTCAGCCTCACTTTTCTTTTCTTCCGTGCGGTATCTAAGCATTGGAGCTGGGTATTGCTTTGGGATGAGTGCTGAGTGGACTTACCTTAGAGATTTTAGCTTTGATCTTATGATGCCATTTAAGACTTTATATTTTAGATATTTCATTTGGAGTTTATTATTCCGCTGGGACCTATGTCGAAGTCATTTTGACTTGGATTATTTCAATATTTATGTTGAGATTTCTTTTGGATATTTATGTTTGCTTTGATATGACACCATTACTTGTGATTCCTTTACCCTTGTCGGGTTGGGGCATTACAATTTATGGCATCGAGCCAGTTTACGACTTGTAGTCAGGACCTGTGACATATGGAGCCTAGGTATTGAGACCTTAGAGCTTAGGATTTGACCTGTGAGGATTTGGGTAGACTTTAGGATTCCTTCTGCGTACTTCCATTTCGTATCTCACCTTTGTTCATTTTGCTAATCGTTTGAATATCGTTCAGATGGTTCGAACTCGTACTACCGGTAGCGTGGATGGAGACGATGATGCTACTAACATGGATGCTGCGATTGCTAATGCTCTCAACACTCTTTTCCCTGGTCTTACTACACCTGAGATGATGGAACAGGTAATCAACAACATTCGTAATCAGAATGGTGCTTCGGGTAGTGGTGGAGGAAATCAACCCGTCGGTATTCACACTTGGCTCGATCGTTTCGGTAAGCTCAAGCCTCTTTCGTTTAGCACTGCTGCTACTCCTACTGAGGCTGAGGACTGGATCACTCATATTGAAAAGCTGTTTGAAGTACTGGGTTGTGGAGACGAGTTTAAGACTCGTTTGGCTGCCTTTAAGTTGGAAGGTGATGCTTTAAATTGGTGGAAGGCACTCAAACAAGCAAGAGGAGGAGATGCTTTTGATGTTACTTGTACCTGGTGAGTTTGGACTATCTTCTATAACCGTTACTTCCACGATCTTTGAAAGCAAAGGTATGAGAGGGATTATCGGGCAATCTACCGGTTTGATTATGAGAATTCCAATGAGTACATGAGTAGGTTTATGAGGCTGGTGAGTTTGTGGGAGCGATTCTTTGGAGATGGTAGGCGTCAAGCTAAGCACTTCAAGTGGGGACTGAAGAAGTGGGTGTTGGACCGACTACTTAATATTGAGTATGAGAATGTGTCGGCCTGCAATGACGCAGCTCGTAACATTGAGATCTTTCATGAGGTTTCGGGTTCCAACAAGCGTAATCGCGATGGTGATCGGATTCAAGGTAGGACTCAAGGCAATGATTATAAGGGAAATTCTGGTAGGAGTTACGATTCGAGGGGTCAAGTGGATAGGAGTTATGATCAGCGGGGTCAGTCAGGAAGGAATGTTGACACTGGGCGCCCTGAGGCGAGGAGTCAAGAGAATAGAAATGCTGGTAGGAATGGAAATGATCGTCAGAACCAAGGTAACAATAACCAGTGTTACAACAAGGATCAGTCACTCGAGGATCAAATCGGGTCGTGCTTCAGGATCTTCGTCAACAGAGGACGGTGAGGTTTTACCTCCCCAACTATTTGTACTACTTGTGGAAAGGCTCATCCGGGACAGTGTTTCAAGGCCACTGGTGGTTGTTTTGCTTGTGGCTCCACTGCTCACAAGATTAAAGATTGCCCTAAGAAGAACCCGGTGATTCCTGGAAACTACATCAAGCCGCCGACTACTACTGGACGTGTTTATGCTACTACTCGTAACCAGGCGGAGCGCACTTCAGGAACCATTACGGGCACTCTTTTCATTGATGATTATGCTGTCTTCGTTTTATTTGATACCGGTGCCACACACTCCATTATATCTATCACATTTGCTAAGAAACTTAATATGAGACCCAAACCGTTAACAAATCACTTATCGATTTCTACGCCTATGAAAAACCACGTGATCATTGATCATAAATACGTTAAGTGTCCTCTTCGTTTTGATGATCGTACTCGCTTTGCAAATCTGTATCCTCTCGATATGGTCGACTTTGATATCATTCTAGGCATGGATTGGTTGGCTTATCATAGAGCTTCAATTGACTGCTATGCTAGAACGGTGATCTTTGGAGACGTAAAACATCCCGAATTCGTTTATCATGGTTCTCAACCTCTCAAATCTGTTAAGCTCATTTCCGCTATGAAGGCACGGACCATGATTGCTCATGGGTGCCAAGGTTTTCTAGCATCTGTTAAGGACACATCTTTGGAGAGTCCTAACATTGAAAATCTTTCGGTTGTTTGCGAATTTACCGACGTTTTCCCGATGAACTCCCTGGACTTCCCCCAGCTAGAGAAGTTGAGTTTAGCATTGAGTTAATTCCGGTCTTTGAACCGATTTGAAGGCTCCGTATCGCATGGCACCTGTAGAACTGAAGGAGTTGAAGGAACAGCTGCAAGAGATGATAGAAAATGGATTTATTCGACCCAGTGTTTCTCCATGGGGTGCACCTGTTTTATTTGTGAAGAAGAAGGATGGAAGCATGCGCCTATGTATCGACTACCGTGAACTCAATCGTATTACCATTCGTATCCGTTATCCTCTGCCACGTATTGATGATTTGTTTGATCAACTACAAGGAGCTAAGTTATTTTCGAAGATTGACCGAGATCCGGTTATCATCGCTACGTGTGAAGGAGCAAGATGTTCCTAAGACCGCGTTTCGTACCGGATATGGTCATTACGAATTCCTCGTTATGCCTTTTGGTTTGACCAATGCGCTTCTTTGTGTTTATGGACCTGATGAATCGTGTTTTCCATGAGTTCCTCGACAAGTTCGTTATTGTTTTCATCGACGACATTTTAGTTTACTCCAAGTCTGAAGAAGAGCATGAAGAACATCTCCGCATAGTTTTGGAGATTTTGAGGAAGAAGAAGTTGTACGCCAAATTTTTGAAGTGCGAATTTTGGTTAAGACAAGTCACTTTCCTTGGTCATATTGTATCAGCTGATGGTATCACGATGGATCCGTCTAAAGTTGAGGCTATCACCAAATGGCCAAGACCTACGACATGGACCGAGGTCGAGTTTTCTAGGACTTGCTGGTTACTACAGACGTTTTGTTGAAGGTTTCTCTCGCTTAGCTCTACCCCTAACCCAACTGATGAGGAAAGGTGAAAAGTTTGTATGGACGGATGAACAAGAGAAGAGTTTTGAAGAGTTGAAACGGAGATTGGTGTCCGCTCCTATTTTGACTCTTCCAACTGGTTCTGGAGGATTTCAAATTTACAGTGATGCATCTAAGAAAGGGTTGGGCTGTGTTTTGATGCAACATGGAAAGGTAATAGCTTATGCTTCGAGGCAGCTAAAACCTTATGAGGAGAATTACCCAACTCATGACCTTGAGTTAGCTGCAGTGGTGTTCGCGTTGAAGATCTGGAGACATTACTTGTATGGAGAGGCGTGTGATATATTCACCGATCATAAGAGTCTCAAGTATATTTTCACTCAGAAGGAACTTAACATGAGACAAAGAAGATGGTTAGAACTTCTTAAGGAGTATGACACCAACATTCAAGTACCATCCGGTAAGGCTAATGTAGTTGCCGACGACTTAGCCGGAAATCGTGCATTCTTGCAAGTATCAAGATTGAGCCTAGGATTTTGCGTGACTTAGAGAGTTTGGATGTTGAGCTATGTGTACGAGGTTTTGAGGGATACTGGGCTAGTATGAAGGTGGTGTCGAACCTTATACTGCAAATTAAAGAAGCTTAGAAGGATGATGGCGAGCTGTGGGCCGTGGCGTAAAATGTTGAAGAAGGTAAGCAGACGGAGTTTAAGGTTGATAATGACGGTATTGTATGGTATGTAGATAGGCTTTGTGTTCCCAATGATCAGGTACTTCGTGAGAAAGTTATGAATGAAGCTCATAGTTCTCCTTTCACTATCCATCCTGGTTCTACCAAGATGTATAGGGATTTGAAGCAATACTTTTGGTGGAATGGCATGAAGCAAGATGTGGCGACGTTTGTGTCGAAGTGTATGATTTGTCAGCAGGTTAAGATTGAACATCAAAGGGCTAGTGGATTGTTACAACCATTGGATATTCCAACATGGAAGTGGGATAAGATATCTATGGATTTTGTGACTGGACTACCTCTTACTCGGAAGAAGCATGATGCGATTTGGGTAGTTGTTGATCGACTAACCAAATCTGCTCATTTCTTGCCAATCAGAAAGGATTATGGTATTGGGATATTGGCGGAGATTTTTCAGCAAGAGATCGTTAGACTTCATGGTACTCCGTCATCTATTGTGTCCGACAGAGATCCGCGTTTTACTTCCCATTTCTGGAAAGGTTTGCAAAAAGCTTGGGGTACTCGACTTAATTTTAGTACGGCATTTCATCCTCAAACAGATGGTCAGTCAGAGAGGACTATTCAGACCTTAGAGGATATGCTAAGGGCTTGTGCTTTAGAATGGACTGGCAGTTGGGATGAATATTTATGTTTAGTAGAGTTTGCATACAACAACAGTTGGCATGCTAGCATTAAGGCGGCACCGTTTGAACTTCTTTATAGGAGGAAATGTAGAGCACCTATTTGCTGGAATGAAGTAGGTGAGCGCTTGATTGAAGGTCCGGAAATGATTGAGATCACTAATGAGAAAGTAACTGTTGCTAGAGAAAAGTTGAAGGAAGCTAGGTCTCGTCAGAAAAGTTATGCCGACAAGCATCGTCGTGATTTAGAATTTCGGGTTGGAGATCGTGTATTTTTGAAAGTTTCGCCGTTTAGAGGTGTGAAACGTTTTGGAATCAAGGGCAAGCTCAGTCCTCGATTTATCGGACCTTTTGAAATCCTATAACGTATAGGAGAAGTTTCAGATCGATTAGCACTTCCGCCTCGGTTATCGCATGTTCATGACGTTTTCCATGTATCACTCCTAAGGGGATACAACTATCATCCGTTACACGTTGCTTCTTATCCGTTTGATCAAATTCAATCCGATATGTCTTTATCCGAAGAACCGGAAGCTATTTTAGAAAGGCAAGATAGAGTTATGAGAAATAAAGTCATTCCGTTCGTTAAGATTCTTTGGAAAAATCATCCTGAACGTGAGGCTACTTGGGAAACCGAGGAGTCGATGCGAGCTAGTTATCCTCATTTCTTTGAATAGTTTGGTATGTTCTCATTTCGTTTTCGTTTCGTTTCATTTCAATTTTCGAGGACGAAAATTTTTCTTTAGAGGGGAAAGAATTGTAAAACCGGAAAATCTAAAACCGATTAAAGACTAAAATACCCTTGGAATCGAAATTTATAAAATACGTAAAATACATTTATATCATTTAACGAAATTAAAGCTTAACTTGCGAATAATTAAACCTAACTAAAATGTGTACGTGATCGATTTTGGTACGACGAAGATTTAACGTCTCGCGTAATTAACTTGGGCCGCATTTGTGTTGTTCGATGGATCAAGGGCCGAAGCCCATATGGCGTGCGTTTGGTTGTGTTCGGTTGGGCCAAGCCGAAACCCAAGACCCTCCTCAAGCCTAACTAAAAATGATACCACTTATATACACTACATTTACAAGAAAAGTGAAACCCTAGTTTTGTTGCCTCTCTTTTCATTTCTTCCTATTCGGCCGAACCTACAACCATTGGTGTCGAGACTTTTGTTTCAAGCAAGCTAAGCTAAGGTATAAACGTGTTTATTCGTCTTCCTTTGATGCACCTTAAGTTATTGTATTGTAACTTGTTTCGTTTTGTCGACTTGTGTTTTCTTTTTCTTTATGTCGAGCCGTATGAAACCAAACAAGGCAAACCCTAACGATTTGAACTTGATTAGTATTAAAGAGTATGTTACGTAATAAGTATTATTGAATCGGATTATGAATACGTCGAGTTATATAGGAACCGAACCATATGTATTAAAACCGAACCATGTATATGTTCGGCCAAGGTGTAAACTTAATAACTTGAATATGTAAAGTACGTAGATGAGCTAGGACTTGCGTAAAGTATCGTAGCCAAAACCCTAGATTGAACCGAACCACATATAGAGTTTTTGAACATGTATTAAACGAGTAAAGGTCATGTAAACATAAACCCTAGTTTGATATGTAAACCGATTAAGGTATGCCAAACCCTAATGGTTTATGAATCGTGTCGCATATGTGTGCGTTATTATAAGTCAAGTGAACTTGTAAATGTGTAAACGTGTAATTAATCCGAGTAATAAGTAACTTGTATGTCACATAAAATCATAAACGTGCATGGTGAAACATAAAAGGAAAGATTGTTTTATGACGTGTTAGGTTAAGTAACGAGTCATTAAAAGACGTAACAGGTAAGTAAATGCATATTAATGAGATATTAAAGAATGAGAAAACCCTAGAACATAAATGAGAGTCGATTAGGGTTTGAAGCTAAGCATATTAATTCGTTATTTCATGTGTGAGTTATGACGTTTAAACTATTTTCATATTTAACCCTAAACTTTAATAAATGACATAATAAACCTTAATCTACGATATTGTTTATAAAACACTTAAGTCTCATTTAATTATAAAACCCTAAAGTATTAAGATCATTAAATATACTAAGTATGAACGCCAAATATTAAAAGATCATTACGACAATTATGGAATCATAAATAACATGTACGACCGTTAATGTGTATAGGTTCCGTGAAGAAGGAGTAATCCTTTGCTTTCCTTGTTTCTGCTTTTCGATCATTGCTTTGGAATAAGGTACATATATTCGACCTTTTCAAGTAAGGTTTCTTATAACGTTTTCTTTTCGTTAGCTTTTATATTAGGATTTCCTAAGCCTTTGCTATGAACCCTAATGTGTCTATTTGAGTTGTTGCTTATCTGAACTTTGATTTTTGAATCATAAAACATTTGATTTTGAACTATATGATATGAAGACTTTGATTTTGAAAACATGATTAAAAATTTGATAAAGTATGATCTATGTCAGTTATGACATTCTAATTTGACCTAAGATAGTTTGACACCCGAGCCAAATAATAACTAGTCATGGGGGTTCCATGTCCATGTCGTAATGCACTTCGACATGACTCTAGGGCGAGAGAGTGAAGTTCTGCCACGTCCCTTATCTGTTATTTGTTATGAGCTCAAGTTATATTATATTATCAATATATGTTTATGGGGCGTATGGGTGCATCCTAGATCTGTTATATGTTATATATTATATGTTATATGTTATATGTTATCTGATGATTGATGCTGCGTGCATGCACGTCCTTCATAACTCTGGTAGGTCTCCCCTACAAATGTTGCCTTATGTGAATATGAATATGAATATGTTTATGATATGGCATATGTGTTTGGGCTCGAGGTAGTTAGCTATAAACTTATTCTATTATCCTGATTTATAATTTGAAATGATTTTGATTTGATATCTTTCTTTCACTATATCTCGTATTCGTTTTCGTTTCGTATTCGTTTTGCTTGTATATCTGTTCACTGGGCTTTTGAAGCTCATCCGCATTTCTTTTCTTCCGCGCGGTATCTAAGCATTGGAGCGGGTATTGCTTTGGGATGAGTGCTTGAGTGGACTTACCTTAGAGATTTTAGCTTTGATCTTATGATGCCATTTAAGACTTTATATTTTAGATATTTCATTTGGAGTTTATTATTCCGCTGGGACCTATGTCGAAGTCATTTTGACTTGGATTATTTCAATATTTATGTTGAGATTTCTTTTGGATATTTATGTTTGCTTTGATATGACACCATTACTTGTGATTCCTTTACCCTTGTCGGGTTGGGGCGTTACAATTTATGGCATAAGAGCCCAGGTTTACGACTTGTAGTCAGGACCTGTGACATATGGAGCCTAGGTTTTGAGACCTTAGAGCTTAGGATTTGACCTGTGAGGATTTGGGTAGACTTTAGGATTCCTTCTGCGTACTTCCATTTCGTATCTCACCTTTGTTCATTTTGCTAATCGTTTGAATATCGTTCAGATGGTTCGAACTCGTACTACCGGTAGCGTGGATGGAGACGATGATGCTACTAACATGGATGCTGCGATTGCTAATGCTCTCAACACTCTTTTCCCTGGTCTTACTACACCGAGATGATGGAATGTAATCAACAACATTCGTGAATCGAATGGTGCTTCGGGTAGTGGTGGAGGAAATCAACCCGTCGGTATTCACACTTGGCTCGATCGTTTCGGTAAGCTCAAGCCTCTTTCGTTTAGCACTGCTGCTACTCCTACTGAGGCTGAGGACTGGATCACTCATATTGAAAAGCTGTTTGAAGTACTGGGTTGTGGAGACGAGTTTAAGACTCGTTTGGCTGCCTTTAAGTTGGAAGGTGATGCTTTAAATTGGTTGTTGGGAATTACGGTAAACTACTGGAACTGCTGAAGTTACTACCTACTGGATCTGCTGAAGTTATGGCCGAAAAGAGTCTGCCAAAGAAGGAATGGATTCTGCTGAAGTTATACTTCAGCTGAAGTGATAATGCAGATCGTGTTTCTGCTGAAAGTGCTTATCCACGTAGGAAAGATAAGAACAGTAGGTAGGCCGTATGTAGGAAAAGTCAGCGCCGTATGTATAGGATGGCGCCGTATAATATAGAGCTTACTCTATATAAACAATATGATTAGTAAAACAATATGATTAGTTGCATGCTTGTCTAGATGCATGCGTTATTTGTGTTTGTATTAGGAGCATACGTTAAAAATGCTCAATAGTGATTAGATGGTTTCTTGCCTATAAAAGGAACCATGATAGTATGTAATAGATAAGCTTTCTCTAAAAAATCTCTCAAGTCTTGTATAACTATCAGAAACATAGAGTTTCTATAAAAAAAAGATCTATAGAGGATCAAAGAGTTCTTAGTTATTGTAACTTGTATTTAATTTCCGCTACAAAATACGAGTTGTAGAGATCTTCTATTAGTTTGCTTGTGATTACATAGGCAACACTAACGATCTCCGAGTGCTTAAGATCTATCAAGGTTTTTGTAGTTGACAAGTGGTATCAGAGCCTCGGGAAAGTCTCTACGATACTAAGAACCATTCTCACCCCTATACAATCAAAAATTCATTCACCATGCCTGGATCCGATAATGAAACTGAAGTCACCAACACAAACAACACCAACACCACTTCCATGCAACAGCTTAGTCTTTCAAACAGTAATTGTAAATTTCCTTATTTGAAAAGGGAAGAATATGATCTTTGGACTATGAAGATGGAAAACTGGATTTCCAATATTGATTGGAATCTGTGGGAGGTGGTGAAAAAGGGAAACAGTTTAAAGAAAATGATTCCAGACAGGGATGGGAAGTTTATCATGGCTCCTCCCAAAACTGCTGAAGAAGTGCTGGCTATGCAGAGAGAGCATAAAGTAAAACTATTCTCGCTTCAAGCCATACCGAAGATCATCTGTGATTTTCATCATATGGATGATGCAAAGGACATATGGATGGCTCTCAAAGCAAGGTTCGGTGGAAATGAAGAATCAAAGAGAATGAGGAAGTCCATGCTGAGACAACAATTTCAGGACTTCAATATCTCTGAAGAAGAAGGCATCCACAAGGGATCGACGGTGTTCCATAGGATCTTGAGTCAGCTAAACCGGTGAATGCAAAACCGACAATGATGACTGCAACTCAAAGTTCCTTCGATCGTTACCTCCATCATGGTTACATGTAAGTATTGCCCTCAAGGCAAAAGGAGGGTTGGATATGCTTACCTTTGATGAGTGTATAACGACTCGAACCCTTGAACCCGATGTCAGAACTCCCTACCGTACATCTTCTTCTGGCCATGCAGCTTTTGTTGGGACATCTCACTCCAACATGATGGTGCAAGCTCCTAGTTCCAACTATTTTCCATCGTCTCCGAGCTCCAACTACTTTCCATCATCATCTTGTGCTCCCACTCCACCTCATAACCCTCGTCCCACTCCACCATGTTCTCAAACTAGGTCTAGTAGTGTGATGGAGGATGTTCTTCATTCTTTTGTTGCTGATTATGATACTCAACAGTATCTGGCATATGAAGACTTTGATCAGTTGGACCCACTTGAAATGGAGGAAATGAAGCTGAAAATGCAGGTGGCGTTGCTGTTAGTGGACATCAAAAGGTTTGAAGAGAAGGCTGGAAGGAAGTTTGTTTTCAAGGGAAAGGAACCAAAGACGCTTTGACAGGAGGAAAGTCAAGTGTTTCACTTGTCATCAGATGGGGCATTTCTCAAGAGAATGCAAGGACAGAAAGAGTGGAGATGGAGCTAACTATCTCTCATATCAGCAGAAACAACAGGAAACTGGAGCTTCAGCAGCTCTCCTCACCATGGACGAACAGGTCAACTGGACTGCCCATGAACCTGTGAATGAGGAAGCTCATGACACTGATAAGCTTAGATTGTTGGCAAGGTGCACTTCGGATGAAAGGCATGATCAGTTTGCCTTGATGGGACTATCTCAGGTACACAACTGTATATTTGGTTGTAGTCTAAGATACAATGATCTTAAAGAAGAATATGATGCTATGAAACCTAAGTTTGATGAATGCTATATTGAAAATGAAGCCCATAAACTAGCATTAAAAATAGTAGAAAGACAAAAAGTGTGGTTTCAAAAGAATCAAATAGCTTATGAAGAAAAGATAAAGGTGTTACAGTTTGATCTAGAAGTTGCTAATAATTACTTAAAACTGTCTGAAAGAGCAAAGGATGAAGCTATGTCTGAGAACCTAGAGCTTAAAGAAAAAGTAGCTGAGGAAATAGCTAGGAATAAACAATGGTTAATCTCAGGTGATAATCTGGCTAAAGAAATCTATAACAGTCAAACAGTAACCTCTGGCTTAGGATTAGGTTTTCTAAAGTATGTAGGAGCAGAAGCTAAGTATGATGGTCGTAAATCCACACCAGCTAAGTTAGCTAATTTTGTAAAAGAAGGTGAAATGCATGCTGTCCCTGGTCCTATTAGAGGTGAATTCATGCCCATAGACCTATCCATCAATGTTGACTTTGATGGATCACATCATCTATATGGCAGAAAGTCAAAAGACTTGCCAGACCCTGATACCTCATCTAATGATTTTGTCTCTTACCCTGACAGTGACAATTCATCGGATCAAGGGTCTACTTCCTTTGAAAGCTGTGATTCAAATGAGAAGTCTGACCTTCCCAAGCCTGAGCCAACACCAAAGCCTGCACCCCAGTCTACTTATGAGCCTTCTAGGGAAGCTGCTGAGGAATCATCTTCCAAGACAGTTTCTCCTGAAGACTTATCTTTTACATCTTTGAATAATCAGTCTGTTAAAAACAATTCCTTGAATGTAACTGTTTTAAGTACTTCTGCATGTAATCAAACATCTCCCTATTTGAATAAATCTTCCAAGAAGAAGACATGTTTTGTATGTGGAAGTAAATTTCATTTGATTAAGGATTGTGATTTTTATGAACAAAGATTGGGTGCATGTGCTACTCACCAAAAACATAAATCTAAGTGGACCAATGTTGCTAATATTCCACCTTATGTCCCCATAGCAGCTAATACTGACTCTCATTGGAGAAGTTCAGTTGACAGACCTTATGTGCAACCAACTAGCCCATTCTTTAAACACGGTTATTGGCCTACATATGTTGACTCTATGTATGCTGGGATGGGATATGGGAGCACTGCTGTGAAGCCCTCAGCAGGTTGTTCTTGGACTAACAAGGGACCCAATTATCAATGGAGGACCAAGAACAATGGTGGATCCTCTAAATCTTCATGCTCTAAACCTGTGATCCACAAGGCAGGTTCAAGTCAGTAATGACTTGAACCTCCATCGAATTCTAACCGTTTGTATATATTTTGTTGTTGTTTGTAGGATCATCCCCTTAAGCATAAGAATATTGGTATTGTTGATAGTGGTTGTTCCAGAAGCATGTCTGGGAACAGGGATATGATGCACAAATTTGTTCCTATAGAAGGAGGAGGCAATGTGACTTTTGGAGGAAGTGATGGGAGTATTACAGGGAAAGGCACAATAAAGACACCTCATCTGGATTTTGAAAATGTGTACTTTGTTAAGGAACTTCAGCATTTCAACTTGTTCTCTGTTTCACAAATCGGTGACACTAAGAACAAAGTTCTCTTCACTGAGAATGAATGTCTTGTGCTGTCTAAAGACTTCAAACTCCCAGAAGAAACTTCAATTCTACTGAAAGTTCCTCGAACTCACAACTTATACACATTCAACCTTAATGAAGTTCAACCAGGTGGTGACCTCACTTGTTTGGTGGCTAAAGCATCTCTTGATGAGTCCACTAAATGGCATAGAAGAATGGCTCATGTGAATTTCAAGACCATAAACAAACTCTCCAAAATGGGTCTTGTTGAAGGTCTTCCCACCAAAGTATTCACCAATGATCATAATTGTGTTGCATGCAACAAAGGAAAACAACACAGAGCCTCTTACAAAGCTATCAATGCAATGAGCATCATTTCTGAACCTCTTCAGTTGCTTCACATGGATCTGTTTGGTCCAACTCAAGTCAGAAGCATTGATCATAAGTACTTCTGCTTGGTTATCACTGATGGTTATAGCAGATTTTGTTGGGTTTTCTTTCTCAGAACCAAAGATGAAACATCTCAAGTGTTGACTGAATTCATCACTCTTGTTGAAAATCAGTTGAACAAAAAGGTTAAGAATTCGATTGTGATAATGGGACAGAGTTCAAAAATGCTATTCTTATAGAACTCTGTGGGTCAAAAGGCATAAAAAGGGACTATAGTAATCCAAGGACCCCACAACAAAATGGGGTGGCTGAAAGAAAGAATAGAACCTTAATAGAGGCTGCTAGATCCATGCTTGCAGACTCTAAACCACTATGTTCGGATCAAGCTGTTGGCACAGCGTGCTATGTGCTAAACAGGTATCCATTACTGCACCACAACTCAAAACCCCATATGAACTTCTCTTTGGGAAAGTTCCTGTCATTCACTACCTAAAACCTTTTGGTTGTCAAGTGACCATTCTGAACACCAGTGATCCATTGGGAAAGTTTGATGAGAAGGCTGATGATGGTTATATTGTGGGTTATTCAGCTCATAGTAAGGCATACAGGGTGTACAACTTGCAAGCCAAGAAGATAGAGGAGACGTTGAACATGAGATTTTTGGAAGATAAGCCTAATGTTCAAGGACAAGGTCATTCATGGTCCTTTGATCTTGACTACTTAACTGATTATCTGGGTTACCACAGACATTTGGCTAACCAAAATGCAGGTCCTCAAGAGTCTCCAACTAACAATGCAGGTCCCTTAGATGATGACTCTGAAAATGAGTTTGAAGATGATGAGCAACCCATACTTGTGCCTTCTTTCTCCCCTAACAATATTGTAGGTACCACCTCCAAGGATGTTGCTGACACGAGTGATGAAGATGACTCTCATTATGCTGAGGACCTTGCTAGGCTTCAGACTCAAGAATTTGCTGCCAAGCTTGAAGCAGAGAAACTGAATGGGGAGGTTGCTAATGAAGGAGTCGGTGGAAACCATGTTTCTGCTGAAGTTGATTCTGTCACTCCTACCCTCCACAAATCCACTGAAGGCTATACTGTTTCTTCTCATGTTCCTTCTCAAGTGTCTTCAGACTTTGGTGAACCCTACACACGCTTTCCAAAACCTTCAGATCTTGGAAATCATCAACCCAAAGCTGGCATCTTCACCTCACCCTCTTATGATGCTGAGTTTGAACCAACCATCACTAATCTTGATTCATCCATTGAAGTTAACCCCACTACTACTCAGAGGATCAACATAGCTCATCCTCAATCCAACATTATAGGTGATCTTCTGGCACCTGTTAGAACTAGAAGGGCTATCACCAGTCCTCAGTTTGGACAAATTGCTTTTCTCTCTTATGTCTCCAACCAGCAAAGAGACAATCACACAGACTTCAAGCATTGTCTGTTTGCTTGTTTTCTTTCTCAAGTGGAACCAACCAGTGTTTCTCAATCTCTTAATGATTCAAGCTGGCTTGAAGCAATGCAAGAAGAGATGCAACAATTTCACAATCAGCAGGTTTGGATCTTGGTTCCACTTCCTGATGGCAAATATGCCATTGGGACAAAATGGGTTTTGAAGAATAAAAGAGATGCTCGGGGTGTTGTGATAAAAAACAAAGCAAGATTAGTAGCTCAAGGGTTCAGACAAGATGAAGGGATTGATTATGATGAAGTGTTTGCACCTGTTGCCAGAGTTGAAGCCATTCGCATTTTCTTGGCTTATGCTTCCTACATGGGCTTCATGGTATATCAGATGGATGTTAAAGGAGCTTTTCTGTATGGTGAGATTGAAGAGGAAGTTTATGTATCTCAACCCAAGGGATTTGAAGACCCAGATCACCCAAATCATGTTTACAAGGTTGTTAAAGCTCTCTATGGCTTACATCAGGCACCTAGAGCTTGGTATGCTAGGCTTTCATCATTCCTGCTGAAGCATGGCTATAGGAGAGGTGCTATTGATAAAACTCTGTTCCTCAAGAAGAATTACTCGGACATCATTCGGTGTAAGTTTATGTGGACGACATTATTTTTGGTTCCACAAATGAAGCTTGGTGCAGGGAATTTGAGGAACTTATGAAGGGTGAATTTCAAATGAGTGCTATGGGAGAACTTACTTTCTTTTTGGGTCTCCAGGTTCAGCAGAAACAGGATGGCATCTTTATCAGTCAAGATAAATATGTGAGGGACATTTTGAAGAAGTTTGGTATGGAAGGTGTTAGGACTGCCACAACACCTTATGAAGCTCCAAAGACTAAAGCAAATAATGAACCATATCTACCTGTAAATGTTCATCTTTACAGGTCCATGATTGGTTCATTGATGTATCTAACAGCTTCAAGACCTGATATTACTTTTGCTGTGAGTGTTTGTTCTCGACATCAAGTCACTCCACTTGCTTCTCATCTCAATGCTGTCAAGAAGATCTTTAAGTACCTCAAAGGCCAACCTCTTTTAGGCCTTTGGTACCCAAAAGAATCTCCTTTCAAGTTGGAAGCATATAGTGACAGTGATTATGCTGGTGCAAATTTGGATAGAAGATCCACAACCGGGCTGCCAATTTCTTGGCAAGAGGTTGATTTCTTGGCAATGCAAGAAACAAACCATTGTGGCCACCTCCACTACTGAAGTAGAGTATGTTGCTGCTGCAAATTGCTGTGGTCAAGTCCTCTGGATTCAAAACCAATTGCTGGACTATGGGTACAACTTCATGAACACTACAATTCATATAGATAATCAAAGTACCATCTGCATAGTCAAAAATCCAGTTTTTCACAATCGAACGAAACACATTGAAATCGTGCACCACTTTATAAGAGATGCTTATGAAAAACATTTGATAAAAGTGGCTAAAATCCATACTGATGATAATGTGGCAGACTTGTTAACAAAAGCGTTTGATGGACCAAGGTTTCAACACCTCGTGGTCAATATTGGAATGTTAAACCCTTGACTGCATAGTTTGAGGGGAGGCATAGGCCTCAGGGGAGGCATATGCCTCAGGGGAGGATTTTGTGCAAACTCTGCATATTTCTTTTTATATTATTTTGTTTACTAACTCTAACATCTAATATTTCTCTAGTTTGTTTGTTTTTGTGTTTTTGTGTATGTTTTTGTGTCTGTTTTGCAGTTGTCTGTACTGCATTTTGTCTATTCCTTATCTGGATTGCAGTCTGTATATCCCAAATTCATCAAGTGTGGCTCGTTAGTACATGGTCAAATAGCTGAAAGAATGTTGCTTGTTTCTTATGATATCAAAAGTACTGAAGCAAACAATTTGATTCTACTGAAGTAATAATACTGAAGAAAAGAAATTGAAGTCAAATTGTTCATTCATTCATTCTAGAAACAGTTTACAGCTTACAGCTTACATAAAGTCAACCTACTACTATGCATCTTCAAGATACGAGCTGTACACTTAAGCTAAACCTAATCTAGTGTATATCCTTCATTCCGAAATCTAAGTGAATGTTGGATATGCATTTGATGCTGGCTTTGCTTTTGTAGGTCTTGCATACCCACCCATTCAGTTTAACTGGCTGGTTGGATATGCATGACCAACTCGATGAAGATGCTAAGGACCAAAATGGGAGGATGGATTGATGCAACCGATTGATGATGACGATGACCCCGCAGGATGACGGAGAAAAATAACGTGTCCTGTGTGCTTCATCTATTCATTTCAACCAAAATGCAATCGATCTACCCTCCTTAAGCCCTTCTTCTATACGATGTGTGTTTATGCACCAAAAGATGGTGCAGTGAGACCAAGAACCACCTCTCTATCTTTGGGGAGTGGCGGATTCCTGGCACGAGGTCTTTGTGGAGACCAAGGTGCTGGAGGTTGGGAGTAAGATGTTCCCTCCTTATAGGAGTCATCAAAATCTTCAGCAGATTCACTTGGAGTCATTACACTGTCATCTTCTGAAGAAGGGAGAAAGGGCAATTTATTTGGTCGTGGATAGGGTTGAGGAAAGTAATATAGCCATGGGTTTGATTCACCACTTGATGATGATGAAGAGGATGATGAAGATGAGGAAGTGAGATCTATGATCTCAGGTTTGGAAGTCATGGTGCAATTTTGTTAATTGGGGTTATTTTGCTTCTAGGGTTTGTGGTAATTATTTGGGGATCTTGATGAAGAGATGAGTTACATTGGGATCATTTTATAGACGGGTTGAGGCTCAATGAATAATAATGCAAGTGGTTGGCACAGTAATTCTAGAACCTTACCGAAGATTTTCTTATCTTTGATGCATTCTGCTGAAGCTATAACTTCAGCAGATTGATCATGTGTTCCTGCTGAAGTGTCATTTTGGGTTAGGTCAAAGATGCAATACACGTCAGCAAAGGTCAACCAAACGGTCAATTTTTCTTTGACTTTAATTTGGGGAAAAACTCAATCCACCATCACTCTCTTCAGAACAAACAAATTCCCTCTCATTTCGCTCTCACAAACACTCACCATTTCAAGAATCATAACCCTAAACACACATATCCCTCATGGCTCTCGAATTTAAACATGATCACAACAAAGTTGCATTTCTGGGAAATGGCAAAGGATATGAATTGTACGAACCAATGGTGGAATTCCTGAAAAGGTCCAAAATTTGTTATGCTCTAACTCATTCTCCAAATGAGATATATGAATCACTGATCACTCAATTTTGGGATACTGCTGAGAAGAGGAGCGAGACAGAGATTAGGGCTGTGATTGATGAAACAGAGTACATTGTGACCGAGGACCTAATCAGGAGGAAGCTTCACTTGGAAGATGCTGAAGGAGTATTTCACTCTAATCAGGAAGATGTGCTTAATGGGCTGAGAGCAATTGGCTATCGAGGAACAAGAACAGATATGTGGCTAAAGAAGGAACTCTGCCCAAAATGGAGGTTCCTGGTTCACACACTGCTTCAATGCATGAGCAACAAGACCGGGGGATGGGACCAGTTCTCTACACAACTGGGCTATGGTATTGTGTGTCTTTCCCAAGGGGTAACTTTCAATTTTTCTAAGTATATTTTTGAAAACTTGGTTGAAAATATTCAAAAGAAAAAGGGAAAATTTTTAATGTACCCAAGGTTTCTTCAAATGATTTTAGACACCACTACCCAAACCCAATCTTTCTATCCCATAGGTACCTTAACTGCTAAACTGTTTGCTACTATGAGAACCCACTTTCAGGGGGAACATCATCCCTTGCTAGCAGCCATGTTGCCCCAAGGTAATGAGGGTGCTGATGAGGAGAATGTGGCTCATAATCCTCCTTCCTCACCTGTTGCTACTGATGGTAATCCATTGGTTAACATTGATGAGGGCCCCTCTTCAACTGTTGTAGCAACTCATGCTGCTCCAGACCAGCCACCATGTCCCAGTCCTCCACCCACACTTGCTACTCATGATGAGTCAGATCTACATAGACCACCCACACCAAGTCCTGTTAGGGATCCTTTCGATGAAGATCTTCCTCACTTTGAGCATGACCATGATTCTACTGAAAGGCCCAATGAAGCTCCCCTTACCACAGAGCAATCTGCTGGTGGAGCTGAGGACCCCATTACACTCTCATCTGTCTATGCTCTTGTCAACAGGTATGCTGCAGAGGTTAATAATCTGAAAAAGGAACTTGCAGAGACCAAGTCGTCTCTTGGGAGTAAGATTGAAGAACTGCAGAATCAAGTCAAGGTATTAGAGCTCAAACTAAAAGGGGCCTCCAAAAGGAAACTTGTGGTTTCCTCTGATGAAGAACAAGAAGTTCCTCATTTTGAGTCTCTGGACATGTTGGCTGATGTTTCTCTCAATGATCCTTTATCATTAGCTGCCACTTCCTCAAAGCAGAAGGAACCGGTTCTCTACTCAAGAAGAAAGAGATCTTATTTACAAAAGGTTTCTTCTGAAGCTTCTAAGGAACCTGGTACTGATAAGTCTACATCTGCTGAGGTGCAAATGGAGGATGTTTCTTCTGATCATGATGACCTGGGTATTGCAACTGAGGTCCCTGTTGTTGATTTATCTGAAGATGAGTGTGTTAAGCAGCCTGATGATAAAGGGAAAAATGTCATCACTGAAGATGAGCTTGGTCCTGGCCTGGTGAGTGAGGAGGAAAGACTAGGTCAAGCAAGTAGATTGGCTGAGTTTGAAAAGTCAAAGGAAAGTGAAGTATTGGCTCAACAACTTGAAACAGAGGACTTCACATCTTTAACTCCTGAGAGAAGAAGAGAACTTGATGCACTACGGGTTCATATGCCTGCTGAACAATGGGATGTTTTAACTCAGCAAGTCATTTCAAGACCTTCTCTTGCTCAAAGTATACTAGGTGGAGATTTCCTCAGTGACACTTATGTGGAGCGAATGATGGCTCAAGGAAGACAAAGGAAGCAAGAAGCTATCGCACAAAAGAGGGCCATCAAAGCTCAGAAGGCCAAAGACAAACCTCCTTCTAAAGCTGAAATAAGAAGGGTGGTGAAGAACCAATGCTCAATGTACAACTCTGGCTTAACAATGAAGCAAGTCATGGCTTTTCCTGATCATGTCCTGTATCGCAAATATAACCAAATCATGAGGGACAGATCATCATCTTCAACACATTCTACCAACTTGAAAAGGATTGGTGAGAATGAAGCTGCTCAAGAAGCCAAAAGACTCAAGTCAGATGATGCTCCACCCTCGGTGACTTCTCCAGTCATTCCTGCTGAAGCAACTTCTGAAGTTGCTTCCTCTACTACCAAGGGTCAATCTGCTGAACCATCTTCCATTTCTCCTGAAGCGCCTGAAGCATCAGCTCCCACTTCATCTGTGGCACCCGCGGTCAATATAGAAGATTCTGAAGTTAAGGAAGCTGATCTCTCAGAAACTAAAACAGAAAGGGCGATAAAGATGCTCCACAGGATGAATGCACTTCGCGCTCCAACCAAGTCTCCATCTACCGATTCAAGCCCTACTACAAATGCACAAGATGAAAATGCTCCCTCTAGGGATATCTATCAGCCTGGGAGGAGGAAGAAGAGTATGGCCAAAAGATCTCCTTTGGATCTTGAAGCTGATGACTCAACTTTCATTATAGAAGGGTTCATCACTGATTTTCCTGATGGAAATTCAGATGAAGTGATAGAGTGGAAATTAAAGGATGATGAGATGAATGTTCTTCTTCGAAGGGACTCCACTTCAATGGAATTCACCTTTCTAAAGGAAATTCTACACTTGGTAGACAGGCGGACTTACTTTCTCTGTTCACTCAAGTTACCACCTATTATTGCAACAAGGAACCACAAGGTTCGGGATGTTCTTACCGGAGATCTTCAAGTTCTGTTAAACTCCCACATTCCCAATAGCAAAGCATCTTCCATTTGGGAAAACTCACATCGGTGGAAGCTTACATCCTGGAGATTCTATCCTCTCCCTCGTGTGCATGTGCTTGAGACTAAGGGTGGAATCACTGTATGCATGTTGTCTGAAAGAAAGTATCCTTTGCCTAAAAGACTTATGGAAAAGATGCCGAGTCGAAATTGGAAATTCCTCCGGATCCCTGTGGGAAATGAAAGACAGTCTGCTTTAACACTGGTGGGATTGATCAAAACTCAACTTCAACAACTGCAATAGGCCTCTTCCTCATCCATATCAGGACACGTGGTACCCTCTGCACTACCTTGTTTTGTTCATTTCATACAAGCATTATTTATGTTATTTGTCTATTTTTGTCTAATTTTTTTTTGAAAAAATAAAAGACTTTCATAAAAAGAAAACTCACAAAAACATCATTTTGAAAATAGTGATAGCGTTTATTTAATAAAAATTAGGTTTTTAATTTTCCTTTTCAACTTTTTATTAAGCTTTTTCAGTATTTATAAAATTTCTTAGTTAAAAAAAAAAATTTATGCAGGTTTGTTTGTTGTTCCACTCTGATGGTTTTTAACTCACCTGATGTACATGGTGTATGTCAAAGAGTCGACTAGTCCAAAGGGTACAACTTTGGTAAAGACACATCAAATCTGTTGATAGCTGTAATGGTTTGCTCAAAATCATAGGGTATGCAACCACCTATGCTTCATTGCTGAGAGTTGTATGGTTATCAATTCACCATGATCTATTCCTTTTTGGAATCCAAGAATTGGCTAGCCCACATATATATGGCATGTGGTAAAGGCAATCAATCCATATTTGGTGCTCAATTCACCAATACTAAGAATTGACTAGTCCCGAGCAAACGACTACGGTAAAGACAAGTCAAACCGCTTATATGGTTGTTGGTTTGCCAATAAATCGATGGTTATCAATGTACCATGGTTTTCAACTCAAACATATGGCTACTCCAAAGAGTAATGGCTATTGGTAAAGAGACATCAAAACCATTATTTTCAATGATTCACCTCTCACAGGAGTTAACACACCTGGAAGTGATGAGAATAGTATGAAACTTATATGTTTTGATGTACATGCTGTCATATGTTGCTGCAAAGATCTGGCGTACCAAAGCTCAGTCATCATAGAGATGTTCTCCTTCTGAATCTTGCTGATGATGTTCGAAGACAATCCTCAACAGTATTAACGATCTATCAAGGAAACTGGAACTTAACCTTGTCAAATTCCAGTTTAGGGGAGGATTGTTGGGAATTACGGTAAACTACTGGAACTGCTGAAGTTACTACCTACTGGATCTGCTGAAGTTATGGCCGAAAAGAGTCTGCCAAAGAAGGAATGGATTCTGCTGAAGTTATACTTCAGCTGAAGTGATAATGCAGATCGTGTTTCACTGAAAGTGCTTATCCACGAGGAAAGATAAGAACGAGGTAGGCAGTATGTAGGAAAAGTCAGTATGTATAGGATGGCCGTATAATATAGAGCTTACTCTATATAAACAATATGATTAGTAAAACAATATGATTAGTTGCATGCTTGTCTAGATGCATGCGTTATTTGTGTTTGTATTAGGAGCATACGTTAAAAATGCTCAATAGTGATTAGATGGTTTCTTGCCTATAAAAGGAACCATGATAGTATGTAATAGATAAGCTTTCTCTAAAAAATCTCTCAAGTCTTGTATAACTATCAGAAACATAGAGTTTCTATAAAAAAAAAGATCCATAGAGGATCAAAGAGTTCTTAGTTATTGTAACTTGTATTTAATTTCCGCTACAAAATACGAGTTGTAGAGATCTTCTATTAGTTTGCTTGTGATTACATAGGCAACACTAACGATCTCCGAGTGCTTAAGATCTATCAAGGTTTTTGTAGTTGACATTGGTGGAAGGCACTCAAACAAGCAAGAGGAGGAGATGCTTTTGCTGTTACTTGTACCTGGACTGAGTTTCGGACTATCATCTATAACCGTTACTTCCCGATCTTTGCCGAAAGAAAGGTATGAGAGGGATTATCGGGCAATCTACCGTTTGATTATGAGAATTCCAATGAGTACATGAGTAGGTTTATGAGGCTGGTGAGTTTTGTGGGAGCGATTGCTGGAGATGGTAGGCGTCAAGCTAAGCACTTCAAGTGGGGACTGAAGAAGTGGGTGTTGGACCGACTACTTAATATTGAGTATGAGAATGTGTCGGCCTGCAATGACGCAGCTCGTAACATTGAGATCTTTCATGAGGTTTCGGGTTCCAACAAGCGTAATCGCGATGGTGATCGGATTCAAGGTAGGACTCAAGGCAATGATTATAAGGGAAATTCTGGTAGGAGTTACGATTCGAGGAGTCAAGTGGATAGGAGTTATGATCAGTGGGGTCAGTCAGGAAGGAATGTTGACGGCGCTCGAGGCGAGGAGTCAAGAGAATAGAAATGCTGGTAGGAATGGAAATGATCGTCAGAACCAAGGTAACAATAACCAGCGTTACAACAAGGATCAGCCAGTTCGAGGATCAAATCGGTCGTGCTTCGGGATCTTCGGTCAACAGAGGACACCGAGGTTTTGCCTCCCCACCTATTTGTACTACTTGTGGAAAGGCTCATCCGGACACGGTGTTTCAAGGCCACTGGTGGTTGTTTTGCTTGTGGCTCCACCGCCACAAGATTAAATATTGCCCTAAGAAGAACCCGGTGATTCCTGGAAACTACATCAAGCCGCCGACTACTCTGGGACGTGTTTATGCTACTACTCGTAACCCAGCGGAGCGCACTTCAGGTACCATTACGGGCACTCTTTTCATTGATGATTATTCTGTCTTCGTTTTATTTGATACCGGTGCCACACACTCCATTATATCTATCACATTTGCTAAGAAACTTAATATGAAGCCCAAACCGTTAACAAATCACTTATCGATTTCTACGCCTATGAAAAACCACGTGATCATTGATCATAAATACGTTAAGTGTCCTCTTCATTTTGATGATCGTATTAAACTTTGCAAATCGTATCCTCTCGATATGGTCGACTTTGATATCATTCTAGGCATGGATTGGTTGGCTTATCATAGAGCTTCAATTGATTGCTATGCTAGAACGGTGATCTTTGGAGACGTAAAACATCCCGAATTCGTTTATCATGGTTCTCAACCTCTCAAATCTGTTAAGCTCATTTCCGCTATGAAGGCACGAACCATGATTGCTCATGGGTGCCAAGGTTTTCTAGCATCCGTTAGGACACATCTTTGGAGAGTCCTAACATTGAAAATCTTTCGGTTGTTTGCGAATTTACCGACGTTTTTCCCGATGAACTCCCTGGTCTTCCCCCAGCTAGAGAAGTTGAGTTTAGCATTGAGTTAATTCTCGGTGCCTGAACCGATTTCGAAGGCTCCGTATCGCATGGCACCTGTAGAACTGAAGGAGTTGAAGGAACAGTTGCAAGAGATGATAGAAAATGGATTTATTCGACCCAGTGTTTCTCTATGGGGTGCACCTGTTTTATTTGTGAAGAAGAAGGATGGAAGCATGCGCCTATGTATCGACTACCGTGAACTCAATCGTATTACCATTCGTAACCGTTATCCTCTGCCACGTATTGATGATTTGTTTGATCAACTACAAGGAGCTAAGTTATTTTCGAAGATTGACCTGAGATCTGGTTATCATCAGTTACGTGTGAAGGAGCAAGATGTTCCTAAGACCGCGTTTCGTACCAGATATGGTCATTACGAATTCCTCGTTATGCCTTTTGGTTTGACCAATGCGCCTACTGTGTTTATGGACCTGATGAATCGTGTTTTCCATGAGTTCCTCGACAAGTTCGTTATTGTTTTCATCGACGACATTTTAGTTTACTCCAAGTCTGAAGAAGAGCATGAAGAACATCTCCGCATAGTTTTGGAGATTTTGAGGAAGAAGAAGTTGTACGCCAAATTTTTGAAGTGCGAATTTTGGTTAAGACAAGTCGCTTTCCTTGGTCATATTGTATCAGCTGATGGTATCACGATGGATCCGTCTAAAGTTGAGGCTATCACCAAATGGCCAAGACCTACGCATGTGAGAGGTCGAGTTTTCTAGGACTTGCTGGTTACTACAGACGTTTTGTTGAAGGTTTCTCTCGCTTAGCTCTACCCCTAACCCAACTGATGAGGAAAGGTGAAAAGTTTGTATGGACGGATGAACAAGAGAAGAGTTTTGAAGAGTTGAAACGGAGATTGGTGTCCGCTCCTATTTTGACTCTTCCAACTAGTTCTGGAGGATTTCAAATTTACAAAGGATGCATCTAAGAAAGGGTTGGGCTGTGTTTTGATGCAACATGGAAAGGTAATAGCTTATGCTTCGAGGCGCTAAAACCTTATGAGGAGAATTACCCAACTCATGACCTTGAGTTAGCTGCAGTGGTGTTCGCGTTGAAGATCTGGAGACATTACTTGTATGGAGAGGCGTGTGATATATTCATTGATCATAAGAGTCTCAAGTATATTTTCACTCTGAAGGAACTTAACATGAGACAAAGAAGATGGTTAGAACTTCTTAAGGATTATGACACCAACATTCAGTACCATCCTGGTAAGGCTAATGTAGTTGCCGACGACTTAGCCGAAAATCAGGCATTCTTGCAAGTATCAAGATTGAGCCTAGGATTTTGCGTGACTTAGAGAGTTTGGATGTTGAGCTATGTGTACGAGGTTTTGAGGGATACTGGGCTAGTATGAAGGTGGAGTCGAACCTTATACTGCAAATTAAAGAAGCTTAGAAGGATGATGGCGAGCTGTGGGCCGTGGCGCAAAATGTTGAAGAAGGTAAACAGACGGAGTTTAAGGTTGATAATGACGGTATTGTATGGTATGGAGATAGGCTTTGTGTTCCCAATGATCAGGTACTTCGTGAGAAAGTTATGACTGAAGCTCATAGTTCTCCCTTCACTATCCATCCTGGTTCTACCAAGATGTATAGGGATTTGAAGCAGTACTTTTGGTGGAATGGCATGAAGCAAGATGTGGCGACGTTTGTGTCGAAGTGTATGATTTGTCAGCAGGTTAAGATTGAACATCAAAGGGCTAGTGGATTGTTACAGCCATTGGATATTCCAACATGGAAGTGGGATAAGATATCTATGGATTTTGTGACTGGACTACCTCTTACTCGGAAGAAGCATGATGCGATTTGGGTAGTTGTTGATCGACTAACCAAATCTGCTCATTTCTTGCCAATCAGAAAGGATTATGGTATTGGGATATTGGCGGAGATTTTTCAGCAAGAGATCGTTAGACTTCATGGTACTCCGGCATCTATTGTGTCCGACAGAGATCCGCGTTTTACTTCCCATTTCTGGAAAGGTTTGCAAAAGCTTGGGGTACTCGACTTAATTTTAGTACGGCATTTCATCCTCAACTAGATGGTCAGTCAGAGAGGACTATTCAGACCTTAGAGGATATGCTAAGGGCTTGTGCTTTAGAATGGACTGGCAGTTGGGATGAATATTTATGTTTAGTAGAGTTTGCATACAACAACAGTTGGCATGCTAGCATTAAGGCGGCACCGTTTGAACTTCTTTATGGGAGGAAATGTAGAGCACCTATTTGCTGGAATGAAGTAGGTGAGCGCTTGATTGAAGGTCCGGAAATGATTGAGATCACTAATGAGAAAGTAACTGTTGCTAGAGAAAAGTTGAAGGAAGCTAGGTCTCGTCAGAAAAGTTATGCCGACAAGCATCGTCGTGATTTAGAATTTCGGGTTGGAGATCGTGTATTTTTGAAAGTTTCGCCGTTTAGAGGTGTGAAACGTTTTGGAATCAAGGGCAAGCTCAGTCCTCGATTTATCGGACCTTTTGAAATCCTATAACGTATAGGAGAAGTTTCGTATCGATTAGCACTTCCGCCTCAGTTATCGCATGTTCATGACGTTTTCCATGTATCACTCCTAAGGGGATACAACTATCATCCGTTACACGTTGCTTCTTATCCGTTTGATCAAATTCAGCCCGATATGTCTTTATCGAAGAACCGAAGCTATTTTAGAAAGGCAAGAAAAAGTCATGAGAAATAAAGTCATTCCGTTCGTTAAGATTCTTTGAAAAAATCATCCGGAACGTGAGGCTACTTGGGAAACCGAGGAGTCGATGCGAGCTAGTTATCCTCATTTCTTTGAATAGTTTGGTATGTTCTCATTTCGTTTTCGTTTCGTTTCATTTCAATTTTCGAGGACGAAAATTTTTCTTTAGAGGGGAAGAATTGTAAAACCTGGAAAATCTAAAACCTGATTAAAGACTAAAATACCCTTGGAATCGAAATTTATAAAATACGTAAAATACATTTATATCATTTAACGAAATTAAAACTTAACTTGCGAATAATTAAACCTAACTAAAATGTGTACGTGATCGATTTTGGTACGACGAAGATTTAACGTCTCGCGTAATTAACTTGGGCCGCATTTGTGTTGTTCGATGGATCAAGGGCCGAAGCCCATATGGCGTGCGTTTGGTTGTGTTCGGTTGGGCCAAGCCGAAACCCAAGACCCTCCTCAAGCCTAACTAAAAATGATACCACCTATATATACACTACATTTACAAGAAAAGTGAAACCCTAGTTTTGTTTCCTCTCTTTTCTTTTCTTCCTATTCGGCCGAACCTACAACCATTGGTGTCGAGACTTTTGTTTCAAGCAAGCTAAGGTATAAACGTGTTTATTCGTCTTCCTTTGATGCACCTTAAGTTATTGTATTGTAACTTGTTTCGTTTTGTCGACTTGTGTTTTCTTTTTCTTTATGTCGAGCCGTATGAAACCAAACAAGGCAAACCCTAACGATTTGAACTTGATAAGTATTAAAGAGTATGTTACGTAATAAGTATTATTGAATCGGATTATGAATACGTCGAGTTATATAGGAACCGAACCATATGTATTAAAACCGAACCATGTATATGTTCGGCCAAGGTGTAAACTTAATAACTTGAATATGTAAAGTACGTAGATGAGCTAGGACTTGCGTAAAGTATCGTAGCCGAAACCCTAGATTGAACCGAACCACATATAGAGTTTTTGAACATGTATTAAACGAGTAAAGGTCATGTAAACATAAACCCTAGTTTGATATGTAAACCGAATAAGGTATGCCAAACCCTAATGGTTTATGAATCGTGTCGCATATGTGTGCGTTATTATAAGTCAAGTGAACTTGTAAATGTGTAAACGTGTAATTAATTCGAGTAATAAGTAACTTGTATGTCACATAAAATCATAAACGTGCATGGTGAAACATAAAAGAAAAGATTGTTTTATGACGTGTTAGGTTAAGTAACGAGTCATTAAAAGACGTAACAGGTAAGTAAATGCATATTAATGAGATATTAAAGAATGAGAAAACCCTAGAACATAAATGAGAGTCGATTAGGGTTTGAAGCTAAGCATATTAATTCGTTATTTCATGTGTGAGTTATGACGTTTAAACTATTTTCACATTTAACCCTAAACTTTAATAAATGACATAATAAACCTTAATCTACGATATTGTTTATAAAACACTTAAGTCTCATTTAATTATAAAACCCTAAAGTATTAAGATCATTAAATATACTAAGTATGAAAGCCAAATATTAAAAGATCATTGCGACAATTATGGAATCATAAATAACATGTACGACCGTTAATGTGTATAGGTTCTGTGAAGAAGGAGTAATCCTTTGCTTTCCTTGTTTCTGCTTTTCGATCATTGCTTTGGAATAAGGTACAGATATTCTGACCTTTTCAGTAAAGGTTTCTTATAACGTTTTCTTTTCGTTAGCTTTTATATTAGGATTTCCTAAGCCTTTGCTATGAACCCTAATGTGTCTATTTGAGCTGTTGCTTATCTGAACTTTGATTTTTGAATCATAAAACATTTGATTTTGAACTATATGATATGAAGACTTTGATTTTGAAAACATGATTAAACATTTGATAAAGTATGATCTATGTCAGTTATGACATTCTAATTTGACCTAAGATAGTTTGACACCCGAGCCAAATAATAACTAGTCATGGGGGTTCCATGTCCGTGTCAGTAATGCACTTCTGACATGACTCTAGGGCAGTAGAGTGAAGTTCTGCCACGTCCCTTATCTGTTATTTGTTATGAGCTCAAGTTATATTATATTATCAATATATGTTTGTGGGGCGTATGGGTGCATCCTAGATCTGTTATATGTTATATATTATATGTTATATGCTATATGTTATCTGATGATTGATGCTGCGTGCATGCACGTCCTTCATAACTCTGGTAGGTCTCCCCTACAAATGTTGCCTTATGTGAATATGAATATGAATATGTTTATGATATGGCATATGTGTTTGGGCTCGAGGTAGTTAGCTATAAACTTATTCTATTATCCTGATTTATAATTTGAAATGATTTTGATTTGATATCTTTCTTTCACTATATCTCGTATTCGTTTTCGTTTCGTATTCGTTTTGCTTGTATATCTGTTCACTGGGCTTTTGAAGCTCAGCCGCATTTCTTTTCTTCCGCGGCAGGTATCTAAGCATTGGAGCTGGGTATTGCTTTGGGATGAGTGCTGAGTGGACTTACCTTAGAGATTTTTAGCTTTGATCTTATGATGCCATTTAAGACTTTATATTTTAGATATTTCATTTGGAGTTTATTATTCCGCTGGGACCTATGTATTGAAGTCATTTTGACTTGGATTATTTCAATATTTATGTTGAGATTTCTTTTGGATATTTATGTTTGCTTTGATATGACACCATTACTTGTGATTCCTTTACCCTTGTCGGGTTGGGGCGTTACAGTTTGATTCGTAACAATGTCAAATCTGATTCAGGTTCAAACAGGTGGCTAGGTCAGAATGGAGAACAAAAACTTCTTTCTCCACAATTTATAAGATTGTACTCTTAAAAGATACACTTGACGTGACTTTCAACTTGTTTGACCCATTCGACCCATTTGATGTGTTCCTCTATTAGCTAAACTTGCTTTGAACCATAGGACCCATTTCAGAATTTTGAACCAAAAAGTTCAAAGTGGATACCGATAGGGATGAACTAAGCAAAGTGTGAAAATCACAACCACAAACTCCCATCTAAGATAACATGTTTAGAAGTACAGATATGGATCTATAGATAAATTTTCTATGTTATGTGTGGATTATATACCCAGCCTCAGCAAAGTGGGATTTTACCAGCGTAAGAGCTTTTCCGCGATGAGAAATTCTGTTCTTTTCTTCATTGGGCATTTCAGTAACTATAACAACATAAATAATAAATTAGTTTGGTTTTATTGCAAGGATGCGATGATATGAAAGGATCACGGAGATTAGAGTTGGCAAGATGGCGGGTCAAAATGGGTTCGGATTAAAAAGGATCAAAATTGGTTTGCTTCATAAGAGTGTCAAATCAGATTAAAGTCCATAAGAGTGCCAATTTGTTCAGGTTCAAACAGGTGGTTAGATCAGATGGGGGACCTACAAAAACTTGGTGGCGTGAGTTTCAACCTGTTTGAACCATTCGACCCATCAGATGTGTACCTCTTTTAGCTAAACTTGCTTTGAGCCATAGGACCCATTTCAGATATAAAAAAGCCAAGACCCGCTTATAAGTAAATTTGTCGAAATTGCTACCTAGATGATCCTATAGAAACAAAGATGGCCTTACGTTTGATCATAACCATTAGGTTAAAAGACTGGATGCCATCCAAAGTCATTCGGTCCTCTTGCAGGAACGATCTTCCCCTGTAAGGGTACATTGTTTGTAAAATTATTTAAAATGCCAATCAATCAAAGCCTAGTACGTTCATTCATAGGTACATGCAGATCACAGTTTAAACCATTTGATATAGTAGGAAACAAAGTGAATAATATAAAGCATATCGGGGTCTTTGCCAGAAACGTAATGGGTTCATGATTAGGCCCAATAGCAAGAGAATATACGCACAGAGCAATAGAGCATAGGCAGATTTATCCTCATAAGCCATCAACATATTGTTTAGACCTACAAACGCAATTGAAGTACTTAATTAACATTATATTTCTTATAGTTTAACATCAAAGTAAATATTACATAAATATTATTATATGTACCTTCATGATCAAGCTTATGCAGAAACCACTTGCTATAGATCAGCATTTGCCATCCGGTAACACACATGAGAAAGCAAAATCAATAAATTCAAAACATACCAAATTTCATGCATGACAAAGATATTCCTTTTGAGTTTTTCAAAAAGTGTCGCAACAGTCAAGTGTTATGTCCTAAAGTTGCAAGTGATTAGAAAGTCTTTGTAGTTCGGAACGTGAAATGTAAGTCCATCTATTATTCTTATTTACTTTACTTTATGATTACGAAAAACCGGTTTAAAAGACAATAAAAAAAACTAGCATTTTTTTCACCGACTAAAAGAGATGAAATACACTTTCACTGCTGTGTCCAATTAGCTAGCTACAACCTAGAATACTAACCCGTTCATTAGCTAAAGGTAAAAACACATTATGCATATATAACATAAACCATGATGCAAATAATGTGGCATCGCAACTCACAATCTCACAAGAGATGCCTTAATATAAACATATTGAGGAAAGTTCAAATGTCACAATAATCAGCTTTGTGGGGTTCAGCTATCTGCTTTTGATGAAACTCTCAGGGGAATATTAAAAGCAGATAAGTAGTTGCTGTAACAAAACTGATGTATTTCGGTAGTTTTTTCTCAATTACGTAACTTCAATGACTCCATTTCTGCTAATTATTCTAAGTCTATAAGAAGATTATATAAACAAGATTTGAATGAAACAATGAATGGTTTAACTTGTGACCTGATGATCTTATGAGAGACAATTTGACAGGAAGCCGTTAAACAGGAAAAAAGGGAAGTGCAGCAAGGAAACTTACATGTAAGGCCCTGCAAACAAAATAACAGAGAACTTTATGCTTAAAGATTTTTCCACCCAAAGATAAGACTGAAAATGAACTGCACAAACTAGGATTGTCATCAAACCAAACAAACATAAACATGGCTTGTTTTCATTCGTTTTAGTTTAACAAAACAAAATAAAAACACATTAAAGAGCAGGTTTTGTTCTTTAAGATAGTAAACCAACACATATGACTATATGAGCAAACTCATGCACGGAGATGATCACAAATAGATAACACTAGAACATGATAAAACTTTGCCAAAAACGAGCATATAATTGTGTTTACAGTATGGTATACACTAAAGGGGGTGTTTGTTTAAGCTTATATACGGGCTTATAAGCTTATTTGAGTTCGGCATATATTTCATATAAGCTCATAAGTCCACATATAAGCTTAAATAAACACCCCCTAACACAAATGAACAAAGTTGTGCACAACATGGTCAAAAATAGATAACGAACAATGAGCCTTTTGTATTTCCGTTTATCTATTGACTAGAATATATATATTATATAACATTGGAACATGATCAAACCTTGCCAAAAACGAGCATATGATTCTGTTTAGACTATAGTCATATTTATTCATTCTTTCAACAAATAAACAAGCATTACGAAGTATAAAACAAACAAACCCTTAAGAGCAATGAAACATAGACAAGTATCTTCCACCAACACCAGTCCTTTCACCTAGACACAAACACACCACAACATCATAGCCGTAAACAAAAACATAAAACCTTAAACACACACACACACACACACACAAAAGAAGTACTAGCTGAATAGCAGCCAATCTAGCTTTCTCTTAGAAAAACCAATCAAACAATTAAAAAAAAAAAAGTTAATTATTAAATGAATAATAACATACATACATTGACCCAAAATAAGTTTAACTTCTTCAAGCTTCTTTGCTCATAAATGTCACTGGTGGTAACTTCAACACACCTGCACTCGCCACCACGACCGCACGTGACACCGCCATTTTACAGTTGACTATTTATTACTATCAACTTGCACATTTCCAGTTGACTATTTATTTGTTGCTGTGTAATGGGATTGTATAAAGCTTTTGTATTGTAAAACTAAGTGCAAGGGTGTGTTTGTTTGATTAAGATGTTTCGCATCTGAATCTGACTACCACATCTTACTAGGAGAGGTGGTTATAATGTCTGAATCTGAAAGAAAAAATGTTGTTTTTTTTATAATTGTCTGAATGTTTTAATTTTCTCTTTTTAAGTATATATTACACTATTGCAAATACGATTAATAAGTAAATAGTGTAAACTTGAAACAAAACATTTTTATCATAGATTTAACACAATTATAAATCATTAAATAAATTATGTTAATACACATCCAAAATTTAACATAATCAAAACTATTACATAAATCGTCTTAAAATAAAACATAAGCTTAACGTTATGAAACAACAATTAAGTAACTTAACTAATATCAAATAATTTAAAATCTAGTTTTGCATAATTTGAAGTTGAATAGGTTGAAGGGTTTTGAAGATGAATGAGTTGAAGGGGTGTTAATAAGAGGTAGTAAGACCTTTTCGCCACCTCTTACCGAGTTAGACATATTAGCTCTTACCATGTCTAAATGGTGATGAAAAAACAAACAACTAAAACGTCTGCCCACCTTTTACTGGTAAGAGTAAGAGGGCTAGTAAGACATTTTTTTAAAAAACAAACACACCCTAAGTTAAATAGATGTAGAAAGATACAAATCATGTGACATGAGCTAGTATGCTGGTAAATGAAGTGTAACGTACATATAAGGTCTATGTTTCAATTCCCTGCATGTTCCTTCATGTTTTTATTTTTATTTTTTTTTAATAAATTAGGTTTTGCTGTTTTTTCTTTCTCATTTTTTTTAAATAATCCTTCAAATTCATTTTTTTAGAGTTAATTACATAATTGGTCCTAGTGGTTTGTCGGATCTTGCAGAAAATGTCCCTGTGTTTTTTTCTTGACGGGTCATGTCCTCGTGGTATGCAAAAGTTACGGGTTTGGTCCTTTGACCAATAATTCAGTTAGTTGACCGTTAACTTGAAGGGTATTTTTGACTTTTCACATGTTTTGGCAAACCACAGGAACTTTTTCTGCAAGATCCGACAAACCACAAGGACCAATTATGTAATTAACTCAAAAAAAAACTTTTTTTAAAAAAACGAAAAACTGTTTAAAAAGGAAAAAAAAAAAAAAAAAACACGAAAAATTGTTTAAAAAAAATATTTATTACACTTAAATTTGTGCTTATGTATAATGTGAGCCAGTTTTAATATATTTATTTACAGTTGACTTTAACTAGTCTTATACAAAGTCATGGGCCAGTTGTTATTATCATATGGGTAAGCCCATTTATAATAAGTTTGTGTAAGTCATGGGCCTAGTTATTATTATATGTGAAATTTTGTTATGTCAAAGAGGAATGCAACATAATAAAATGATGAGGCATTTACATATATCCTCACATACACACTTATATTTACATATTTTTTTAAACGGTGCTTTAACAGACTTGTACATCATGCATAAAAAACTTGTGTTTGGGAAAATATATAAATATGAGTGTATATGTAGGGATATATGAAAATCCCGTAAAATGATTAGCGTCATGTTATGATTAAAGGCTACAACTGTTGGAACAACCAAGGTTAATAATATAGGACAAGTTGAAAAGAACAAAACATCAACAATCACACAAAATTGTCTCAAGTTCTAACAAATCTGATTTTTTTATTTTCAAAAAAGCAATAAAACTTTGAATATTATATTATGATTTTAGTTCAACAACTAGCATAAAGTTGGATTTTAAATTTAAGTTTTACTAGTTTAAAGAAACTTCTAGTTTCAGTAATATATTTCATGGATAAAAGAGTGAATATATCACATAGTCCGCTTCGACGAGTTTATGTTCAATTATCGTTTTTGTTTTTAAACAAAAAACCTTGGACAGAAGTTCAAATTTTGTTTTACACAAAACGAACCAAATCTAAAAAAGACTTTAATAACCGTTCTAATATCGATAGGATTGAGTTGAGTCAAGTCTAAGGGTAACAAAACAAAAGAAAGTTGCCAAGCCAATTTTCAACACGATCAAACAAAAAAGAACGATAATTGGAGAGTTAACACATGAGGATTTCGGAATCTGATAGCGTCGTCACTTAATAACCGTATTAAACAATGGCACCCAACTGTTAAAGTGGCTTTAAAGTACAAACATTATACACTATGGCTATGGTTGGTGAACGGTTTATGGGGGGCTTATGAGGCTTGGGTTTTTAAAATAAGTCGGCTTATAAAATGAGTCTCGTTTGTCATGCGGCTCATGAAATCATAAGCCCCTAAAAAAGAGCTTAAAACTTTAGCCCCATAAAAAGGGCTAAAAAATTTAGCCCGAGGCTTTTGAACAACATATTACTTATTTATCCACAAAAATATCTAACATATACAAAAACTCATTTAGTAATGTCTTTTTTAGTAATTTCGCAATAATAATCCTAAGCTTAAGTCCATTTGTCAAACAAGTTTACCAAAAACAAATTTCAACTTCGGCTTATACTAAAAGCCCCAGCCCAAGCCCAAGCCCAAGCCCCAGCCCCAACCCCAACCCAAGGCCCTGCTCATTGCGCCAAACATACCGTAGGTTATATAAGTATATAAGAACAGATAAAAAGCATTCTCAGCTTTGCATCCCACATAGGCTAAAGAAGTAAGATCGTTGTTTTTTATATACTCTAATAAATGAGTTTCAAACTGCGTTGATCGACAACAAATGAGTCATCAAAACAAATATAAAATGCTTGACTTTTTTAGTATTTGTTCACGCTTAAACAAAAAGGTAATCCAAGCATGAATTAAGGCGTGGCTCTCCATGTAAGGTTCTTTAGTGAGTACATATGAGTTTTTGTTTTTTTAAGTTCTTATCATTGTACACCAATGTTTTCAAACCCGGGTCGACCTGACCGGTTCAACCGGTCGGACCGGTACCCGGCCACTAAAACGGGTCAAAAAACCCGGGTTTTTAAAACCGGGTCAACCGGTTAGACCCGCCGGGTTTTGAGTGACCCGGGTCAACCCGGGTCATGAAACCCGGCCGGATTTGGTTTTTTTCAAAATTTTTTTTATGAAAACCGGGTTGACCCGGTTAGACCCGGCGGTCGAACCGGTTGACCCCGGTCGGAAAAAATAAAATAATAAAAAATAAAAAACCGGGTTGACCCGGAGGTCGAACCGGTGCCCGGTGACTCGACCGGGTCGATTAAAAACCCGGTTTTTAAAACATTGTTGTACACTCAATCATGCACAGAGTATGTACCATTCAAATTGATCCTGATGACTAAGATACCATGAAACTCGGGTACAACAATGGTGATTTCAGCCCTCTTTGTTGCCTACATTTCTAGAGAGGAATCAAGAGACAGGGTGACAACTTTTAACCTGCCAATGTTCAATTCAGTATATTACAAGGTACCAACGAAGTTGCGTCATCAAAATGATCCAAAATAGAAGGACGTGTAAACCTCACAAGTCCTATTAAAAAACTTACAAAACCCCGAGTTTGAGTCCGGTTCACCTAATAGATAAATGGTGTATAGAAATTCATGAGTCAACATGTAGGCATGTACATTGGTTGATCAACACCATTCCAAAGTTACATCCCACATTGTTAAAAAAAGGTAAACACTACAAGAAATCAGGTTTTATAGGACGCCGAATAGTGTCCTATGAGGTTACTTTTTAGGACCTTTCGCATAATAGCACTAATGATATAAGTGTCACATATAAAGGTGTTGTATAAAATAAAAAAATTATTAGGACGCTTATAAACATCTTATTAAGTGCCACTATTATGAAACAAAAAAAATAGTCTCATAAAACGTTTTATACGACGCAATTTGTGTCCTAATAGACAAGTTAATACGACGCTTTAAAGTGTTCTAAAATACGTTAACCTTCTATCATGTATTGAGACGCATTCATGAGTCCTAAAAAGTGCTTTCTTGGAACGAAATTGTGTGTTGCATTAACTCTTATTTGAGTGCAAGAAAAAGGCCGGTCCTAATACACATGTGCCTGTTGGGATCAATTTAGTGTCCTGACATACATACACTATCTTTCTATTTTTTACAAATTTTGTTTTCAATATACTTTCTTGAAACAATTGTAGGACCTAAGAACAATTCTAATTGAACACGATATAAATCACAACATATAAGATATTGATGAGTCAAAGTCGTAACAAGAAAACCATTAAGAATTTTCATATACATAACAATAGTTTTAATCCGATTAAGGTTAACATCATCCAAAATAGTTGTTGAAGATAATGCCACGCTGCTTGTTATAATATTAAGGGGCTGAATGTGGCATTTCTCATTCTTGGTCAAGGCTTATGTCAAGTGTTGAGCTGATATGTCGAGATGGATTATTCTGAAGGGCTTAAGTGAAAATATTGAGTGTATATAAAGTCCTAACCTGATCTAGGGTTATTCATTCTCTCTTGTTCAGTTTTATATCTCTAGCAATATTCTCTAGTTTCTTTTCACACACTTTGTGATTCTGGTTATTGTTACAAGATCAAACATCTTTGATCTTGATTGTTTGAGAATTGAGTGTATTTGTTAATGAGGTTCTTGTGGTGTCCTTCTAAAGGAGATCACTCTTGTCTTTGTATTTGGATGGTAAGTGTTGATACAAAAGTTGGGCGTTCCTTATTCAGGGCTCCGGCTCTCGTATCAATTGCTAATTGTTGCTTGAGACCTGCGCACTAAGAAACAGAAAACACCGTTAGGCTTATCGTGGGATTGTCTCCCACGATTATCCTCCGGCGTGAGAGTAAGTAATCGGTTTAGGGTTAAAGGAGAGTTAGGGTTTGTAGATCGTACCTTTAACGAGGGATGGGATTCCCTTTATATACACACGGAAACCTTGTTGGTTCCGTGTTCCTCAACCTTCGGCGTATCCCGCCTAAGTCGGTTGGGGAATGATTATCTCCATAATTAGGAGATATCCGATATCTATTCCGTGAATAGCTTTGGGTTTGGGCCTTCATGAGCCCAAACTTCTACCGGCTTAGCCCAGTTCGTACTGGGCTAAGTTAATGTTGGACTGTAGTTGGGTTCGTGACCCGTATATAGACTATACGTCATCATGTCCCCCCAGTCTAGTATGCGCAGTGACTAACTGCGGATGCTAGACTAATAATCGTAGTGAAAGAAAATACTTCGAAGCGTAGCCAAGAAGCCAGAAAAAAGATACCCGCTAGTACATTGTATCTAGACATGGGATTAAAAAAATAGGCGCCTCGTAAGTCGGGGGAAAGTAACTGCAGCAGCGTCCCATCAAACGATCTCAGCCACACAGTTAGTGTTAGTGGGGTCCACGTGTCACTCATCGAGTGGATGAGAAAAAGTATATAACCCTCGCTTCATTTCCACTGTGTTTCTCACAGTAAAAAGAAAACTCAAGCCGCCATTGTCAAGAATCCTTGCAGCTGCAATCCAGAAAACCACCTATTTCAAAGGTAGCCGCGCGTGCGCTTAGTAAAACAATACTATGGTCAAACAGTTGTCTGACTTCACCTCCAACCTTACCGAGAGCGATCTTCTAGAATTCACCTCGGATTACTATATACCCCTGGATGTGCATCCGGTTGTTCCGGGTGCCCGGGCATCTATTGCGGACTTCCCCGATGGGAAGGTGGGTGTATATACATGTTTTTTCGAATTCGCGAATCAACGTGTGCCCCTATCCCGATTTCTATGCGATGTGTTGAATTATTACAATCTGCACATATCCCAGTTGCACTGTATCGGTGCGGCTAAAATTACCAATTTTGAGGTGAATTGCCGTTTACTGGCGGTTAATCCAACCATCCACCTATTCCGCGCATTTTATCACACGACATGGTCACATGGGTGGGTATCCTTTGCTAAGCGCGCTGGTAGACTTCAGTGTTATACGGAGAAACTAGACGCGCTTAGAAATTGGAGGGAGTCATTTTTCTGGGTAGACGACACATGCTTTCCATGGCGTTATGATTTTTATACCCGGGGTACGCTGGAGAGGGATGAGTGCCCCTTGCCTGGATCATATGTTGCTGAGGATGCGGAACTGATAAATGCTAACCGCATCCCCATTAGTTCCTATCCTGAGGAATTTTTGGTGCATATGGGTATCAGCCGTAATTATTTTGGTATGCCGGATGAGATGTCAATCTTCTTAGGCGCCAATGGCGAGGGTGGGTACTCATTCCTCCGCTCCCCCTTCGTAATTAATGTAAGAGCGTTCTGCCCTTTTCTGCGCATTATGTAACCTGTGTTATTTGTTGTCTTTGATTGCGTAAAGATGGATCTTTTCACCGTTGTGCACTTAGCGAAGCCAGTGGAGGTAAAGACAGGGATACGGCCATTGAAAGAAGGAGAAGAGCCAATACTAGATGCTACCGCAGGGCACACCATGGAGATGAACCTAGGAGAAACAGGTAACCCGGATTCTTGCTCTTCTTCTTCTACATCCATCGGCTGCACCAAGCGCAAAAGATTGCTCGGGGAAGGTGCGAGCTCATCGAGGAAAAAATGCCCGGTGGTCTTCACTGTGGAGTCATCCTCCAGTGATGGTGCATCATCGCATCCCTCTGCCAATATCGCTGGCCCTCAGTAAGTAATGCAGACAATAATTTTTTTTTGCGCACCAACTGTTTATATGAGAGACTGATAATCCTCCGTATGTGTATGCAGGTTTGAACAGGGTGCGGAGTCGCCCCCCATGATAGTCATGCGCAGTCTGAAGCTGCTGAGCCACAGAGCCAAAAAAGTGAGGATATGGCTTCTGGAGATGCTCCAATGGGGCAACTGATGGAAAAGTTGGTGCAGGTATCTGCGCATCAAGCTTTGCTGGTTGAGAAGCTGAGGGCTCAAATCTCTGGTAAAAATAGGTAAGGCGCTCAAAAGGATCAGACAATTGCGTTGCTGGAGGCGCAGTTGGCTAGTATCAAATCTGAAATGGAGAGCATGAGTGCGTATGCCCAGAAGATGGCCGATGAAAAGATGGCGCTGATGGGCCAAATAAATCAAGAGCGCGCTGAGTCCTCTGGGTACAAGTCTTCGTGCCTCTGGGCACTGAAGTATTTGGAGAATAGTAAGGATGAGCTGACCTCGCAGATGGAAAACTTCGGTGCCACTGTGAAAGATGCTCTAGAGGTGCAGGAAATGAAACTGCGCAAGCTTAGCATAGAGTACGACGAGGAGTTATATCCCCAACTCCTGTCTACCATCGCTGAGCACAGATGGCTCATAGGTCATGGTCTTCGTTTTGCTGCACTGAGTACTCTAGATTCACGAGAAGTGGTTGATGCCTTTGGGGAGGTAGTTCGGTGCGCATTGGAGCGCGGTAAAGCAGAAGCTGTGGAGAAGCTGCATGAGGCTGATCTTCTAAAGGTGCCTATTGAAAAGGTACCTAATTATGATGCAAAGGCTTATGATAACCTCGTCGCTGCCATGAAGAGGATGAAGGACTTAGAGCTCCCCATGATTGCTGAACTGGAGCGCGATCAGGATTATCCCATAGATGTTATTATGGCAGGGTTAACTCTAGCACGTCATCGTGGTGGAGAGGCCATTGCACAGCCAGACCATTATCTTAAGCCTGATGAATCCCAACTTCACGTGCCTGTATTTGTGCGCCCTAAGGATATCTTGAATCCTTTTGCCTTGGAGAAGGAAGTGCCCTTGAAGCAAGTTTTGGAAGCGCATGCTACGAGACTTGCCAAAAAAGAAGGGATTAAGGGTAAGGCTGTCTTGTGTGGCGTGGGCGCGGCACATCTTCCCAGATCTGATGGGATACCAGTTAGTGTGGCAACCGTGTCGTGCCAAGATTCCGACCTCTTGAAGAGGCTGAGTGAGGTTAAAGATGCAACCCATCGTGTGGGTAGCTCATCTCTGGAGCGGTATAATAGTTGGTAGGTTTGTACGTTGTAAAGTAACAATCCTTTTGTAATAACTCGTAGTTATTAATAAAATCCTCTTTTGTTAAGTTCGTATGGATATTATTGCAACTTGTAATATGTATGCTTATCTGTTTGTCTTTGCGTAAAAGATACATTCGTTGCACAAGCGCGAGTAATATAGGAAATTCATAGTCATGTATGAAAATCATAGTATACTGAAAAAAAATTCTAAGTATTTTGTATCATAGTCGTGTATGTTGTGATATGCAGCGTACTGTAAATACCACATTAAGGAAGCAAGTGTCTTGGTTCCAAAGTTGTTAAACGTGCACATGTGCATTGTTGCGCATCCATCGTGGGATGCGCGCAAAACTCATTCCAACGTCTTGAGAACAAGGTGTTTAACAAGGATACTTGATCCAGTGTTGATGGGTTTGCAACCCTCTTACTCAACAAGTTATTTAGTAGGTTAACTTATCCGTTTACCATCATGGGTCTATTTTAGTGCATGCACGCCATGTAGGCAAGAGATAAGAGATTGTTAAGACATACAGTATATGGAAATAACAAAAATGTGTTGCGGAGTTAGCTAGAAACCGCGACATTTTATTGATACTTGCAAGTTTTTATGAGAAATAAGTAAGACATTATACTAAGGAAAATGAAAAATAAAAACATAGATGTTTATTGGGCACTTTAGTAAAGTGCAGGAACGTCTGTGCGCTGAGCCGTAGCCATTCCTATACGTAGCACCTCTTGAGGTTGCAGATGTTCCATGTGCGTGGCAGTTCACGACCATCCAAGCCTCGTAACTTGTATGCGCTTGTTCCTAGTGCTTCAGTAACCTCATAGGGTCCTTCCCACTTTGGTCCAAGCTTACCTGTGTCTTTTGCGTGGCTCGCATCATTGGGGCGGTAAACGAAGTCACCTGGTCTGAATGAAACACTTCGTACTTTAGCATCGTAGTATCCCTTCATCCTTGACTTTGATTTTGCTTCACGTATAGCTGCACGCTCGCGCCTTTCTTCTAGCAAGTCTAAGTCGATGCGTCACTCGTCATCATTGGTTGCCACATTGATTTCAGCAGTGCGGATAGTGGGCATTCCAATTTTGGCTGGTATGACGGCTTCTGTCCCGTAGACTAGAGAAAAAGGAGTGTCTCCCGTGCTGGTTTTGATTGAGGTGCGATGTGCCCACAAAACATGTGATAGCTCTTCCACCCACCTTCCCTTGTGCTTGTCCAGGCGTGCCTTAATTCCTTCACCTAAGCTTCGATTCGCACGTTCCACTAAGCCGTTGGTTTGTGGGTGTATAACTGACGCGAAGTGTTGTGTGATTTTCAACTTCTCGCACCAGTCTTTGAAAGGGTTGTCGCAGAATTGTTTCCCGTTGTCCGAGATAATTTCCCCAGGCAATCCGAAGCGGCATACAATATTTTCCCAGACAAAGCGTTTTACCTGGTTGCCAGTGATTGTCACTACTGCCTTTGCTTCGATCCACTTGGTGAAGTAGTCTATAGCGACTATGAGGAATTTTAGTCCCCCTGCTACAAAAGGGAAAGGGCCAACAATGTCGATACCCCACTTGTAGAATGGCCATGGTGCTGTAATTGGAGTTAGCTCGTGTTGTGGTTGGCGCGAGACGGGTCTATGAACTTGGCAATCGTTGCACTTCCTTATTAAGTCCCGCGCATCGCGGTGCATGGTTGGCCAGTAGTATCCTGACCTCAAGGCACGAGCCACCATGGACCGTGGTCCCAAGTGCATGCTGCATGAACCTTCGTGGATTTCTCGCAGTACATAGTTTGCTTGTAGAGGACCCACACAGCGGAGCCATGGTTGCAAGAAAGAGCGTCGATACAGTATGTTGTCCCGAAGTTCAAACCTTTGCGCTGTGCGCCGTATCCTTCGGGCTTCCTTCTGCTCTTGGGATAATACTCCCTTGCTTATGAATTCTACTATCGGTGTCATCCACGTAGGTCCGTCTTCCTCTATTATCGTGGATACTTCCATTTCGGAGATGGATTTGCTTTTCAACGTTTCCACCAACACCTGTTTGGATAGGTGTGCAAAGCTTGTGGATGCGATTTTGCTTAGTGCGTCAGCCTTGCGGTTTTCCCCTCTTGGAACCTGTTTGATGGTGAACCTGTCAAAGCTTTGAATTAATGCCTTGGTTTTGTCGAGGTACTGAATCATGTTTTCCTCCTTGGCTACGTGCTCGCCCAACACGTGGTTGGCTACTAGTCTGGAATCTATATTCACTTCCAGGTTGCGTACACTCATTCGAGATGCGATGCGTAGTCCAGCTATTAGGGCTTCATACTCTGCCTCATTATTTGTTGCTGTGAATTCAAAACGCAGTGCATAAGTGAATTCCATTCCTTCCGGGTTTGTGAGAATGAGGCCTGCTCCGGACCCGTCTACGCATGAAGATCCATCTGTGAATAAGATCCATGGATCTGACAGTTCCTTCTTGCTTGGTGCGGGTGCATCATCAGTGTCTGGTTTTTCGATGATGAAATCTGCTAGTACTTGTCCTTTTACTGCAGTACGTGGCCTGTAGGAGATGTTGTGCTCACCTAGCAATACACTCCATTTTGCGTCGTCCGATGCGTCAGGTTTGGAGATGATTTGCTTGATCGGTTGGTCGTGATCACGCTATCAGTCGCTTGGAAGTACTGCGCGGCCGCTTGGCGAAGACTAATGCTAGGACCAAATTTTCCATTGCGCTATAGTTCATCTCTGTTTTCTTGAGCGCTTTGCTTACAAAACACACTGGAGTTTGTACCGAGTCCCTATCCATTAGTAATACTGCGCTGACTGCTCCCTGAGTTGCAGATAAGTACATGATCAACTCTTCCCCTGGTCGGGGTGCTACAAGTGTGGGGAGTGTTGCAAGGTGTTGTTTAAGCTGCGCGAAGGCTTCTTCCGCCTCCGTAGTCCATCGAAAATCTCCCTTTTTTATACATTTCTTGAGTGTTTTGAAAAGGGGTAATGACTTGTCTGCTGACTTGGATAGGAATCTGTTTAAGCCGGCCAGCTTTCCGTTGAGAGATTGGACTTCCTTCAACGTGCGCGGTGAAGGAAGGTCGATGACGGCCTTGGTCTTCTCTGGACATGGTTTTATGCCCTCAGGTTCTATCAGGTATCCAAGGAACATGCCTTCAGTAGCGTCGAAGGTACATTTTTTGGGATTCAACTTCATGTTGATCTCTCGTAGAGTTTTGAACGTTTCCTCAATATCGCGCACTAACTCATCTTCAGTATGGCTCTTTATGACCAGGTCATCAACATAGACCTCTAGGTTGCGGCCCACCTGTTTTTCGAAAGCATTATCTACTAACCGCTGGTAGGTGGCGCCTGCATTCTTCAAGCCAAAGGGCATCTTTGTGTAACAGTAGACGCCTTGGCTTGTGTGAAAGGCCGTTTTTTCCTCGTCCTCCTTAGCCATCTGGATTTGATGATATCCTTTGTATGCGTCGAGGAAACACTTTAATGGATATCCGCACAGAGACTCTATTTTCCAGTCTATCTCGGTAATGGGTAGCGATCTTGTGGACATGCTTTGTTAAGATCGGTGAAGTCTACGCACATCCGCCAGCTACCATCGCTCTTTTTTACCATGACTAGGTTGGAGAGCCAGTCATGATAGTAGACTTCCGCATGATTCCCGCCTCTACTAGCTTGTGTACCTCTGCCAGATTGCACTGCGCGCGCTCCGAAGCCTGCCCGCGTTTCTTCGGCGTCGGGTGAGTATCCTTGTCGGATTCTCGGCTTATGCTCTGTGATTGAAGCGTGGTACCCCGTCATGTGTTTTGGCTCCCATGCAAAATGTCCAAGTTCTTTTGCAAGAGTGCACATACTGTTGCTTTGCCTTGTTGTCCGAGCAGTGACCCTCCAGATGGATATTTCCTTACGGGTATTCAGGGTGAATTGCAACCTTCAGATTTGGAACTTTGGTTGCGCGCTGTTCTGGGATCGGTGCCGTTTCACATGTAATCGTGTTACATTCTCTATGTGGTACAGTGGCACTGTGAAGAGTGACAATACCACCTTCCACTGGGAATTTAAGCATCCCGTGTGCTGTTGATGGCACTGCGCGCATAGCTGATATCCCAGGCCTCCCGATAATGCCATTGTATGCCGAGGGAGATTTGATCACCATAAATTCCATCCAGGCCGTCGCGGAGTGTTTTTCATTTCCGATGCTGACTAGCAATCGTATTTGCCCCATAGGCCATATCTTTTCACCGTAAAACCGTCGCCGTTTCGACCGGGCTTAACTGACTGCGTATTTCGGGCGCTGAGCCTCTTGAAGCAGTGCTCATACATGATGTCTGCAGATGCTCCACCATCAACGTACATGCGGTGGATGTCGTGACCCCCCGCACTTATCTCAATGGTGAGTGGTTCTACCACTTCGTTGTCAGCGGTTAAGGTGGGGAAAGATTTCGCTTCCTCGAGAAAACTCACGGCCGACCTTTACGCCTAGTGACCATTGCCATGATTGTATGATATAGATTGTGTCGGCCTTGTCATTGGGTGTCTCTTTCTTGCTCCCACTCTTCTGTCTATCCTTTCCTTCCTTGATGTTTTTGACCGGATGGTCCAATCGCCCTCCTTAACCATTTTGTCAACGAGTTGGCGGTTGGACACATTTGTTAGTGGTGTGGCACGTGCATGGTAGTCACAGATATCCCGGGTAGGTCCTCCGGAGTCGCGCATTTGTGGTGGTCTTGGAAAGTTTGCCCCTTACATGCGAGTATTTCCTTTGGAGTCTTGGTCAGCGGGGTGTATTTGTCATTATCCCTTCCGCTTCCCTGAATGCGATAGCTCCTATTACGGTAGCTACTCCGGTCGGTGGATTGTCTCCCAGGTTGTTCCTGTGACCGATAGTTCGAGTAGTTTCTTTAGCTATCATTGCGGCGCGCTTCTCCTTGGACGAAGGACCGGCGTTTCATGAGTTCATCAAAGGTTTCGAATCTTGTCGTTCAACCTCTTGATGAGTTCGGGTTATTAATCCCATTCATGAAACCGAAATCTTTAGCACTTCGGGCATGCTTTAACTTGCATGCATTCATCTTTGAAGCGTTCCATGAATGCGTCGTAGATTCTCCCGGCGCTTTACCACGGAGAGTTCTCAGGATTTTTAGCGCACTTCTTCCGTGAGTAAAGTTTAGGCTAAACGCCTTTCTCAATTCCTCAAAGCCGTTGATGCTTCTGCGTGGAAGCTTGCTGAACCGGTTCGGCGTTTCCACCAAGCGTGGAGTTGAACATGTGGCACCATACTGGTTGTGGCCGGTTTTCAATTGTAGCGGCTGATTCAAAAATTTTGAGGTGATCATCGGATCACTGTTGGTCATAGGTTTTACATTGGCGGTATCGCCTCCTTTTATTCTCGAAATCACCGATCGCGTCGAGTGAACGCATCCACCTTTTGACGGCACGGGAGAGATATATCTTCATCCCCCGTCATTATCTCCGTTTCGGACTTCCTCGGTTTGCTATCCTCGTGTCCGAGGAATTTCTAGAGGACTAATTTTCCCTCCTTCGGCGTAGGTGTCCTCGAGTTTGTGCTCGAAGGGCTTTCACTGGGAATATCGTTAAGCTGATGCCCGTCACCGTATTCTGCGGATACCAAGTGCAGTGTGTGGACTGTACGCCGTTCATCCTCCTCACTCCCTTCCGGATCTTTGTGAGTTGGGCGTCTCATCGTCCTCAACTCTCTTCCCAATCCTGTTAAAACCGGGGTCGGCGGTTGTCTCTGGCGCTTCTCCCTCCGACGGCGGTGGGGAGGTTTCAGACTGAGTCAAAGCGGAGTCGGGCTTGTAGGCTTCGACTCGACCTCTTTCTAGCTTCCTCTTGCATGAGAGCGGCCAAGGTTTCTTAATTTTGGGATACGAAATCCTTTGGTGTTACTTCCGGTGCGACCCCTTCTAGAGCGAGGGTATTCACTTCTACCGCTGTGCCCTTGTTTCTGTCCGGTGCATCTGGTGCCTTTGTCAGGTCAATCTCTAGCACCGATTGAAGGGGAGTGTTAAGAACAGTACGCAGTGGTTCTCTATGCTACCGGTGGTGGTTGTAGTGGCCTGGGTTGTCCCCGAGAGCGGTTCCACCAGAGGGAAGACCAAGTACTGGCCTGATCCCTTGTTTTTAGCAGTACTGGTTGTCCCAGGAGTCTACTTGGAAGCTGAACCGATGTGCGGCTTCTTTCCGGTAAGATCTGTTTGCGATCGCTGATTTCCATGCTTCGTCATTCTAGTTTTAGTTCTTAGTGAATGGTCCCACGGATGGCGCCACTTGTTGATACAAAAGTTGGGCGTTCTTGTTCAGGCTCCGCTCTCGTATCAATTCGATTGTTGCTTGAGACCTGCGCACTAAGAGAACAGAAAACACCGTTAGGCTTATCGTGGGATTGTCTCCCACGATTATCCTCCGGCGTGAGAGTAAGTTATCGGTTTAGGGTTAAAGGAGAGTTAGGGTTTGTAGATCGTACCTTTAACGAGGATGGATTCCTTTATATACACACGGAATCCTTGTTGGTTCCGTGTTCCTCAACCTTCGGCGTATCCCGCCTAAGTCGGTTGGGGAATGATTATCTCCATAATTAGGAGATATCCGATATCTATTCCGTGAATAGCTTTGGGTTTGGGCCTTCATGAGCCCAAACGTCTACCGGCTTAGCCCAGTTCGTACTGGGCTAAGTTAATGTTGGACTGTAGTTGGGTTCGTGACCCGTATATAGACTATACGTCATCGCGATAAGCATCCGTTTGGAGACTTATCTACTATAGCTGTTGATAAATAAAATACATCAAAGGGTGGTTGGTTGGGTGTAATTGTATGGTGTTTTATGTTCTTTACCATTTTTATAATAGTCTTCGACATTTTATTACATGGAAATTGAAAAATGAGAACTAAAGTCGATGTAGATAATCTAAGTCATCATGCATCATCTTCATGTATTATCCTCACGTACGACCTACAATTATACAACCAACAAACATATATAAGATATGAAAACCTACTTAATTTTTAATAATCTTGTCTTGGAAAATGAGTATCTAATTGTTGATTTTTTTTAGTAATCTTGTACTTGGAAAATGGATATAAATTTTGTTCTCGAAAATGGATTATGGCGTGACTTTTCATGTATGGTCTCGCATGAGCACATAGAGCTTGTTTTGTTAATCTCTTAACATTGTTATACTCAATCATACACAAAGTTTCATTCGAACTGATCCAAATGTCCATTGACGCCCGTGTAATTAAGATATGTGATAAGTGATAACTATGGTACAACACAGGTGATTCGAGCCCCTCTTGGTTGCCTACAGTTCTATAGAAGATATCAAGGGCCCGAGTGGTAACTTTAGACCAAAAAAACTTACTTTACATTACCGACGACACTCAATTAACTTCATGGCATGTAATTCAAGAAACACAAAAACTTGCACTATTGCCAAACTTTTCCTTCACCACAATCAAAAAAAAATGTGAGAGTAAACCCATTTTACTACTAGATTGTGTCGTTACTTAATAACCGTATTTAAACTTTAAGATTAATTATTAAAATAGATTCAAAATACAAACGTTCTATCATGCATTTGATAAAAACCATTTCAAAATACATCCCACATAGGTTACATAATCTTCCTTGTTCATATACTGTAGTGTATCGAGACCTTACTTGTCAAGACTGCTACTAAGTTTTCAGATGCATGGTTAATGAAGTTTATATATAAAGCACAAAAAGATAAAAACTTCGTGAAACTATGTCTCGGAAAAATTAATATAGGTCCTTAACCTTTTAGTATCTATTTTCAATTATATAAAACTTTTACTCAAAACATTTTATCTACAAAGATTGTGATATGTTTGTGTAACTAAAAATTTAGTGCAATAATGTATTATGTCTATATATAGCCAAACAAAATCGTAAATGTTGAACAAATCCATAACAAACCTGAAGATGTCAAACGAAGAAGCAAAAAAAACTACAAGGCTATCAACTAAAGTATAAACAATTTGCACACGGTATAGCCACTCAAGTATGCCTTTATTGATAGCCAACAAAGCTTTACAACCACAATAATTATGTCATCATCCTCAATTTCGACTGACTAATAACAATTATTATCAATTGCAAAATAATTCAGTTGTAAGAAAAAGAAAGAAAGTACATTGATATATCATCACAAAGATGAAGAATTATGGATCTTGCAAAGTTGCAAGACTATGTAGGAGTTGTTAGTACAATTTATGTGATGGTCTTGTACTAATTTAAGTAGTTTGAATGAGATCCCTCCACAAGAAAGGTAAACCGTTAGTCTTATCGTGGGGACGGACCCATGATTAACTTGGCGTGAAAGAAATACACATTCTTGAAAGAAAGTAAGAGCGTCGTGTGTAATTATGAGAGAAAGTTGTCTGTATCACTACTACAAAACAAGGCTTTTAGACCTCCCTTTTTAGACCCTTTACAAAAAATACAGGTCTATTTAAGCAATTAGGCCCGCCAAAACTTATATAGATGGGTTTAAATGGTTAACACCGGTCTATATATTAAAAAGTTATTTAGACCGGGTTGTATTACTTGAACGGGTCTTGATAATTAGCCTAATAGACCTGCTGCTAAAAACACCGGCCCAAATAACTTTCCTTTACACTTTTGTTTTAGGCGGCTAAATGAAACTTCAACTTTTTCACATGCCGCTAAACTCAAAACCCTCCCAAAGCTCCTCACATTCAAAGATTGTAACTTCCTATCCACAAGTTTAGCTCGAATACATCAAGAATCAGGTATGCAACACGATTAATTAAGAGATCCTAATTAGGGATCTTCCCACCACGAATCCTAAACTTTGATTTTGTCAAATTAGTTTTTAGTTTATGCTTATTTATGTTTTTTGGTTGCTTAATCTTATAGTACATGTTATGAATTAAGATATATTGGGAAAATAGCTTCTTAGGGTTTCTTGAGAACTGAGGTTGTTTGGTTTAGCTTTTATTATTTATAAAGTTTTAATATTCTAATTCTTTTGAGATGTTTTGTTAGATGCATGTTTTGTAGAGATTTTTGGTTTTTTGCTTTTCCAAATGATATAATTGAATAGATATATTTGAAGTTTTTATATAACTCTTTTACCCAAGTTATTCATTGACAGCAATGCTTTTTTCCATAGTTTTTTTGAGTTCTTGTTATCTCTTTTTGTGTGCTTATTGAAAGGATATAGTGGGTGAATTAATAGTGGAAGCACATAACATGGAAAACAAGGTAAAAAAATCTTAGACCCATTAAATTGGGGTTTCTTGAGTTGCAAATCTGTTTCCTTCTTGTGGTTATCATTGATTAAGGGGTTTAATCCCCAATTTAGGTAATTCATATTCTTTTCGGTTTCTTCTTCTATATAACTTTTATAATCATTCAAACCTTAGGCTTGTTTGTAACCCCTTAATCGAAGCACTTTGATTACGATTTGAAGCTGGTGTTTACTTATTCTTCTAAATATATGTCACTAACTTCTAAAATGCAAGCTGTGGTGATATTCAAAATTATAAGTGCAGGGGTCTTTGTGATGTGGGAATATTTGACAGAACACGATTTATTGGTTCGCCTACTGCCCACTATTATCTCATCAAAACACAACATAGTTTTAAGCATGTGAAAATACGTCTAACTTGATGGGTTCGTGAAGTTGTTTGGCTCATTTGAAATGCACATCAGCTAACTAGCTAAGCATTACAACTATTTTGTCATATTATACAAACCATTGTGGCTACTGATATATTACATATTCTTGTGCTACATAAATTTTTTTCCTAATATAACTATACTTTTATACGACAAAAAAGTATAATAATGTTAAGATAAAAGAATTTATATGACTCATTAACAATGAAAAGTCATTAGTTTCATTCTCGGGTCATACCAAACACATGAGTCGATTCCGTAGACAGTTCCATCAATTTATTCCCTACTCTTCCCAAACAGTGTAATTCCTTCTTTTTTCTTCGACCCATTCTCTTTCTTTGCTATTTCATTCTCTACAACCATTCCATTCTATGTCATTCAATCGCACCAAAGCGTGCCTAAGTGATTGATGTTGTTGAGGTAAAGTTGTAAAGAAGACTTACGAGCTCGTCTAAACCATGGGCTTATGAGTTATAATAATAATAATAATATAGGGGCTCTTTGGGTTGCTCATTGAAACTGCTTATGATGATAGCAATTGGGATGTTTGCGATTTCTAGTTGAAGCGGCTTATAATATACTTATATAGGGGCTGTTCTGCGTTGCTTATTGATGGGACTTAAGTATTGGTATAGTATTTACAGGTTATATCTTCTTCACAGGACTTAAGTATTGAATAAGAAAATATCATGGTGGCGGATACATGAAGCATAAACTTATTCTAAAAATGGTTTGTTGCAAGGACAAGAAAAGATGTCAAAGTCTGATTCTTCTTTTGCTGTATTTATAGAGGATGAGGAGGTATCAATCGTGTTCATTAGTTTCATAATTTTTTACGTATGGTTGAAATTACCATCTGGGCCATCTCTACTTTGTTCTCTATATTTGTGTGACCTATGATGGAAGAAGTATGGGTTTCTTATCATAAACATTATTAGGATAATGTTAAAAGTTTTAGCATTTTATTCGTTTAATATTTAATGTTGTGTATACGGAATGCAACAGGCTGAGGTGAATGTAAAGATCAAGAAAGCATACTATTCGCCTGGTATCATTGAAGGAAACCCATGCCTTGAGTACATCAAATACATTATATTCCCTTGCTTTAATGAGCTGAAGGTCAAAAGGAAAGAGAAAAACGGTGGTGCAAAGTGAGTTTTTTTTTGTCCAAACTTAAATAGGCTTCTTTCCTTTTTGCAACTTAAATTTTGACTAGTTGTTCTTCATGGATCACGTAGTTGGTTACCCGATAATTCCATTTAAAAACAGGGTCTTTTCCAATTAAATTTGAATTCAGTATTTACTAATTGTATCGATGTGGTAAGTGGTGGATTGGTACTTACTAATTGCATTGGTTATGATTATTGCTTGTTTAATTATGGAGATTGTGAGCCAACAGATTGAAAGTTTGTTTATTATCTTATACCTGTAACATATAGTTATTAATGTGCATAACATTTGTGATTAACAATTACATAGCATAGAGACATTGCATAATGAACCATTGATTTTCGCTATATTAGTGTCAAAGCTAACTATTTCTGTTTTTGGCCATTGAAGAAAACTGAATTGATTATATAAATGACAGGGATTGATGACAGTAGCATCGAGGAGGTGTCGTATTCATTATGATGTTTTAGATTTCAGGGACTTACAATGATACGAAGTGTCCAGTCACTCATGAAGTCATGATGTATTTAGTCATTATCCTAGCTGGTTCATGACGTAATGCCAAGATGCGTCTTGTGTTATAACTTGCGGACTAGCATACATGAAGAATATAAAGATTGTTGGCATTAGAGTTATAATATTTAGGTTTGTTATATGATTGCATGTGAAGATTTAGGTACAAGGGATATTTGAAGTTGCATATAGGGAATGTTTTACTTATTTAAAACTGTTGGGATATTTGAGATTGCTTATTGAGAGTACTTGTTAGTGATTGTTTTGGGTTTGCTTATAGAAATTGTAGCTTATAAAGGCTGTTTGGGACTGCTTGATTAAACTGCTTATCTAGGAAACGGGACTATTCAAGATTGTCTATCGAAACTTTTGCTTTTTTATTAAGGGGTTGGGAATTGCTTATTGAAACTGCTTATAGCCTTATAAGTAGTTTCAATAAACAATCTCAAGCAACCCCTTAATAATAGCAACAGACTTCAATATTCAGTCACATCTAATTCCTTCAATAAGCAGTTCAATTAAGCAATCTCAAAGCCAATATTATTTTTTGAAAAATTGTATAAAGACCGGTTATAATGGTATTAACCTGTCTAATAGCCTCCTTTTAGACCGGTGCTTCAACCGGTCTATATTATTATATCAACCGGTCTAAATAACCCTCTTTTAGACCGGTGCATCAACCGGTCTAAATGATAACAAGCTTTTAGACCTCCCCTCATTTAGACCTCTTAGGCAACTGGTCTAAAAGCCTTGTACAACTGGTCTAAAAGGTCATTTTTGTGGTAGTGAATGGGGATTAGAGCCCCCTTTTATAGGCGAGGTTTGCCGATGGGGCTTCCTAGATTCTCGCATATAGTGGTTAGTTGCCGGAGCCGGACCCTTGGAGGACAGGAGTTCCGTGTTAATCGTGGATGCGGACGTAAGGGGTCTAACGGTTGAAGGTTCAACCCGTTATGTGCCTTCGCGCATCTCAAGCGCCGGACCAAAACCAATTTAGCCATTGGGCTTACTGTAGGCCCAGGATTTGTAATCATTGGGCTTGAGCCCATTATGTGTGTAGTGTGTATTGGGCCTAGTGGGCATGTAATACATACTATACGTCATCAAGTCCCCCAGTCTAGTATGTTCATTGCGTGCGGATATTTTCGCATGCGGTGGATGTCACTAGACTCAAGTTGCCTAAGCGTTTTGTTGTCCCATACCTTTTTCTTTTTTGTTGAGAATTGCCACGTCACCCAGTCCCCCTAGTCTAGTGTATTTACTGAATGCAGATATTGTCGTGTGCGGTAAGTATTTACTAGACTGTAGATTTGACCAGGACGTGTTGTTATCCCATGATTTTTTACGCGTCCTTTTCTTTCCGTGGAAAACGTTCCACGTGACGTGGCCGCTTGGTGACTCTTCGTTTTCTGCTTTGATATGACCTACTATTTCCGGCCAGTGACCTCAGATGGATATTTCTGTTGCGGGTATTCGGTGAATTGCAACCTTGATTTGGAACTTTGGTTGCGCTACTGCTCGGGATCGGTGCCGTTTCACATGTAATCGTGTTACATTCTCTATGTGGTACAGTGGCAGCGGAAGAGTGACAATACCACCTTCCACGGGAATTTAAGCATCTCGTGTCTTTGTTGATGGCACCTGCGCGCATAGCCGATATCCCGAGGCCTCCGATAATGCCATTGTATGCGAGGAGATTTGATCACCATAAATTCCATCCGAGGCCGTCGGAGTGTTTTTCATTCCGATCTTGACTAGCAATCGTATTTGCCCCATAGGCCATATCTTTTCACCCGTAAAACCCGTCGGCTGCCGACCGGCTTAAGCGAGCTAGCGTATTTCGGCCTTGTCTCTTGAAGCAGTGCTCATACATGATGTCTGCAGATGCTCCACCATCAACGTACATGCGGTGGATGTCGTGACCCCCCCCCCCGCACTTATCTCTATGGTGAGTGGTTCTACCACTGCGTTGTCCGCGGTTAAGGTGGGGAAAGAGATTTCGCTTCCTCGAGAAAACTCCTGGCTGACCTTCTGCCTAGTGACCCGCTGCCATGATTGTATGATATAGATTGTGTCGGCCTTGTCATTGGGTGTCTCTTTCTTGCTCCCACTCTTCTGTCTATCCTTTCCTTCCTTGATGTTTTTGACCAGATGGTCCAATCTGCCCTCCTTAACCATTTTGTCAACGAGCTGGCGCAGTTGGACACATTTGTTAGTGGTGTGGCACTTCTGTGCATGGTAGTCACAGTATCCCGGGGCGCCGGTCCTCTGGAGTGCGCATTTGTGGTGGTCTTGGAAAGTTTGCCCCTTCTGTTGCGAGTATTTCCTTTGGAGTCTTGGTCAGCGGGGTGTATTTGTCATTATCCCTTCCGCTTCCCTGAATGCGATAGCTCCTATTACGGTAGCTACTCCGGTCGGTGGATTGTCTCCCAGGTTGTTCCTGTGACCGATAGTTCGAGTAGTTTCTTTAGCTATCCGCTGCGGCGGCTTCTCCTTGGACGAAGGACCGACGTTTCATGAGTTCATCAAAGGTTTCGGGAATCTTGTCGTTCAACCTCTTGATGAGTTATGGGTTATTAATCCCATTCATGAAACCAGAAATCTTTAGCACCGGGGCATGCTTTAACTTGCATGCATTCATCTTTGAAGCGTTCCATGAATGCGCCTAGAGATTCTCCCCGCGCTGCTTTACCACGGAGAGTTCTCAGATTTTTAGCGCACTTCTTCCGCCGAGTAAAGTTTAGGCGAACGCCTTTCTCAATTCCTCAAAGCCATTGATGCTTCTGGCGTGGAAGCTTGCGAACCGGTTCCGTAGCGTTTCCCACCAACGTGGAGTTGAACATGTGGCACCATACGGGTTGTGGCGTTTTCAATTGTAGCGGTGATTCAAAATTTTGAGGTGATCATCACGGATCACTGTTCCGTCATAGGTTTTACATTGGCGGGCATACGCCTCCTTTTGTTCTCTCGAGAAATCAGCGATCGTCGAGTGAACGCATCCATTTTGACGGCGCCCGCAGGAGAGATATATCTTCATCCCCCGGTCATTATCTCCGTTTCGGACTTCCTCGGTTTCAGCTATCCTCGTTGTCAGAGGAATTTCTAGAGGACAATTTTCCTCGCCCGGCTTGCATTGTCCCTCGAGTTTGTGCTCGAAGGGCTTTCACTGGGGAATATCGTTAAGCCGATGCGTCACTGTATTCTGCGGATACCAAGTCTGGTGTGGACACTGTGCACGCCGTTCATCCTCCTCCTCCCTTCCGGATCTTTGTGAGTTGGGCGTCTCATCGTCCTCAACTCTCTTCCCAATTACGTTAAACACAGGGGGTCGGGTTGTCTCTACCGCTTCTCCCCTCGGGCGGTGGGGAGGTTTCGTACTCCGAGTCAAAACTGAGTCGGGCTTGTAGGCTTCGACTCGACCTCTTTCTAGCTTCCTCTTGCATGAGAGCGGCCAAGGTTTCTTAATTTTGGGATACGAAATCCTTTGGTGTTACTTCCGGTGCGACCCCTTCTAGAGCGAGGGTATTCACTTCTACCGCTGTGCCCTTGTTTCTGTCCGGTGCATCTGGTGCCTTTGTCAGGTCAATCTCTAGCACCGATTGAAGGGGAGTGTTAAGAACAGTACGCAGTGGTTCTACTGCGCTGGTGGTGGTTGTAGTGGCCTGGGTTGTCCCCGAGAGCGGTTCCACCAGAGGGAAGACCAAGTACTGGCCTGATCCCTTGTTTTTAGCAGTACTGGTTGTCCCAGGAGTCTACTTGGAAGCTGAACCGATGTGCGGCTTCTTTCCGGTAAGATCTGTTTGCGATCGCTGATTTCCATGCTTCGTCATTCTAGTTTTAGTTCTTAGTGAATGGTCCCACGGATGGCGCCACTTGTTGATACAAAAGTTGGGCGTTCCTTGTTCAGGGCTCCGGCTCTCGTATCAATTGCTGATTGTTGCTTGAGACCTGCGCACTAAGAAACAGAAAACACCGTTAGGCTTATCGTGGGATTGTCTCCCACGATTATCCTCCGGCGTGAGAGTAAGTTATCGGTTTAGGGTTAAAGGAGAGTTAGGGTTTGTAGATCGTACCTTTAACGAGGGATGGGATTCCCTTTATATACACACGGAATCCTTGTTGGTTCCGTGTTCCTCAACCTTCGGCGTATCCCGCCTAAGTCGGTTGGGGAATGATTATCTCCATAATTAGGAGATATCCGATATCTATTCCGTGAATAGCTTTGGGTTTGGGCCTTCATGAGCCCAAACGTCTACCGGCTTAGCCCAGTTCGTACTGGGCTAAGTTAATGTTGGACTGTAGTTGGGTTCGTGACCCGGATATAGACTATACGTCATCAGTAAGCATCCGTTTGGAGACTTATCTACTATAGCTGTTGATAAATAAAATACATCAAAGGGTGGTTGGTTGGGTGTAATTGTATGGTGTTTTATGTTCTTTACCATTTTTATAATAGTCTTCGACATTTTATTACATGGAAATTGAAAAATGAGAACTAAAGTCGATGTAGATAATCTAAGTCATCATGCATCATCTTCATGTATTATCCTCACGTACGACCTACAATTATACAACCAACAAACATATATAAGATATCAAAACCTACTTAAATTTTAATAATCTTGTACTGGAAAATGAGTATCTAATTGTTGATTTTTTTTAGTAATCTTGTACTTGGAAAATGGATATAAATTTTGTTCTCGAAAATGGATTATGGCGTGACTTTTCATGTATGGTCTCGCTACTGAGCACATAGAGCTTGTTTTGTTAATCTCTTAACATTGTTATACTCAATCATACACAAAGTTTCATTCGAACTGATCCAAATGTCCATTGACGCCCGTGTAATTAAGATATGTGATAAGTGATAACTATGGTACAACACAGGTGATTCGAGCCCCTCTTGGTTGCCTACAGTTCTATAGAAGATATCAAGGGCCCGAGTGGTAACTTTAGACCAAAAAAACTTACTTTACATTACGAACGACACTCAATTAACTTCATGGCATGTAATTCAAGAAACACAAAAACTTGCACTATTGCCAAACTTTTCCTTCACCACAATCAAAAAAAAATGTGAGAGTAAACCCATTTTACTACTAGATTGTGTCGTTACTTAATAACCGTATTTAAACTTTAAGATTAATTATTAAAATAGATTCAAAATACAAACGTTCTATCATGCATTTGATAAAAACCATTTCAAAATACATCCCACATAGGTTACATAATCTTCCTTGTTCATATACTGTAGTGTATCGAGACCTTACTTGTCAAGACTGCTACTAAGTTTTCAGATGCATGGTTAATGAAGTTTATATATAAAGCACAAAAAGATAAAAACTTCGTGAAACTATGTCTCGGAAAAATTAATATAGGTCCTTAACCTTTTAGTATCTATTTTCAATTATATAAAACTTTTACTCAAAACATTTTATCTACAAAGATTGTGATATGTTTGTGTAACTAAAAATTTAGTGCAATAATGTATTATGTCTATATATAGCCAAACAAAATCGTAAATGTTGAACAAATCCGCAACAAACCTGAAGATGTCAAACGAAGAAGCAAAAAAAACTACAAGGCTATCAACTAAAGTATAAACAATTTGCACACGGTATAGCCACTCAAGTATGCCTTTATTGATAGCCAACAAAGCTTTACAACCACAATAATTATGTCATCATCCTCAATTTCGACTGACTAATAACAATTATTATCAATTGCAAAATAATTCAGTTGTAAGAAAAAGAAAGAAAGTACATTGATATATCATCACAAAGATGAAGAATTATGGATCTTGCAAAGTTGCAAGACTATGTAGGAGTTGTTAGTACAATTTATGTGATGGTCTTGTACTAATTTAAGTAGTTTGAATGAGATCCCTCCACAAGAAAGGTAAACCGTTAGTCTTATCGTGGGGACGGACCCCACGATTAGACTTCGGCGTGAGAGTAAGTACACATTCTTGAAAGAGAAAGTAAGAGCATGCGTGTGTAATTATGAGAGAGAAAGTTGTACCTTGTATCACTACTACAAAACAAGGCTTTTAGACCTCCCTTTTTAGACCCTTTACAAAAAATACAGGTCTATTTAAGCAATTAGGCCCGCCAAAACTTATATAGATGGGTTTAAATGGTTAACACCGGTCTATATATTAAAAAGTTATTTAGACCGGGTTGTATTACTTGAACGGGTCTTGATAATTAGCCTAATAGACCTGCTGCTAAAAACACCGGCCCAAATAACTTTCCTTTACACTTTTGTTTTAGGCGGCTAAATGAAACTTCAACTTTTTCACATGCCGCTAAACTCAAAACCCTCCCAAAGCTCCTCACATTCAAAGATTGTAACTTCCTATCCACAAGTTTAGCTCGAATACATCAAGAATCAGGTATGCAACACGATTAATTAAGAGATCCTAATTAGGGATCTTCCCACCACGAATCCTAAACTTTGATTTTGTCAAATTAGTTTTTAGTTTATGCTTATTTATGTTTTTTGGTTGCTTAATCTTATAGTACATGTTATGAATTAAGATATATTGGGAAAATAGCTTCTTAGGGTTTCTTGAGAACTGAGGTTGTTTGGTTTAGCTTTTATTATTTATAAAGTTTTAATATTCTAATTCTTTTGAGATGTTTTGTTAGATGCATGTTTTGTAGAGATTTTTGGTTTTTTGCTTTTCCAAATGATATAATTGAATAGATATATTTGAAGTTTTTATATAACTCTTTTACCCAAGTTATTCATTGACAGCAATGCTTTTTTCCATAGTTTTTTTGAGTTCTTGTTATCTCTTTTTGTGTGCTTATTGAAAGGATATAGTGGGTGAATTAATAGTGGAAGCACATAACATGGAAAACAAGGTAAAAAAATCTTAGACCCATTAAATTGGGGTTTCTTGAGTTGCAAATCTGTTTCCTTCTTGTGGTTAATACGTGATTAAGGGGTTTAATCCCCAATTTAGGTAATTCATATTCTTTTCGGTTTCTTCTTCTATATAACTTTTATAATCATTCAAACCTTAGGCTTGTTTGTAACCCCTTAATCGAAGCACTTTGATTACGATTTGAAGCTGGTGTTTACTTATTCTTCTAAATATATGTCACTAACTTCTAAAATGCAAGCTGTGGTGATATTCAAAATTATAAGTGCAGGGGTCTTTGTGATGTGGGAATATTTGACAGAACACGATTTATTGGTTCGCCTACTGCCCACTATTATCTCATCAAAACACAACATAGTTTTAAGCATGTGAAAATACGTCTAACTTGATGGGTTCGTGAAGTTGTTTGGCTCATTTGAAATGCACATCAGCTAACTAGCTAAGCATTACAACTATTTTGTCATATTATACAAACCATTGTGGCTACTGATATATTACATATTCTTGTGCTACATAAATTTTTTTCCTAATATAACTATACTTTTATACGACAAAAAAGTATAATAATGTTAAGATAAAAGAATTTATATGACTCATTAACAATGAAAAGTCATTAGTTTCATTCTCGGGTCATACCAAACACATGAGTCGATTCCGTAGACAGTTCCATCAATTTATTCCCTACTCTTCCCAAACAGTGTAATTCCTTCTTTTTTCTTCGACCCATTCTCTTTCTTTGCTATTTCATTCTCTACAACCATTCCATTCTATGTCATTCAATCGTACCAAACGTGCCCTAAGTGATTGATGTTGTTGAGGTAAAGTTGTAAAGAAGACTTACGAGCTCGTCTAAACCATGGGCTTATGAGTTATAATAATAATAATAATATAGGGGCTCTTTGGGTTGCTCATTGAAACTGCTTATGATGATAGCAATTGGGATGTTTGCGATTTCTAGTTGAAGCGGCTTATAATATACTTATATAGGGGCTGTTCTGCGTTGCTTATTGATGGGACTTAAGTATTGGTATAGTATTTACAGGTTATATCTTCTTCACAGGACTTAAGTATTGAATAAGAAAATATCATGGTGGCGGATACATGAAGCATAAACTTATTCTAAAAATGGTTTGTTGCAAGGACAAGAAAAGATGTCAAAGTCTGATTCTTCTTTTGCTGTATTTATAGAGGATGAGGAGGTATCAATCGTGTTCATTAGTTTCATAATTTTTTACGTATGGTTGAAATTACCATCTGGGCCATCTCTACTTTGTTCTCTATATTTGTGTGACCTATGATGGAAGAAGTATGGGTTTCTTATCATAAACATTATTAGGATAATGTTAAAAGTTTTAGCATTTTATTCGTTTAATATTTAATGTTGTGTATACGGAATGCAACAGGCTGAGGTGAATGTAAAGATCAAGAAAGCATACTATTCGCCTGGTATCATTGAAGGAAACCCATGCCTTGAGTACATCAAATACATTATATTCCCTTGCTTTAATGAGCTGAAGGTCAAAAGGAAAGAGAAAAACGGTGGTGCAAAGTGAGTTTTTTTTTGTCCAAACTTAAATAGGCTTCTTTCCTTTTTGCAACTTAAATTTTGACTAGTTGTTCTTCATGGATCACGTAGTTGGTTACCCGATAATTCCATTTAAAAACAGGGTCTTTTCCAATTAAATTTGAATTCAGTATTTACTAATTGTATCGATGTGGTAAGTGGTGGATTGGTACTTACTAATTGCATTGGTTATGATTATTGCTTGTTTACGTATGGAGATTGTGAGCCAACAGATTGAAAGTTTGTTTATTATCTTATACCTGTAACATATAGTTATTAATGTGCATAACATTTGTGATTAACAATTACATAGCATAGAGACATTGCATAATGAACCATTGATTTTCGCTATATTAGTGTCAAAGCTAACTATTTCTGTTTTTGGCCATTGAAGAAAACTGAATTGATTATATAAATGACAGGGATTGATGACAGTAGCATCGAGGAGGTGTCGTATTCATTATGATGTTTTAGATTTCAGGGACTTACAATGATACGAAGTGTCCAGTCACTCATGAAGTCATGATGTATTTAGTCGTATCCTAGCTGGTTCATGACGTAATGCCAAGATGCGTACTGTGTTATAACTTGCAGGACTAGCATACATGAAGAATATAAAGATTGTTGGCATTAGAGTTATAATATTTAGGTTTGTTATATGATTGCATCTGAAGATTTAGGTACAAGGGATATTTGAAGTTGCATATAGGGAATGTTTTACTTATTTAAAACTGTTGGGATATTTGAGATTGCTTATTGAGAGTACTTGTTAGTGATTGTTTTGGGTTTGCTTATAGAAATTGTAGCTTATAAAGGCTGTTTGGGACTGCTTGATTAAACTGCTTATCCAGGAAACGGGACTATTCAAGATTGTCTATCGAAACTTTTGCTTTTTTATTAAGGGGTTGGGAATTGCTTATTGAAACTGCTTATAGCCTTATAAGTAGTTTCAATAAACAATCTCAAACCACCCCTTAATAATAGCAGCAGCTTCAATATTCAGTCACAACAGTCTAATTCCTTCAATAAGCAGTTCAATTAAGCAATCTCAAACAGCCAATATTATTTTTTTTGAAAAATTGTATAAAGACCGGTTATAATGGTATTAACCTGTCTAATAGCCTCCTTTTAGACCGGTGCTTCAACCGGTCTATATTATTATATCAACCGGTCTAAATAACCCTCTTTTAGACCGGTGCATCAACCGGTCTAAATGATAACAAGCTTTTAGACCTCCCCTCATTTAGACCTCTTAGGCAACTGGTCTAAAAGCCTTGTACAACTGGTCTAAAAGGTCATTTTTGTGGTAGTGAATGGGGATTAGAGCCCCCTTTTATAGGCGAGGTTTGCCGATGGGGCTTCCTAGATTCTCGCATATAGTGGTTAGTTGCCGGAGCCGGACCCTTGGAGGACAGGAGTTCCGTGTTAATCGTGGATGCGGACGTAAGGGGTCTAACGGTTGAAGTTTCAACCCGTTATGTGCCTTACGCGCATCTCAAGGCCCGGACCAAAACCAATTTAGCCATTGGGCTTACTGTAGGCCCAGGATTTGTAATCATTGGGCTTGAGCCCATTATGTGTGTAGTGTGTATTGGGCCTAGTGGGCATGTAATACATACTATACGTCATCAAGTCCCCCAGTCTAGTATGTTCATTGCGTGCGGATATTTTCGCATGCGGTGGATGTCACTAGACTCAAGTTGCCTAAGCGTTTTGTTGTCCCATACCTTTTTCTTTTTTGTTGAGAATTGCCACGTCACCCAGTCCCCCTAGTCTAGTGTATTTACTGAATGCAGATATTGTCGTGTGCGGTAAGTATTTACTAGACTGTAGATTTGACCAGGACGTGTTGTTATCCCATGATTTTTTACGCGTCCTTTTCTTTCCGTGGAAAACGTTCCACGTGACGTGGCCGCTTGGTGACTCTTCGTTTTCTGCTTTGATATGACCTACTATTTCACGCGCCTTTTTTTAATTTTTGATATTGGCCGTTCGTTCCGTCTTTCTTTTGCACGTGTCATCATCCGGTTCTAGGTTTTCCCTTATTATAAATATTGCTCCATCTTCTACCATCGCCGTTTGTTACTTCTCTTTGGGAAAAAGAAAAAAGTAAAAATTTTTCCTCATAGGTCTGCCCTTTATCCACTCGCTATGGCTTTGATTGTTGATATAAAATGTAATACTCCTCCATGGATGTTTGTCTCCTTCCTTACGACTTACAATATTCCACCGGAGGTGCATCCAGAGCTTCTTGACCGCAAGTGTACGATGCATGAGTGCCCTTCTGGGAAGATTGGCTTATATACAGGCTTTTTTTATCTGTTTTCCTTGTTGACTTAATTAGGTATTATCGTATTAATATTTGTCAACTATCGGTTCTCGGCGCGTGCAAAGTTTCTCACTTTGAGATCTTGTGTCATGCCCTTAACATTACTTCCATTGTTGCTCTGTTTCGTTGCTTTTATGTTAACTCAAATTTTAGGGGGTGGTTTTCTTTTAGTAAACGCGATGGTGTGCCTGCCCTTTGCACTAAGACTCTTGATTCTGTCAAGAATTGGAATGACCGATTTTTCTGGTTTGATGCCTTTGCCTGTCCTGTCTTGTTCCAGTGGCATTCTAGGAAGAACGTCCTTAAAGATCCGCTCCTCGCCCGACGAGTATAATGTTGACCATTTTACTGCTCTTGCTGCCAGTCCTTATCCCTTCCGAGCGTTCCCTGAGCCCTTTCTTTGTTGGGTTGGTTTGAGTCGTTATTATACTTTAGGTGAGGATGTGTACCCTGAGTTTCTTCGTGACAATCGAACTAGTGAGTTTCATTTGCGCTGCCTCTTTTTTCTAACAAATATACTTTTCTTTGTGCAGTGATGAGTTTCATTTGCAATTGGACTTTAGTAACGAACAAGTAACCAATACAAAACCCGAGTATCAAAGATAGATACCTCAATGAGTATCACACACAAACCCGATAACGTATACGTTCGATATAGAAGCTAGTCGAGAACGTAAACAACCCAATCAACCTTTGACAACTTGAATATAATATGTACAAGAAAACCTTTCAAACAAATTTGTCACTTTCCTGCCAAAGATATTACTGTACGAAAACAGTAAACAAAACAAGAAAACAGCTTTCTCTCTTTTGCCCGATATCGGATGAAACTATCTGATATCCTTTACAGGTTCTGTCCGAGATAATCACCATGACCAGAAACAATTATACCACTTTGCTGCTACATGTCAACAGGGAATTTAGGAGCAGTAAACCTTCAAGTAATCACCACCTAAACACTTGGAACTTAGCAAGTTTTTTGAATCAAGTAAACTTAACAAAAACCCTAAACGACTTAGAAGAAAGTCGACTAGGATTTTGGCAGAAACTTGGATCGGTTTTGGAGAGGATTTAGGGTATAATTATTCGTACCTGTTTTGAGGAGAGATTGTCTGTTTATATACCAAAGAAACTGACTTCCAACATGGAAACAGTAGATTGGTCGACAAGCTTGAAACCCAAGCCAAAGCCCATGCAATCTTTTTCCCTCCTTATGCCCGATCAGTGAGTTATCAAGGCCCAAGGCAAAATCTCAAATCGTCCCATGTCATGTCCAAAAACAGCCCATAGTTGGAATTAATGATCGGGTCAAGCTACATCATATCGGGTATATAATTATTCAAGTTATATATTACGTTCTACATGTATACTCGTGTTTATCGTGTGTGCCCCCATCGGCTCACACACTCTTAGCCGTTTAAGTGTGTTTACAACTCCCACAAACCAACACATTCTAGAGTTCAATCATGCAAAAGTTACACCATTGGTGATTTAAGCCCTCTTTGTTACCTACATTTCTGGTTAAGATATCTAGAGAGTACCATTCAAACTGAGGTCTTTTAACAGTTATGGGGATCAACCATGTAGTGTGTTTGAGGCTTTGTACTTTTTGCGATTACCTATAATGCTTTACCTTTCACCAAATTTTTTATGTTTTATTTTAAAAAAGGATATAAAATAAACTAAATTAGATAGCATAAACTAACCATGCAAACCCTTAAAAATACACATACAAACACTTCCACATTAGAGAAAAAAAAAAAAAAAAAAAAGGCCATGAAACCTTTAGGAAAACACAAAACGTATAGCTAGTCAATAAAAGAAAAACTCAAATGATAGTCAATAAAAGAACAATTCAAATAATAGTTAATAAAAGGCCAGGAAAACACAAAATTATAGGCTACTATTGACTTTTTAAGTCATCATTTTGCAATTTTGACCTTATATATTTTTATTTTGTTATATAATACTAAATAAAAATTATACCAATGGAAAACACTTTTAAAACTTTTCATATATTTTGTATCAAGTAATATATAACACAAATAAATATGTTTAAATCAAAGTCAAAAACTAAAAATTTCAAAAATTAATAATAGACTATACTACCTCCTTCCCAAAATTTAAGTCCATTTGGACGTTTTGAATTCAACCTTAAATATTTTTTTTTATAATACTTGATGCAAAATATATGAATGTATTGTGTTTTAAATGTATTTTTATTGATATAATTTTTATCAAGTATTATATAACACAAACAAAAATATTTAGAATCAAAGTTTGATTTAAAAAGTCAATACGAACTTAAATTTTGGGACGGATGGAGTAATTATTAGACGGAAGGGAGTATCTATATCTATAGTACTTATAATGCATGGATGACCTTCTCTCTTATTAAAATTTTAAGATTTCCTAATATAGATTTTGAACAAATACAAGTAAAGAAGCATCATTTACAAGTAGAAGAACAAATACAACTAAAAAAATACTATTGAACACATACAATTAATACGCAATTAAATTTACCCTTCACTAAAATATATAACTATTTAAGTACAATGTACAACCTAATTAAGCTTACAAAACAAAAATCTAAAATCCATCATCCCAAAACATAAATCTTCTATCCAGCAACCATATTAAGATAGCTTAGTTCATTATAAGAGAATCGGGTGTCACAACGAGTGAGTTCGCCGAATCCAATGTGGCATGGGTTTCAGCGCCGCGACATCCTCGCCGTGACACCAAAGAAGCTCGTTGAATCCACACTCGCCGGTTCCTCGGCGTAGAAACAACAAAAATAATTGTTTTTTGTTTTTGTTTTAATTTAGTCACATTTGACCTTAAAATCGTTTCTGATTTGGTGGGTGATTTCTTGTATAATTGCTTTTACGTTTCATTTTCATCAACACATGCTTGTAATCAGTGTGAAGGATTCATAGTAGAAAAAAGGTTGTTGAGAAAAGACAGAGGCGACTAAAAGAGATAATATTATTTACCCTAAAATTGTTTCATCAACACATGCTTGTATATGTGTTTATACATGCAACCCTAAAATTTAGTTGTAGTTTTAGTTAAGCCCAATAATGGCCTGGTAATATTGTTTACCCTCTTTTGAAATATAATATATTAAGTTAATTTAATGACGAAGAACGTTTCGTAATGTATTTTTTTATGAAATGGTAATGTCATCCTCGCCGTTTTGGTTCTCGCCGGGGAAGTGACGAAGAAAACGACAAACAAATTTTTAAAACTACCCCCTTTTGTGTGTTGTGTATGTTTGAGGTTGAAGCTAAGGAAGACGATTTCGTAATGTATTTTTTTATGAAATGGTAATGTCGAATAACATCACATTGCCAGAAAATTTAGTTACAAGGTACCCGCCGCTGCATCGCGCGGGTACCCTGCTAGTATTATATAAATCTTGGACTGGTACATCTATTTAAGATCTTAGCCCATACAATAATAAAGAAGCCAATAAGAGATCCATATTGGATAGGTTTCTTTCATTATAAAGTTTTGTCTATATAAGTGGAGCAGGAAATTTTCTAACAGATGGGGATGATCAATGATGGTAATCGGTTAGCTAACCACTATTAATCCAAAAGGTCTACGGTTCGATTCTCGATAAGCAATTTTCTCTAACTTTTTAAGCTAGTTCTATTATTTGCTCAAAAGTAAATTCTTATAAAATACTTAAATTCATTTATTCATATTTTCAAATCATTTTGCCTATCTTGTTTTCATTTAATTTTTCTTTTCATAAATAGTTACATTTTGTTGAATTTAATTTTATTATAGGTTTTGCTAATGACAATCCTTTGTTGTTAATAATTTGATTTTATTACATATTAACTAATGAATCATTCTTATTAGATATTATTTTGAGTAAACTACACCATTCGTCCTTGTGTAATACGTTGACCATCAAGTTTCGTCCTTTGAACAAAAAAATTGCACTGTCGGTCCTTAACTGCGAAACGTTAGTCATCGTTGGTCCCTCACCCTAACTGGTTGGACTAACGGGCGTTAAGCCTTGTTAAGTGGAGGGTATATTTGTCTTTTCCCACCCACTATTAATTATTTCATCTACACTTCATTTCAATCTCATACCCCGAAACAAAAAAACACACACCAACACACACCAACTGCAACCTTGAATAACACAAAAATGGTGGTACCCATGGGGTATGTAATACGAGAATCACAAGTTGAGTTTGATCCAAATGTAGCTTATGGTAAGTTATCTTATTTTTTGCAAGTTTTTGTTTATCCAAAGTCTTGTAAATGATACTCTGTTTTTGTTGGGTTAATTTGATCCAACATTGAATAAACCCTAATAAACCCTAATCGTAATTTTTTTTCAGCTGCCATACGTACTGCGTTTTCAATAAGGGTGCATTATGGAGGCTCTTTCACTGTAGCACCTGATAGGAGGTACATTAATGGCTTTTCAAAGATTGTAGATGAGTTAGACTCTGATGAGTTTTCTGTGCATGAGATGGATGCCATTGTAGAAGAGTTAGGTAATGATGGCCATAAAGTAATATTTTATCATTTTCTTAAACCTGGTGGTGATTTAGATAGTGGCCTACAACCTTTAGCCAGTGACCAAGATGTTCTTTTTTGGCAAAATATGTTGAAGAAGGTCACAAATTCATTGAAATATATGTTGAGCATGAAAGAACAATGGCTGACCTTTATTTTACTCGAGCAGTGAAAAACAAAGGGGTTTTGATAGAAGAGTTAGATGAACCAAGTTTGTCCAAAGTAGGTATTACACCAGTTGTTAGGAAATGCATTAGAGATGAGAATGCAGGCAATGTAGGTACACAAAGTAGTGTCAATGTTGGTCAAGGTAGTGGTGTCACTAAAGATGTAGGTGAAGGTAGTGTTTGCTAAGGTTGTACCTAGTCAGGGAGATAGTCAATTTGTGAATGATTTTTATTCTTCTTATGACCCTTATGAAGCTTCACAAGACCTAAACCTTGATCCTTTTGCTGATTTAGATGATATGTTAGAACATGGACCTGAAAATGTTGATTTAGATCTAAATAGTATGGAAAATGTTACATTAGATGTTGATAATATGGATGATGTAGAGAATGAAACCTGTGTTTCTAGTGAGGATAGTGAAGGGAATCAGGACTCAGATTCTAGTGATGATGATAGCCAGGATAGTGATTACATTATGGATGAAGAAAACTATGTTCTAGAGGTTGATGTTGACATGGAAGACTTTCGTTGCAACATTGATGAAACTGTTGAGTTCATGGGATGTAGGAATAGAGATGAAATATCTGATAATGAAGAAGCACAAGAGGATATAGAAGTTATGGATAATGATTATTTTGAGAGTGCTTCAGATGAAGAAAATGAACTTGATAGGTTGAGAAAAAGGAAGTTGAAACAGATTAGGAAACAGGCACATGCTTCAACCCAAGTGTACAAGACATACTTTTATGTGGGACAGAACTTTGGAAACAAGGAACAAGTAAAAGACCTAGTTAAGGAGCATTCAATTGAAACAAGGAGGGAACTTAGGATGGAAAAAATGATAAGGAAAGAGTGAGGGTTGTCTGCAGGGGTATTATACCAACTTTGCCCACATGTGAAGCTGGTCGGTAATGGGCCCGATAATGGGCCAGATAATGGGTCTGAGTCAGTTAATGCTAGTCCATCAAAAAAGGCAAAAGAGAGAATAATAAATGGTAGAAAACCTAAAACTAGGAAAGAGGATGATGCCAATAAATGTCCCTGGTGTTGCTAGTATCCAAAATAAAAAAAAGTGATACATGGCAGGTGAAAACTCATAGATCTATTCATAAGTGCTTACAATCCAGAAACAATTTGTATGCCACATCAAAATGGTTTGCTAAAGAACTTGTTGAGCAACTCCAATCAAACTCTAACATACCGAGCTGTGCAAGAGCAATTACAAAGGAAGCATGAGTTAGCTGTTTCAGAACAAAAAGCATTCAGAGCAAAGGCAGAGGCTGAAAAGAAAGTTAGAGGTGATTATCCTCATCAATATAAGATGCTCAGAAGTTATGCATTAGAGTTGATGGAAGCCAATCCAAACACAACTGTGAAGATTCAGGTGCAAGCTGAGGCAGATCATACATGTCCAACAAGGGTTTCTAAAAGAATATATGTGTGCTTAGGGCCTTTAAAAGAAGGATTCAAGGCTGGATTGAGAGAAATACGTGGACTAGATGGGACATTCATGAAGGGTCCATTCCCTGGTCAATTACTTACTGCTGTAAGTGTTGACTCAAATAATGGGATTTACCCTTTGGCATATGGGATTGTGGAGACTAAAAACACAGATTCTTGGACATGGTTTCTTTCACAATTGGGAGATGACTTGGACCTTTATAGAAATTCCAATTTCACATTTATTAGTGACAGACAGAAGGTATGAGTCTTTTTTCACATTTAATGCTTTTTATATGATGTAAATTATCTGTTTTAACATATGTCTGATTATTTGTGGTAGGGTCTTATTCCTGCACTTGCAAAGTTGTTTCCCTGTGCTGAGCACAGATTTTGTGTCAAGCACATTCATGAAAATATGAAGCTGCAATGGAGTGGTGCAGCTTACAAAGACATGCTATGGAAATGTGCCACAGCAACAACAGTGCCAGAGTTTCAGCTAGCAATGGATTCATTGACTGCACAAATGTAGAAAAAGTCTTGCATTGATTCATTGACTGCCACAATGTAGAAAAAGTGAGACAATGCAATAGTAAAATTCATAAAAGTGATTCAATAGTAAAATTCAGTGTAGAACAATGAATTGCAATAATGCTACAAAGTCCAAATGTATAATAGTAAATTGCATAAAAGTGACTGCCCAGATGTTTAACTTAAATTTGAATTTTTAATAGGGAGAGTTAAGACAGATGTACTGGTGAACAATATGTGTGAAGTTTTTAATGGAAAGCTTGTTGGTGGTAGAGATAAGGCAATCATTTCAACATTAGAGTTTGCAAGGTCTTATCTAATGAAAAGAATAGTTAATGTCAATAAAATGATTGAAAGATGTGATGGTCCACTCACACCTACTGCTACAAAGATTTTGAAGTTGAACTGTGATGAAGCAAGTAAGTATACAGTTACTTGGGGAGGAGGTATATATTATGAGGTAAGTGGTCCATGGAATGATCAGTGTGTGGTGAATGTGGAACAAAGGACATGTACCTGTAGAAAGTGGGAGTTAACTGGGATCCCTTGTAAACATGCCATTGCAACAAACTGGAATATGGCACTTAACAATCAATCAGTAGGATTACCAGAGGAATGGGTACATCCATGTTATTTGTATGTAATAACTTTTTTTGATTGATGCATTAGTTCATTTACATTTCCTGAATTCAGTAGGATTATTAATGCATTTCCATTTAATAGGCTGGATACATGGAAGAAGGTTTACTCATACAAGGTCAACCCAATCAGAGGTCCAGTTCATTGGCCTAAGTGTAATGTACCAACAACTCTGCTACCACCAAAACATCAACCACATGTTGGAAGACCAAGAAAGCAAAGGAGGAAGTCTAGGGCAGAGGTTGATGTGGTGCATATGACCAAGCATGGCAAGCTGACAAGGATACTCAAAATTGTGACATGTGACAAGTGTGGAAACAGAGGTCACAACTCAAGGAGTTGCACTGGACCAAGAAAATCAAATTCAAAGGGAGGTGGTAAGAAGAGGAAAACTAGAAGTGCTTTTGGGGAAGATGACAACTCTGCAACAAGACCTAGTGATGGTGATAAAGGTAAAGGAATTGCAGTTGATGATGGAAACAAGAAGAAATATCAACCAAGGAAGAAAGTTGTTGTTCTTGGTTGATAGTTGTGTCTTTTTATTTCTGAATTAAGACTACTAATATGTATTTGGAAATGGTCTTTTAGGATTATCACTTTGTATTTGGTCTGGAAAACTGTCGTTGCAGTATGGGTATTTGGTCTGCATAACTTTGATGTACTAGGCCTATTTTGTATGATCATGTCTTGATGTACTAGGGCTACTTTGTATTTGGTCTGCAAAAATGTGACTTTTACTTGTGTGAAGTTTTAACTTACTTGCTTGTCTATCTGGGTCAATTTCATAAATGGTAATGGGTCAATTTGAGTTTGGTATCTGGTTTCCATTTGACTGGGTCTGGTAATGGGTGAATTTGGGTTTGGTAATTGGTTCCATTTGACTTAATTAGTAATGGGTGAATTTGGGTTTGGTAATTGGTTCCATTTGACTTAATTAGTAATGGGTGAATTTGGGTTTGGTAATTGGTTCCATTTGACTTAATTAGTAATGGGTCAATTTGGGTTTGGTATTTGGTTCCATTTGACTTAATTAGTAATGGGTTAATTTGGGTTTAGTAATGGGTACAATTTAAACACTTTTTGGTATTTCATTGAACACAAAAAGACTTTTACAAGTGACTTTTACTTGTTTCAATATCATTCACCACAAAAATAACAAATTCAACCCAAAATGTTAACCAACAACTGCCTTTCATTCATAGAACCACAAAAGTGGTATGCCTTTACAATCAACTAACTTCCACAAAAGATCTAAATTGACAGTTAACACCTAAACACCACAAACGAACCAAACTTAAAATCTAACGTAAGTCAACAAATTGTAAACAACACACATCAACACAAAAGACCAAGAAACATAAAGATACTTCTTCATCCTTGCTCTTTGTTCCTGCAACTCTTGAATTTGTCCTCGATAGTTGTTCAGTGATCTCAATAGTCTGGGTATTATGTTAACAGATCGACCACACATTGGGGGATCCACCCAATCAAGGAAAGGGCAATCTGATGCCTATTAAGAAGATTAAACAATAACAGTAAGTTAATAACATCATGAAAGAGATCAACCATGTTCTTCCTCACAAAATCAAATGATGCGCACCATATCAGGGCAACCATAAACCTTCGTCCTGGGTTGATGTTGGTCCATGATGTTCTCACCACTGCTCGTCTTCCACAGTGACAATTCACCATTTTTGTGTTTTCAATTATTGTGAATAGAATTGTAAATGGAAGAAAGAAAGAAAAATGAAAATTTAGGTGGGATGGGATGCTTATATATGGTGGGAACTGAGAAAGAAAGAAGCGGGAAATATCTTTAGGGTGGGAAAAGTGGTGTGGGTGGGAAAAGACAAATATACCCTCCACTTAACAAGGCTTAACGCCCGTTAGTCCAACCAGTTAGGGTGAGGGACCAACGATGACTAACGTTTCGCAGTTAAGGACCGACGGTGCAATTTTTTTGGTCAAAGGACGAAACTTGATGGTCAACGTATTACACAAGGACGAATGGTGTAGTTTACTCTATTATTTTTGATGAGTGTGAATAAAATCCTTAAAAAATAAAAACCTGAATACACAACAAGTACTTCATTCTCATTGGACGAGCTAGTTTCTTACAACTAATTGTAGTAAAATAACATTGTTTATTAGCCGAGTGACAAGCTTCTAAATTTTCCCCATTGATAACATGTAGCATAAGTCAACATGTAGGTATGTACGTTAATTAGTATGCATTTGATAAAATCATTTCAACCATCTTACATCCCACATAGGTTAAAAGAAGTAAAATATTTCTTGTTTATATAATATAGTGTATGGGTACCATACATGTTGAGATTTGTGTTATGTTTTCAAGTACATGTTTAATGAAGTTAATAGATTAATCCAAACGCAAAGAAATAAAATAAGAAAAGATCAGTCATGAGTTGCGAAAATTTAATAGCTTTTTGTTCATGCTTCAACTAGAGGGTTGTGGCATTCAAAAAAGTTGTACGAGTTTAGAGTTTTCTTGCCTGAAACTTTTGAAGAAATATTTACCAACTTTTACCTCTATTTTTTTTTGGGTAAAAAAAATATACCCGGTGAATATATTAAATGAATAAAATGAGTTTAGCTACATGGAAGTTCGACCTAAAAATAAAACTATATACTTTGAAAATGCTCAAAGTATAACAACCAAATTATAGCCATAATCTAGAGGACGGCTTCCACGCAAAACCACAATTAAATCATCGTTCTTAATGTCAATTTACCAAGCAACATTCGGAGAGTTTCTTTGAATATGTGATAATGTCATCAATAATAACTTATAGAACCGAGGATTATTAACAAGAATCCGAAGTACTCATGACTCAAAATTTCCTTGCCAAACTACATGAAAAAAATGAAAATTTAACACTAACCGTATTTCAGGGTACCAGGGAACCAGGTCATTTCGCCGCGGGTGTTCATTTCAACCCATACACATTTCATCACTCGAGCGGAGCTTATCTAACCCCTGTCGTATATTGCCATATTAATTTGCAGTGACATGTAACCAACATGACTTAAGGTGTGGCCTCATGTAACGTCTCAATTGATCAATCACATATGAGTTTGGTCCTTTAGAGTCGTATCACTGTACTAGTCAATCATGCACAAAGTTCCATTTAAATTAATCCGGATGTCCATTCCAATCCATGTGACTAAGAAATGAGGTAACTCTGTAACAACATTGGTGACTCAGAGCCCTCAACATTTCTAGAGACGATATCAAGAGACTCTGACGTTTATGTACCCTATCACATGTATAACTCTTTCGTTCATTTGATACTAACGAAAAAAGTGAATTATCAAATTATCCAGCCCTCACAAGTCATACCACAAAACCGACCAAAACTGATTGTGTTAGAGTCCGAGTCAGGTAAGAATGCCCTTGTTGAAGATATAAGCATTATCTCAAAGTGTCAAGAAGTAGAAGGGCTAAAGTTGTATTATTCAGAAGTTCAAGGTTCTTATGTGGAAGTCCAATTCTAGCAACTATATAAGGTCAAGTCAAGAGCTGAAGACTTCATTCTTCCAAATCGTTTGTGTGAAATATCTCTCTTCTCTCTATCTTGTTCCCTAAGTAGAAGAGAAACCCTAGTTTGTGTATACTTTTTATCTGTTCTTTCTTTGTATTGTAAACTACTATACTTTAGCATTTGATTAATAATAAGAGTGAGCCAAGGGGTGGTTGGCTGGGTTCACTATCAAATCTGGTTGTTTGTGTGAAATTACTTTGGTTTTATACGTTTCTACATGGTATCAGAGCCATGTTGCTCTATACCAAAGTGATTTTAAAAAGATTGTAAAGCTTTTGTTAAACTAGGGTTTCTCAAAATTTGGGGGTTTTGATCTATTGGTCTAGATCTTGTGAGTCTGAGTATAGATATTGGTTTTTTGATATCAGTTCTTTAAGATCTGAAGGGTAATTGTAAATTCTAAAAAATTAGGGTTTCTTGATTTTTGGGGGTTTTTTGTTCCTGGTGGTTATTTGACTAATTACTTCTTGATTTTGCAATCTTGTGAGTTAATTAGTTGTCGGAGTGTATTAATTTGGTTTCTTGATCAAATTAGTTAAAATTAGGGTTACTGTATCAAACCCTAATTCATGTTATTTTATCTTGATTCTTTTGATAATCTGACTAGTTTTGATTCTAATTTTAAGATTCTTGAAACAAAAATCAAAAACCCTAAAACAATTTTTAGGGTTTGTTTGGGTCAGATTGGTGTTCTTTAATTTGTAGTTGTCTAATAGTGTTGTTTTTTGTTCTTTTTCAGGTGATTTTTCCGTTGTGCTGTGATTGGTTTTGGATCTTCTTGATCCTGGTTCTTGGATATTGGTTTGGAAGCTTGCGTGGTTGTAACACATCTCACGCCCTCTTTTAGGTTTTTTTCTTAGGTTTTCTATTGGTTAGGATTGTTTGGAGGTTGAGTAGATCAAGGGATTTGTTTGTGGAGTTGGTTGAGATTGTTTGGTGGTTAATTGTGATTGAGGAGTTACAAGGTGTTGCTGTTTTTCTGTTTCTTGTTTGTGTTTTTGTTATTGCTTCTGTTTGGTGTTCATTATGGTTGATGGTCCTGATGATAAGGGCAATGGCCCTGAAGGGGGAAGTAGTGAATTAAAATTGGATATATATGACCCTTTATATTTACACCCTCAAGACATTGGTGCTCAGTTGATTACCTTCAAACTTGAAGGTACTGAGAACTATAAAGTCTGGTCTGCTGCTGTGCAGCTGGCTTTACATACTAGAAACAAACTTGGTTTTATTAATGGGAAGTGTGTTAGAGATCCTACTGATGCTCTATATCAGACACAATGGGATAGGTGTAATTCTGTGGTGTTGTCTTGGATTCTTGGTTGTATTTCACAAGATCTTTATAAAGGTCAAGTGTTTTCTGTGAATGCCAAATCTGTGTGGGATGAATTAAGTGAAACATATAATAAAGAGGATGGTTCTGTGATATATAATCTGCATCATAAAATACATACTTGAACACAATCTGGTATGAGTCTTTCAGAGTACTATCATGAGTTTAATGCATTGTGGAAGCAGTTTGACTCTCTTGTTGATCTGCCTACATGCATTTGTGAAACAGCCCCCACTTTGAAAAAGCATTCAGATCTTTTGAGGCTGATGCAATTTCTCATGGGTCTTGATGATAGTTTTAGCTCTGTTAGAAGTCTTATTCTTACTATTGATCCCTTACCAGATGTTAAATTTGCTTTTTCTACTTTATCTAGAGATGAGTCTCACAAGAATAGTCATGTGGCTAACAAATCTATTAAAAATGGGGCTGCAACCTTTGCAGCTAGGTCTTATACTGGTAATTCTCAAAATAATAACTGGAATTCTAATAAGAACAGTAATAATAATAACAAAAGGTTTAGCAGGGTGTCAAACTTTGTGTGCAAGCATTGTAATATGACATGTCATACTATTGATAGGTGTTTTGAATTAGTTGGATATCCACCTGGTTTTGTTAAAAAAGGCAGTGTTAATAATGCGGCTGATAATAAGACTGATACTAGTAAGAGTACTACTCATACTCTTACTAGTGATCAGTATAATAGATTAATGGCTTTACTTAATGGTTCAGGTGATACTAGCAAGGCTCATGCTAGTGTTGCAGGTACTGTTATTGCATCCAATTGTGTGATTAGTTTCTTTACTTGCAGATTTTTTAATTTCAACTCTAATATAAGTACCTATAGTACTTATATTGGGTGGATTATTGACTCAGGAGCAAGTCAACATATCACTTTTAGTGCTACTCATCTTTATGATATAATTGATGTTTCTCATTTAAATCTTAATGTTACACATCCCAATGGGACAGTTGCACAGGTTAAACAAATTGGAAGTTTTAAATTTGGAAATAATCTTGTTTTAAAAGATGTGTTGGTTGTTCCTGGGTATCATGTATGTTTGCTGTCTGTTCATAAATTGTCTAAAGATAATCAGGTGGTTTTCAGTTTTAATGATAAGGTTTGTAAAATTCAGGATTTAACTCAAAGGTTCCTGATGGGGACTGGTAGTGAAAAAGGTGGTATTTATTTTCTAGATGAAGGTAAGATGGTTAATAATAGTAATATTGAGAGTTGTATGTATTTGACATAATAGGCTTGGACACCCCTCTGATCATGTATTAACTATGCTTAAAATTAAACTAAAAGACCTTAAGAGTACTAGTTCTGAACCTTGTGAGATATGTCATAAAGCTAAACAAACAAGAGAACCATTTCCTTTAAGTAATCATAAAACTAAACATATGGGTGATCTTGTTCATTTAGATGTGTAGGGACCATATAAGGTGACCAGTAGAGAAGGTTTTAAGTACTTTCTTACTATAGTTGATGACTACACCAGGGTTGTTTGGGTGTATCTGATGAAAAGCAAAACCGAAGTTTTAGATCATATTAATAGTTTTTATAATTTTATTAAAAATCAGTTTGAAAAAACTATTAAAGTTTTTAGAAGTGGCAATGGGACAGAATTTGTAAATAAAAGATTTGAAGTTTTTCTGTCTAACAATGGTATTTTACATCAAACTTTTTGTCCTTATACACCTCAACAAAATGGTGTAGCTGAGAGAAAACATAGGCATTTACTGAACACTGCTAGAGCCCTCATGTTTCAGGGGGGGGGGGGTTACCTTTGAACATGTGGACTGAGTCTATTGTAACTGCAACTTACCTTATTAACAGGTTGCCAACTGCTGTGTTGTCTGGAAAAAGTCCTTTTGAAATGGTGTATAATACTGAACCTAATCTGTTGAATCTAAAATGTTTTGGTTGCTTATGTTTTTCAATTTTTTTAAATGAATCTGATAAGTTTGCATCCAGATCTGATAAATGTGTGTTTGTTGGATATGCTTTTGATAAAAAAGGATACAAAATTTATAATATTGATCAAAAGAAGTTTATGTTTTCAAGAGATGTAAAGTTTTATGAAACTGTGTTTCCATTTAAGAATTCATCTTTCTCTAAAGATTTTATGTTTAATGACAATGGAATAAATACTTTAAATTTCTTTGATCAAGATTTTAATAGCAGTCAAGAAAATTTTAGAACCAATGAACCCTATGATGATAACATAAGTAGTATAGATGGTAACAACAAATCTGTACCTGAATCTAGTACTCATACACCTAGTGTCAGCACTGTAGAAGGTGATGCTAGTGATGATGAGCATCTACACACTAAAACTGTAGAATCTGCTGATAAAGCTGATGTAGATATCAATTTGCCAGTTGATACAGCAGAGGATATAGATACAGTTAATGTAGACATCACTAGGAACACTTCTAGTAGGAAGGACACTGATAATAGTGAGTGTGCAACAAAAACTATTGTTTCTGATGGTATACAGGGTACTAGTAATGTTGATGATGGTTATATATCTGAGGGTGAGGATCTAGATATGTTTGGTAAAATGTTTGAGTCACCAGAACCAGCAGGGGCACAAACAGTTAGAAGGACTAGTAGAATGACAGCTTTACCATCTAAGTATAAGGATTTTGTGCTTAATAAAAGTCATAAGTATGATATTGATAAAGGGTTTAAGTATTCCAATTTAAGCTTTGATAACTTTGTTTTCACATCTAGTCTTAATAAAATATATGAACCTACTACTTATGAAGAAGCTGTCAAAGACGGTAGGTGGGTAGATGCTATGAATCAAGAAATTGAAGCTTTAAATAGGAATGGTACTTGGGAGGTTGTAGAGTTACCTGATGGTAGAAAAGCCATAGGTTATAAGTGGGTATTTAAGGTTAAATACAAAGCTAATGGTGAAGTTGAAAGATATAAAGCTAGGTTGGTAGCTAAGGGATATAATCAGAGAGAAGAAATTGATTATGAGGAGACTTTTTCTCCTGTTATTAAAATTGTCACTATAAGATGTGTTTTAAGTATTGATGTTAATAACAAGTGGCCATTGTTCCAACTTGACATAAATAATGCTTTCTTATATGGTGAATTAGAGGAAGATGTTTATACGACTTTGCCAGAAGGATTTTCTGATAAAAATGATAAAAGAGTTTGCAAACTGGTTAAGTCATTATATGGGTTGAAGCAAGCTCCTAGATAATGGAATGAGAAATTGGTGTCTGTTGTTAAAGAAAATGGGTTTATACAAAGTCCAAATGATTTCTCTTTGTTCATTAAAAATAAGAATGATGTTTTGTTAATTCTGTTAGTATATGTTGATGATATTATCATCACTGGTAATAATACTAATGAAATTAACAAGTTTAAAAGTTTTTTAAGTTCAAAGTTTTTGATTAAAGACTTGGGTAAACTCAAATATTTTCTGGGAATTGAGGTTCTTGACATTGATAATGGGATCTATCTTACTCAAAGGAAGTATTGTACTGAGCTCTTAACTGAGTTTGGCATGCTTGGTTGTAAGCCTTGTGGTTCTCCTATTGAAACTAATCTTGATAACAAAAAGCTTGTTTCTAAGTTTGGAGATGAAGAACCTTTAACAAGTATAACAAATTATCAAAAACTTGTGGGCAAATTAATTTACTTAACTTTGACAAGGCCAAATATTTCTTATGTTGTGCATTGTTTAAGTCAAGTAATGCATAAGCCTATGAAGTCTCATTTGAGGCTTGCTTTTAGAGTTTTGAGATATTTAAAGAATGAGCCTGGTCTTGGTATCACTTTTAAAGAAGGTGATGTTAAAAAGATTAAAGTATTTGTTGATTCTGATTCGGCAAAGTGCAAAGTGACCAGGAGGTCTGTTACTGGATATAGTGTGTTTCTAGGAAATGATTTGATTTCCTGAAAAGTATAAAGCAAGCTGTTGTTGCTAGATCCTCTACTGAGGCTGAGTTCAGGGCAATGTGTAATGTGTGTTGTGAAGTTATGTGGATCACCAAAATCATGGCTGATCTGCATGCTAGTGTGAGATTGCCTGTGAATATGTATTATGATAACAGTTCTGCTATGCAGATTCCTGTTAATTCTGTGTTACATGAAAGAAGCAAGCATTTTAAAATTGATCTCTATTTTTTGAGAGAAAAAGTGGCTGATGGTTTCATTAAACCAGTGAAAGTCAGAACTGAGGATAATGTTGCGGACCTGTTTTTTTTTGGGTAAAGGGGAGTAATCCTGCACCCTGGTAAAATGTTGCGGACCTGTTCACTAAGGGTCTTAACATTACTGACCATAACAATTTTTGCAAAGTCCTTCGTTTGTTTAATGTGTTTCAGGATAAGACTGGAGATCAAGCTAAGGATGATGGGGGAGCTTCAGGAAGCTAATGCTTATGGGGGAGTGTTGAAGATATAAGCATTATCTCAAAGTGTCAAGAAGTAGAAGGGCTAAAGTTGTATTATTCAGAAGTTCAAGGTTCTTATGTGGAAGTCCAATTCTAGCAGCTATATAAGGTCAAGTCAAGAGCTGAAGACTTCATTCTTCCAAAATCGTTTGTGTGAAATATCTTTATTCTCTCTATCTTGTTCCCTGAGTAGAAGAGAAACCCTAGTTTGTGTATACTTTTTATATGTTCTTTCTTTGTATTGTAAACTGCTATACTTTAGCATTTGATTAATAATAAGAGTGAGCCAAGGGGTGGTTGGCTGGGTTCACTATCAAATCTGGTTGTTTGTGTGAAATTACTTTGGTTTTATACGTTTCTACAGCCCTAAAAACTTATAATTTCCTTATGGATGAGATGTATTTTGAATGTTGCACCAAGTATTGTTTGATAACACACCAATCTATCAATCTTGTGATAATGCCATAAGAACCTGAACCATTTTTATGTTCCAAAAGAAAAACATTTCACCATTGTGTTCATGCACATTCAGCCACTCCAGACGAAATTCTGAATGCCCCTACCATACAATGCCAAACGTTCCTTGCAGTGACATGTTACGACACATGAACTAGGGTGTGATCCTCCATGTAAGGTCTCTATTGAACACTATTTATTATTAAACAACTCACTCATATATGCAAAAGGCGTGGCGCCATTCAAAATGATCTAGACAATGTCCAACGACAGCCATGTGACTTTAAATTGAGAGGACCTTAAAATCGTTACCTTCATTTCTATCAAAGAAGAAGTGACAACTTATTCCTACCGATGTTCATTTCTATATTACGAGGGACCAACGAATGTGTGTCACCATAATAATCTAAAATGGATGGCGTGTCACGTAAGCATGTACAATATTATGTGTTTGATAAAACCATTTCATGTTTATATCCCACATAGGTGAAAGATGTGAGGATTAAACATATCTAGAATATTATACTATGTTTTCAGACACATTGGGTTGGTGAGTTGATTATAAAACTTGAAAATCAAACTTTATCCAACGATGTGTCCTGGAAATTTAATATAAATTCTTGATTTTTTTAGTAGTATATCTTTACAATTAATAAAATATACGTACTCCAAAGTTCAAATTATTTAATTATTTTCAAGTTTTTCAAATATATTATGAAATTTCCTTTTTTTATTTACATACATTGTCCATAAATTTTAGAACCCTTCTATCTGTTTAAAGAAACAAAATAACTAAAGATAACAAGTTTAACACTAACTATACGTTTAGGATACCATATGGTTAGAAACACATTTTGTGATTGGTGTTCATCCCAATCTCTAAACGTTTCACCGATCCACATGAACTTACCTAACAATTCCATATTGGTTCTGCAGTGACATGTTATGAAAATAAGTTAAGGTGTGGCTCTCCATGTAACGTCTCTATTAGAACTGACCCTGATTCACGACTATGGTGCATCTATAGTCTTTAAGCTCTCTTAGTTGCCTATATTTCTAGTGAAGGTATCAAGAGAAAAAGTGACAACTTTGTCCAGCTAAATAAATATGGATACCATGTACAACTCAATCGTTCACAAGGAACCAAAGACGGCGAGTTTGACTTATGTTCGCTTAGTCCAAACTAATGACGTTTCCAATATGATTACTTGATTAGTAACATAAAAGTTACATCCCATTGCAAGCTAAGAGTAGTTAGTGTTACGGTTTCGAGCTTTTTGGTTCCAAGTGATTGACATAAACACCATCAAGCGATCCAATCGGCGATTCACGGCGGGATCAAACGCCCAAACCATCAGCATCTTCGCTCCGTCTTTCAACTCTTCATCACTGATTCCTCTCGGATAAAGAAACATAGAACATGCTCCGGTCAAACTAAATCATTTCACGGCGATCTAATCGGTGATCATTTCACGGCGATCTAATCGGCGATCCAATCGTTTCACGGCGATCTAATCACAAGAACATGCTCCGGTCAAACTAAATCATTTCACGGCGATCTAATCGGTGATCCAATCGGCGATTCACGGCGGGATCAAACGCCCAAACCATCAGCATCTCCGCTCCATCTTTCAACTCTTCATCACTGATTCATCTCTGGTTATCCCATAAATCCTCTCAATCAATTTTTTTAATTAGAACCCTGTTTTTCCTTTGTCTCTTGTTTTGTTGATTGTTTTTGTGACCTCCCTTCAATCGAAGTAATGGGTATTGATGGTTGGACTGAGGTTAAGAGGAAGTATCGGGGCTACGAATCCAAAGCGGATATGGCTAGACAACGATCGAAGGAAGATAATGCGGCGCGTATTTCCACTTCGATTTTTGTCACTAATTTTCCGGTTAAATTTGTATCCTCTGATTTGTGGAAAGTTTGTGAGGATTATGGGAAGGTGATCGACGTGTATATTCCTAATCGCAAATCTAAAGCTGGTAAAAGATTTGCGTTCGTTCGATTCATTAGGGTTGAGAATATAGAACGTCTGGTGGATAATCTTTGTACAATATGGGTTGGTAGGTTCCATCTTCATGCTAATGTGGCTCGCTTCGTATGCACGAGTAAACCTGGTAATTCCAATGGTGCCAACAAACCAACTGTACCATCTAATCAGATGGATGTGAAGTCTTACGCTTCGACTTTGAAAGGTACCCCTAATTCTCAAGTTTATGTTGACCCGATACCAGCTATTGTTTTGGAGGAGTCATGTCTGGTGTTGCGTGATTTTGATAAGTTTGTTATGGGTGAGGTCAAGGAGTTTTCTGCCATCAACAACCTGCGAGTTTTATTGGCTAATGAGGGTTTTATTAACATCAAACTTTCATACTTGGATGGTTTATGGGTTATGATAGAACTCGCTTCGATTGATGCCAAGGAGAACTTTATGCAACATATAGGGGTCACTTCATGGTTCAGCAATCTATGTGATGCTCATGATGATTTTATTTCACGCGAAAGAATTGTTTGGGTCGATATCAAGGGAGTTCCTCTTCATGCTTGGTCTCACTCTACATACAAAAGAATTGGAGCCATATGGGGTGAGACGATGGATCTTGAGGAAAATAAAGAGGATATGTTTGCGCGCAAACGCATATGTGTTAAGACGAAACTAAAAGATAACATTTTAGAAAGATTCAAGATTATTGTGCGAGGTAAAGTATTTGTGGTAAGAGCCAAAGAATTATTCATGTGGTCGCCTGTTTTTAAAGAGCTCTCAAACTCTGTGTTTTGTTCGGTTAATGTATCTGAGTCTCATTCTGTTCATGCGAATGATAAGGATCAAGAGGATTTAGAAGGGGAAAGTGACACTGAAGCAGTGTCTGATACATTCTTTGGAGATTATAGTGGAAATAATAAAGAAGAGCAAGAAGTCAACAACGGATCTGCTGTTAAGGAGGGGTCCTATGATCCTTTTAATTTGTATGAACTTCTTAATAAACCGAAGGAAGGAGGTAACTTATCTGACGCTAGCATGACCCATCCACCAGGATTCACGCATGTGGATGGGGTAGTAAAGGAGCAATACGTTAATCATGAGGAGTCGGTTAATTCTAAGAATCGATCTACTGTTTTTAGTTCTCGTGTGGTGGAAAAGGCTCAGGCTACTCACGTCGCTTCTTCTCCTACTAAAAGTGGGAGTATTAAAAACAGTAAGACAGGGGGCTCCATTTTGGGGTTACTGGAGGAGCTTCTCAAGATTGGTAATACAATGGGCTACAATTTAGATGGATGCGCAAAGGACCTAGAGCATATTATTGGATTGCAAGGAGAATGTGATGTTCCTCAATGAATTGTCTTTCTTTAAATGTACAAGGTCTAGGATCCAAGACCAAAAAAACATGGATTAGGGAGTTAAATGCTAAGCATAAGGTGAGTTTTTTGTCTATTCAAGAAACTAAAATGGAAAGTATTTCGACTATGGATGTTAAGATCATTTGAGGTAATTACCGTTTTGAGTTTTTACATAGTGAAGCTTTGGGGAATTCTGGTGGCATTTTAAATGTTTGGGATCCTAACATATTTCAGAAGTCTCATCACACTCGTGCTGATAATTTTACAGCAGTATATGGGACCTGGATTCCATCTAATTCCAAACTTTTATTTCTATCTATTTATGCTCCGCAATCAGATACAGCTAAACGTGCTTTATGGAGTTTTATTTCTGTGTTAATTAAACGGTGGGATGGTGAATGTGTCGTTATGGGGGATTTTAATGTGGTTCGTATTGCGGAGGAAAGAATGGGTTCTGTTTTTAATGTTTGTGGTGCTAGAGACTTTAATAATTTTATTGCTTCTACGGGAGTTGTTGATGTCCAGCTTGAAGGATATTCTTTCACTTGGTCTCATCCTTCGGCCGATAAGATGAGTAAACTTGATCATTTTTTTGGTTTCTGAAGGGTTTCTGTCTTTATTCCTGCATTCATCGGCTATTTGTCTTGACAAACACCTGTCTGATCATCGTCCCATTTTACTTAGACATGTTGAAACTGATTACGGTGCCACCCCGTTTTGTTTTTACCAATCTTGGCTTGATTTCAAAGGTTTTGACCAGATGGTTATCACTGCTTGGAATGGTTTAACTCTTGAGGACAGTAATGATATAATCAGATTCAAGAAAAAGCTTCAGCTTCTTAAGAAGGAGATTAGGCAGTGGGTGTTTAATTTTAAGAAGGATCAGACTAGAGATGTTGATGATTTCAAAAAACAGCTTCGTGATATCGATGAGATTCTTGACAAAGGAGGTGTGAATGATAGTTTGCTGATTGAGAGGAAGGAGTTGGTAAAAAATATTCAGATTCTTCAATCTTCTGAAGCTCGTGACTGTGCTCAAAAGGCTAAGGTAATAGAGGGTGACGAAAACACTAAGTTCTTCCATGGAATTATTAATAGGAAACGTTCTCAGTTATCTATTAAAGGTGTTATGGTGGATGGTATTTGGTTGGATGACCCTTCTTTGGTCAAAGAAAAATTTCGTACCCATTTTGCTAATAGGTTCCAAGCTCCGGGAGATGTTCGTAGTCGTATTAATTTCCAATTCCCTAACCGTCTTAACACGGATCAAGCTGCTGAATTGGAAAATACGATCTCTTATGATGAAATACGCTGTGCTGTTTGGATTTGTGGGGATAACAAATCCCCGGGCCCTGATGGTTTTTCATTTGAGTTCTTTAGAAAATTTTGGAGCGTTATCGGTCCGGATTTTTGCGCTGCGGTTGATTGGTTCTTTGCTCATAGTTTTTTTGCTAAGGGCTGTAACTCGTCATTCATCGCTCTCATTCCTAAAGCTCCAGATGCTAAGTTTGTCAGTGAATTTAGACCTATTTGTTTGATTGGGTGCTTGTATAAAGTGGTTACTAAAATTTTAGCTAATCGCTTAGCAAACGTGATCTCTAATTTAGTTGCTGATGTTCAAACAGCCTTTCTTCCCAATCGGCAGATTTTAGATGGTCCTTTCATTGTTAATGAAGTTCTTTCTCGGTGTAAATTTAAGAAGAAGCAGGCAATGGTGTTCAAGGTCGACTTTGCCAAGGCATACGATTCAGTTCGTTGGGATTTTTTGGAAGATGTTCTTGCTGCGTTTGGGTTTGGTTCCAAATGGCGCTCATGGGTGATTGGTAGCTTATCTTCTGGTATGGCATCTATTCTCATCAATGGTAGTCCAACTGCGGAATTTAAATTTCATTGTGGTCTTAAGCAAGGTGATCCTCTAGCTCCTTATCTTTTTATCCTCATTATGGAGTCCTTTCACCTATCATTCTCTAGGGTGGTTGATGCGGGTTTGTTTAAGGGTATTAAGATTGATCCTACTACTACGATCTCTCACTTATTTTACGCGGATGATGCCGTTTTCATTGGTGAATGGTCGGATAATAACATCAAGCTCATTCTTCACGTTTTACATTGCTTTTCTCTTACATCCGGTTTAAAGATTAATATAAAAAAGAGCCATCTCTTAGGGTTTGGTGTTCCTGGTGATAAGGTGAATGAAGCTTTTGTTTCTCTTGGATGTGAGGTCATGAAGACTCCTTTCAAGTATTTAGGGGTCATGGTAGGCGGTAACATGTCGTTGGTTAATGCTTGGGAAGAGATTATTGGAAAACTTAAATCTAGGTTATCAAAATGGAAGTGTAACACTTTGTCCATTGGTGGAAGACAAACGCTTCTCAAGTCGGTCTCAAGAGCTTCTCTTATATACACATTATCGTTATATAAGGCGCCTAAAACTGTTCTCAATGTGATGGAATCTCTGAGGCGTGACTTTTTCTATGGTATTCATGGTAATGATAAGAAGATTGCATGGGTAAAATGGACTAAAGTTCTAGCAGCTAAAGAATATGGGGGTCTTGGGGTGTCTAGTTTTTTCGCTCTAAATAGGGCTTTGTTATTCAAATAGGTTTGTAGGTTTATATCCTTTGATAAATCTTTATGGTCTCGTGTGATTCATGCTATTCATGGGCCAGACTCTATTTTGGGTGCCCCGCGGTACGAGTCTGTTTGGGGTACTATAATTCGTGAAGTTCAAGCGATTAAATCTCAGGGGGTGGATTTGCTTTCGATTACGCGCGCATTCGGGTGGGAAATGGTATTCAAACGAAATTCTGGAAGGACCATTGGATTGGCAATGCGCCTCTAAGTGTTCTTTTCCCTCGTATGTTTTCGCTTGATTTGAATGGCGATATTACGGTAGCAGATAAACTTCAAGGTCAACTTTCGGATTCTTTTCGTCGTCCAGCTAGAGGTGGATCAGAATCGCAACAACTTAATCGTCTTCAAGACCTTGTAGGTACGTACATGCTTTCGAATTCTGGTGACCGTTGGATTTGTAACCTGAGTTGAAAAGCTGTAAACGTGTATAGCATTTAAAAAACACTTTATTGGCTCAAATTTGAAAAGTTGTCATTTGAACTTGTTTTCTAAAATAAGATATTATAGAGATTACACATTACTCAAATAAGAATTTCTAACTTTAAGAAATAGCATGCATGCTTTGATCAAAGTAGAGATTGCAAGAAGTTATGAATGATGTGTTGAGAGGTGGTCTGTTGGTAAATGATGCATAACTTACACGAAAGCAATGTTTTGAAAACTGGGTTTTTAATCGACCCGGTCGAGTCACCGGGTTACTGGTTCGACCGCCGGGTCAACCGAGTTTTCTCTTTAAAAAATAGTATTTTTTTCTCAACCGGTTCAACCCGGTTTTTTATTTAAAAAAATGATAAAAATCAAACCCGGCCGGGTCGAGAACCGGTTTGACCCCGGTCACTTAAAACCGGGCGGATCTAACCGGTTAACCTGTTTTTAAAAACCCGGGTTTTTGGCCGGAACCGGTTAACCCGACCTGGTCGACCCAGGTTTCAAAACATTGCTTGTAAGGTCTATGGTTCCATTCCTTGCAGACTACTATCATAACGTTTTTTAAATAGGTAAGTTTTTCTATCTTTTCATTTTGGAAAATCATCACTTCACATTAGTTGTTTTTAAATAATGTAAAAAAACCAAAACACCACACCGTCTTATATTTTATTTGCTTTCTTATTTTTATGTGTCTAAAACTATGATGTTTAGTTGGAGTAAGCCCATGTTTGGTTTATTGTGTATCAAAAAAATATGGTCCATGTTTACCCAAATAATATTTGTATTATGAAATGATATGCTTATGTGATGAATAAATAAAGTTGGAAAAACAATATTGAATGTTAGTGTGGCTTGCTCGTAAGTATAGTGGCTTCTATATGAAAGGTCATAAGTTCAATTCCCAGCAACGTCTTCATTAATATTTTTATACATTTTAATGCTTGCTCATATTAGATAGATTTTTATCATAAGAGTTTTGCTAAACACTATTAAACAATGTATTCTTTTCATTTTTAAAGTAACTAGAAGGGTACCCGCACAATGCGGCGGCCGATATTCAGTGACTATTTTTGTGGCGAAGAAATGTTTTTTATTTTAAACCTTCCTTACTTAGCATGTCTCAAATACTTTATAACGTAGTAGATATATGTTTTTCAAAAGTAAAACGTCTAAATTATTAATAGTGTAAATAATTAACATTTTTTTTTTATTTTAAATTTTAGTATTAAATTGGTGGTTATAAGTTAAATAGTTTTTCTTATAAACAATTCTATTAAAATATATCATTATTAGAAGGGGTTACTATATGGTTTAAATGAGACATGAATTTTCAAATGTTACACTAATTTTTTAAATTTCCTCTTATAGTAATATTTTTTGTCTTAAAATTTTAAGACTTCCTTTTATAAGAAATTTCAAATGCTTTATAATGTAGTATAGATTATGCATTTAATGCATAATAAATAAACATAAAAATTAACTTAAATATATATTATTTTTGATTTAACAAAGTCCAAATTTCCTTTTATATTCATATTAAACATTGCCGAGTGGGTAGTGTTTAGCAAAACCCTTATCATAATATTTTGGTTTCATTCAGAACTTCACTAATGAATTACAACTAACTATATTAGCTTTAACAGTAAACATGAAGTATGTATTAACACTTTAAACGGAGACATCATTATTTACGATTTGAGTATACAATGCATAATTCACATTTTGACACCCTGGCCTTCGTGTTTTCTTCTTCTGTTCCAGGTAAACATAACTCGGATCTATTTGTATGTCAATGCAAAATTAACAAACTCACATGAACAACAATAAGCTTAAAATTAGTCTCTAAAATATTGCTAGAAAACATGTTGTAACGTGCAGAAAAATTGTCCACAACCACACATGAGGATTTCAAACAAATGCTGTAATATTATTTGAAATGTGTACATTGTCAAAGGGTATGTTTGGCGCAATGGGCTGAGGCTGGAGCTGGAGCTGGGGCTAGGGCTAGGGCTTTTATTATAGGGTTAATAACCTTTTAAAGCATAATAATTGTCAAGAATGACAGTTCTGCGTAGCGAACTAAAAAAATAACTCTATTAGACATTAAAGTTGACATTTTTGTATTTTTTAATCATCACAAGGTGCCAGTGCAAGTGAGTCACCAGAATTACCTAAATTGATAGATGTGTAAGCCCTCATGAGTCCTACCAAAAACTCGCAGCAACAGCGAGTTTGAGTCCGCTTGACGTAATCTAAACTATTGATGTTTTGCAAAGGGTAACATAATGAGTCATACAAAGATTGCCTAAAGAAACTATGCTTAACAAATAACTACTTCCAGGCTTGTAGCGTATAATAAACTTCATAGCATGTTTAACAAAGTATGTTTCGCAAAGGCTTGCAGTTGTACTTACCTTATGATACACAGAGACAAACAATCTTCATAAACTAGAACAAAATTCAACTAAAAGAGACAAAATGACCAAGTGAGTTTCTCAACCAATTTAGACACAAGATTACTTCACGTTACCGACGGAACTTAATTAACTTCATAGCATGTAATTTAAGAAACACAAAACGAGTTGCATTATAGTTTTTTTTCCTTGACCATCAAACAAAAAAGAATGAAAATATTAGTGTAACTGTGTAAACCCATATGAAATCACTCAAATTGCGTCGTCCCTTAATAAGTGGTACTCTATTTAAACTTTGGCCCAAGAACGCCAAATGATTGCTCGAATATAGATATACATCCACTTTTGTGAGAAACAAGATTTATTTCAATGGTTTTTGCTTCCTTTTAGTAAATTTTATTGTCACTTTCTTTGGAAAGGAGAAGATCAACTAACGAACTTAAATCTATATAAGCTTAAACAAAAACCGTCTAAGTTTACGTCCCACATAGATTAAACAAGTGAAATAGTTCTTTTTTATATACTATAGTGAATGAAGGTCATACATGTCTAGAATACTACTATGTTTTAGGATACATGTGTTTATGAAGTTGATGATAAACTAAAAATGTCAAACCTTATATCCATATTTGTCCGAAAATAAATATAAAATTCTTGACTTTTTAGTATTTTTGTCACTTAAAGTATGAGTAATCTAAATTTTTTTTATTTACAAAGATTGTCCATATGTATATATAACTAAATATATAGTAATCTTTTATCTATCTTTATAATAACACAAACACGTAACCATACAATCATTCTCAATTTGATTTTAACTAGAGATTTTTTAGAATATGTGATTGATGTTCAATAGAAACGTTTCACCGATCCACCTGAACTTACATAACCCTACCGAGCGTATGCCATATTCATCCTGCGGAATGAATTAAGGTGTGGCCCTCCAAGTTCTTTAGGATTCTTGAACCAAATGATCCTTAAATTTGCATTAATCAAATTACAAAGTGTTATAGACAGGAACATACATATATATATATATATATATATATATATATATATATATATATATATATATATATATATATATATATATATATATAGAATCTAGATCAAATAAGATCAAACTTAAAGTTGTTAAAATGAGATCCAACAAAAATTTGACAAGTGACACTCTCCTTACAATAAAAATAAATTTTTTATTAACTACAACTAAAATTGTTAAAGTTTCGATAGATTTCTTTTTAAAATTTACGAAACATTGGTGATACACTTTGATTAGAAGTGTAATGTGTATCAGGTTTTTGTATGTGTATCAGTTTTGGAATATTTATTAGTGTAATGTGTATCAGGTGTATCACTAATCCAAACTCATGTATTATTTTGGTTATTAGTTGCTAAAATGTTAATTTGTATTAAAATATTATTTTTATGTGTATTATTGCTAAAATTATTATTTATAAATATTTTAGTAGTTTTTTAGACTTGATCTTATTTTTACAACTTTAAGCTTGATCTCACGTTAACTCTCCCCTATATATATATATATATATATATATATATATATATATATATATATATATATATATATATATGGGGATAACTTGGCTACAATTTTTGTAGCCAATTAGCTACAATCCTTCACAAAATACACAAACAATAAATCAGGGACCCACAAAAAAAATCAGGGACCCACAAAAATAAACAAGGACCCACAGTTTTTAGCACAAAATTGTAGCTAATTAGCTACAATAAATTGTAGCTAATATATTCCCTATATATATATATATATATATATATATATATATATATATATATATATATATATATATATATATATATATATATATATATATATATTTTTATCTAACTCGGTCAGTCATGCAAGAATGGCCAACAATTTTACTTTTTATTTTTAATTTTCCTTTTTAGAAAAAATGGATTTTGAATGTTGCACAAAGTATTTTTGTTGGCTACTCAACAACCAATCATCGTTTGGAAACGGCAAAAGAAGCTAAACCAATGTAAATACGACATAAAGATTATTCTATGTACCTTCATGATAAAAAGATTCGTTTTTGTGTTTATTCATTACTATTTACCACAAAATTCGTTTTTACGCAATTTATATAAAAGTGTATATACACTATAAGCGAATCCGCGCAATGCAGCGGCGGATACCTGATGATATTATGGCGAGCAAATGTTTTTTTTTTCTTTTTTTCATTTATACATTTTTTCTAACAGTAACTTTACGAATGAATGACAACTTTTTGTTAAATAACTATAAGCAATAGCAATGCAAACTATTTCATATCCAAATAAAAGTTGTCATTCTATTGCTATAATCCGAGAAGCAAAGCTTATTTATTTCTACTGTAGGTAACCGAACATTAAGATGAGAGTAGATTTATTAAATTTTGTGTATTTTTTTTATCGGTGCTCGAAAAAAGAAGACAGTGTGTTTTGTATTGGTGTTTGAGTTTTTAAGTAGGCTTATATACCATTGAGATTTGTGCTGTTACTAGTCGACACTTAATGGACTACATGAATATGTGACTATATTAATGGACTCTATAAATATTTGAAGGCTATTACAACATATATGAAGGGATATTACTTTTTTATTTATAAAAATTGTCGATCGAAGCTATATGGTGAATAAAATTAACTAACGGCTTATTAATTTTCTATTAAAGAAATGTTTTTGATCCTAAAAAAATTAAGACTTATTTAATTAGAAAATCCTAAACAGTTTATAAAGTAGTATAGATAATATAAAAATACTAAAATACACCGTTCGTCCCTAATCTTGTACACACGTATCACGTTGAACCAAACCTAGGTGTTTTCATCGCTAGAGGTTCAAAACATGGGTTTTTAATGTCAAACAAGTCCCTTGACCACTAATGCAAAAGTCAATGTCTGATTTTTGTTATATAACCGAGGGTATTTTAGTCCATACACATTTATACTTTGTCTTCAAAAACAGCATCTCTTTTGTTGATAATTTTAATTTGTAGTTAGCAGGCCTTGGAACATGAACATTCACAATGCTAAGCATACTTAGCAAGTATTACAAATCGAGCAGCCCAATTAACTACTCGGTTGTTTGAACGACTGGTCCACCAGAAAGACAATGTTCACAATTTTCATGAATGTATAAGTGGAAAAATAAGTACCTTTGAAAATCTTAATCAGAGCTTAAAAGAGGACTAGCAAATTCGCGTGCAATAACTTATTTGTCAAAAATTGGCCATGGCCAACTATAAAGTTCACACTTGTTTAGTTGCCTTCCAACTTGCATATATATCACGATTGCACTACAATTTGCTATTTACCAAATATACAAAAGATTCAAGAAACCACTTATAAATAATCAAACTATTGTTGAAATGTTATTAATGGAACCTTTTCACTCGTTGGTGAATACATTATTTTGTGATTAACTCAATGCACACAGTGTAGAAGCTGTCGATCTTTTCGAGCATAAGCCTATGGTACTGTGTATGCTTGTATGTTTAAATCAATTAGAAGTATATAGTATTTTTTTCTAAAGGTTAGTATAACCGTTCTTGATCATCCACTCCATACTCCAATGGTCATTCACATTTTTTAGCGACCAATAAGCTCACTGAAGCTTGCACGTCCAAATACATCTAAGCGAGCCTTTGAAAATTTTTGATAGTCCTCTTTACTTGCTCCTCTTACTTGCCACTCGACCACCCATTCACCTACAAAATCACATATTAGCACATTGTTTCATCAAAATTAGAATGTGTCATGTGAGTATAGATACGTACCAACAAAGGTTAGAGGTCCATCTGAGTTCGTGATATCTTGTAGCTCATTAGAACAGTTTGTTTGGATGAAATTAATGTTTTGATCAACGGTCATATCAGTGAAACTATCCTCATAAAGAGTGTAGTAATGAACATCAATGGCGACCTTACGCATTCCCTTTGCAAGAGGAAACAACTCTTTTGCATCTTCATCAATTCGATTGCTAGAATAATAAAGGCTTTGGGAGCATGCTTTCTTACGGCTCTATAACCAGCATTGTAATACTTGCTAAGTATGCTTAGCGGGACCCCTGATTGATGGGGCTCGTTTATTGATTGACATGTTATTACAATCAATGAAATAGAATTGATGGCCAAGCAAATGAAAGAATCATTGATTGACTTTGTTTTTAAATGAATGAGATTCAAGTATAAATGTGTATGGATTAGAATACCTTCGACTACATAACAAAAATCAGACATTGACTTTGGCATTAGTAGTCAAGGGACTTGTTTGGCATTAAAAAACCCATGTTTTGGACCTCCAGCGAAGAAAACACCTAGGTTTGGTTCAACGTGATGCGTGTGTAAAAGATTAGGGACGAACGGAGTATTTTAGTCTATAAAAAAGTTTGATAGTTAGAAGATTTTTGCAAAATAAATCATTTTCATCTTTAACTTTCATATATACCTTTTGTATACCGAAATTAGAAGTCTAGATGAGAAATACAGTATGAATTGAGATCCAACTAATGAAACGGGTCATGAACCCCAACATTTATCTTTTTGAACATTCATTTTTATAACAAAATGGCCCTATATTTATTTATTTAAAGACTTTAATATAACAAAATAAAATATTTAAATAATCAAAAAAAACTAGTAGCCGAAAAAGACAGACGCTCCCAAGATGTAGATGCTCCCAAGACAGAAGATCATCCTCACCAACCGTCTGATCATAACTTAACACTAGCAATTACGAAGTCAAGGTAACTCGTTATTAACTTTTTCCGATCTACTTTTTCAGATTTACTTTTTCCGATCTACTTTTTCCCCAATATACTTTTTCCGATCTACCTTCCGGCGGGTTCACCGCTGCCGAAATTTTCTTAGCCACCACCACAACAAAATTACTGCCGACCACCACTACCCGCACCCCACCGCCACCGTGAACAACCACCATAATCCGACAACTGAACATGCCAACACAAAAAGATTTTTGAATTTTTTAAGATACCCTAGCCGCCACATCAATGATAGGCGTCTTCCTTACATAACAACGATGGCAAACGGAACAAATAGCATTTCAGAAACCACGAGGAACGTTCAACATGTTAACAATCGTAACCACCAGCAGCGAAACAAAGGTATTCACAACAATTCTAAACTGAATTTTCGCGAGGTTCATAGGTCGTATTCATCAATCTTTGTCTCTAATATCCCATGGAAATCGACAGTCCAAGATCTTTGGCATACATGTAACAAATGGGGTGTGGTGATCGATGTATACATTGTAGCAAAGAGATCCAAATCGGGTCACCGGTTTGGTTTTGTACGGTTTGAAAACGTTAATGACATCAATCTCTTAGTTTCTAATATAAGAACGGCATGGATGGGTGGTTTCCATTTATTTGCTGATGTGGAGAAGTATGGCTGAACAAATAACAGTACAGAGGAACGATCTGGGGACTGCAAACCCAACGAAGGTTTGAATTCTAAACCTGTTAGTGATAATGAAAACGTTTTTCAGTCTTCCAACTCATATGCTAAAGTGGTCTTGGGCAATAAATCAACGGGTATGTCGGGTAATAATGATACAAGTAATGATGGAGCAAAATCTGTGGGGGTGTCGGTTTGTAATAAGGTAAATGAGGAGTGGGGTAATGAAGCGGTGATGTTTATCTCGGTAGATGATTGTTTAGATTTGGATGGTATGGAGCGTAGTATTCTTGCTAAAGTCAAAGATTTAAATGTCATTACGGATCTTCTGAAAATTATGTCTTTTAAGGGTTTCGATGATGTTGGTCTTAGATACGTTGGGGGACGTTGGGTTTGGTTGGAATTTGATTCTACGGATCACGTGGAAAGTGTCAAGACTTCTAAGGCGTTAAATGAGATATTTTTGGAGTTCAAAGATGTTTCTCATGACTTTATTCTGGACGAAAGATGTGTTTGGATAGACTTGGTGGGTTTGCCATTGGCATCATGGGCTCCAGAGGTATATAAGAAGTTGGGTGCTCGGTGGGGATGTAGTGTGTTTACTGACATGGAAAATGACGGACCAATGTCTCATGGGAAGGTTTGTGTCCTTACCGAGTCTTTACATCGAGTGCTAGAGTCCTTTATAGTTTCATATCGTAATCGGTCTTATCGTATTATCGCTACTGAGTTTGCATATTGGGCACCCAATATAGAGTCCAATATAGAATCGACGGAGGTTAATTCCGTAAAGGATGATGAAGGTCCTAGTTTGGATGGAGGATTGGAACATGAGGTGCCTCTGGACGGTGTTGGTTGTGATTCAGACTCGTCGAATGATGACAACAAAGATTCGGGTTCGTCTAGTCATTTATCAGCTACTAGTCGGATTTTGCGAGAGGAGGATGTTCATCGGGCGGAAAGTGATCGAGTGGAAAGTGATCTTGTTGACTCCATTGAAGAAGGTGAGCTCCGTGGCGATTCGGTCGTGTATAACGATAGGTGTGTTAAGAAATGTATGGAAAATAAATTGGAAGACGATGCCGCTATAGATATTCAAGGTTGTAAAAGTGTCAATGAGAAATGCGAGGAGGTTAATAACAATACGTCTAATAAGGTGGAAGGCGAGACTCTTGGAGAACATTTTGAGTCAGTTAATGCTCCTGCAAAGGATCCCAACATTGTCTCTCCATCTACACCCTCGGGTAATGATCTAAACCTTGCTAACGAGTCTGATTCTACGTGGCTAGATTATGTTGGTCCTCTAATTTGCGGCGAGCTAGACTCTGAAAAACGGTGGAGTTATAGAGACCCAAAAGGGAAGGTCCATGGGTTGTTCTCTCTCGCGCAATTACGTATGTGGAAAGATTATTTTCCTAGCGATCTTCAGATTTGGAGTTATTATGGCAACGTTAAAGAAGCTACTTTTTTACACAATGCCTTAGCGAGACAAACAAAGGATGCCGGTTAGATCGCTATGCATTTGCGGTATGATGCAACGGGTGTTCGGTTTCGTTCACGGGAGGTCATTTTTTTGGCGTCATAGTGGCATCTCCTGTCTGATTCTAGTTGTCATCGGTTTTTTGCGTGTTTGTCCTGTTTTATTACAGCCTAATTAGTTCCCTTCTCTCTTTAGTCTATTGGATCGATTTACGTGTAGCCTGTACTGCTAGTTTTTTTCTAGCTTTTTTTTTTTTTTTTTTTTTTAATATAATCTCAATTGCCGTTCAAAAAAAAATAATAAAAAAAAAATAAAATATTTAAATGTACTAACAAAATAATACACATATCTCTACATGCATGCTGCTAGACTAAATTAAACATGAAGCAAACTATTGAGCATATAAAACGTTTCATACTTTTTGCATCATCACTAAATAGCATAATTTTACACATATGTTTAGACTTGAATATATGTTATTCTGGTTCTTTTAACAAATAAACGAGCATTCTGAAGTAAACCTAGATAGGGTAGTATACCAGGTAAACCTAATTTAAATATGTATCTTATAAAAATTTTACCGTAAGAAAGATTATCAAAATACGATTGAAATGATTTTTACTCAATGTAAAATATATATGGAAGTGTATATACATTACTACATTAGTATATCAAAAGTTTATTTTCATCTCTAACTTTTATATATACATTTTGTATACCGAAGTTAGAAGTGTAAATGAGAAATAGAGTATGAATTGAGATCCATTTCTAAAGTTTTTGTCTTGCTGTAAGCATTTTGTATTAAATAGAGGTAGGATGATAAGTAAAACATGATAGAGTCTTGTTCTTTTGGTAATATACCGTGCAATAACCTAGTGGTCAGCGGTTCAATTCCCAAAATATTGAGCTTTATCGTTTTTATTTTCTTTTTTTTTGTGTTGCTAACAACTCACTGCATTTCTATTTTGAATATATTTCAAAATAAATAAATAAAAGGAAAAACTCTTGATGTCATTATAAAGTCAAGTAAACATATTCTTCGTATTGTTCTAAAATAAATTTTAACATTTTAAATTCATCGAGCTAGATGTTCAGCAACTTCCATGTGAGTATAAATTGAGGGCTTTGAGGCGACTCAAATCCCTCTTAGTTGCCATCATTTCTAGCAAAGACAGAGTGACAACTTTGTCCTGCCGATGTTCATTTTTATATCACAAAGTACCAGCGAATGCGTGTCACAAGAATTATCTAAAATGGATAAATGGATCGCCCTCACGAGTCCAACTAAAAAACTCACTGAATCTTACACAAAGTCGAGTCCAGTTCACTTATCCAAACTAGTGATGTTTCGCAAATGGAACTTAATCACTCACACAAAGATTTCCTACTTATATGATATTGAAAGTATATTTAACATATAAATCATTTAAACTAAATTATTTGCAGCGTTGAATCTCTAATTAACCTCATGGCATGCAATTCAAGAAACATAAAAGGAGTTGCATTATCGCCAACTTTTCAAACAAAAAAGAAAGAAACATATGAGAATAAACTCAATTGAAATCCCTGATAAAATTTGCACCTCATAGAGGACCTTTGAATCCATTTGCGTAGTCACTTAACAAGTGTCTTCAGACTTTGCCTACATTTCTAAAGATTAGTTCAACCGTCTATGTTCCACATAGGTGAAAGAAGTGAAATCTTCTTTGGTTAGAGCACAAGGTATGCAAGGACCCAATAACACGTTATTGGTATGTCACCTCAGCGCCACATTATACACCTCCCAATAACACACCAATAACTCAAACAACTCTCCCTCATAACACACCACTAACATTACCTGTAGGTCCCGTAAAATACCCCACCAAATATACCTCTCACTCACAATAAAAAAACACACACACACAAAAAATGTGCATTTGGCTTGAGCTAGTGGAGTGGCTCAAAACACAAAAGAGTGCATTTGGCACAAGTTTGACATGTTGGCCGGTAAGGTTGGCACACCAATGGCACCTCATACCTTGTGCTCTTATATACTACTCTATAAGATAACAATTTGTGTTGAGAATGATATCATGTTTTCGTTTATATGATGCAGTCGGAGTTTATTATATTAGCAAAAAAAAATAAAAAAACAAACTCAATCCATCGTAGAACTAAAAACTGATATAAACGACTTTTTCTATATATGTTGTAACTTAACAAATACTTTTTCTATTATTTGTTTTACTTAAAAAAAGTGGTACTCTAAACTTTTTATCTACAAAGATTGTCCGTATGTTTATGCAACTAAATGTTAGTAATCTTCTATGTATATCCATTAGCCGTTGGTGTTTATTTTGATCTCTAAACGTTTCACCTATCCTTCTCAACTTACCTATGACCATATTGATCTGTTGTGGCATGTTAGGAAAATGAATTAAGACTCGGCCCTCCATGTAACGTCTCTCTTGAGCACATACGAGTTTTGTCCTTTAAGCCCTTACCATTGGCATTCATGTGACTAAAGATATGAGGCAGAGTCAAAGTTTTGTCCTACCAATGTACAACGCTATCAATCACAAGGTACCAACGAATGCGAGTGAATTATCTAAAATGGATAGATGTGTCACACTCACAAGGTACAAACGAACGCGGGTGGCCTATTCCAAACTAATGACGTCTCACATAGGGTTACTTGATCAGCAATATAAAAATTGCCTATTGGTGCTACACCACCTAATTTCTATATATAAAAAATTGTTATAATGTTAAGTAAGTATATTTAACGGATATAGTGCTTGTATTAAGCTACTTGCATAGCATAACACTACAATAGTCATCAAAACATAGGAAGTACTAGTATACACTTATATATTATCATAAACTACAACATAATTTAACTACAAAGGACAAACAGTTAGGTCGAGTCAGTTTCGAGGTATTTAGACACACAAAAATTGCTTTACATTACCAACGACACACTTGATCAACTTCATGGCATGTAAATTAAGAAACAAAAAATGAGATGCATTACGGAAGACAACAACTAACCAAAAAGAACGAAAATAAGAAGGTAAACCCAAATTAGATTAGTGATATAACTTGTACTACATAGATGATCTCTATTTAAACTTTGGTATTAACTATCGGAGTAGCTTTAAAATACAAACACTCGTAATGAAAAGATAACTCGTAGGTATAAATTATTATCATATGATTAAAATCAATTCAACCTTACATCCCACACATTCCCACATAGGGTAAAGAAGTGAAATCTTCCTTGGTTATATACCACAACATATAAGAACGATACATGTTGAGAATAATGTTATGTTTTCAAAACGTAGTCAATTATGAAGTTAACAAAAAACTCCATACTTGCATACGTCTTGAGAATTAACATAAACTCTAATGCTTTTTAATATACGTTCTAACTTAGAAAAAGTCACGTGGTCCTAACTATGTATTTATAATTCTTTTTAATATACGTTCTAATTTAGAAAGAGTCACATGGCCTAACTATGTGTTTACAACGATTGTCCATCTAGACAGTGGCAAGAAATTAGTAATGTTTGAAAAACATTTTGTTGGGTGAACAATTCTCTGGCTATCATTTTAAAATGTTGAAAAGCTGCAAAACGTGTATAGCATTTAAAAAAACACTTTACTGGCTAAATTTTAAAAGGTTGTCATTTAAACTTGTTTTCTAAAAGATATTAATAGGGATTACACATTACTCAAATAAGAATTTTTAACTTTAAGAAATAGCATGCATGCTTTACTCAAAGTAGAGATTGCAGGAAGTTATAAATGATGTGTTGAGAGGTGGTATGTTGGTAAGTGATGTATAACTTACTCGTAAGGTCTATGGTTCCATTCCTTGTAGACTACTATCATAACGTTTTTGAAATAGGTAAATTTTTCTATCTTTTCATTTTGGAAAATCATCACTTCACATTAGTTGTTTTTAAATAATGTAAAAAACCAAAACACCAGACCGTCTTATATTTTTATTTGCTTTCTTATTTGGGCAAATTATCTGAAAAGGCATCGAACTTGCCACTTTTTCCTTTTCTGGGCATCAAACTTTTTTTTCTTTCTATTGTAGCACTAAACTTGCCTAATTTTTCTATTGTAGCACTGAACTTGCCTAATCACACTTAAAGTGTAATTAACCTTCTTAAACCCGTTTTTAAGTGTAATTTTGTGTCACAAAAAAATTAGGCAATTAAACTATATAAAAAAGCAAGTTTAGTGCTACCCGTTTTAAGTGTGATTTCGACCGTTAATTTTTATTGCCGCAGCTAGTCCTTTTAAATCGCCTTTTTTAACAACGTTATTATATTATTGCACGTTAGTCCTTTTATTTTTACCGCGTTTTAGTCCGTTTTGTTCGTTTTACGGTTTTGTCCGTTTTACAGTTTCGTCCGTTTTACGTTTCGTCCGTTTTACGCGGTTTCGATCGTTTTTAAGCGTTTTCACGGTTGTTACCGTTTTTTTGTTTTACGTTTTTTCCGTTTTACGTTTTCGTCGTTTTTACGTTTTCTGCGTTTTTACGTTTTCATCCGTTTTAGTTTGATTCGTTTTACATTTTACCGCGTTTACCGTCGTTTTACACGTTTCGTTCGCTTTTGCCGCGTTTTTACGCGTTTTAAGTCCGTTTTTACCGCGTTTTCGTTTGTTTGCCTTGCGTTTTGCGTTTTTGTCGTTTTGCGGTTTAAATACGCGCTTTTAACGTTTAAAGATCGTCCGTTTTGCCGGTTTAGTCCGTTTTGCACGTAAGCGAACAAAACGCGTGTAAAGCGGATAAAACGGATGTGCATGCAAAAGCGGGCAGCAGCAATGCAAATGGAATGTAAGCAACGGCGAAAGCGGATGAAAAATTAAAAAGCGTGCAAAAAACGGACAAAAGCGAAAGCGTGTAAAACGGCAGCGCAGGCGCGATAAAAACTCACAGCGTGTAACGAACCTAACGGCCAAAAACGATGAACATGTACGCACAAAACAAAAAAAGCGTAAATGCGGACGTGTAACGAAAAAAAACGAAAAAATCGATGTAAAAAGCGCAATGCACTTTCAAAAAGCGTGTAAAGAAAACGGAAAACGCGTAAAAGCGGAAAGCGCATTAACGGGCTGAAAAGGCGGACTAACGTGTAATAATATAATAACGATCGTTTAAAACAGACGAAAAGGACTAGCGGTGCAATAAAAAAATTAACGGTCGGAATCACACTTAAAACGGGTAGCACTAAACTTGCTTAATTTTCCTATAGTAGCACTAAAGTTGCCTAATTTTCCTTTTGTGACACAAAATCACACTTAAAATGGGTTTAAGAAGATTAATTACACTTTAAGTGTGATTAGGCAAGTTCAGTGCTACAATAGAAAAATTAGGCAAGTTACAATAGGAAAAAAAAAAGTTCGATGCCCAGAAAAAGAAAAAGTGTCAAGTTCGATGCCTTTTCAGACAATTTGCCCATCATATTTTTATGTGTCTCAAACTATGATGTTTAGTTGGAGTAAGCCCATGTTTAGTTTATTGTTTATCAAAAAAATATGGTCCATGTTTACCCAAATAATATTTGTATTATGAAATGATATGCTTATGTGATGAATAAATAAAGTTGGAAAAACAATATTGAATGTTAGTGTGGCTTGCTCGTAAGTATAGTGGCTCTATACGAAAGGTCATAAGTTCAATTCCCAGCAACGTATACATTAATAATTTTATACATTTTAATTCTTGCTCAAATTAGAAAGATTTTTATCATAATATTTTGGTTTCATTTAGAACAAGTATTCGAATTACAACTAACTATAGTAGCTTTAACAGTAAACATGAAGTATGTATTAACATTTTAAACGAAGACATCATTATTTACGATTTGAGAATACGATGCATAATTCACATTTTGACACCCTGGCCTTCGTGTTTGCTTCTTCTGTTCCAGGTAAACAATAACTCGGATCTATTTGTATGTCAACGCAAAATTAACAAACTCACAGGAACAATAACTAAGCTTAAAATTAGTCTCTAAAATATTGCTGGAAAACATGTTGTAACGTGCAGAAAAATTGTCCACAACCTCACATGAGGATTTTAAAGTGGTCAAAGATCAGTCACAAACTATAGCTTTTGTATCCTTTTAACAAAATGATCCCAGATTTGTAGTATTCAGTTTTTTTAACCCAATATACAAAGTGGATACACCGCTTTTATGAATTTAGAGTGGTATACACCAAAGTAATATTCTATCTTACATGTCAAATACATAACCAACCTCAGCAAAGTGGTATTTTACCAACGCAAGAGCTCTTCCGCGATGAGATATGTTGTTCTTTTCTTATTAGGGCATTTAAGATCTATGCGAGTTTGAGGATCTAGGGTATGTTTAGCCCAATGGGCTGGGGCCGGATTTTTATTATAAGCCGAAGTTGAAATTTTTATTTTTGTAAACTTGTTTGGCAAATGGGCTTAAGCTTGAGCGTATTATTGCAAAATTACTAGAAAGGACATAATTAAATGAGTTTTTGTATATGTTAGATATTTTAGTGAGTAAATAAGTAATTTATTGTTCAAAAGCCCCTGGCTAAAGTTTTTAGCCCCTTTTATGGGGCTAAAGTTTTAAGCCCATTTTAGGAGCTTATGATTTCATAAGCCATGACAAACCAGACTTATTTTATAAGCCGACTTATTTTAAAAGCCCAAGCCCCATAAGCCCCTCGCTAAACACAACCTAAACTGATCTAGATGACCAAGATATGACACAACTTTTGGTACAACATATTTAGTGAAATCAAGAGACATGGTGACAACTTTGTCGTACTATTAGACACCTTAATCATCACAAGGTGCGATTTTGCAAGTGAGTCACCAGAATTACCCAAATTGATAGATGTGTCGCCCTCATGAGTCCTACCAAAACAAAAATTGCAAACAGAGTTTGAGTCCCGCTTGACGTAATCCAAACTATTGATGTTTTGCAAAGGGTAACATAATGAGTCATACAAAGATTGCCTAAACAAACTAACAAAGTATGTTTCGCAAAGGCTTGCAGTTGTACTTACCTTATGATACATAGAGACAAACAATCTTCATAAACTAGAACAAAATTCAACTAAAAGAGACAAAATGACCAAGTGAGTTTCTCAACCAATTTAGACACAAGATTACTTCACACATCACTAGAACTTAATTAACTTCATAGTATGTAATTTAAGAAATAGAAAATGAGCCAACCATCGATCTTTTTTCGCTGACCATCAAAACAAAAAAATTGAAAATATTAATGAATCATATGTGAAACCCCATGCAATCAATCAAATTAAGGCCGCCCTAATAAGTGGTACTATATTTAAACTTTGGCCCAACAACGCCAAATGATTGCTCGAATATAGATAATACATCCACTTCAGAAGAAAGATTTATTTCAATGGTTTTTGTTTCCTTTGAGTTTTTATTGTCACTTTGGAGAATAGATCAATCAATCTAACTTACTATATAAGCTCAAACAAACACCGCCTGCTTACATCCCACATAGATTAAAGAAGTAAAATAGTTCCTTTTTTATATACTATAGTGAATGAAGATCATACATGTCTAGAATATTATTATGTTTTAGGACACATGTGTTTATGACGTTGATGATAAAACTAAAAATTTCAAACCTCATAGCCATTTGTGTCTGAAAATAAATATAAAATTCTTGACTTTTTAGTATTTTTATCACTTAAAGTATGAGTAATCTAAATTTTTTTATTTACAAAATTGTCCATATGTATATATAACTAAATATATAGTAATCTTTTATCTGTCTTTATAATAACACAAACACATAAATACTATATAGAAATGCAATATGCATTTGCACATTATTTAATCAAAAGTATTTCTACTTTACATCCCACATAGTTAAAATGAACTAAAGTCTTTTTTGTTTATATAATATAGTGAATATAGATTATAGATGTCAATAATATTTCTATCCTTTCATGTACGTCTTTGTTGGTAGAGTTGATTCTAAAAATAGAAATGATCATACTCTATCTACAAACTTGAACTAGAAAATGAGTATATAATTCTTGACCTTTTTAGTAATGATGAATATAAATAATTTTTGACTTTTCTAGTATTCGTATTGAACAATGAATTAAGACGGGGTCCTCCATATAAGGTCGCTATTGAGCACAACCGAGCTTGTTCAGGGCTCAAGCTCGGCACGTTTAAGTTTTAAAAAGCTTGAGCTCGAGCTCGGCTCGTTTCGAGCCTTAAATTTTAGGCTCGAGCTCGGCTCGTGGTAATGTTATATAGGCTCGGGCTAGGCTCGTTTATACGATTTGGCAAAGAAAAGTTAAAGTTTGGCTCGAGTTCGAGCTCGGCTCGTAATATATCTTTATTAAGCTCGTTAATAAGCTCGAGCTCGGCTCGTATATACATTTAATACTTAAAATATCATAATATCGTTTAGGCTCGCGAGCCCAAACGAGCTTTGTATGTAAAGCTCGGGCTCGAGCTCGATTAATAAACGAGCTGCAACTTAGGCTCGAGCTCGTTTAAGCTCGGCTCGTTCGAGCTTTTTACCGATCCGATCCCGAGCTTTTCACGAGCGGCTCGGCTCATTTTCACCCATAATTCTACGATAGCTTAGGGCCGTGTCTTTTTCTTTTGGAACCTCTGTCTACTAATTGAAATGGGACCATTGACATATATTAACGTTTTTAAATTTGATGAGGGTCCACTAATATTTGTTAGAAAGTCTGTGTGTTAAAGGCATATAAAACTTTACTTGTCCCCAAAGAGGTTCTAAGAAAAATGAGACTCACTTATTTTTAAGCCACTTAATCCCTAAAGAACAGGTCCTTAATTATGATACGCCATTAATCCCTAAAGAACAGGTCCTTAATTATGATACGCCATATAGTAATTCATTTTTTTTTTAAATACGTATATTAAAAGTAGTGATAAAATGAAAAGTTGCCACTTTTCTCTCAAAATATGTTAAAATCATATTTTTCATCTCTTACATATCCAATTTTCCCAATCTTTTGCACAATCATCAAAAATAGTTGAGAATCATCGAAAACTGAGATCCATCAAGATCAAATCTCGAGAAACATTATCTCACTTATTTTTAAGCTAATTACTAAGTCGGTTAATTATGATACGCCATTAATCCCTAAAGAACAGGTCCTTAATTATGATACGCCATATAGTAATTCTTTTTTTAAAAAACATATATTAAAAGTAGTGATAAAATGAAAAGTTGCCACTTTTCTCTCAAAATATGTTAAAATCATATTTTTCATCTCTTACATATCCAATTTTCCCAATCTTTTGCACAATCATCAAAAATAGTTGAGAATCATCGAAAACTGAGATCCATCAGTGCAAATCTCAGAAAAATAAAAAAATATTTTAAACTATCTAGTTCATGCCGCTTTGAGCGACATTATGCTATATTCTTTTAAGTCTAAAAATGATCATTTTAAGGTGATCAAATTATTTGGAGCTTAAAAACATAAATATTTGCTCGTCGAAAATTTAACTACAGTATCGTCCATCACAACGCCGACTACCTGACTAGACATCATTATTTTCGATTTGAGTATAAAATACATAATTCCATTTTGAGGTGCATTATTGCTAGTCTTTTTCTTCTCCCCGGCCAAGTAAGAAGAACAAGAATATGAGAATAAACCCATGTGAGGATCTCTGAATCCAAATGCTTCATTACTAAGTAACCACATTTGAACTTTGGCATTAATTATTGAAGTATCTACAAAATACAAACGCTTTGTAATGAACAAATACATGGTATAGATTTGATACAAACGCCTTATAAAAACATCCCACATAGGTTAAAGAACTTAAATCATCCTTGTTTATATTGTGTAGCATATCAGGTATTAACATGTTGAGATTGTTACTAAGTTTTCACCAACAAATGTGTCACAAGAACTATCTACGATGGATGGGTGTGTAAGTCACTGTCATGACTCATGAGTCCTAACAATGGGTGAAACCCAGTTTGAGTCCCGTTCACCTAATCCAAACTATTGATGTTTCGCAAAGGGGTAACTTAATCAGTCACACAAAGGCCGGCTATTTATTTATTCACAAAATCGTTCTTAAATGCTAAATGAGGTATATTTAACAAATTAAACGATCAAATAAAACTGCTTGCAACTACAGAAATTAATACTTCGATTAGTTGGCATTAAAACAGTTAAACTTAATCAGTCACACAATAATTTACCTACTGATTTTATTAACAAACTTGTCTTATATACCAAGGAAAGTATATTTAACAAATGAAACGCTTGAACTAAACTACTTAGCGTAAAAATACTTAACTAATTTCATGGCATGTAATTTAAAAATACAAACTTTGCATAATTGCCAAAGTTCCTTCGACAACAACCATACAAAAACGAAATCTAAAAAGTAACCCATTTGAAATAAGTGATATAATTCGTATTTCATAGAAAAGATATTGAATCCAATTTAACTAATTTCATGGCATGTAATTTAAAAAACACAAACTGAAATTGCATAATTGCCAAAGTTTCCTCGGCAACAACCATACAAAAAAGAACGAAAATCAAAGTAAACCCATTTGAAATAAGTGATATAATTCGTATTTCATAGAAGATATTGAATCCAATTGCCTTGTCACTTAATAACTGTATTCAAACTTTGGCACTAAGAGTAGCTTTGAACTACAAACACTCTATAATGAACATATAACAGGTGTAGATTATTAGTATTTGATAACAATTAGTTCAACCTTATAAATATCCCACATAGGAGAAAGAAATGAAATCTCATGTGGTTATATACTAGACTTGGCGAATACCCGTGCCTAATGGCATCGGTTTCTAGCGGCAAACAATTAACGATATGCAATATTGTGGTAAGTGTTTCGTAACCTCGAGATCATCAAAAAGAAATCGATTACTAACCTCGAGATCTATTCTTTTGATTTTGCATATCTATTACTTATGTTTCCTTCCTATTGTGAAATACAAACTTGTTTTGGGTTGTTTATATAGGCGAAATACGAAATGTTGAAAAAAACAATTTTCCCGCCCATGAAACAATGCAATGGGTATGAGTGTGGAAAATGAAAATACATTGAAGTCAAAATTGAATAGTTACCATGCAAAGAAACCATGCAACAAAATACATTGAAATCAAAATAAAAATACTTTCCATGCAAAATTAACATGTAAGAATAGTTGCCAAAAAAACATGAATTTCGCCCATGTTATGACTTTCCACTATTTCACTTTTTCACTTTTCCAATATTGACTTGTTGACCATTTTCTTATTTTATGTAGTAAAGATAAAGATTGTAAGAGAACAACTTGTGTTGAGAATGCTATCATGTTCTCGATTACATGATGCAATTGGAGTTTATTAAATTAGGAAGAAAAATAACTCTGATCTCAACAATCAACATGTATATGAGAATTGATATAAAAGTCTTGATTTGTTTTAATATAATAACTGATTCCATTTAGATTTAATGGACTTTTATTTAATATATAATAGTCTTGAATATTTTTTCATAGGATTCTTGACTTTTTCTTTAATAATTGTTATAACTTTACAAATACTTTTATTTTTAATTGTTGTCCTGTCCATATGTTTATGCAACTAATTATTTAGTAATCATCATATAACAAAGTACCAACGCATGTGTGTCATCATAGTTAACTTAAATGGATATATGTGTCAATATGTCGACCCTCATGCTCCTACTAAAAAACTCACCGAACCTCACACAGGTCGAACCCAGTTCACTAATCCAAATATTTATGTTTTGCAAAGGGTTAAGTTAACCATTCACACAAAGATTTCCTACTTATATGATATTGAAAATATATTAAACATATAAATCACATAAACTAAACTACTTGCAGTGTTGAATCTCTAATTAACTTCATGCCATGAAATTCTTAAAACACAAAACGAGTTGCATTATCGACAATTTTTCAAACAAAAAAAGACGGAAAACATGAGAGGACACCCATTTGAAATCCATGATAAATTTTTTACCTCATGGAGGATCTTCAAATCCAATTTCCTTGTCACTTAATAAGTGTACTGGAACTTTGGCACTAACTCTTAGATGATGCAACTGGATTTTATTATATTAGTGAAAAAAAAAAGTAAACTCCATTGGTATTTTCTAATTCAAAGTTGATATAAAAGTCTTGACTTTTTTTAATTTGCGTTGTAGTCATATGAGTTAAATCCATCTTTTTAATTTTCATTTTTTTTCTCTTTGTCCAGCTAACAACTCACCTCTTTTTTATTTCTATATATTTTGATGTCATGTAAAGTCAAGTGAACATATTCTTCTTTAAAATCGATGACATCCATTCGACTATAAATTGAGGGTTTTGAGGCGACTCGAGTCCCTCTTGATTGCCTTCATTTCTAGCGAAGACAAACTGACAACTTTGTCCTACGAGTGTATAACTCAATCAATCACTAGGTACCAACAAACACGATCCACCAGAATCATCCAAAACGGCTAGATGTATCGCACTCACGAGTCAGCACCAAACCCCCCGAAGTTTTGAGTCATGTTCACCCAAACCAAACTATTGTAATTTCTGAAAGGATAACTTGATCAGTCACATAAAAATATCCACTTAAATTATTTCACAAATGTTCTCCTAAAAGGCTTGTATTAAGCTACTTGTAGAGTAGAACACTACAAACCCCGTATTAACAAAGAAAGTACAATTATATATCATTATAAGGATGAAGATTTATAGTTCTTCGAAGGCTATGTAGGAGTAAACGGTATATTCACTCACACAATACAACTAACCAATTTATTTATTTTTTTGAATGGCAATTGTGGCTACATGGCCTCTAGCCCAGACAGCCAAGAAAGCAATGACACACTTCCTTTTACGCAAGCGGAAGAAAACCCCTATCGCCTAAGACAAGACTCGAACTTGAGACCTTGCGTAGGAGGGTAAAACCTTCATACTGCTGGACCAGAAGCCCGTTGGTACTAACCAATTTATTTAACGAAGATAACAATGTAACTTACATTTTTGTATGTTCTATCGTATTGTTATTTTACAAAACAAGTTGCATTGTTGCCAATTTTTTCACGATCACAACAAAACAAAAGCGAAAGTGTGAGTGTAAACCCACACGAGGATGTACGAATCCAATTGCGTTGTCACTTAATATTTGTATCTACAACGACACTAAGATCAAAGTAACTTCAAAGTATAAACAGTCTTAATGAACGTATAGATTGTATATAAAAATGCAAAAGTCAACATGAGTCTAGTTTTCATTTCTATATTACAAGATGCCAACGGATGTGTTTATCACTCGCACAAAGATTTTTACTAATATGATATGGAAAGTATATTTAACATATAGAAAGCTTAAGCTAAACTACTTGCAACGTTGAATAATTAATTAACTTCATGTTATGCATGAAATCCAAAGCGCAAAATGAGGTGCATTATCGATACTTTTTCAAAGAAAAAGCGTAAAATATGGGAGTAAACCCATTTGATCTATGAAAAATGATTTATAGAAAATTAGAAACTCGCAGTGATGTATTGTAGGCTTAACATTAGGGAGGTGATTTGCACACTCAACTTTATGATTGGGACTCAAGCTACAAACAGTTAAAGTACATTGTAAACCTTGTACAAGTATCCAATGCACACAATGGAGTGTCCTAATCAAAAGTTTGATTGTGCAAATCAATTCCTTCATTAACGCGGCAGTTTACCAACTTAAATAAACCGAATCAAGTTCCAGGGGTGACAGGTCATTTAGGTCATGCACCCCTTTGATAAACCTACGAGCAGCAAAGGCTTTTATGCAATCAAATGTCTTATCTGAACCGATTCAGAAAAATAAAATCTAAGAAGAATTGAACGGGTTCAAATAGTTTCCTTCTATATTTTTCTTACCAATATCTCTGCCTTGCCAATAATCAAATTTTCAAACAAATTTGAACCGATTCAGAAAATTGAAAATCTAAAAATTTTATAAATTATTGACTTCTTCACTTACTGATGATGGATTTTTCTACAACTTCTTTATTGCGGCTATTATAAATAGTTTAAAATGATCATCAGATTGTTCCTGCAATTTATGAATAAAACGATCCTACATTAACCCATATCTCTTTGATATTTGTAAGATTGAATAATCCTACAATCAAGACCACGACTTTAACAGCCTTGGTTCTATTGTTTTTAATCATCTACCAATAAAAAGTGTCGCGATAGATTTGAAACAATACACTTGTGATTTTATTGCAATGAGTGATGTATCTTCAGGTCTTGTTGAATAAGCATTGTCAATACGTTTAATGCAACGAATGATGTACTTTAGGAAGGCTCTCTGAATAAGTTAATGCAATAAGCTATTTGGTTTTACAATCAACCTATGTATAACTAGCTCATATGTGTTGATCAAATACGTTGTCGTGCATGATCCAGTTTGGAAGAGCTTATTTGGCTTTCAAATTAATACGTAAGAAAAACATATAAAACATATAAAAACAGATGAAAATATAGAAGCGGATGAAAGCGAATAAAACGGACGAAATTATAAAACAGATAAAACGTATAAAAGCGTATGAAACGTAAGAAAACGCATATAAAAGCGGAAAACGTATGAAAAAAATAAAGAAAAGCAGTGAAAACATATCAAAACGAATGAAATTGTATAGAAACAGACGAAAACATATAAGTTTTTATTATTTCCGGTCAAAACGTATAATTTTAGACCTACAAAGACTATTGGTGTAAATGTTTTAAAGCCACAGGGACTACTTATGTAAATAAATATTTATTAGTTTAATTTTAGAGTCACAAGGAAGACTAGTGTAAATTTTTAGAGTCACAAGGACGTTTTATGTAATTGACTTAAAGACGATTGGTGTAATTTTTTAGAGTCATAGGGACGAATTATGTAAATAACTCTTAATTAGTTGATGCCATGTCATAATGAATTGTTTAGGAAAATTAAAAGGTGTTGATGCATTTTGATACCATTAGCCCAAAAAAATAACATGTGTTCCTTAGTTTCTGCATTTAGTAAGGAAAACATGCAGTTTCTAAGCTCGACCCAACCAGTGGCGGACCCAGCCGAGAATCTAAGGTGGTTCCTTAACTTAAGTATGGGGAAAAAGTCAAGACTCAAGATCTAGAGAGCGACAAATTACTTGATTAACACGCCACGTCGGGTCGAATCGGGTCAAACATAGTGTTGAATGTGGCCTTAACTTTCGTGTGACGACCACCTCGCATCAGGTATTATTTTATTTTAAATAAAAAAGAAAAAACCTTCCCATGTCAGGTTCTTTTCTAGACTCAGGCCTTTTGTGTATACCTTGATATTTGAAACAGTGCATAAACTTCTTGTATTAGAGTCAGTTAACCTTATTAATAATTGTATTCTTCATCGAAATTACATCGTAAGTATGGGATCGAAAGTAATATGATTAGAAAATATCAACGGTTTGGTTATGTATGTGATCCCCAAAACCCAACGGTTGTACAATCATATAGAGCGTTTTGGCTTATTTTACTCGTATACGAATTTTTTTTTATCATTGTACCAACTTATATGTTCAATTATCTCTGACATAAGCTTGTGTTTTTTTACCTTGTAGGCCCAATTACCGAGTTATGAAAGTACAAGCTCATACCACCCTACTACTATTGAACTGTTGCCTTGGTCTTATCATAATTTGATCGAAGCGGATATGGTTAACACCATTGGTGGACAGACTCTTTTCTCATCCGATAAGTTGCTTCAACTGCAAAAGCTTGAAACTGTCAATTGTAGTGATTTTTCGGGACATTGGCGGATATTTGATTCACAACCGATCTTGAAATTCCAAACTTGAGACAAGTGAACTTGAAGTGGTTATCTAGTCTCAAGTATATATGGAAGAGGAAGGGGGGCGGTATTAAAGTTTCCAAACCTAACAAGACTGTCTATTGAAAAATGTGATAGTTTAGAATATGTATTTACATGTCCCATGGTTGGTAGTCTGTTGCAACTCCAGGAACTACATATAAGTAGGTGTGAAAGTATGAAGGTAATTGTGAAGGGAGAATAAGAAGAATGTGATGCCATAGTGAATGCTATTGTGGAGTTTCCTTGTCTAAAGTCCTCGAAACTTGATTGTATTTGGAATCTCGAGGGATTTTGCTTAGGAAAGGAAGCTTTTGAATTTCCATCATTGGATACCTTGGAAATTAGAATGTGTCCAAAAATGACGGTTTTCACCAAGGGAGATTTGTCTGCTCCATCATTGGATACCTTGCAAATTGGTGTCTGGTGTCAAAAACTGACGGTTTTCACCAAGGGAGATTTGTCTGCTCCAAAGCTATATGCAATTACGGATTATAAGGGTAGAAAGTATAATATACACAACAGGCTGAACTCCGTTATAAAAGACTTTACCGAAGAGTAAAAGGTGAAAATATGTGTTACCATAAGAAAGAGGGACTAAATCTGTAAAGTAATTGTTTTATGCTTCACAACTCCTTCATTTTTGAAACGCTGATTACTGATCCTAGGCCAACCGCCACGGCTACGGGTACCGGAATGTACTCCGCCAGTTAATTACCGATGATCTGTTTTCAGGCAAGTTGTTCGATTTATGTTTGTATCTGTGTAATGAACTCAATTTATATAGGATTAATGGTAATTAGGAATCTTGAATTTGAAGTTAATAATTTAGGGCTTATGTTACCTGAATGTTTTTATTAAAGGTGGCAAAATAGGTGGGTCGGGTTTGGGTCTCTGGTCTGGATAGGTTTGCGTCAGGGTCTAGATGGGTCTTCTAGAAACATGGATCTAAATGGGTCCGGGTCTATATAGGTTTTGGTCGGTCGAAAGATTATTATTTTTCTTTGAGTAAAAGATGAAACAAGTGAAAAAAGTTAAAAAAATAAAAAAATTGACCCGCTAGATCCGTTGGGTAATTATTATATAATTGCACTTTCTATCAAATACCCAAATTGACCCATCTTTGACCGATGTGTCCCAAATTGCCGCCTCTAGTTTTTATATAGTTTAATTTGGATATTGCAATGTGGGTCAATCTGTGTTAGTGATTCATAATTCGGCAAGTGCGATATTTTTAGTTGATTGGAGCACTTTTTTTGGCGTTGTTCATAAGCTATAACCCTTGTTTTTATCGGCTACTTATTTACATATGTGTTTGAAAGTAGTAACTGTAAAATCTTGTTTTGATCATTGAATATCACAATTTGGTAAAGGGTGGAAAAGTGTGCCTTTACTCTTTTAGGGATAATTTCTTGCTTTTAGAGTTGGAATGGAATGACCTTTCGTTACAAGATAATCAAACCTTTTCCTAGTACCACATACAAGATAAACGAAACAGGGGGGGAACGAATTAAGTCGACTAACTGCAAAGAAAACGTGTAGTTAGCACCTGCTTTAGCGTCCTATATTAGGGAATGTTCTGTACCAACCTCATCTACTGACTTGATTATACTCGGTAGTAAACTGGTGAATCAAGGTGTGATTAAGAAGAGATCAACATCAAAAGGAAAAGTCAACTGACTTATCTTAGAAATTTTCCGGTTATACTAGACTTGAGATGTTAGAGATGTAAGTTCACTTTAAAGGTTACAAGATTATGACAGTGTCACAGTAATTGATGATAGAGATCAAATTGTAATTTTACTCGAGTTATAATTAAGCATGTCGGATATGCATCCAAGTGCCTTTGACATTTACCTTTTTTCGTGTCTCATATTTACAGATTGTGTGCTTTCGCAGGAACTTCAGAAGTCTACATAGGTTGCAACTGGTTGTCTTCATAATGCTATGCCTGAATTCTTGGGAAGTTGAAACATCAGATTCTGTACATTCTGTTGTTCCAAAGGAGTTTGAGAGAGGTGTGAACGTGCCCAAACAGCAGTTATCAACCACATTTGTCACAGTAACCAATCACAAAGCGTAACAAAAATGGGGCATCTGCTGAACAAGTGGGGAGAGTTGCTAAAAGTATGAGATATGCGTGGTGATTTTATTTTGTGTTGGTGCAAAATGGTTGTTTAGGTGGTGCAATCATGAGGCTGCTTGATGTTGCTATGTTTTCTCCATCACTTGCAGCTGTATACGATTGCTTCTCTTGGATATTCGTAGATGCAATTTACAACTTTTGATGTTGTGGTGCCTGGATGACTCCAGTGATGAGCAAGAAAAACGTATGTCGGAAAGCCTCGTTGAACTTATGATATTTGTTGCTTATTTACTCTAATAACTTATAATTCCTTTGAATGGTTTGAGCAGCTGAAGCCACTGAGGGTGAAGAGAAAGAAGAGGAAGTTCTGAAAAGGAGGAAGATGAAGAAAAATTGAAGACCAAAACCATCAAGGAAACAACATACGAATGGGAACGCTTGAACGATGTTAAAGCTATCTGGTTAAGAAATCCCGAGGTCGCCGAAGAAGAGTACACAAAGTTCTATCACTCTCTTGCTAAGGTGAATACTGATAATTTCTACTTGATGCTCAAAATTGGGTTGGGGTGGGTTAATTAATGTGCAAAATGGGTTTTGGTCAAAAGGTCCATTTTGGAACAATTTACGCTGGGCCGACTCCATGTGTTCTAAATCTAAAAGCTTAAACCCGTGTGAACTGTTAAAGATAAAATATAGTTAAAATCACGTGCCATACATAAGTAAATAAGATGAAATTTGAGCCATGCCGTTGTAACAGTAGTGGCCTCAAGCTCTACGTTAGAAGCCAATGCCATGGAGCCACTTCAACGCTGAAGGTGATGTTGGGTTCAAGGCCTTTCTGTTTGTGCCTTCCGTTCTATACGAAAGCTACTACAATGCCAACAAATCTAACCTCAAGCTCTACGTTAGAAGAGTATTTATCTATCGCTCTTATTGGTAAGTCTTTATCCTTCATGTTCATAATGTGTTTGGCTGTATAAGGAATACATCATAATTGATAATTTTCTTTGGACATGGTTGCTAACATTTATTGTTCCATCAGGGTTTTGTTGATTCTCACACCCTACCACTAAATGTTTCTCGTGACATGCTTCAACAACACAACAGCTTAAAAACAATAAAAAAACTTATCGGGAAGGCCCTTGACATGATCCACAAACTTGCTGAAGAGAACCCCTGATGAGGTTCACGACAAAGAAAAGAAAGGTACACATGCTGTATCCTAAACATTTGTTGCTCTCACCTCTAGCTGACGATTAATCATTGCAAATTTATTGACTTGGATATTTAATTTACTTGTGTAGAGATCGAAGAATCAAAGGTTAATAATGAGAAGAGAGGCCAATAGCCCAATATACCAAGTTCTGGAATGAGTTTGGCAAATCAGTTAAGCTAGGTATCATTGAGGATGCTGCAAACAGAACCGTTTGGCGAAACTTTTCTGATTTGGGACAGTAAGTTCATTACTCTACCTGTAAGTACTTTCTGTTTACCTACAAATCAGTTAAACAATTTTTAGATTGCCCATTATCTGATATGTGGATGTATCAACAACGTGGTGACCCGTCCGATGTATTTTCTAAGCATGACCCATTAGACCAATGACCTGTTTGACCCGTTACCCACTTGACCCATGAAGTTATATTATTATCAGTTTACCCATCAGCGATTTAACACAAGCTAACTATTTGCAAGCAGGCACTATTTGCTGAGAAGGATGTAGCTATAATCATTTGAGCATGACAGTAATGAAGCATACATTGCGGAACACTTTTCTTAATGTTTTTTAGAGTTTAAGATTGTTTTAGAGAGTACATGTTTTAGAGCATACTTGTTTTAGAGAAATGCAGGAAACTACTTGACCCATGAAGTTATATGATCATATTGTTCTTTTGATCTCGAACTGTTCTTTATATTGCAATTCTTTGTATTTTTGCAATGTTTTAGTTGTTTTGAATATTTTTACAGCTTAAAAAACAAAAAGGCAGAACTGAATGCTATTTAGAACAAGAACACCATGGAACAGTTGGCAATTGTTCCTTACAATCTTGCCAAACTTGCTTAGTAACAAAATGTATAGTTCTCCCATCATTGCATTTCCACACAGTATATAGTCTTTATCACTATTCTGTAATAAAGGAACTTGAATGCTATTTAGAACAAGAAATAATGCCATCCAGCTAGTTGGCCATTTCCATCTTCCATTTTCTTTGTTTTGGGTATTTGAGCATATCTATAACATGATATAATACTTTTTTGGTAAGATATTTTTGAGATTTATGCCAGTATGAGTATCTAAATTGGATATTATAGATGGCAAGATGAGTGCATTAAGTAACAGGTTAACATGTGTTCAGGTGGACACGGGTTGTATTTTGATATACGTCGGGTAGGAATGGGTTGACATGAAAACACTTTTTGTCCAGTTTCTAAATTTTCATACATACAATTCACGCGTTAACAATGAATTCCAACAATAGTCTAAATTCTCAATTAATATTATTAGAAGGTTGTATGCTAAAAAAAGACTTCAACCGGTTTCCGTTTAGGGAATACTAATTCGACCCACTGTACCTGTTTGAGATATTGTCCCAAAATAAGTTTAACTTCTTCAAGTCAAATTTTCATTGTATTCCCAGTCACCGGAACTAACTTTTTTGAACTCGCCGCCGCCAGTTTGGTTGACTTTTTAGTAAAGATTTACTAACAGTTGACTATTTATTTATTTGTTGATGTTTCTTTTATTGAAAGCTATGGGCCTGTTATCTTGTATAAAAATTGTATGGTGAGTTTAACAATGGGTGGAGGAGTGTGGGTCTGTTGGTAAGTGAGCTTCAACTTAGTCCTCAAGGTCAAGGTTCAATTCTCTGCATGTTCATACTCCCCTTTTTGTTTTTCATTTTCATGTCTAAATAACATTATATTCATTTTGTTTGACGTACCAAGATTGTTTCTTCACAACTACGTCAATCCTGCTGGACACATCAATAGACCGGGTCAAATCATAAATGATCCAGGTCAAATGATCCGAGTCAAGGTGACAGGTCATTTAGGTCATGCACCCCTTGATAAACCTACCGTAATGCTTTTAAGCAATCAAAGATCTTATCTGGCACGGGCCAGAAATCAATATCTAACAAGAACTAAACCGGTTCAAATGGAGAAATCTACATAATATTAGTTTCCTTTCATGTTTTTCTTACCTTAATTAATGATTTATCAATAAAAATTTGTTTATTACAGGTTTCTCATCTCTGTATTGCCGATAATCTTGAAAATCACTGACAACAACAATATAAAGCGTCAATCTGTTTGTTTAGCAGCTCTATTGGCAAGCTATTCGCTTGCTGATGACCGATTTTTCTACAACAACAAAATGTGTTGTCATAGCCACGTTAACGCCCAACTGCTTCTTCTTATTAGCTTATTTAGCTTTTAAACTAGTAAGTACAAATTATTTTAATAAGCTACCTCTCACATACCTCACCAGTTTTTTCTTAAAGTAGGAGTATCATTTAATCTACATCTGAATCACTAATCAACTTCATGGCACTAAAACTAAATTTATAATTTACAAAAGAAGTTATATTTATCATATAGTAACGCTTAAACCAAACTACTTGCAACTTTGAATAGCTAATCAACTTCATGGCATTAAAACTTTGGCATTAACTTTCTGAGTACCTCCAAACTACTAACACTATAATGAACATAAGAAATAGTGCAGTCTACCTATATTATAAAAGAGAGGAGCAAAATTACTGTAGTAGGCTAAAATTTTGACAACTCAGCATCAAATACCCTTCAAAATTATGCCACGCCCCCCTTCATGCTTTGTCACTGTTTACCTGGCTTTACCTATATTTCTCCTTTCTATGCACTTCCATCTTCATTTCAAAGCACTTTTTTTCATCATCTTCTCTCTCACATACTAACATTCTAACAAACATCTTTTCTTACCTTTTGAAGATTCATGCTCAAACATTTGCTCGTCGCTCTACATTTGTAAGTGAATTTACATATACATTTTTGCTTACATATATAAATATTCATATTTATTTTTCTGACCACATTTTTCCTTGTGGTTTTCATTTTCCATTCGTGTCCTTAAGGTACCGTTGGTGTGCTACGCATGATCTTATCCAGGGTTTTTTTTTTATCAAAATTTTAGTTTGTTGTCGCTAAATTTCTTGATTAGTGGTCAAATTTGATAATTCTATGGTCTTTGTTGATGGTTTTGTGTTTTTCATTTCTTTCATTTTTGCTTTAAATCTGGTACTCATTTTTCATTAAAAAGTTTGTATACGAGTTCATATGACGGTTTTCCTCATATTTTGAAGTTTTCTTAAACATTAGGACTCAAACTTGTCGATTTGATGGCCGTTTATGTTGTTGCTATTATTTTTTTAGGATTACAATTTTAATTTATTTCATTATTATTATTATGATTACTATTAGGTTGTTGCCATTATGTTGGATTTGGGCTTTGGTGTTGGTGTATGCTACCCTTCTTTTTAATTGAAAGGCTTTATTAAAAAAATAATAAAAACACTAATATACAATATACGGTATCAATTTCTTTCAACAAAATATGTCCTTTAAATTGTACGCACAACATCCCCTTTGTAAAAAAGGAGGTCCTATTCATTCCATTATTTGATACTTCTATATTTTACAAACATCAAAGCAATAAGTACACTTATAAACCATGAACTTTTATGCACGGTCAGTTTTTTTTTCATGTTGTTTGTAGGATTATTTTCAACAACTAAAAGGATGGTTCCATCCAGGGTGGCTAGGATTATTTTTATTTCCCGATATAGATTATCAAATTTTGTTTTATTACAAAAACTAATTAGTAGGTGTGCGATATACACTTCACATTATGTCATGTTATACCTAATGTATATTACTTCGACATGTACAATTTTATTTCGAATATCATGTAAGAGAAATGTAGACGTCGGAACATGCATCATGTGATGAAAGGACAGGGTGAGGGCGTTGTAATTTGATGGGTACTACTAGCTAGCTAGCTAGGGTGTATATTTCTATTCTTTTTAACAATGATTTTCCTTATTTGTTTATTTATTTATTTTTTTGTTTTGAGACTTTGAGAGCACCAAAAAGATCATAATCAAGGGTTATAGCTTGTCTTTATCATTTTAATATTTACGTATCATAAATTGTGGAACTACATTGCTCTTGCTAATTGGTTTGCTTATTCCTCCCTATGTGATCTCAAAACCATGTTTAGTAGTGTTCTATTTTTACTTTGAACATTATCCAACAAAATTTAAGCCAAAGTTTAATCTAACAAAAATCAAACCCGAAGTCTCCGCATACACGGAGATCTAAAACTAGTTTATTTAAAACCATAAATGGGCATCGATCAAACATTCGGTTAGTCCTAGTATAATCTAATAAGCTCATAAATTCTTTTAAAAATTTGTTTTGAGAGAAAGAACAAGCCCATGTGATTGTAGGCCCTTTCCATTATCGCCTCTAAGCAACTAGGTCTAGGACTACTATAAATGTCATACTATACAAACCCGTATAGTGAACCGTACAACCCGTGATGCAGACAGTACAATATTATGATAAACACCGTACAACCCATCAATGCATACAATGATTGAAACCCCTCAATAAATGTTTGTATAACATGAACCCCTACTATAATTTGCTTACTTTGGTTGAGTGGCTACGTTGATATTTCACGATCACTCAATTATTAACTAGCTTTATTTGACACATGGCCAAATGTAATGGAAGATTAGTGGGCAAAAAAGTAGCCATTTCACTTTACACTTTTGAAATTTTCTGCATATTTTCTCGAAACATCTTCTCCATTTATATTTTAATGGATTGTTCAACCAATTGCACAAGGGTAGTTAGAAAGGTATAACAAAAGGTAAAACGTTTTTAACTCGGGGACCCACACACAAAATACACTTTTCAAATTAAAAATTTTTTTAGTCCTTTTGTGGAGTCCCTCCTCTGCTTAGACAATCCCTAATATAATCATCTAGAACTCAACCAACCTCCTTTGTTTGAGCACTAAAAAGTACGTAGTAACTTCTTTGAGAACTGGTGAAGTCTGTATTTCAAGGTACTAGCTCTTACATATTTTTGGCATAGAATTAAGTTACTAATTGTAGACACCAGATTTCTACCTTTTCCTAGTATTTTACAAGTTGTGTAACCTCTTAAGTTTGATGTATCAATATTTCTATCGTTATTAATCAACAAATGAAACATAGTGAGATAAACCTGTTTGGATCATAATTAAGGGGGTTTTTGGTATTCCTTATTTATTTTTAAGTAAAATAAGCAAGTCTCAGTAAGTAGGTAGAAGCAATAGGTTTATTTGAGATTATTCTTTTTTACTTTTATATTTGGCCACAGGCTGTTTTGGGGACTAGCTTTTTCGAGCGTTTTTAGTTTAAAATATACAGCTTGTTTAGCAACGATCGTTTAGTTTTTTAATTTTGCTTAAACGCTCCTATATGAAACACTAACAATAGAAGTGTTTAGCATTAGCTTTTAGCTTTAACGTCATTTTATACTTTAAAAATACACTTATATACATCTACGATACCAAACGCTTTTATAAGTTAAATAGCTACAACTAATTAACAAGCTACTACTAACTGCTAACACTTACTCTAAGTTTTGCTGCAGTTATTGCTAGTTTTAAGTATAAGTGCAACAATGAATCTAAATAGATCCAGTGACCAAATATTACTTTGAGTATAAGTTAAAGCTAAAAAATAGATTCATAATTTTCAAGTGAATAGTATATATGAAGTTGATAATAATGTGTATTTGATGAGTTGGTTTGGTAGAATTTTTCATTGCACTTTTTTAAAAATTAAGCAAACCCAAATACGATAACCCGAGGAGCTTATTTATAAGTACTTACTCATAAGCATAAAAGATAAGCAATTACCCAAAAGTATGAATAAATTAATAAAAAATTACCGTATTAAGATTATAATCCTTGTTGATAGTTCGTTCTGGATTTTTGGTCACAGCAACCTAACCAAGTGACCTAATCCGGTTACACATTACCAAACACGAAACCTGTTTAGACCCAAGCTCAACCCATTTAGTTTTGTTTCGTGTATGGAATTGCCACCCCTAGTTATATTTACATGATTTCTTATGTCTCAGGAAAATGGAGCTTGTATCTGCAATCGTTGGTCCTGTTGTGAATGTTTTGACAGGTCATATTAAGCAAAAGCTGGGATATCTCACTTCATACGCCAACATGTTGGCGCATGAAAACAGAATTAAGGTTTTGGAAGATCAAAGTGCTGATATCGAGCGCCTCAGAAACAACATCCCACTATGCCTGCTCATGTACCAGGGTGGTTGGAAGATGTTAAAAAGATCAAGGAAGATGTTGACAACATTCCAAGCAACAACACTGGATGCTTTAATGTTAAAAGTTTTCTAGGAAGAAATGCATTAAGGCATACCAAGGTTATCGAGGTCTTATAGGAATGGTTCTAAAATGATCTCTGATGACACCCTCTGGCGTGAAGCTGAAGGATGTCTTGGCAGAGTCGATTCAAAACCGGCATCGACATCAACACCAGGTGTAAGTGTGTTT
>OU343217.1:303334401-303361612 GCA_910596185.1 Chrysanthemum makinoi
TGTAGTTAAATTTTCGACGAGCAAATATTTATGTTTTTAAGCTCCAAATAATTTGATCACCTTAAAATGATCATTTTTAGACTTAAAAGAATATAGCATAATGTCGCTCAAAGCGGCATGAACTAGATAGTTTAAAATATTTTTTTATTTTTCTGAGATTTGGTACTGATGGATCTCAGTTTTCGATGATTCTCAACTATTTTTGATGATTGTGCAAAAGATTGGGAAAATTGGATATGTAAGAGATGAAAAATATGATTTTAACATATTTTGAGAGAAAAGTGGCAACTTTTCATTTTATCACTACTTTTAATATACGTATTTAAAAAAAAAATGAATTACTATATGGCGTATCATAATTAAGGACCTGTTCTTTAGGGATTAATGGCGTATCATAATTAAGGACCTGTTCTTTAGGGATTAAGTGGCTTAAAAATAAGTGAGTCTCATTTTTCTGAGATTTGGTACTGATGGATCTCAGTTTTCGATGATTCTCAACTATTTTTGATGATTGTGCAAAAGATTGGGAAAATTGGATATGTAAGAGATGAAAAATATGATTTTAACATATTTTGAGAGAAAAGTGGCAACTTTTCATTTTATCACTACTTTTAATATACGTATTTAAAAAAATACTATATGGCGTATCATAATTAAGGACCTGTTCTTTAGGGATTAATGGCGTATCATAATTAAGGACCTGTTCTTTAGGGATTAAGTGGCTTAAAAATAAGTGGGTCTCATTTTTCTTAGAACCTCTTTGGGGACAAGTAAAGTTTTATATGCCTTTAACACACAGACTTTCTAACAAATATTAGTGGACCCTCATCAAATTTAAAAACGTTAATATATGTCAATGGTCCCACTCTAATTAGTAGACAGAGGTTCCAAAAAGACACGGACCTAAGCTATCGTAGAATTATGGGTGAAAATGAGAGCGCTTTATGAAAAGCTCAGGATCGGATCGGTAAAAAGCTCGAACGAGCCCGAGCCTAAGTTGCAGCTCGTTTATTAATCGAGCTCGAGCCCGAGCTTTACATAAAAAGCTCGTTTGGGCTCATGAGCCTACGATATTATATTTTAAGTATTAAATGTATATCTGGTAGAGCAGCTTATTATGAGCTTAATAAAGATAATTAATGAAACAGGCTGTCAGCTTTAACTTTTTCTTTGCCAAATCGTATAAGCGAGCCTAGCCGAGCCTATATAACATTACCACGAGGAGAGCCTAAAATTTAAGGAACCGAGAAGCGAGCTTCGAGCTTTTAAAACTTAAAGCGTGCGAGCTTGAGCCCTGAACAAGCTCGGTTGTGCTCAATAGCGACCTTATATGGAGGACCCCGTCTTAATTCATTGTTCAATACGAATACTAGAAAAGTCAAAAATTATTTATATTCATCATTACTAAAAAGGTCAAGAATTATATACTCATTTTCTAGTTCAAGTTTGTAGATAGAGTATGATCATTTCTATTTTTAGAATCAACTCTACCAACAAAGACGTACATGAAAGGATAGAAATATTATTGACATCTATAATCTATATTCACTATATTATATAAACAAAAAAGACTTTAGTTCATTTTAACTATGTGGGATGTAAAGTAGAAATACTTTTGATTAAATAATGTGCAAATGCATATTGCATTTCTATATAGTATTTATGTGTTTGTGTTATTATAAAGACAGATAAAAGATTACTATATATTTAGTTATATATACATATGGACAATTTTGTAAATAAAAAAATTTAGATTACTCATACTTTAAGTGATAAAAATACTAAAAAGTCAAGAATTTTATATTTATTTTCAGACACAAATGGCTATGAGGTTTGAAATTTTTAGTTTTATCATCAACGTCATAAACACATGTGTCCTAAAACATAATAATATTCTAGACATGTATGATCTTCATTCACTATAGTATATAAAAAAGGAACTATTTTACTTCTTTAATCTATGTGGGATGTAAGCTTAGACGGTGTTTGTTTGAGCTTATATAGATGTAAGTTCGTTAGTTGATCTTCTTCTTTCCAAAGAAAGTGACAATAAAATTTACTCAAAGGAAGCAAAAAACCATTGAAATAAATCTTGTTTCTCACAGAAGTGGATGTATTATCTATATTCGAGCAATCATTTGGCATTGTTGGGCCAAAGTTTAAATATAGTACCACTTATTAAGGGACGACGCAATTTGATTGATTTCATACGGGTTTACGCAGTTACATTAATATTTTCAATTCTTTTTTGTTTGATGGTCAACGAAAAAAAGATCGATAATGCAACTCATTTTCTATTTCTTAAATTACATGCTATGAAGTTAATTAAGTTCCGTCGGTAATGTGAAGTAATCTTGTGTCTAAATTGGTTGAGAAACTCACTTGGTCATTTTGTCTCTTTTAGTTGAATTTTGTTCTAGTTTATGAAGATTGTTTGTCTCTATGTATCATAAGGTAAGTACAACTGCAAGCCTTTGCGAAACATACTTTGTTAGTTTGTTTAGGCAATCTTTGTATGACTCATTATGTTACCCTTTGCGAAACATCAATAGTTTGGATTACGTCAAGCTGACTCAAACTCTGTTGCTTGCTGAGTTTTTTGGTAGGACTCATGAGGGCGACACATCTATCAATTTGGGTAATTCTGGTGACTCGCTTGCATTGGCACCTTGTGATGATTAAGGTGTATAATAGTACGACAAAGTTGTCACCATGTCTCTTGATTTCACTAAATATGTTGTACCAAAAGTTGTGTCATATCTTGGTCATTTAGATCAGTTTAGGCTATGTTTGGCAAGGGGCTTATGGGGCTTGGGCTTTTAAAATAAGTCGGCTTATAAAATAAGTCTCGTTTGTCATGCGGGCTTATGAAATCATAAACCCCTTAAAGGGGCTTAAAACTTTAGCCCCATAAAAGGGGCTAAAAACTTTAGTCAGTGGCTTTTGAATAATAAATTACTTATTTACTCACAAAAATATCTAACATATACAAAAACTCATTTAATTATGTCATTTCTAGTAATTTTGCAATAATACGCTCAAGCTTAAGCCCATTTGCCAAACAAGTTTACAAAAATACAAATTTCAACTTCGGCTTATAATAAAACCCAGCCCCAGCCTATTGGGCCAAACATACCCTAGATCCTCATACTCGCATAGATCTTAAATGCCCTAATAAGAAAAGAACAACATATCTCATCGCGGAAGAGCTCTTGCGTTGGTAAAATACCACTTTGCTGAGGTTGGTTATGTATTTGACATGTAAGATAGAATATTACTTTGGTGTATACCACTCTAAATTCATAAAAGCGGTGTATCCACTTTGTATATTGGGTTAAAAAAACTGAATACTACAAATCTGGGATCATTTTGTTAAAAGGATACAAAAGCTATAGTTTGTGACTGATCTTTGACCACTTTAAAATCCTCATGTGAGGTTGTGGACAATTTTTCTGCACGTTACAACATGTTTTCCAGCAATATTTTAGAGACTAATTTTAAGCTTAGTTATTGTTCCTGTGAGTTTTTTTAATTTTGCGTTGACATACAAATAGATCCGAGTTATTGTTTACCTGGAACAGAAGAAGCAAACACGAAGGCCAGGGTGTCAAAATGTGAATTATGCATCGTATTCTCAAATCGTAAATAATGATGTCTTCGTTTAAAATGTTAATACATACTTCATGTTTACTGTTAAAGCTACTATAGTTAGTTGTAATTCGAATACTTGTTCTAAATGAAACCAAAATATTATGATAAAAATCTTTCTAATTTGAGCAAGAATTAAAATGTATAAAATTATTAATGTATACGTTGCTGGGAATTGAACTTATGACCTTTCGTATAGAGCCACTATACTTACGAGCAAGCCACACTAACATTCAATATTGTTTTTCCAACTTTATTTATTCATCACATAAGCATATCATTTCATAATACAAATATTATTTGGGTAAACATGGACCATATTTTTTTGATAAACAATAAACTAAACATGGGCTTACTCCAACTAAACATCATAGTTTGAGACACATAAAAATATGATGGGCAAATTGTCTGAAAAGGCATCGAACTTGACACTTTTTCTTTTCGGCAATCGAACTTTTTCCTATTGTAACTTGCCTAATTTTTCTATTGTAGCCTTGAAGCCTAATCACACTTAGTGTAATTAATCTTCTTAAACCCATTTTAAGTGTGATTTTGTGTCACAAAAGGAAAATTAGGCAACTTTAGTGCTACTATAGGAAAATTAGGCAAGTTTAGTGCTACCCGTTTTAAGTGTGATTCCGACCGTTAATTTTTTTATTGCACCGCTAGTCCTTTTAAATGCTTTTTAAGCGATCGTTATTATATTACACCGTTAGTCCTTTTAGCCCGTTTTTACGCGTTTTCGTCGTTTTTGCGGTTTTAGTCCGTTTTTACGTTTTCGTTCGTTTTGCGTTTTTACACGATTTTTTAGTTTTTGCATGCTTTCGTCCGTTTTTACCGTTTTTGGCGGTTGTTGTTTTTTTGTCCGTTTTACGCGTTTCGTCCATTTTACGTTTTCGTCGTTTTGCGTTTTCGTTCGTTTTCGCGTTTTTGTCCGTTTTTCTTTTGTTTCGTCGTTTTTCACGTTTTCGTTTGTTTTGCAGTTTAGTCCGTTTTTACCGTTTTGTCCGTTTTACCGCGGTTTCTTCGTTTTTGCGTTTCATCCGCTTTTGCGTTTTGGTTCGCTTTTTGCACGTTTTCATCTGTTTTTGCACATTTTTACGCGTTTTCATCCGTTTTACGGTTTTGTTCGTTTACATGTGCAAAAGCGGACTAACTTGCAAAAAACGAGGCAACGTCTGCGAGCAACTGTGCAAAAGCGGTTTCGCGTCGGCGTGCAAAAACAAGCGGCGTGTAACGGGCAACGTGCGTCAAAGACGGCGTGTAACGGGCGAAAGCGTGTAAAAACGAGCAGCGTGTAAAGAAGATAACGTGTAACGTGTGGCGTGCAAAAGCGATGTAAAACGGACAACGTGTAAAACGAACGTGTAACAACGGTGAGCGGCAAACGGGGCGGCGCGTCAAAAGGCGAAAGCGTGTAAGCGGGCGAAACGTGTAAGCGGACAAAACCGGTGTAAAAGCGAACAAAGCGGACGGCGTGTAAAAGAGGCGAAAAGGCGGTGCAATAATATAATAACGGTTGTTAAAAGCGACGAAAAGGACTAGCGGTGCAATATAAAAATTAACGGTCGAAATCACACTTAAAACGGGTAGCACTAAACTTGCCTAATTTTCCTATAGTAGCACTAAAGTTGCCTAATTTCCTTTTGTGACACAAAATCACACTTAAAAACGGGTTTAAGAAGGTTAATTACACTTTAAGTGTGATTAGGCAAGTTCAGTGCTACAATAGAAAAATTAGGCAAGTTTAGTACAATAGAAAAAGAAAAAAGTTTGATGCGAGAAAAAGGAAAAAGTGTAAGCGAGAGTTCGATCTAGATAATTTGCCCAAATAAGAAAGCAAATAAAAATATAAGACGGTCTGGTGTTTTGGTTTTTTACATTATTTAAAAACAACTAATGTGAAGTGATGATTTTCCAAAATGAAAAGATAGAAAAATTTACCTATTTCAAAAACGTTATGATAGTAGTCTACAAGGAATGGAACCATAGACCTTACGAGTAAGTTATACATCACTTACCAACATACCACCTCTCAACACATCATTTATAACTTCCTGCAATCTCTACTTTGAGTAAAGCATGCATGCTATTTCTTAAAGTTAAAAATTCTTATTTGAGTAATGTGTAATCCCTATTAATATCTTTTAGAAAACAAGTTTAAATGACAACCTTTTAAAATTTAGCCAGTAAAGTGTGTTTTTAAATGCTATACACGTTTGCAGCTTTTCAACATTTTAAAATGATAGCCAGAGAATTGTTCACCCAACAAAATGTTTTTCAAACATTACTAATTTCTTGCCACTGTCTAGATGGACAATCGTTGTAAACACATAGTTAGGCCATGTGACTCTTTCTAAATTAGAACGTATATTAAAAAGAATTATAAATACATAGTTAGGACCACGTGACTTTTTCTAAGTTAGAACGTTATATTAAAAGCATTAGAGTTTATGTTAATTCTCAAGGCGTTATGCAAGTATGGAGTTTTTGTTAACTTCATAATTGACTACGTTTGAAAAACATAATTATTCTCAACATGTATCGTTCTTATATGTTGTGGTATATAACCAAGGAAGATTTCACTTCTTTACCCTATGTGGGAATGTGTGGGATGTAAGGTTGAATTGATTTTAATCATATGATAATAATTTATACCTACGAGTTATCTTTTCATTACGAGTGTTTGTATTTTAAAGCTACTCCGATAGTTAATACCAAAGTTTAAATAGAGATCATCTATGTAGTACAAGTTATATCACTAATCTAATTTGGGTTTACCTTCTTATTTTCGTTCTTTTTGGTTAGTTGTTGTCTTCCGTAATGCATCTCGTTTTTTGTTTCTTAATTTACATGTCGTGAAGTTGATCAAGTGTGTCATTGGTAATGTAAAGCAATTTTTGTGTGTCTAAATACCTCGAAACTGACTCGACCTAACTGTTTGTCCTTTGTAGTTAAATTATGTTGTAGTTTATGATAATATATAAGTGTATACTAGTACTTCCTATGTTTTGATGACTATTGTAGTGTTATGCTATGCAAGTAGCTTAATACAAGCACTATATCCGTTAAATATACTTACTTAACATTATAACAATTTTTTATATATAGAAATTAGGTGGTGTAGCACCAATAGGCAATTTTTATATTGCTGATCAAGTAACCCTATGTGAGACGTCATTAGTTTGGAATAGGCCACCCGCGTTCGTTTGTACCTTGTGAGTGTGACACATCTATCCATTTTAGATAATTCTGGCGACTCGCATTCGTTGGTACCTTGTGATTGATAGCGTTGTACATTGGTAGGACAAAACTTTGACTCTGCCTCATATCTTTAGTCACATGAATGCCAATGGTAAGGGCTTAAAGGACAAAACTCGTATGTGCTCAAGAGAGACGTTACATGGAGGGCCGAGTCTTAATTCATTTTCCTAACATGCCACAACAGATCAATATGGTCATAGGTAAGTTGAGAAGGATAGGTGAAACGTTTAGAGATCGAAATAAACACCAACGGCTAATGGATATACATAGAAGATTACTAACATTTAGTTGCATAAACATACGGGCAATCTTTGTAGATAAAAAGTTTAGAGTACAACTTTTTTTAGGTAAAACAAATAATAGAAAAAGTATTTGTTAAGTTACAACGTATATAGAAAAAGTCGTTTATATCGTTTTAGTTCTCGATGGATTGAGTTTATTATTATTTTTTTTTGCTAATATAATAAACTCCGACTGAATCATATAAAAGAAAACATGATACCATTCTCAACACAAATTGTTATCTTATAGAGTAGTATATAAGAGCATAAGGTATGAGGTGCCATTGGTGTGCCAACCTTACCGGCCAACATGTCAAACTTGTGCCAAATGCACTCTTTTGTGTTTTGAGCCACTCCACTAGCTCAAGCCAAATGCACATTTTTTGTGTGTGTGGGTTTTTTTATTGTGAGTGAGAGGTATATTTGGTGGGGTATTTTACGGGACCTACAGGTAATGTTAGTGGTGTGTTATGAGGGAGAGTTGTTTGAGTTATTGGTGTGTTATTGGGAGGTGTATAATGTGGCTGGTGACATACCAATAACGTGTTATTGGGTCCTTGCATACCTTGTGCTCTAACCAAAGAAGATTTCACTTCTTTCACCTATGTGGGACATAGACGGTTGAACTAATCTTTAGAAATGTAGGCAAAGTCTGAAGACACTTGTTAAGTGACTACGCAAATGGATTCGAAGGTCCTCTATGAGGTGCAAATTTTATCAGGGATTTCAAGTGAGTTTATTCTCATATGTTTCTTTCTTTTTTGTTTGAAAAGTTGGCGATAATGCAACTCCTTTGATGTTTCTTGAATTGCATGCCATGAGGTTAATTAGAGATTCAACGCTGCAAATAATTTAGTTTAAATGATTTATATGTTACATAAATCTTTGTGTGAGTGGTTAAGTTCCATTTGCGAAACATCACTAGTTTGGATAAGTGAACTGGACTCGACTTGTGTAAGATTCAGTGAGTTTTTTAGTTGGACTCGTGAGGACGATCCATTTATCCATTTTAGATAATTCTTGTGACACGCATTCGTTGGTACTTTGTGATATAAAAATGAACATCGGCAAGACAAAGTTGTCACTCTGTCTTTGCTAGAAATGATGGCAACTAAGAGGGATTTGAGTCGCCTCAAAGCCCTCAATTTATACTCACATGGAAGTTGCTGAACATCTAGCTCGATGAATTTAAAATGTTAAAATTTATTTTAGAACAATACGAAGAATATGTTTACTTGACTTTATAATGACATCAAGAGTTTTTCCTTTTATTTATTTATTTTGAAATATATTCAAAATAGAAATGCAGTGAGTTGTTAGCAACACAAAAAAAAAGAAAATAAAAACGATAAAGCTCAATATTTTGGGAATTGAACCGCTGACCACTAGGTTATTGCACGGTATATTACCAAAAGAACAAGACTCTATCATGTTTTACTTATCATCCTACCTCTATTTAATACAAAATGCTTACAGCAAGACAAAAACTTTAGAAATGGATCTCAATTCATACTCTATTTCTCATTTACACTTCTAACTTCGGTATACAAAATGTATATATAAAAGTTAGAGATGAAAATAAACTTTTGATATACTAATGTAGTAATGTATATACACTTCCATATATATTTTACATTGAGTAAAAATCATTTCAATCGTATTTTGATAATCTTTCTTACGGTAAAATTTTTATAAGATACATATTTAAATTAGGTTTACCTGGTATACTACCCTATCTAGGTTTACTTCAGAATGCTCGTTTATTTGTTAAAAGAACCAGAATAACATATATTCAAGTCTAAACATATGTGTAAAATTATGCTATTTAGTGATGATGCAAAAAGTATGAAACGTTTTATATGCTCAATAGTTTGCTTCATGTTTAATTTAGTCTAGCAGCATGCATGTAGAGATATGTGTATTATTTTGTTAGTACATTTAAATATTTTATTTTTTTTTTATTATTTTTTTTTGAACGGCAATTGAGATTATATTAAAAAAAGCTAGAAAAAACTAGCGATCAAAGGCTACGTAAATCGATCCAATAGACTAAAGAGAGAGGGAACTAATTAGGTCGTAATAAAACAGGACAAACACGCAAAAAACCGATGACAACTAGAATCAGACAGGAGATGCCACTATGACGCCAAAAAAATGACCTCCCGTGAACGAAACCGAACACCCGTTGCATCATACCGCAAATGCATAGCGATCTAACCGGCATCCTTTGTTTGTCTCGCTAAGGCATTGTGTAAAAAAGTAGCTTCTTTAACGTTGCCATAATAACTCCAAATCTGAAGATCGCTAGGAAAATAATTTTTCCACATACGTAATTGGCGAGAAGAACAACCCATGGACCTTCCCTTTTGGGTCTCTATAACTCCACCGTTTTTGAGTCTAGCTTCGCCCAAATTAGAGGACCAACATAATCTAGCACGTAGAATCGGACTCGTTAGCAAGGTTTAGATCATTACAGGGTGTAGATGGAGACAATGTTGGGATCCTTTGGGGAGATGCTTGACTCAAAATGTTCTCCAAGAGTCTCGCCTTCCACCTTATTAGACGTATTGTTATTAACCTCCTCGCATTTCTCATTGACACTTTTACAACCTTGAATATCTATAGCGGCATCGTCTTCCAATTTATTTTCCATACATTTCTTAACACACCTATCGTTATACACGACCGAATCGCCCGCGGGCTCACCTTCTTCAATGGAGTCAACAAGATCACTTTCCACTCGATCACTTTCCGCCCGATGAACATCCTCCTCTCGCAAAATCCGACTAGTAGCTGATAAATGACTAGACGAACCCGAATCTTTGTTGTCATCATTCGACGAGTCTGAATCACAACCAACACCGTCCAGAGGCACCTCATGTTCCAATCCTCCATCCAAACTAGGACCTTCATCATCCTTTACGGAATTAACCTCCGTCGATTCTATATTGGACTCTATATTGGGTGCCCAATATGCAAACTCAGTAGCGATAATACGATAAGACCGATTACGATATGAAACTATAAAGGACTCTAGCACTCGATGTAAAGACTCGGTAAGGACACAAACCTTCCCATGAGACATTGGTCCGTCATTTTCCATGTCAGTAAACACACTACATCCCCACCGAGCACCCAACTTCTTATATACCTCTGGAGCCCATGATGCCAATGGCAAACCCACCAAGTCTATCCAAACACATCTTTTGTCCAGAATAAAGTCATGAGAAACATCTTTGAACTCCAAAAATATCTCATTTAACGCCTTAGAAGTCTTGACACTTTCCACGTGATCCGTAGAATCAAATTCCAACCAAACCCAACGTCCCCCAACGTATCTAAGACCAACATCATCGAAACCCTTAAAAGACATAATTTTCGAAGATCCGGTAATGACATTTAAATCTTTGACTTTAGCAAGAATACTACGCTCCATACCATCCAAATCTAAACAATCATCTACCGAGATAAACATCACCGCTTCATTACCCCACTCCTCATTTACCTTATTACAAACCGACACCCCCACAGATTTTGCTCCATCATTACTTGTATCATTATTACCCGACATACCCGTTGATTTATTGCCCAAGACCACTTTAGCATATGAGTTGGAAGGCGTTTTCATTATCACTACGAGGTTTAGAATTCAAACCTTCGTTGGGTTTGTAGTCCCCGATCGTTCCTCTGTCTTGTTATTTGTTCAGCCATACTTCTCTCATCGCAAATAAATGGAAACCACCCATCCATGCCGTTCTTATATTAGAAACTAAGAGATTGATGTCATTAACGTTTTCAAACCGTACAAAACCAAACCGGTGACCCGATTTGGATCTCTTTGCTACAATGTATACATCGATCACCACACCCCATTTGTTACATGTATGCCAAAGATCTTGGGTGCGATTTCCATGGGATATTAGAGACAAAGATTGATGAATACGACCTATGAACCTCGCGAAAATTCAGTTTAGAATTGTTGTGAATACCTTTGTTTATTTCTTTGGTGGTTACGATTGTTAACATGTTGAACGTTCCTCGTGGTTTCTGAAATGCTATTTGTTCCGTTTGCCATCGTTGTTATGTAAGGAAGACGCCTATCATTGATGTGGCGGCTAGGGTATCTTAAAAAATTCAAAAATCTTTTTGTGTTGGCATGTTCAGTTGTCGGATTATGGTGGTTGTTCACGGTGGCGGTGGGGTGCGGGTAGTGGTGGTCGGCAGTAATTTTGTTGTGGTGGTGGCTAAGAAAATTTCGGCAGCGGTGAACCCGCCGGAAGGTAGATCGGAAAAAGTATATTGGGGAAAAAGTAGATCGGAAAAAGTAAATCACGAAAAGTAGATCGGAAAAAGTTAATAACGAGTTACCTTGACTTCGTAATTGCTAGTGTTAAGTTATGATCAGGGCGGTTGGTGAGGATGATCTTACGTCTTGGGAGCATCTACATCTTGGGAGCTCGTCTTTTCGCTACTAGTTTGTTTTGATTATTTAAATATTTTATTTGGTTATATTAAAGTCTTTAAATAAATAAATATAGGGCCATTTTGTTATAAAAATGAATGTTCAAAAAGATAAATGTTGGGGTTCATGACCCGTTTCATTAGTTGGATCTCAATTCATACTGTATTTCTCATCTAGACTTCTAATTTCGGTATACAAAAGGTATATATGAAAGTTAAAGATGAAAATGATTTATTTTGCAAAAATCTTCTAACTATCAAACTTTTTTATAGACTAAAATACACCGTTCGTCCCTAATCTTTTACACACGCATCACGTTGAACCAAACCTAGGTGTTTTCTTATTTGGAGGTCCAAAACATGGGTTTTTTAATGCCAAACAAGTCCCTTGACTACTAATGCCAAAGTCAATGTCTGATTTTTGTTATGTAGTCGAAGGTATTCTAATCCATACACATTTATACTTGAATCTCATTCATTTAAAAACAAAGTCAATCAATGATTCTTTCATTTGCTTGGCCATCAATTCTATTTCATTGATTGTAATAACATGTCAATCAATAAACGAGCCCCATCAATCAGGGGTCCCGCTAAGCATACTTAGCAAGTATTACAATGCTGGTTATAGAGCCGTAAGAAAGCATGCTCCCAAAGCCTTTATTATTCTAGCAGCTCGAATTGATGAAGATGCAAAAGAGTTGTTTCCTCTTGCAAAGGGAATGCAGAAGGTCGTCATTGATGTTCATTACTACACTCTTTATGAGGATAGTTTCACTGATATGACCGTTGATCAAAACATTAATTTCATCCAAACAAACTGTTCTAATGAGCTACAAGATATCACGAACTCAGATGGACCTCTAACCTTTGTTGGTACGTATCTATACTCACATGACACATTCTAATTTTGATGAAACAATGTGCTAATATGTGATTTTGTAGGTGAATGGGTGGTCGAGTGGCAAGTAAGAGGAGCAAGTAAAGAGGACTATCAAAAATTTTCAAAGGCTCAGTTAGATGTATTTGGACGTGCAAGCTTCAGGTGAGCTTATTGGTCGCTAAAAAATGTGAATGACCATTGGAGTATGGAGTGGATGATCAAGAACGGTTATACTAACCTTTAGAAAAAAATACTATATACTTCTAATTGATTTAAACATACAAGCATACACAGTACCATAGGCTTATGCTCGAAAGATCGGCAGCTTCTACACTGTATTGCATTGAGTTAATCACAAAATAATGTATTCACCAACGAGTGAAAAGGTTCCATTAATAACATTTCAACAATAGTTTGATTATTTATAAGTGGTTTCTTGAATCTTTTGTATATTTGGTAAATAGCAAATTGTAGTGCAATCGTGATATATATGCAAGTTGGAAGGCAACTAAACAAGTGTGAACTTTATAGTTGGCCATGGCCAATTTTTGACAAATAAGTTATTGCCTTGAATTTGCTAGTCCTCTTTTAAGCTCTGATTAAGATTTTCAAAGGTACTTATTTTTCCACTTATACATTCATGAAAATTGTGAACATTGTCTTTCTGGTGGACCAGTCGTTCAAACAACCGAGTAGTTAATTGGGCTGCTCGATTTGTAATACTTGCTAAGTATGCTTAGCATTGTGAATGTTCATGTTCCAAGGCCTGCTAACTACAAATTAAAATTATCAACAAAAGAGATCTTTGTTTTGAAGACAAAGTATAAATGTGTATGGACTAAAATACCCTCGGTTATATATAAAAATCAGACATTGACTTTTGCATTTTAATTAGTCAAGGGACTTGTTTGACATTAAAAACCCATGTTTTGAACCTCTAGCGATGAAAACACCTAGGTTTGGTTCAACGTGATACGTGTGTACAAGATTAGGGACGAACGGTGTATTTTAGTATTTTTATATTATCTATACTACTTTATAAACTGTTTAGGATTTTCTAATTAAATAAGTCTTAATTTTTTTAGGATCAAAAACATTTCTTTAATAGAAAATTAATAAGCCGTTAGTTAATTTTATTCACCATATAGCTTCGATCGACAATTTTTATAAATAAAAAAGTAATATCCCTTCATATATGTTGTAATAGCCTTCAAATATTTATAGAGTCCATTAATATAGTCACATATTCATGTAGTCCATTAAGTGTCGACTAGTAACAGCACAAATCCCAATGGTATATAATCCAACTTAAAAACTCACACACCAATACAAAACACACTCTCTTCTTTTTTCGAGCACCGATAAAAAAAATACACAAAATTAAATAAATCTACTCTCATCTTAATGTTCGTTACCAAAGTAAAATAAATAAGCTTTGCTTCTCGGATTATAGCAATAGCATGACAACTTTTATTTGGATATGAAATAGTTTGCATTGCTATTGCTTATAGTTATTTAACTAAAAGTTGTCATTCATTCGTAAAGTTATTGTTAGAAGCGATATAAATGAAAAAAAATATTTGCTCGCCATAATATACACAGTATCCGCCATTTGCATTGCGCGGATCGCTTATAGTGTATATACACTTTTATATAAATTAGCGTTAAAAGCGAATTTTGTGGTAAATAGTAATGAATAAACACAAAACGAATCTTTTTATCATGAAGGTACATAGAATAATCTTTATATGCGTATTTACATTGGTTTAGCTTCTTTTGCCGTTTCCAAGCGATGATTGTTGAGTAGCCAACAAAAATACTTTGTGCAACATTCAAAATCCAATTTTTCCAAAAAGGAAAATTAAAAATAAAAAGTAAAATTGTTGGCCATTCTTGCATGACTGAAAGTTAGATAATATATATATATATATATATATATATATATATATATATATATATATAAATATATATATATATACAATATATTATTTCTATTTAATTAGCTACTAATTTTGTTTTGCTAAAAGCTGGGTCCTTGTTTATTTTTGTGGGTCCCGATTTTTGTGGGTCGATTTATTGTTTGTGCATTTTGTGAAGTTGTAGTAATTGGCTACAAAATTGTAGCAAGTTATCAAAATATATATATATATATATATATATATATATATATATATATATATATATATATATATATATATATATATATATAGGGGAGAGTTAACGTGAGATCAAGCTTAAAGTTGTAAAAATAAGATCAAGTCTAAAAAACTACTAAAATATTTATAAATAATAATTTTAGCAATAATACACATAAAAATAATATTTTAATACAAATTAACATTTTAGCAACTAATAACCAAAATAATACATGAGTTTGGATTAGTGATACACCTGATACACATTACACTAATAAATATTCCAAAAGCTGATACACATACAAAAACCTGATACACATTACACTTCTAATCAAAGTGTATCACCTATGTTTCGTAAATTTTAAAAAAAATCTATCGAAACTTTAACAATTTTAGTTGTAGTTAATAAAAAATTTATTTTTATTGTAAGGAGAGTGTCACTTGTCAAATTTTTGTTGGATCTCATTTTAACAACTTTAAGTTTGATCTTATTTGATCTAGATTCTATATATATATATATATATATATATATATATATGTATGTTCCATCTATAACACTTTGTAATTTGATTAATGCAAATTTAAGGATCATTTGGTTCAAGAATCCTAAAGAACTTGGAGGGCACACAATTCATTCATTGAGGATGAATATGGCATACGCGGTAGGGTTATGGTAAGTTCGGTGGATCGGTGAAGCGTTTCTATTGAACATCAATCACATATTCTAAAAATCTCTAGTTAACAATCAAATTGAGAATGATTGTATGGTTATGTGTTTGTGTTATTATAAAGATAGATAAAAGATTACTATATATTTAGTTATATATACACATGGACAATCTTTGTAAATAAAAAAAATTAGATTACTCATACTTTAATGACAATACTAAAAAGTCAAGAATTTTATATTTATTTTCAGACAAATATGGATATGAGGTTTGACATTTTTAGTTTATCATCAACTTCATAAACACATGTATCCTAAAACATAGTAATATTCTAGACATGTATGATCTTCATTAACTATAGTATATAAGAAAGAACTATTTCACTTGTTTAATCTATGTGGGACGTAAACTTAGACGGTTTTTGTTTAAGCTTATATAGATTTAAGTTCGTTAGTTGATCTTCTCCTTTCCAAAGAAAGTGACAATAAAATTTACTAAAAGGAAGCAAAAACCATTGAAATAAATCTTGTTTCTCACAAAAGTGGATGTATATCTATATTCGAGCAATCATTTGGCGTTCTTGGGCCAAAGTTTAAATAGAGTACCACTTATTAAGGGACGACGCAATTTGAGTGATTTCATATGGGTTTACACAGTTACACTAATATTTTCATTCTTTTTTGTTTGATGGTCAAGGAAAAAAAACTATAATGCAACTCGTTTTGTGTTTCTTAAATTACATGCTATGAAGTTAATTAAGTTCCGTCGTAGCGTGAAGTAATCTTGTGTCTAAATTGGTTGAGAAACTCACTTGGTCATTTTGTCTCTTTTAGTTGAATTTTGTTCTAGTTTATGAAGATTGTTTGTCTCTCGTATCATAAGGTAAGTACAACTGCAAGCCCTGCGAAACATACTTTGTTAAACATGCTATGAAGTTTATTATACGCTACAAGCCTGGAAGTAGTTATTTGTTAAGCATAGTTTCTTTAGGCAATCTTTGTATGACTCATTATGTTACCCTTTGCAAAACATCAATAGTTTAGATTACGTCAAGCGGACTCAAACTCTGTTGCTTGCTGAGTTTTTTGGTAGGACTCATGAGGGCGACACATCTATCAATTTAGGTAATTCTGGTGACTCACTTGCACTGGCACCTTGTGATGATTAAAAAATACAAAAATGTCAACTTTAATGTCTAATAGAGTTATTTTTTTAGTTCGCTACGCAGAACTGTCATTCTTGACAATTATTATGCTTTAAAAGGTTATTAACCCTATAATAAAAGCCCTAGCCCTAGCCCCAGCTCCAGCTCCAGCCTCAGCCCATTGCGCCAAACATACCCTTTGACAATGTACACATTTCAAATAATATTACAGCATTTGTTTGAAATCCTCATGTGTGGTTGTGGACAATTTTTCTGCGTTTACAACATGTTTTCTAGCAATATTTTAGAGACTAATTTTAAGCTTATTGTTGTTCATGTGAGTTTGTTAATTTTGCATTGACATACAAATAGATCCGAGTTATGTTTACCTGGAACAGAAGAAGAAAACACGAAGGCCAGGGTGTCAAAATGTGAATTATGCATTGTATACTCAAATCGTAAATAATGATGTCTCCGTTTAAAGTGTTAATACATACTTCATGTTTCTTGTTAAAGCTAATATAGTTAGTTGTAATTCATTAGTGAAGTTCTGAATGAAACCAAAATATTATGATAAGGGTTTTGCTAAACACTACCCACTCGGCAATGTTTAATATGAATATAAAAGGAAATTTGGACTTTGTTAAATCAAAAATAATATATATTTAAGTTAATTTTTATGTTTATTTATTATGCATTAAATGCATAATCTATACTACATTATAAAGCATTTGAAATTTCTTATAAAAGGAAGTCTTAAAATTTTAAGACAAAAAATATTACTATAAGAGGAAATTTAAAAAATTAGTGTAACATTTGAAAATTCATGTCTCATTTAAACCATATAGTAACCCCTTTTAATAATGATATATTTTAATAGAATTGTTTATAAGAAAAACTATTTAACTTATAACCACCAATTTAATACTAAAATTTAAAATAAAAAAAAAATGTTAATTATTTACACTATTAATAATTTAGACGTTTTACTTTTGAAAAACATATATCTACTACGTTATAAAGTATTTGAGACATGCTAAGTAAGGAAGGTTTAAAATAAAAAACATTTCTTCGCCACAAAAATAGTCACTGAATATCGGCCGCCGCATTGTGCGGGTACCCTTCTAGTTACTTTAAAAATGAAAAGAATACATTGTTTAATAGTGTTTAGCAAAACTCTTATGATAAAAATCTATCTAATATGAGCAAGCATTAAAATGTATAAAAATATTAATGAAGACGTTGCTGGGAATTGAACTTATGACCTTTCATATAGAAGCCACTATACTTACGAGCAAGCCACACTAACATTCAATATTGTTTTTCCAACTTTATTTATTCATCACATAAGCATATCATTTCATAATACAAATATTATTTGGGTAAACATGGACCATATTTTTTTGATACACAATAAACCAAACATGGGCTTACTCCAACTAAACATCATAGTTTTAGACACATAAAAATAAGAAAGCAAATAAAATATAAGACGGTGTGGTGTTTTGGTTTTTTTACATTATTTAAAAACAACTAATGTGAGTGATGATTTTCCAAAATGAAAAGATAGAAAAACTTACCTATTTAAAAAACGTTATGATAGTAGTCTGCAAGGAATGGAACCATAGACCTTACAAGCAATGTTTTGAAACACAGATCGACTGAGTCGGGTTAACCGGTTCCGGCCAAAAACCGGGTTTTAAAAACAGGTTAACCGGTTAGATCGCGGTTTTAAGTGACCGGGTCAAACCGGTTCTCGACCGGCGGGTTTGATTTTTATCATTTTTAAAATAAAAACCGGGTTGAACCGGTTGAAAAAAATACTATTTTTAAAGACTCGGTTGACCCGTGGTCGAACCGTACCGGTGACTCGACCGGTCGATTAAAAAATTTTCAAAACATTGCTTTCGTGTAAGTTATGCATCATTTACCAACAGACCACCTCTCAACACATCATTCATAACTTCTTGCAATCTCTACTTTGATCAAAGCATGCATGCTATTTCTTAAAGTTAGAAATTCTTATTTGAGTAATGTGTAATCTCTATAATATCTTATTTTAGAAAACAAGTTCAAATGACAACTTTTCAAATTTGAGCCAATAAAGTGTTTTTTAAATGCTATACGTTTGACTTTTCAACTCAGGTTACAAATCCAACGGTCACCAGAATTGAAAGCATATGCGTACCTACAAGGTCTTGAAGACGATTAAGTTGTTGCGATTCTGATCCACCTCTAGCTGGACGACGAAAAGAATCCGAAAGTTGACCTTGAAGTTTATCTGCTACCGTAATATCGCCATTCAAATCAAGCGAAAACATACGAGGGAAAGAACACTTAGAGCATTGCCAATCCAATGGTCCTTCCGAATTTCGTTTGAATACCATTTCCCACCCGAATCGGTGAGCGAAAGCAAATCCACCCCCTGAGATTTAATCGCTTGAACTTCACGAATTATAGTACCCCAAACAGACTCGTACCGCGGGGCACCCAAAATAGAGTCTGGCCCATGAATAGCATGAATCACACGAGACCATAAAGATTTATCAAAGGATATAAACCTACAAACCTATTTGAATAACAAAGCCCTATTTAGAGCGAAAAAACTAGACACCCCAAGACCCCCATATTCTTTAGCTGCTAGAACTTTAGTCCATTTTACCCATGCAATCTTCTTATCATTACCATGAATACCATAGAAAAAGTCACGCCTCAGAGATTCCATCACATTGAGAACAGTTTTAGGCGCCTTATATAACGATAATGTGTATATAAGCTCTTGAGACCGACTTGAGAGCGTTTGTTTCCACAATGGACAAAGTGTTACACTTCCATTTTGATAACCTAGATTTAAGTTTTCCAATAATCTCTTCCCAAGCATTAACCAACGACATGTTACCGCCTACCATGACCCCTAAATACTTGAAAGGAGTCTTCATGACCTCACATCCAAGAGAAACAAAAGCTTCATTCACCTTATCACCAGGAACACCAAACCCTAAGAGATGGCTCTTTTTTATATTAATCTTTAAACCGGATGTAAGAGAAAAGCAATGTAAAACGTGAAGAATGAGCTTGATGTTATTATCCGACCATTCACCAATGAAACAAGCATCATCGCGTAAAATAAGTGAGAGATCGTAGTAGTAGGATCAATCTTAATACCCTTAAACAAACCCGCATCAACCACCCTAGAGAATGATAGGTGAAAGGACTCCATAATGAGGATAAAAAGATAAGGAGCTAGAGGATCACCTTGCTTAAGACCACAATGAAATTTAAATTCCGCAGTTGGACTACCATTGATGAGAATAGATGCCATACCAGAAGATAAGCTACCAATCACCCATGAGCGCCATTTGGAACCAAACCCAAACGCAGCAAGAACATCTTCCAAAAAATCCCAACGAACTGAATCGTATGCCTTGGCAAAGTCGACCTTGAACACCATTGCCTGCTTCTTCTTAAATTTACACCGAGAAAGAACTTCATTAACAATGAAAGGACCATCTAAAATCTGCCGATTGGGAAGAACTGTTTGAACATCGACAACTAAATTAGAGATCCGCGTTTGCTAAGCGATTAGCTAAAATTTTAGTAACCACTTTATACAAGCACCCAATCAAACAAATAGGTCTAAATTCACTGACAAACTTAGCATCTGGAGCTTTAGGAATGAGAGCGATGAATGACGATTACAGACCTTAGCAAAAACTATGAGCAAAGAACCAATCAACCGCAGCGCAAAAATCCGGACCGATAACGCTCCAAAATTTTCTAAAGAACTCAAATGAAAAACCATCAGGGCCCGGGGATTTGTTATCCCCACAAATCCAAACAGCACAGCGTATTTCATCATAAGAGATCGTATTTTCCAATTCGGCTTGATCCGTGTTAAGACGGTTAGGGAATTGGAAATTAATACGACTACGAACATCTCCCGGAGCTTGGAACCTATTAGCAAAATGGGTACGAAATTTTTCTTTGACCAAAGAAGGGTCATCCAACCAAATACCATCCACCATAACACCTTTAATAGATAACTGAGAACGTTTCCTATTAATAATTCCATGGAAGAACTTAGTGTTTTCGTCACCCTCTATTACCTTAGCCTTTTGAGCACAGTCACGAGCTTCAGAAGATTGAAGAATCTGAATATTTTTTACCAACTCCTTCCTCTCAATCAGCAAACTATCATTCACACCTCCTTTGTCAAGAATCTCATCGATATCACGAAGCTGTTTTTTGAAATCATCAACATCTCTAGTCTGATCCTTCTTAAAATTAAACACCCACTGCCTAATCTCCTTCTTAAGAAGCTGAAGCTTTTTCTTGAATCTGATTATATCATTACTGTCCTCAAGAGTTAAACCATTCCAAGCAGTGATAACCATCGGTCAAAACCTTGAAATCAAGCCAAGATTGGTAAAAACAAAACGGGGTGGCACCGTAATCAGTTTCAACATGTCTAAGTAAAATGGGACGATGATCAGACAGGTGTTTGTCAAGACAAATAGCCGATGAATGCAGGAATAAAGACAGAAACCCTTCAGAAACCAAAAAAATGATCAAGTTTACTCATCTTATCGGCCGAAGGATGAGACCAAGTGAAAGAATATCCTTCAAGCTGGACATCAACAACTCCCGCAGAAGCAATAAAATTATTAAAGTCTCTAGCTCCACAAACATTAAAAACAGAACCCATTCTTTCTCTCATGTCACGAACCACATTAAAATCCCCCATAACGACACATTCACCATCCCACCGTTTAATTAACACAGAAATAAAACTCCATAAAGCACGTTTAGCTGTATCTGATTGCGGAGCATAAATAGATAGAAATAAAAGTTTGGAATTAAATGGAATCCAGGTCCCATATACTGCTGTAAAATTATCAGCACGAGTGTGATGAGACTTCTGAAATATGTTAGGATCCCAAACATTTAAAATGCCACCAGAATTCCCCAAAGCTTCACTATGTAAAACTCAAACGGTAATTACCTCAAATGATCTTAACATCCATAGTCGAAATACTTTCCATTTTAGTTTCTTGAATAGACAAAAAAACTCACCTTATGCTTAGCATTTAACTCCCTAATCCATGTTTTTTTGGTCTTGGATCCTAGACCTTGTACATTTAAAGAAAGACAATTCATTGAGGAACATCACATTCTCCTTGCAATCCAATAATATGCTCTAGGTCCTTTGCGCATCCATCTAAATTGTAGCCCATTGTATTACCAATCTTGAGAAGCTCCTCCAGTAACCCCAAAATGGAGCCCCCTGTCTTACTATTTTTAATACTCCCACTTTTAGTAGGAGAAGAAGCGACGTGAGTAGCCTGAGCCTTTTCCACCACACGAGAACTAAAAACAGTAGATCGATTCTTAGAATTAACCGACTCCTCATGATTAACGTATTGCTCCTTTACTACCCCATCCACATGCGTGAATCCTGGTGGATGGGTCATGCTAGCGTCAGATAAGTTACCTCCTTCCTTCGGTTTATTAAGAAGTTCATACAAATTAAAAGGATCATAGGACCCCTCCTTAACAACAGATCCGTTGTTGACTTCTTGCTCTTCTTTATTATTTCCACTATAATCTCCAAAGAATGTATCAGACACTGCTTCAGTGTCACTTTCTCCTTCCAAATCCTCTTGATCCTTATCATTCACATGAACAGATTGAGACTCAGATACATTAATCGAACAAAACACAGAATTCGAGAGCTCTTTAAAAACAGGCGACCACATGAATAATTCTTTGGCTCTTACCACAATTACTTTACCTCGCACAATAATCTTGAATATTTCCAAAATGTTATCTTCACGTTTCGTCTTAACACATATGCGTTTGCGCGCAAACATATCCTCTTTATTTTCCTCAAGATCCATCGTCTCACCCCATATGGCTCCAATTCTTTTGTATGTAGAGTGAGACCAAGCATGAAGAGGAACTCCCTCGATATCGACCCAAACAATTCTTTCGCGTGAAACGAAATCATCATGAGCATCACATAGATTGCTGAACCATGAAGTGACCCCTATATGTTGCATAAAGTTCTCCTTGGCATCAATCGAAGCGAGTTCTATCATAACCCATAAACCATCCAAGTATGAAAGTTTGATGTTAATAAAACCCTCATTAGCCAATAAAACTCGCAGGTTGTTGATGGCAGAAAACTCCTTGACCTCACCCATAACAAACTTATCAAAATCACGCAACACCAGACATGACTCCTCCAAAACAATAGCTGGTATCGGGTCAACATAAACTTGAGAATTAGGGGTACCTTTCAAAGTCGAAGCGTAAGACTTCACATCCATCTGATTAGATGGTACAGTTGGTTTGTTGGCACCATTGGAATTACCAGGTTTACTCGTGCATACGAGCCACATTAGCATGAAGATGGAACCTACCAACCCATATTGTACAAAGATTATCCACCAGACGTTCTATATTCTCAACCCTAATGAATCGAACGAACGCAAATCTTTTACCAGCTTTAGATTTGCGATTAGGAATATACACGTCGATCACCTTCCCATAATCCTCACAAACTTTCCACAAATCAGAGGATACAAATTTAACCGGAAAATTAGTGACAAAAATCGAAGTGGAAATACGCGCCGCATTATCTTCCTTCGATCGTTGTCTAGCCATATCCGCTTTGGATTCGTAGCCCCGATACTTCCTCTTAACCTCAGTCCAACCATCAATACCCATTACTTCGATTGAAGGGAGGTCTAAAAAACAATCAACAAAACAAGAGACAAAGGAAAAACAGGGTTCTAATTAAAAAAATTGATTGAGAGGATTTATGGGATAACCGGAGATGAATCAGTGATGAAGAGTTGAAAGATGGAGCGGAGATGCTGATGGTTTGGGCGTTTGATCCCGCCGTGAATCGCCGATTGGATCACCGATTAGATCGCCGTGAAATGATTTAGTTTGACCGGAGCATGTTCTTGTGATTAGATCGCCGTGAAACGATTGGATCGCCGATTAGATCGCCGTGAAATGATCACCGATTAGATCGCCGTGAAATGATTTAGTTTGACCGGAGCATGTTCTATGTTTCTTTATCCGAGAGGAATCAGTGATGAAGAGTTGAAAGACGGAGCGAAGATGCTGATGGTTTGGGCGTTTGATCCCGCCGTGAATCGCCGATTGGATCGCTTGATGGTGTTTATGTCAATCACTTGGAACCAAAAAGCTCGAAACCGTAACACTAACTACTCTTAGCTTGCAATGGGATGTAACTTTTATGTTACTAATCAAGTAATCATATTGGAAACGTCATTAGTTTGGACTAAGCGAACATAACTCAAACTCGCCGTCGTTAGTTCCTTGTGAACGATTGAGTTGTACGTGGTATCCATATTTATTTAGCAGGACAAAGTTGTCACTTTTTCTCTTGATACCTTCATCAGAAATGTAGGCAACCAGGAGAGCTTAAAGACTATAGATGCACCATAGTCGTGAATCAGGGTCAGTTCTAATAGAGACGTTACATGGAGAGCCACACCTTAACTTATTTTCATAACATGTCACTGCAGAACCAATATGGAATTGTTAGGTAAGTTCATGTGGATCGGTGAAACGTTTAGAGATTGGGATGAACACCAATCACAAAATGTGTTTCCAACCATATGGTATCCTAAACGTATAGTTAGTGTTAAACTTTTTATCTTTAGTTATTTTGTTTCTTTAAACAGATAGAAGGTATCTAAAATTTATGGACAATGTATGTAAATAAAAAAAGGAAATTTCATAATATATTTGAAAAACTTGAAAATAATTAAATAATTTGAACTTTGGAGTGCGAATATTTTATTAATTGTAAAGATATACTACTAAAAAAATCAAGAATTTATATTAAATTTCCATGACACATCGTTGGATAAAGTTTGATTTTCAAGTTTTATAATCAACTCACCAACCCAATGTGTCTGAAAACATAGTATAATATTCTAGATATGTTTAATCCTCACATCTTTCACCTATGTGGGATATAAACATGAAATGGTTTTATCAAACACATAATATTGTACATGCTTACGTGACACGCCATCCATTTTAGATTATTATGGTGACACACATTCGTTGGTCCCTCGTAATATAGAAATGAACATCGGTAGGAATAAGTTGTCACTTCTTCTTTGATAGAAATGAAGGTAACGATTTTAAGGTCCTCTCAATTTAAAGTCACATGGCTGTCGTTGGACATTGTCTAGATCATTTTGAATGGCATACGCCTTTTGCATATATGAGTGAGTTGTTTAATAATAAATAGTGTTCAATAGAGACCTTACATGGAGGATCACACCCTAGTTCATGTGTCGTAACATGTCACTGCAAGGAACGTTTGGCATTGTATGGTAGGGGCATTCAGATTTCGATGCAGGTGGCTGAATGTGCATGAACACAACCGTGAAATGTTTTTCTTTTGGAACATAAAAATGGTTCAGCTTCTTATGGCATTATCACAAGATTGATAGATTGGTGTGTTATCAAACAATACTTGGTGCAACATTCAAAATACATCTCATCCATAAGGAAATTATAAGTTTTTAGGGCTGTAGAAACGTATAAAACCAAAGTAATTTCACACAAACAACCAGATTTGATAGTGAACCCAGCCAACCACCCCTTGGCTCACTCTTATTATTAATCAAATGCTAAAGTATAGCAGTTTACAATACAAAGAAAGAACATATAAAAAGTATACACAAACTAGGGTTTCTCTTCTACTCAGGGAACAAGATAGAGAGAATAAAGATATTTCACACAAACGATTTTGGAAGAATGAAGTCTTCAGCTCTTGACTTGACCTTATATAGCTGCTAGAATTGGACTTCCACATAAGAACCTTGAACTTCTGAATAATACAACTTTAGCCCTTCTACTTCTTGACACTTTGAGATAATGCTTATATCTTCAACACTCCCCCATAAGCATTAGCTTCCTGAAGCTCCCCCATCATCCTTAGCTTGATCTCCAGTCTTATCCTGAAACACATTAAACAAACGAAGGACTTTGCAAAAATTGTTATGGATAATGTTAAGACCCTTAGTGAAGGTCCGCAACATTTTACCAGTGCGGGATTACTCCCTTTACCCAAAAAACGGTCCGCAACATTATCCTCGATTCGACTTTCTTTGGTTTAATGAAACCATCACCACTTTTTCTCTCAAAAAAAGAGATCAATTTTAAAATGCTTGCTTCTTTCATGTAACACGAATAAGGAATGCATAGCAGAAGCTGTTATCATAATACATATTCACAGCAATCTCACACTAGCATGCGGTCGGCCATGATTTTGGTGATCCACATAACTTCACAACACACATTACACATTGCCCTGAACTCAGCCTCAGTAGAGGATCTAGCAACAACAGCTTGCTTTATACTTTTCAGGAAATCAAATCATTTCCTAGAAACACACTATATCCAGTAACAGACCTCCTGGTCACTTTGCACTTTGCCGTCGGAATCAACATACACTTTAATATTTTTAACATCACCTTCTTTAAAAGTGATACCAAGACCAGGCTCATTCTTTAAATATCTCAAAACTCTAAAAGCAAGCCTCAAATGAGACTTCATAGGCTTATGCATTACTTGACTTAAACAATGCACAACATAAGAAATATTTGGCCTTGTCAAAGTTAAGTAAATTAATTTGCCCACAAGTTTTTGATAATTTGTTATACTTGTTAAAGGTTCTTCATCTCCAAACTTAGAAACAAGCTTTTTGTTATCAAGATTAGTTTCAATAGGAGAACCACAAGGCTTACAACCAAGCATGCCAAACTCAGTTAAGAGCTCAGTACAATACTTCCTTTGAGTAAGATAGATCCCATTATCAATGTCAAGAACCTCAATTCCCAGAAAATATTTGAGTTTACCCAAGTCTTTAATCAAAAACTTTGAACTTAAAAAACTTTTAAACTTGTTAATTTCATTAGTATTATTACCAGTGATGATAATATCATCAACATATACTAATTTAACAAAACATCATTCTTATTTTTAATGAACAAAGAGAAATCATTTGGACTTTGTATAAACCCATTTTCTTTAACAACAGACACCAATTTCTCATTCCATTATCTAGGAGCTTGCTTCAACCCATATAATGACTTAACCAGTTTGCAAACTCTTTTATCATTTTATCGAGAAAATCCTTCGGCAAAGTCGTATAAACATCTTCCTCTAATTCACCATATAAGAAAGCATTATTTATGTCAAGTTGGAACAATGGCCACTTGTTATTAACATCAATACTTAAAACACATCTTATAGTGACAATTTTAATAACAGGAGAAAAAGTCTCCTCATAATCAATTTCTTCTCTCTGATTATATCCCTTAGCTACCAACCTAGCTTTATATCTTTCAACTTCACCATTAGCTTTGTATTTAACCTTAAATACCCACTTATAACCTATGGCTTTTCTACCATCAGGTAACTCTACAACCTCCCAAGTACCATTCCTATTTAAAGCTTCAATTTCTTGATTCATAGCATCTACCCACCTCCGAGTCTTTGTGACTTCTTCATAAGTAGTAGGTTCATATATTTTATTAAGACTAGATGTGAAAACAAAGTTATCAAAGCTTAAATTGGAATACTTAAACCCTTTATCAATATCATACTTATGACTTTTATTAAGCACAAAATCCTTATACTTAGATGGTAAAGTGTCTATTCTACTAGTCCTT
>OU343217.1:303361712-303523133 GCA_910596185.1 Chrysanthemum makinoi
GTATGCGTCACTGCAACGCACGACTACCTGACTAGACATCATTATTTTCGATTTGAGTATAAAATACATAATTCCATTTTGAGGTGCATTATTGCTAGTCTTTTTCTTCTCCCCGGCCAAGTAAGAAGAACAAGAATATGAGAATAAACCCATGTGAGGATCTCTGAATCCAAATGCTTCATTACTAAGTAACCACATTTGAACTTTGGCATTAATTATTGAAGTATCTACAAAATACAAACGCTTTGTAATGAACAAATACATGGTATAGATTTGATACAAACGCCTTATAAAAACATCCCACATAGGTTAAAGAACTTAAATCATCCTTGTTTATATTGTGTAGCATATCAGGTATTAACATGTTGAGATTGTTACTAAGTTTTCACCAACAAATGTGTCACAAGAACTATCTACGATGGATGGGTGTGTAAGTCACTGTCATGACTCATGAGTCCTAACAATGGGTGAAACCCAGTTTGAGTCCCGTTCACCTAATCCAAACTATTGATGTTTCGCAAAGGGGTAACTTAATCAGTCACACAAAGGCCGGCTATTTATTTATTCACAAAATCGTTCTTAAATGCTAAATGAGGTATATTTAACAAATTAAACGATCAAATAAAACTGCTTGCAACTAGAATTAATACTTCGATTAGTTGGCATTAAAACAGTTAAACTTAATCAGTCACACAATAATTTACCTACTGATTTTATTAACAAACTTGTCTTATATACCAAGGAAAGTATATTTAACAAATGAAACGCTTGAACTAAACTACTTAGCAGCGTAAAATACTTAACTAATTTCATGGCATGTAATTTAAAAAATACAAACTGAAATTGCATAATTGCCAAAGTTCCTTCGACAACAACCATACAAAAAAGAACGAAAATACGAAAGTAACCCATTTGAAATAAGTGATATAATTCGTATTTCATAGAAAAGATATTGAATCCAATTTAACTAATTTCATGGCATGTAATTTAAAAAACACAAACTGAAATTGCATAATTGCCAAAGTTTCCTCGGCAACAACCATACAAAAAAGAACGAAAATACGAAAGTAAACCCATTTGAAATAAGTGATATAATTCGTATTTCATAGAAGATATTGAATCCAATTGCCTTGTCACTTAATAACTGTATTCAAACTTTGGCACTAAGAGTAGCTTTGAACTACAAACACTCTATAATGAACATATAACAGGTGTAGATTATTAGTATTTGATAACAATTAGTTCAACCTTATAAATATCCCACATAGGAGAAAGAAATGAAATCTCATGTGGTTATATACTAGACTTGCGAATACCGCGCCTAATGGCATCGTTTCTAGCGGCAAACAATTAACGATATGCAATATTGTGGTAAGTGTTTCGTAACCTCGAGATCATCAAAAAGAAATCGATTACTAACCTCGAGATCTATTCTTTTGATTTTGCATATCTATTACTTATGTTTCCTTCCTATTGTGAAATACAAACTTGTTTTGGGTATGTTTAAAGGAAATACTAAATGTTGAAAAACAATTTTCCCGCCCATGAAACAATGCAATGGCCAAGTGTGGAAAATGAAAATACATTGAAGTCAAAATTGAATAGTTACCATGCAAAGAAACCATGCAACAAAATACATTGAAATCAAAATAAAAATACTTTCCATGCAAAATTAACATGTAAGAATAGTTGCCAAAAAAACATGAATTTCGCCCATGTTATGACTTTCCACTATTTCACTTTTTCACTTTTCCAATATTGACTTGTTGACCATTTTCTTATTTTATGTAGTAAAGATAAAGATTGTAAGAGAACAACTTGTGTTGAGAATGCTATCATGTTCTCGATTACATGATGCAATTGGAGTTTATTAAATTAGGAAGAAAAATAACTCTGATCTCAACAATCAACATGTATATGAGAATTGATATAAAAGTCTTGATTTGTTTTAATATAATAACTGATTCCATTTAGATTTAATGGACTTTTATTTAATATATAATAGTCTTGAATATTTTTTCATAGGATTCTTGACTTTTTCTTTAATAATTGTTATAACTTTACAAATACTTTTATTTTTAATTGTTGTCCTGTCCATATGTTTATGCAACTAATTATTTAGTAATCATCATATAACAAAGTACCAACGCATGTGTGTCATCATAGTTAACTTAAATGGATATATGTGTCAATATGTCGACCCTCATGCTCCTACTAAAAAACTCACCGAACCTCACACAGGTCGAACCCAGTTCACTAATCCAAATATTTATGTTTTGCAAAGGGTTAAGTTAACCATTCACACAAAGATTTCCTACTTATATGATATTGAAAATATATTAAACATATAAATCACATAAACTAAACTACTTGCAGTGTTGAATCTCTAATTAACTTCATGCCATGAAATTCTTAAAACACAAAACGAGTTGCATTATCGACAATTTTTCAAACAAAAAAAGACGGAAAACATGAGAGGACACCCATTTGAAATCCATGATAAATTTTTTACCTCATGGAGGATCTTCAAATCCAATTTCCTTGTCACTTAATAAGTGTACTGGAACTTTGGCACTAACTCTTAGATGATGCAACTGGATTTTATTATATTAGTGAAAAAAAAAAGTAAACTCCATTGGTATTTTCTAATTCAAAGTTGATATAAAAGTCTTGACTTTTTTTAATTTGCGTTGTAGTCATATGAGTTAAATCCATCTTTTTAATTTTCATTTTTTTTCTCTTTGTCCAGCTAACAACTCACCTCTTTTTTATTTCTATATATTTTGATGTCATGTAAAGTCAAGTGAACATATTCTTCTTTAAAATCGATGACATCCATTCGACTATAAATTGAGGGTTTTGAGGCGACTCGAGTCCCTCTTGATTGCCTTCATTTCTAGCGAAGACAAACTGACAACTTTGTCCTACGAGTGTATAACTCAATCAATCACTAGGTACCAACAAACACGATCCACCAGAATCATCCAAAACGGCTAGATGTATCGCACTCACGAGTCAGCACCAAACCCCCCGAAGTTTTGAGTCATGTTCACCCAAACCAAACTATTGTAATTTCCGAAAGGATAACTTGATCAGTCACATAAAAATATCCACTTAAATTATTTCACAAATGTTCTCCTAAAAGGCTTGTATTAAGCTACTTGTAGAGTAGAACACTACAAACCCCGTATTAACAAAGAAAGTACAATTATATATCATTATAAGGATGAAGATTTATAGTTCTTCGAAGGCTATGTAGGGAGTACGGTATATTCACTCACACAATACAACTAACCAATTTATTTATTTTTTTGAATGGCAATTGTGGCTACATGGCCTCTAGCATACAGACCAAGAAAGCAATGACACACTTCCTTTACGCGGAAGAAAACCCCTATCGCCTAAGACAAGACTCGAACTTGAGACCTTGCGTAGGAGGGTAAAACCTTCATACTGCTGGACCAGAAGCCCGTTGGTACTAACCAATTTATTTAACGAAGATAACAATGTAACTTACATTTTTGTATGTTCTATCGTATTGTTATTTTACAAAACAAGTTGCATTGTTGCCAATTTTTTCACGATCACAACAAAACAAAAAAGAACGAAAGTGTGAGTGTAAACCCACACAAGGATGTACGAATCCAATTGCGTTGTCACTTAATATTTGTATCTTCAACGACACTAAGATCAAAGTAACTTCAAAGTATAAACAGTCTTAATGAACGTATAGATTGTATATAAAAATGCAAAAGTCAACATGAGTCTAGTTTTCATTTCTATATTACAAGATGCCAACGGATGTGTTTATCACTCGCACAAAGATTTTTACTAATATGATATGGAAAGTATATTTAACATATAGAAAGCTTAAGCTAAACTACTTGCAACGTTGAATAATTAATTAACTTCATGTTATGCATGAAATCCAAGAAACGCAAAATGAGGTGCATTATACATACTTTTCAAAGAAAAAGCACGTAAAATATGAGAGTAAACCCATTTGATCTATGAAAAATGATTTATAGAAAATTAGAACTCTCAGCAGTGATGTATTGTAGGCTTAACATAGGGAGTGATTTGCACACTCAACTTTATGATTGGGACGCTCAACTGTACAAACAGTTAAAGTACATTGTAAACCTTGTACAAGTATCCAATGCACACAATGGAGTGTCCTAATCAAAAGTTTGATTGTGCAAATCAATTCCCTTAACATTAACGTCATAAGGCAGTTTACCAACTTAAATAAACCGAATCAAGTTCCAGGGGTGACAGGTCATTTAGGTCATGCACCCCTTTGATAAACCTACGAGCAGAAAGGCTTTATGCAATCAAATGTCTTATCGAACCGATTCGAAAAATAAAATCTAAGAAGAATTGAACGGGTTCAAATAGTTTCCTTCTATATTTTTCTTACCAATATCTCTGCCTTGCCAATAATCAAATTTTCAAACAAATTTGAACCGATTCAGAAAATTGAAAATCTAAAAATTTTATAAATTATTGACTTCTTCACTTATCGATGATGGATTTTTCTACAACTTCTTTATTATGGCTATTATAAATAGTTTAAAATGATCATGATTGTTCCGCAATTTATGAATAAAACGATCCTACATTAACCCATATCTCTTTGATATTTGTAAGATTGAATAATCCTACAATCAAGACCCACGACTTTAACAAACCTTGGTTCTATTGTTTTTAATCATCTACCAATAAAAAGTGTCGCGATAGATTTGAAACAATACACTTGTGATTTTATTGCAATGAGTGATGTATCTTCGTGTCTTGTTGAATAAGCATTGTCAATACGTTTAATGCAACGAATGATGTACTTTAGGAAGGCTCTCTGAATAAGTTAATGCAATAAGCTATTTGGTTTTACAATCAACCTATGTATAACTAGCTCATATGTGTTGATCAAATACGTATGATCCAAATTTTGGAAGAGCTTATTTGGCTTTCAAATTAATACGTAAGAAAAACATATAAAACATATAAAAAAGATTGAAAACTAATAAAACGACAGTAAACGATATAAAACAGATAAAACGTATAAAAACGTATGAAACGTAAGAAAAACGTATAAAAACGGACGAAAACGTATGAAAAAAAATAAGAAAACAGGCGAAACATATCAAAACGAATGAAATTGTATAGAAACTCACGAAAACATATAAGTTTTTATTATTTCCGGTCAAAACGTATAATTTTAGACCTACAAAGACTATTGGTGTAAATGTTTTAAAGCCACAGGGACTACTTATGTAAATAAATATTTATTAGTTTAATTTTAGAGTCACAAGGAAGACTAGTGTAAATTTTTAGAGTCACAAGGACGTTTTATGTAATTGACTTAAAGACGATTGGTGTAATTTTTTAGAGTCATAGGGACGAATTATGTAAATAACTCTTAATTAGTTGATGCCATGTCATAATGAATTGTTTAGGAAAATTAAAAGGTGTTGATGCATTTTGATACCATTAGCCCAAAAATATAACATGTGTTCCTTAGTTTCTGCATTTAGTAAGGAAAACATGCAGTTTCTAAGCTCGACCTCCAACCGGAATGCGACCCAAATGGAATCTGGTGGTTCCTTAACTTAGGTATGGGGAAAAAGTCAAGACTCAAGATCTAGAGAGCGACAAATTACTTGATTAACACGCCACGCCGGGTCGAATGGGTCAAACATAGTGTTGAATGTGGCCTTAACTTTCGTGTGACGCACCACCTCGCATCGTATTATTTTATTTTAAATAAAAGAAAAACCTTCCCATGTCAGGTTCTTTTCTAGACTCAGGCCTTTTGTGTATACCTTGATATTTGAAACAGTGCATAAACTTCTTGTATTAGAGTCAGTTAACCTTATTAATAATTGTATTCTTCATCAAAATTACATCGTAAGTATGGGATCGAAAGTAATATGATTAGAAAATATCAACGGTTTGGTTATGTATGTGATCCCCAAAACCCAACGGTTGTACAATCATATAGAGCGTTTTGGCTTATTTTACTCGTATACGAATTTTTTTTTATCATTGTACCAACTTATATGTTCAATTATCTCTGACATAAGCTTGTGTTTTTTTACCTTGTAGGCCCAATTACCGAGTTATGAAAGTACAAGCTCATACCACCCTACTACTATTGAACTGTTGCCTTGGTCTTATCATAATTTGATCGAAGCGGATATGGTTAACACCATTGGTGGACAGACTCTTTTCTCATCCGATAAGTTGCTTCAACTGCAAAAGCTTGAAACTGTCAATTGTAGTGATTTTCGGGACATTGAGCAGATATTTGATTCACAAACTGATGCTGAAATTCCAAACTTGAGACAAGTGGACTTGGAGGTGTTATCTAGTCTCAAGTATATATGGAAGAGGAAGCAGGGGACGGTATTAAAGTTTCCAAACCTAACAAGACTGTCTATTGAAAAATGTGATAGTTTAGAATATGTATTTACATGTCCCATGGTTGGTAGTCTGTTGCAACTCCAGGAACTACATATAAGTAGGTGTGAAAGTATGAAGGTAATTGTGAAGGGAGAAGAAGAAGAATGTGATGCCATAGTGAATGCTATTGTGGAGTTTCCTTGTCTAAAGTCCTCGAAACTTGATTGTATTTGGAATCTCGAGGGATTTTGCTTAGAGGAATTTCCATCATGGATACCTTGGAAATTAGAATGTCCAAAATGACGGTTTTTGAGATTTCCATCATTGGATACCTTGCAAATTAGAGTGTCAAAAATGACGACCAAGGAGATTTGTCCGCTCCAAAGCTATATGCAATTACGGATTATAAGGGTAGAAAGTATAATATACACTTGAAACTTTACCAATTAGTCATATGTGTTACCATAAGAAGAGGACTAAATCAAGTAATTGTATGCTTCACAACTCTTCAAAACTGACATGGAGAGATTAAGATCGAGAATTAATGATCTGCTTTCGCAATGTTCGATTATTGTATGTAATGAACTCAATTATATAGGATTATGGAATTAGAATCTTGAATGAAGTTATAACAGAGGGTGTTTGGGATTGCTTATTGAAAATAGATTATGCGCTAAAACGGATAATCGATAATCACCGTACAAAACGATTCTAAAATATAGTGATTGAATATGTGATATCGCATAAGATAAGAGTGAAATACGAATAACTAAACTCAAATTACCAAACAGCATTATATACTATTGTTATCTACGCTATCAATACTCCTCATCTATTTCTATAATATTTTATTGCATATAAACAATTTTATCTAATGTATAATCTTTAATGGCCTTTACAAGAATAAGAAGGCCGAGTTTTATTGTTGGGCTATATGAGGAGAATTATATTTGTTACACTGCTAGCCTCTATCATTCACATAGCAGCGTTCACAATGATTGTCTCTCACAGCAACAGTATATTGATAACCAAGAAATGATCTATACGAGTTTAAGGTATGAGGTCAGTCTTTTTAATGAACTGCGTTTGCAGCAGTAGGTCACGTCATATTTAAGTTTTAACGATAATTATTGTCATCTCATACTTCCTGTAAATTAGTTACCGTGATAAGTTAATAATAAACATTAGGGCTTATGTTACCTGAATGTTTTTATTAAAGGTGGCAAAATAGGTGGGTCGGGTTTGGGTCTCTGGTCTGGATAGGTTTGCGTCAGGGTCTAGATGGGTCTTCTAGAAACATGGATCTAAATGGGTCCGGGTCTATATAGGTTTTTGGTCCGGTCGAAAGATTATTATTTTTCTTTGAGTAAAAGATGAAACAAGTGAAAAAAAAAAAGTTAAAAAAAAAATAAAAAAAATTGACCCGCTAGATCCGTTGGGTAATTATTATATAATTGCACTTTCTATCAAATACCCAAATTGACCCATCTTTGACCGATGTGTCCCAAATTGCCGCCTCTAGTTTTTATATAGTTTAATTTGGATATTGCAATGTGGGTCAATCTGTGTTAGTGATTCATAATTCGGCAAGTGCGATATTTTTAGTTGATTGGAGCACTTTTTTTGGCGTTGTTCATAAGCTATAACCCTTGTTTTTATCGGCTACTTATTTACATATGTGTTTGAAAGTAGTAACTGTAAAATCTTGTTTTGATCATTGAATATCACAATTTGGTAAAGGGTGGAAAAGTGTGCCTTCAGTCTTTTAGGGATAATTTCTTGCTTTTAGAGTTGGAATGGAATGACCTTTCGTTACAAGATAATCAAACCTTTTCCTAGTACCACATACAAGATAAACGAAACAGGGGGGGAACGAATTAAGTCGACTAACTGCAAAGAAAACGTGTAGTTAGCACCTGCTTTAGCGTCCTATATTAAGGAATGTTCTGTACCAACCTCATCTACTGACTTGATTATACTCGGTAGTAAACTAGTGAATCAAGGTGTGATTAACAAGAGATCAACATCAAAAGGAAAAGTCAACTGACTTAGAAATTTTCCGGTTATACTAGACTTGAGATGTTAGAGATGTAAGTTCACTTTAAAGGTTACAAGATAATGACAGTGTCACAGTAATTGATGATAGAGATCAAATTGTAATTTTACTCGAGTTATAATTAAGCATGTCGGATATGCATCCAAGTGCCTTTGACATTTACCTTTTTTCGTGTCTCATATTTACAGATTGTGTGCTTTCGCAGGAACTTCAGAAGTCTACATAGGTTGCAACTGGTTGTCTTCATAATGCTATGCCTGAATTCTTGGGAAGTTGAAACATCAGATTCTGTACATTCTGTTGTTCCAAAGGAGTTTGAGAGAGGTGTGAACGTGCCCAAACAGCAGTTATCAACCACATTTGTCACAGTAACCAATACAAACGTAACAAAAAAATGGGGGCATCTGCTGAACAAGTGGGGAGAGTTGCTAAAAGTATGAGATATGCGTGGTGATTTTATTTTGTGTTGGTGCAAAATGGTTGTTTAGGTGGTGCAATCATGAGGCTGCTTGATGTTGCTATGTTTTCTCCATCACTTGCAGCTGTATACGATTGCTTCTCTTGGATATCGTAGATGCAAATTTACAACTTTTGATGTTGTGGTGCCTGGATGACTCCAGTGATAAGAAAAGCGTATGTCGGAAAGCCTTGTTGAACTTATGATATTTGTTGCTTATTTACTCTAATAACTTATAATTTCTTTGAATGGTTTGAGCAGCCGAAGCCACCTAGGGTGAAGAGAAAGAAGAGGAAGTTCTGAAAAAGAGGAAGATGAAGAAAATTTGAAGACCAAAACCATCAAGGAAACAACATACTAATGGAACGATTGAACGATGTTAAAGCTATCTCGTTAAGAAATCAGAGGTCATGGAAGAAAAGTACACAAAGTTCTATCACTCTCTTGCTAAGGTGAATACTGATAATTTCTACTTGATGCTCAAAATTGGGTTGGGGTGGGTTAATTAATGTGCAAAATGGGTTTTGGTCAAAAGGTCCATTTTGGAACAATTTACGCTGGGCCGCCTCCATGTGTTCTAAGTCTAAAAGCTTAAACCCGTGTGAACTGTTAAAGATAAAATATAGCTAAAATCATGTGCCATACATAAGTAAATAAGATGAAATTTGAGCCATGCAGTTGTAACAGTAGTGGCCTAGTTGGTGCTTTTGTATGTCAGGATTTTGGTGATGAGAAGCCAATGGCATGGAGCCACTTCAACGCTGAAGGTGATGTTGAGTTCAAGGCCGTTCTGTTTGTGCCTCCCAAGGCTCCTACTGATCTATACGAGAGCTACTACAGTGCAAACAAATCTAACCTCAAGCTCTACGTTAGAAGAGTATTTATCTATCGCTCTTATTGGTAAGTCTTTATCGTTCTTGTTTATTATGTGTTTGGCTGTATAAGGAATACGTCATAATGGACAATTGTCATTGCAAATATTTGAGTTTTGAACTATGGACCTTAAGTCATTATTACAGAACTCTCTTATCATATGCATATTTATTGACTTGTTGCAGAGATCGAAGAATCAAAGGTTAATGATGAGAAGAGAGGCCAATAGCCCAATATACCAAGCTCTGGAATGAGTTTGGCAAATCAGTTAAGCTAGGTATCATTGAGGATGCTGCAAACAGAACCGTTTGGCGAAACTTCTCTGATTTGAGAAGGTAAGTCCATTACTCTACATGTAAATATTGATGTTTACCTGCAATCAGTTGAACAGTTTTTTGATTGCCCATTATCTGATATGTGGATGTATCAACAACGTGGTGACCCGTCCGACGTATTTTCTAAGCATGACCCATTAGACCAATGACCTGTTTGACCCGTTACCCACTTGACCCATGAAGTTATATTATTATCAGTTTACCCATCAGCGATTTAACACAAGCTAACTATTTGCAAGCAGGCACTATTTGCTGAGAAGGATGTAGCTATAATCATTTGAGCATGACAGTAATGAAGCATACATTGCGGAACACTTTTCTTAATGTTTTTTAGAGTTTAAGATTGTTTTAGAGAGTACATGTTTTAGAGCATACTTGTTTTAGAGAAATGCAGGAAACTACTTGACCCATGAAGTTATATGATCATATTGTTCTTTTGATCTCGAACTGTTCTTTATATTGCAATTCTTTGTATTTTTGCAATGTTTTAGTTGTTTTGAATATTTTACAGCTTAAAAAACAAAAAGGCAGAACTGAATGCTATTTAGAACAAGAACACCATGGAACAGTTGGCAATTGTTCCATACAATCTTGCCAAACTTGCTTAGTAACAAAATGTATAGTTCTCCCATCATTGCATTTCCACACAGTATATAGTCTTTATCACTATTCTGTAATAAAGGAACTTGAATGCTATTTAGAACAAGAAATAATGCCATCCAGCTAGTTGGCCATTTCCATCTTCCATTTTCTTTGTTTTGGGTATTTGAGCATATCTATAACATGATATAATACTTTTTTGGTAAGATATTTTTGAGATTTATGCCAGTATGAGTATCTAAATTGGATATTATAGATGGCAAGATGAGTGCATTAAGTAACAGGTTAACATGTGTTCAGGTGGACACGGTTTTTATTTTGATATACGTCGGGTAGGAATGGGTTGACATGAAAACACTTTTTGTCCAGTTTCTAAATTTTCATACATACAATTCACGCGTTAACAATGAATTCCAACAATAGTCTAAATTCTCAATTAATATTATTAGAAGGTTGTATGCTAAAAAAAGACTTCAACCGGTTTCCGTTTAGGGAATACTAATTCGACCCACTGTACCTGTTTGAGATATTGTCCCAAAATAAGTTTAACTTCTTCAAGTCAAATTTTCATTGTATTCCCAGTCACCGGAACTAACTTTTTTGAACTCGCCGCCGCCAGTTTGGTTGACTTTTTAGTAAAGATTTACTAACAGTTGACTATTTATTTATTTGTTGATGTTTCTTTTATTGAAAGCTATGGGCCTGTTATCTTGTATAAAAATTGTATGGTGAGTTTAACAATGGGTGGAGGAGTGTGGGTCTGTTGGTAAGTGAGCTTCAACTTAGTCCTCAAGGTCAAGGTTCAATTCTCTGCATGTTCATACTCCCCTTTTTGTTTTTCATTTTCATGTCTAAATAACATTATATTCATTTTGTTTGACGTACCAAGATTGTTTCTTCACAACTACGTCAATCCTGCTGGACACATCAATAGACCGGGTCAAATACGATAAATGATCCAGGTCAAATGATCCGAGTCAAGGTGACAGGTCATTTAGGTCATGCACCCCTTGATAAACCTACCAGCAGCTGCTTTTTAAGCAATCAAAGATCTTATCTGGCACGGGCCAGAAATCAATATCTAACAAGAACTAAACCGGTTCAAATGGAGAAATCTACATAATATTAGTTTCCTTTCATGTTTTTCTTACCTTAATTAATGATTTATCAATAAAAATTTGTTTATTACAGGTTTCTCATCTCTGTATTGCCGATAATCTTGAAAATCACTGACAACAACAATATAAAGCGTCAATCTGTTTGTTTAGCAGCTCTATTGGCAAGCTATTCGCTTGCTGATGACCGATTTTTCTACAACAACAAAATGTGTTGTCATAGCCACGCTAACTTCAACCTTCTTCTTATTAGCTTATTTAGCTTTTAAACTAGTAAGCACAAATTATTTTAATAAGCTACCTCTCACATACCTCACCAGTTTTTTCTTAAAGTAGGAGTATCATTTAATCTACATCTGAATCACTAATCAACTTCATGGCACTAAAACTAAATTTATAATTTACAAAAGAAGTTATATTTATCATATAGTAACGCTTAAACCAAACTACTTGCAACTTTGAATAGCTAATCAACTTCATGGCATTAAAACTTTGGCATTAACTTTGTGAGTACCTCCAAACTACTAACACTATAATGAACATAAGAAATAGTGCAGTCTACCTATATTATAAAAGAGAGGAGCAAAATTATCAGTAGGCTAAAATTTTGACAACTCAGCATCAAATACCCTTCAAAATTATGCCACGCCCCCCTTCATGCTTTGTCACTGTTTACCTGGCTTTACCTATATTTCTCCTTTCTATGCACTTCCATCTTCATTTCAAAGCACTCATTTTTCTTTTTTTTTTTTTTTTTTTTATCATCATCTTCTCTCTCACATACTAACATTCTAACAAACATCTTTTCTTACCTTTTGAAGATTCATGCTCAAACATTTGCTCGTCGCTCTACATTTGTAAGTGAATTTACATATACATTTTTGCTTACATATATAAATAGTCATATTTATTTTTCTGACCACATTTTTCCTTGTGGTTTTCATTTTCCATTCGTCCTTAAGGTACGTTGGTGTCGCGCGATGATCTTATCCGTTTGTTTTTTTATCAAAATTTTAGTTTGTTGTCGCTAAATTTCTTGATCAGTGGTCAAATTTGATAATTCTATGGTCTTTGTTGATGGTTTTGTGTTTTTCATTTCTTTTATTTTTGCTTTAAACGGTACTCATTTTTCATTAAGAAGTTTGTATACGAGTTCATATGACGGCCGTTTTCCTCAGATTTTGTAGTTTTCTTAAACATTAGGACTCAAACTTGTCGATTTGATGGCTGTCTATGTTGTTGCTATTATTTTTCTAGGATTACAATTTTAATTTATTTTGTTATTATTATTATGATTACTATTAGGTTGTTGCCATTATGTTGGATTTGGGCTCTCGTGTTGGTGCATGCTACCCTTCTTTTTAATTGAAAGGCTTTATTAAAAAAATAATAAAAACACTAATATACAATATACGGTATCAATTTCTTTCAACAAAATATGTCCTTTAAATTTTACGCACAACATCCCTTTGTAAAAAAAGGAGGTCCTATCATTCCATTATTTGATACTTCTATATTTTACAAACATCAAAGCAATAAGTACACTTATAAACCATGAACTTTTATGCACGGTCAATTCTTTTTTCATATTGTTTTTGGATTATTTTCAACAACTAAAAGGATGGCTCCATCCAGGGTGGTGTGCCGGCGTTGGTGTACCATCGTATAATTTTAATTTATTTCCCAATATAGATTATCAAATTTTGTTTTGTTAGAAATACTAATTAGTAGGTGTGCGATATACACTTCACATTATGTCATGTTATACCTAATGTATATTACTTCGACCTGTACAATTTTATTTCGAATATCATGTAAGAGAAATGTAGACGTCGGAACATGCATGTGGGAAAATAGTGGTCAACAGTATGGTTTGTCATGTGATGAAAGGACAGGGTGAGGGCGTTGTAATTTGTAAATGAGGTTATGGTCTTTTGATGGGTACTACTAGCTAGCTAGGGTGTATATTTCTATTCTTTTTAACAATGATTTTCCTTATTTGTTTATTTATTTATTTATTTTTGTTTTGAGACTTTGAGAGCACCAAAAAGATCATAATCAAGGGTTATAGCTTGTCTTTATCATTTTAATATTTACGTATCATAAATTGTGGAACTACATTGCTCTTGCTAATTGGTTTGCTTATTCCTCCCTATGTGATCTTGCTCTACCACATACCGCCAATTATTAAAGGAAAACAATATGAATAGTAAAAAAAATTGTGAGTCGTCGGAAAAGTTATATGCATTGTGTTTAAAAATTGTGTCGTGGTATCGGAGAATATGTTATTAACGTAAATGAAAGATTTCTTTTGACTAGGAAAAAGGTTCAAGAAAGCATGGTGAATACAATATACTTGGTCAATAGTAAAGAATACAGTAGCAAAAAGCAGTCTTGGCGTGTTGCACAAAGCTGACTGTCAAATTGATTTGCACAAGAAAATGTTACCATGCTGAATATATAGCAAAAGGGTTGGTGGTTGTCGTGTTTTGTGATAGTCACATTTTAATAAAATGATTGCATACCAAAAGAAGTTATGTTACATAGTAATTTAATCTTTGTTGATTGTGGCTGACATTTTACTTTCTCGCCAAATGTTGGAATGGCTGATGCAAATAAATTCTGGTTGTGTGTATGGAAAGAAATAAATTCTGGTTGTGTGTATGGAAAGAAATGAAAGAATTTGACACAAATGTTGGAATGGCTGATGCAAATAAATTCTGGTTGTGTGTATGGAAAGAAATAAATTCTGGTTGTGTGTATGGAAAGAAATGAAAGAATTTGACACAAATTATTATTTCATATGAGTATTTCAATACGTGTTACTAAATTTTCACACATACAAACATAACTCCACATGAGAAACAAATTATTATTTCTTTGAACGACAATTCGCCACCTCAGAATGTTACTCGTACAATTATTGAAAAGTTACTCGTACTTTTGTTTTTTACAACTTGCATGTTAATAAATTTACTTCTCAACAATGTGGAGCCCAACGTGTAAATGAGGGGGAAAGGGGTGAACAAATTTTGCAGTCGTGGATTTCTGAGATTTTGTTGCAACAGTATTAACTATTCAACAGATACAAAAAGAAAGAAAACAGTAACAATACACGTTTGAAAAGCAAGTCTTTAGAATGGTGGCATAAGAGTTTGTTGCTTATAATTGTATTTAAGCATTACAGTGGGTAGTTAGGGACGGACCTATGTAGAAGGTGTGAGGGGCCGGTGCCCTTCATGGCTAGCCGAAAAAGTTGAGATTATAGTGTAATTTTTTTAAAATTTTGACCTTTTTTGAAAGTAAACCTTACCAAAATTTCAAATTGCCCCCACCCACATATTAAAATCTAATATTTAACACTCTAAAACTTTATAATTCCATCATTTCTAAGTAAAAATACACGATTTATCATTTTGATCTTAGTTTTTCTTTAGCAGTTTATTGCTATTGTAGGGAAAAAAATTTCGCCTCCCACATCTTATTTTTTTGGGTCCGTCAGGGTAGTGATGATGGCAAGCTAATTAAAGAAAACAAACGATCGATGATTATGGTTATGTCATGATTAGTTATGTAGATAACTTACAAATGTTTATGTATGTACATGTTGTGAGGTTAACTTTTACAAAAAATACATGATATGAAGATCAAATATACTAGAAGGTGATTTTTAAGACATGAATTCATGACATTGATTCATACATATGTAATAGAAATTAAATACGGGGTAAATATATCTATATTTTCATTCACAAATTTGGTTTAAAAGTCGGCTCGTAAGTAAATGGAACCTTTGATGTTTGTAATCAACTAATACGTATGTTATGATGTTTTGATTCATAGTGTTATTAATAATTTTACAAATAAAAACTGATTTATAATATTCAAGTTTAAAATTGATTTGTTTTAGTTTAAAACTTTTAATTATAAAATGATCATCATATTTATGATGAAAATACCAATAAGTCCAAATCTAAAAAAATAAAAATAAGTTGTTTGTTGTTATAGAGTAAGTGTAAAAAATAGTAGGTTTCTCTTCCTAATTAGCTAGAATAGTTTGCAAAACTTACATATATGAAATATGATAGATTTAATATCAACTCGATTATGTGCGTTCTGGGCCGTGCTTAGCACGACCTAAAATACTTTACTAGTTTTTTTATAAAAACCAATTCAACCTTATATCTCAGATAGGTTAGAAAAGTGAATTCTCCTTCGGTTATATAGTACATTGTAACGCGGTAACTCGTGTTGAGAATGATATCATGTATTCGGTTAGATGGTGTATTGGAGTATATTATATTACTTAAAAAATATAATTCAAACCGTCTAATTGAAAAATTGACATAAAATTCTAACCTTTTAACTTAACAAATATATTATATAATTTGCTGTCACTTGTACGTGGTAATGTACTAACTTAGTTACTTTTTATTTACAAAGATTGTTCATATGTTTATGCAACTAAATGTTTTGACCGATTCACCTAACTTGCCTAGCCATATTATTTGACCCATTGTATTCAGGATCTAACGAATTGTAAATTGAGAAAAACACAACTACAAACTCCAAGCTACAATATCTTGTTTAGAAGTACATTATAATTTGACCCATTGTATTCAGGAAACAAAAAACGAGTTGCAGTATAGGCGTATAGCCAATTTTCTCCTCGGCCACAGCCGAACAAAAAAGAACGAAAAGGTGAGGAGTGAACCTCCGGAGGATCGCTTAATGCAATAGCGTTGTCACTTAATAACCGTATTAAACAATGGCACCCTATTATAAAAGTCGCTTCAAAGTACGAACACTATATGGGTATATAACGAACAAATAAATGTTATATAGAAATGCAAGAGTCAACATGTAGGGATGTGTACATTATTTGATCAAAACCATTCCAACTTTAAATCCCACATAGGTTAAAGAAGTGAAATATTTCTTGTTTAAATTGTATAAAGAATGACAATCACACACGTCTTGAATATTACTGATTGGTGCTGAACCATCAAGTATTATCACACAAGCTAACCACTTGTGAATGGTCAACCGTAATAAACTTCAAACAGCTCAGAAACAATACAATTAAGATCTGGAGAGTATAGTGTTACCTCAGGTCGTTAAGTCCCACGGAGGATTAATGGTGTTTAACACTTTCAGATGTCGAATAATCACTAAGGATAGTGATCAGTAAGGATTGTGAATGATAATTACACCTAAAGAGAAAGTTTGTAAATTACAGGGGCTTAAATGCAAATTAAAGAAAATTAAAAAACTAAAATATATTAAATAAACGCTATCACTATTTTTAAAATGATGTTTTTCTTGATTTATAAAACAAAATAACTTAAATAAACTATTTTAATTAAAACGTAAACCTAAATTATCTAAAAACGTGACCTAAAATGAAAACGTATGCTATATGTAAAAATTACGCGAGTGCGCAAGATAAAACGTAAAATTTGTGAAATAAAAGTCCTACGAGTGTAAAAACAATTTTCTTACTTACTATATGACAAAAGAAATTTTTTGAAAAAAGATTTATATTTTATTGACTTTTATATTTTTTATTATGAATTAAATACTATTTTAGACTAATTAAATGATTAAAAATACTAAAACTATTTAGAAAAATCTGAAACTTTTTTAGAAAATACTTTATTCTAATAAAAAGCTAAGAAAAATACAAAACATGTGACAACTTAATTTAATAAGCTAGAAATAAGCTAAATAATACGTATAAGCTTAAATGGAAAACAAGACTTATGTATTAAATTGTGCAAGATACAACCAGTCAAACACCCAAGGGCAACTGGTATGTGTGTGGTGTGGTGAGCTGGGTGGCCAGGGTTCAAATCCCAGCAATGGACTTTTTGCTTTTATTTTCTTTTTGAACTTTTTCTTTTTGAAACTTATTAAGAACAATGAAATAAGCAAATTATAAAACTACAACTTTTTATGAAAACAACTAATAAGCTCAGTTTAAGCTTATATTTCTTAACAGTTAGTAAAAAAAATTGGAATAAGCACAAAGATTAAGTTAAATTGCTAATAAGCTAGTAAATAAGCTAAGGTAAACTGGAAATAAGCTAAAAGACTGATTATAAGCTAATATTATAACTGAATAAGCAATATTACTTGAAAATAAGCACAAAATAATCTCTAAATAAGCATAAGATTATCTGTTTGCACAGGACACTTATTGGGTTTCTATCTACTTTTAAGCTGATTTTTAAGCACTTTAATAAGCTAGAAAATGAAAGTAAAGAATGGAATTAGCAAGTTAACCAACTCAGCTTTCCAAAAAGTTAAAGCTCTCACTGTGGTGATGACTAATGAGCTTATGGTGAGTGATGAGTGTCTAAATACTCATCATTTTTGTACCATTTAAACTGTAAAAACATCTGAAAACACTCAGAAATGTATCAAAATGATAAAAATATCACAAATAAGTGTTTTATGTGTTTTAAATGCAAAAATATCAAAATCTGGTGAAAAACGAATAAAGTTTGCATAATTGGCAGTTTTAGTCCCCCAAGTTTCAAAAGTTGTCAAAAAACAGTCCCTGGTAAAACAAAATAAAGAAAAATGTTATTCAAGGTCCCTGAAATATTTTAAATTGTCAAAAATGGTCCTTGAATAAATCTTTTGTCAAATGGCAGATAAGGTCCCTGAACTTTTGAAATTGTCAAGTTTGGTCCCTGGAAAATTTGAAAATGACAAAACTGGTCCTTGTACTATTGAAGTTTGGCGCTTTTAGTCCTTGTATCAAGTTTGGAAAATTACAGGAATGGCCCCTCAAGTTTGAAGAATTACATGTTTAGTCCTTATCATTAATATGCCTTGTCAAAACAATTTTGGACCCTATCAAAGCCCATATGACCCCTGCCATTTTAACCTGTGACCCTTTCTCTCTTTTGAACCCCCTGGTCAAAACCAAGTCAAACAACAGACCTTCCCTCCACCTCCTTCTTTCTCCCCACTTGCACTGTACACTCTGCAAATCCCTTCTCCCAACACTCAAAACCTTACCTTATCCCTTCCACCCTTACCCACATCATTATCAATCCTACTCCACCCCCCCCTACTAGCACAGAAGCCCTACAAGTCAAATTTCACTTTTTCCCGCCAAAGCCATCCAATGGCTAAATTGCACCAAAAGTTATCCAAATGATCTGGAATCAAGTGGGATCCTCTCAGAAACACGTGGCAAGGATTTTTGAGCTATAAAAAGGAAGAGAGAAGAAGCAAACAGGGTAGCTAGTTTTATTGTTTTCTTTAAAATGTCGTTTCTTTAATTAAATGTTTTAATTTAAGTTTAAATGTTGTAATCTAGTTTCTGTGTATCACATTTGAGTGAATAAACCTTTGTAGTGTGCTTTTAATTACTTATCAAAGTTTTCATATAAGTTCCAATTTTCCAAGTCACTGTTGAGATTTCCAGTTTTATTTTCTGTTGAACAAGCTTCCATTAGCTTCCTTGTAAGCTTAAACAAGCTTGCTTAAGCTTTATATAGCCTTTGACAAGCTTGTGATTTATTTTCAAGTAATTTTGTGAAAAAGTCAACAAAAGTCAAAAGGAGCTCAAAGTATAATGGAAGCCGATAATGGTTGCATGAGGTTTATTTTGGTTGGAAATAGCTTAGGTTAGCTTAGGTTTGGGTTTGGTATTGGCCTACATCAGTTGGACAATTGTGAGTAACTTTTTCATTTTTCATGTTCAAGTCAAAATTGCAGCTTTGGCTTATCTATACATCTGTGGTCACAAGTGTTTTCTATATGTTTATATAGTTGTCATTAGATCATATGAACTCAGTTTGATCTCTATCTCATGCTTGTTAACTATTTAGCTTTATTAAAATGTGCTTAACAGTTTTTAAAAGAGTGTTTGGTTCATTAGTTTTAACTGTATTCAAGGTTTATGCAGAGGTAGGATATGGTTGAGTTATGCTAGTGTAGTCCTAATGACTCAGATCGTCTTAGTTTGTTGCAGGTTAGCTCAAAAAGTCAAAATCATGTCTCAACTGTTCTAAGTGCTTATCTGTTAAAATTTTTGCAAAACAAAATATTAATCTGTGTTAGGATATTATATATATAGCTTGCATTAGGTTTCATTCATCCTATAACAACATATTCAGTTCACAAATCAAGCCCAAAGTTGGCAAAAGTCAATGTTCTTAACTGATTTCATAAAGTCAAAAGTTGCATAGGTAGGTTTTTACAAAACTTCATTAATGTGCCATGGGTTCATCTTTGGTTCAATTCCAGTGCAATTCTGGGGATCACAAGTTCAGTTGGTCTAGTTAGGGTAAATGAATTTTGTTGAATGTTCTCAAGTTTTTACATGCTCCAATTTAGCTGTCCAAAAGTCACATTCTGCCTGTGCAAAACTCAGTGAACACCGAGTTTTGCACAGCTTCTTGCAGCCTTAGCACCAAGCTCATCGTGAGCTCAGCCAGGGCTCATCTTTGGCTTAGACTTAGCTAGCCAGGTCATCTTGAGGTTCCCACTTCTGTTTTTCAGTTTCTGCTTATTGGTTAGCTTGTACTCTAGCTTAAAGTAGCACCCTCAAACTGCTTTTTAGCCTAAATTCAAATTAGCCAAATCTTTGCAGTTGGCTATTCAGAGGTTAAGGGTTATTGGTTTTTTGTTGCATTTCAGTTCTTTTAGCTTATTATAGCTTTTGTATTCAGTTGGTGGCTTTTGGACTCCATTTGCTTATTAAAAGTGCTTATTCTTAAGCACTTGACACATCAGTTTCATATTCCTTCTAATAAGCCATGTTTTTCCAATTTTCCTAGCTTCCTAATATCATTTTAGAGTTTTCCTGAAATTTTCAGATTTTTCTGAGCTTGTTAGCTATTTTTCTTAATTTAAATTAGTTTTTAAGTCTTTTTAATTAGCTTTAAATACAAATAATTAAGAAAAGTCTAAAAAAAATAATTTTTCAATTTTCTTAGGTTAAGATAAATATAAATAGTAAAAAAAGTAATTTTCCAGATTTTTCATAGTTTATTTTGTAATTTTTAGTAATTTAATTAGTTTTAAATAGTATTTAATTCCTAGAAAATAGAAAAATAATCAGAAAAATATAAAAATAGTTTTTAAAATTCTTTTTTGTTATTTTAGATTTTTCCAAGTCTTAATTTTATTTTTCTAGCTTTATTTCCTATTTTCTTGTAATTTAGGTTATTATTAATTAGTTAAAAATAGTTTTTAATCAATAATAATTAATTAAATAGTTATAAAAATAATTTTCTTTTTCTATAAATTTTCTTTTATCATTAGGATTGTAAAAATGTATTTCTCATATTTTTATGCTTAATATTGTGTAAGTTTCACTTTTTATTTTGCACGTTTACGTAATTTTATTTTAAACGTAAGTTTTTAGTTTTAAGTTTTAAACGTTCATCATTTTAAATATAGTGATAGCGTTTATTTAATAGATTTTATCTTTTTTAACTTTCTTTAATTTGCATTTAAGCCCCTGTAGTTTATGGGCTTTTCCTTAGTTATAATCATCTTCAATCCTCTTTTCCGTTCAAATCTCTCGATCACTACACGTTTGACTATTCTCGCACAGCTCGTTGGGACTTAACGACCCGGGGAGACCCTATACTCTCCTGATCTAAATTGCATTCGTGCTTGAGCAGTTTTAAGTTTCTTACAGTTGGTCATTCACAAGTGGCCAGCTTGCGTGAGATAACTTGACTGTTTTGCGCGGATCAAAATTTTGGCGCCGCTGCCGGGGAGCAGTGCTAATAGTCTTACGTTTAGCAGATTAGTAATTTGAATAATCACTCCTTGTTTATACCATTTATATATTTAAAATCAAAAACCCAAAAAGATTTTCATTCTTTGTTTTTTCAACATGTTTTTCAAAAATACCAAAAATATTCCTCTTTACCCTCTTACCCTTTTGATTCTTCATTTCTTACCCTCTGTAAACCTTTGATTCTTTCTATGTCTTATCCTCACCCTCTTGGATGTCAATGGTGTGGTGGTCCTTATAATGGTGGCAATTGCCCCAGTTGTAGCATGGTGGAATCAGGAAACGGGTCTGTCTATAACCAGGATCCCTATTCCTACCATAACACAACTGATTTATTCCATCACCACCACATGAGACTCAGCAGTTTACTGTTGTGAGTAGTACTGTGGTGGTTCACATTCCGCTTCGATTGTCAATCAGAAACACGCTTGTCTATGAGCGTGTTCCTCGATAACAATTATGACTACCACACATACCACTCACAGCCACATCAGTTGTACTGTTGTGAGTATTGTGGAGGTCCTCACCCTAGCTCGGATTGTCAAACAGGGAACCCATTTCCTTGTAACAATTACGACTCTTCATTTCAAGACCAACCTCCACAATACCAAATGATTCAAGCGACTCCTCATGAAACTACGACAGACCTTCTACTGAAGACTCGGGAGTTATTAAAAGAACTTAAGGAGGAGTCGGCTATGTCGTCCCAAAATAATCCAAAATCCATGGAAGCTTTGTTAGCCGAAGAGCGGGCTGCTAAATTAGATTCCCAGATTTCCATTGAAAATACTATTAGGGAATCAATTAGAATACAAAAAGCATTCAAATCCAGCTCTCGATTCCGTTTCATTCCTGATGATGATGATGATGATGTTACCCTTGATATTAGTGAATTATGTACAGATTCATCAAGTTCATCAGTTGAAATTCCTTCCGTGGAAAATCAGGGAGAAAAGACTATGATGGAATTACTAGCAGAAGAACAAATGGAAAGTATAAAACATATGTATGCTAGTCCTTCTAAACTCCCTCAGTCAGTTGATATCCCAGCAGTTGAGATTCCATCTCAAACAACTGCTATCACACCCGAAGCTCCCACTCACTCTCTGAACATGGGGGATGAGCATCTTGACACTGTTCCTGAAAAGGAATCGGACGAATTCATAAAGTCTAGTGTTGAGAACCTTGTCCCAATCCCGAGAGAGTCACAGGGAACTTCTGAGCATATGTGTGATTCTCCTTTCCCTCTTGAGTGTTCAAAAGATCATTTTGATACTTTCTCCGATCTTAGCGACGATTGTACTTCTTATGGAGACATCGAGTATGTTGAGGCATCACTCCCACAGTCTGATCCTCTTCTTGAGGAGTTCACCGATGAACTCACTCACATCAGTCCACTTTCATCAGAAAGTGACGATGATCTCTTTGATTTCGAAGCCGATCTTGGAGAAACTAGAAATCTCCTATATAATGATCATCCACTCATTTCTTGTCCCATTTCCGACTCTTCCATTCCTTCTCTCACTCCGGATGAGGAAGATGACAACTTTTGGAAGGAGGTCGATGATTTTCTTAGTGATGAGTCAATTCCAACAGGGATTGACAATACTTGCTATGATTCGGAGGGAGACATCCTCTTTCTTGAAAATCTGTTGATTGAAGAACCGTTTCCAACTCTCCCTCCCAGAAATTTTGTTGCCAATCACCATACAAGCTTCAAGTCTAAGCTTAAAAATATAACAAATGGTGATTTGCTCCTCACTAATGAAGAATGGGATTGCATTGTGATGCACATCTTTATTCCATTTTTCACAGATGGTGTGGTTTCTCGTTCCCGTTTCTCCTTCGGGAATGAAGACATTATCTTTGACCCAGGCATTTCCATATACCATTTGTGAGCCGGGTCTGTCTGTCTGTATCTCATCGGTGTGGAACTTTCACGTACTTCAATGTTTATCCAAACATTTTGAATGAAAGTCCGATGGAGATTGTCTCTTCCACTTACTTCCCCATGAACAAATTAATTCGGGGTCGAGTCAAGCTAGCGACTCGGTAATCAAAAACAGTAGCATGCAACATGGGTTTTCACCCGTGTGTACCACCCTAGTGTGGGGGAGATGCCCCACATGTTGTATATAGATCTAAAAAATGAATGAAAACTGTAAATATTAAAAAAAAAGAGAATAATTGTTGTGTTTCTACACTTAGTTAGTAATGTTATCTTTTTACGTTCTAAGTTTCGGCATTACAGCCGGTACTTTGAATATTGAGGACAATATTCATTTCTAAGTGTGGGGGGGGAAATTCTGGCGAATTTTAATCATAAATGTACCCTTTTAGTCCCTTTTTCCCCCAAAATGGCCAAATTTTAAAATTTTTTATTTAGTGGAAGTACTATGTACTAAACACAACAAATGGTAATCACTCCACCATGTCTAACCCACATAAGGATTGGCTAATCCAGGAGCAAACGGCTCTTGGTAAAGATATCTCAAATCCGTTTATGGCTTGCAATTTGCCTAAAATTGTATGGTGTTCAACTCACCATATCCTTAAAAGTGAAGAGTTGGCTAGCCCGCAAGTTTATGGCTTGTGGTAAAGGCAGTGGAAAAACCATAATTGGTAATCAGCTCACCAAAGATAATACTGATAATTTATCTAAGATTTGGCTAGTCCAGAAGGGTACGGCTTCTGGTAAAGACACATCAAATCCGTTATATGGTTTATGATTTGCCAATAAATCAGATGGTTATCAGTGTACCATGGTTCTTACTTGAACTGAAACATTTGGCTACTCCAGAAGTAATGGCTTTTGGTAAAGAGATGAAATCCATTAAATTTTTCTCAAAACATTGCTAGGGACTAGCAATATCTTAGTGTGGGGGATTGATGAGTGTCTAAATACTCATCATTTTTGTACCATTTAAACTGCAAAAACATCTGAAAACACTCAGAAATGTATCAAAATGATAAAAATATCACAAATAAGTGTTTTATGTGTTTTAAATGCAAAAATATCAAAATCTGGTGAAAAACGTATAAAGTTTGCATAATTGGCAGTTTTAGTCCCCCAAGTTTCAAAAATTGTCAAAAACAGTCCCTGGTAAAACAAAATAAAGAAAAATGTTATTCAAGGTCCCTGAAATATTTTAAATTGTCAAAAATGGTCCTTGAATAAATCTTTTGTCAAATGGCAGATAAGGTCCCTGAACTTTTGAAATTGTCAAGTTTGGTCCCTGGAAAATTTGAAAATGACAAAACTGGTCCTTGTACTATTGAAGTTTGGCAGTTTTAGTCCTTGTATCAAGTTTGGAAAATTACAGGAATGGCCCCTCAAGTTTGAAGAATTACATGTTTAGTCCTTATCATTAATATGCCTTGTCAAAACAATTTTGGACCCTATCAAAGCCCATATGACCCCTGCCATTTTAACCTGTGACCCTTTCTCTCTTTTGAACCCCCTGGTCAAAACCAAGTCAAACAACAGACCTTCCCTCCACCTCCTTCTTCTCCCCCACTTGCACTGTACACTCTGCAAATCCCTTCTCCCAACACTCAAAACCTTACCTTATCCCTTCCACCCTTACCCACATCATTATCAATCCTACTCCCCCCCCCCCCCCCTACTAGCACAGAAGCCCTACAAGTCAAATTTCACTTTTTCCCGCCAAAGCCATCCAATGGCTAAATTGCACCAAAAGTTATCCAAATGATCTGGAATCAAGTGGGATCCTCTCAGAAACACGTGGCAAGGATTTTTGAGCTATAAAAAGGAAGAGAGAAGAAGCAAACGTAGTAGCTAGTTTTATTGTTTTCTTTAAAATGTCGTTTCTTTAATTAAATGTTTTAATTTAAGTTTAAATGTTGTAATCTAGTTTCTGTGTATCACATTTGAGTGAATAAACCTTTGTAGTGTGCTTTTAATTACTTATCAAAGTTTTCATATAAGTTCCAATTTTCCAAGTCACTGTTGAGATTTCCAGTTTTATTTTCTGTTGAACAAGCTTCCATTAGCTTCCTTGTAAGCTTAAACAAGCTTGCTTAAGCTTTATATAGCCTTTGACAAGCTTGTGATTTATTTTCAAGTAATTTTGTGAAAAAGTCAACAAAAGTCAAAAGGAGCTCAAAGTATAATGGAAGCTGATAATGGTTGCACAGAGGTTTATTTTGGTTGGAAATAGCTTAGGTTAGCTTAGGTTTGGGTTTGGTATTGGCCTACATCAGTTGGACAATTGTGAGTAACTTTTTCATTTTTCATGTTCAAGTCAAAATTGCAGCTTTGGCTTATCTATACATCTGTGGTCACAAGTGTTTTCTATATGTTTATATAGTTGTCATTAGATCATATGAACTCAGTTTGATCTCTATCTCATGCTTGTTAACTATTTAGCTTTATTAAAATGTGCTTAACAGTTTTTAAAAGAGTGTTTGGTTCATTAGTTTTAACTGTATTCAAGGTTTATGCAGAGGTAGGATATGGTTGAGTTATGCTAGTGTAGTCCTAACTGACTCAGATCAGTCTTAGTTTGTTGCAGTTTAGCTCAAAAAGTCAAAATCATGTCTCAACTGTTCTAAGTGCTTATCTGTTAAAATTTTTGCAAAACAAAATATTAATCTGTGTTAGGATATTATATATATAGCTTGCATTAGGTTTCATTCATCCTATAACAACATATTCAGTTCACAAATCAAGCCCAAAGTTGGCAAAAGTCAATGTTCTTAACTGATTTCATAAAGTCAAAAGTTGCATAGGTAGGTTTTTACAAAACTTCATTAATGTGCCATGGGTTCATCTTTGGTTCAATTCCAGTGCAATTCTGGGGATCACAAGTTCAGTTGGTCTAGTTAGGGTAAATGAATTTTGTTGAATGTTCTCAAGTTTTTACATGCTCCAATTTAGCTGTCCAAAAGTCACAATTGCTGCGTGCAAAACTCAGTGAACATTGAGTTTTGCACAGTTCTTGCAGTCTTAGCACCAAGCTCATCAGAGCTCAGCCGTGGCTCATCTTTGGCTTAGACTTAGCTAGCCAGGTCATCTTGAGGTTCCCACTTCGTTTTCGGGCTGCTTATTGGTTAGCTTGTACTCTAGCTTAAAGTAGCACCCTCAAACTGCTTTTTAGCCTAAATTCAAATTAGCCAAATCTTTGCAGTTGGCTATTCAGAGGTTAAGGGTTATTGTTTTTTGTTGCATTTCAGTTCTTTTAGCTTATTATAGCTTTTGTATTCAGTTGGTGGCTTTTGGACTCCATTTGCTTATTAAAAGTGCTTATTCTTAAGCACTTGACACATCAGTTTCATATTCCTTCTAATAAGCCATGTTTTTCCAATTTTCCTAGCTTCCTAATATCATTTTAGAGTTTTCCTGAAATTTTCAGATTTTTCTGAGCTTGTTAGCTATTTTTCTTAATTTAAATTAGTTTTTAAGTCTTTTTAATTAGCTTTAAATACAAATAATTAAGAAAAGTCTAAAAAAAAATAATTTTTCAATTTTCTTAGGTTAAGATAAATATAAAAGTAATAAAAAGTATTTTTCCATATTTTTCATAGTTTATTTTGTAATTTTTAGTAATTTAATTAGTTTTAAATAGTATTTAATTCCTAGAAAATAGAAAAATAATCAGAAAAATATAAAAATAGTTTTAAAATTCTTTTTTTGTTATTTTAGATTTTTCCAAGTCTTAATTTTATTTTTCTAGCTTTATTTCCTATTTTCTTGTAATTTAGGTTATTATTAATTAGTTAAAAATAGTTTTTAATCAATAATAATTAATTAAATAGTTATAAAAATAATTTTCTTTTTCTATAAATTTTCTTTTATCATTAGGATTGTAAAATGTATTTCTCATATTTTTATGCTTAATATTGTGTAAGTTTCACTTTTTATTTTGCACGTTTACGTAATTTTATTTTAAACGTAAGTTTTTAGTTTTAAGTTTTAAACGTTCATCATTTTAAATATAGTGATAGCGTTTATTTAATAGATTTTATCTTTTTAACTTTCTTTAATTTGCATTTAAGCCCCTGTAGTTTATGGGCTTTTCCTTAGTTATAATCATCTTCAATCCTCTTTTCCGTTCAAATCTCTCGATCACTACACGTTTGACTATTCTCGCACAGCTCGTTGGGACTTAACGACCCGGGGAGACCCTATACTCTCCTGATCTAAATTGCATTCGTGCTTGAGCAGTTTTAAGTTTCTTACAGTTGGTCATTCACAAGTGGCCAGCTTGCGTGAGATAACTTGACTGTTTTGCGCGGATCAGTGAGCTTGAGAAAAAACTGGTAAACACTGAGTAAAATGGACAAAACTAAAAGCTATGTGCAGCCCTATTAAACAAGCTGCAAATTGGAAAATTAAGCTTGGGACTCAAAGATGGCTAGGTTAGCTTCACAAAAAGCCAAGAATCACAAGCTAAAGCTAACTGATGAGCTCTGTGTGAGCTTGTGAAAGTGATAGGCTCAACTGTGCACAGGGCACGTTTTTGACTTTTTAAGAAAATGAACTAAGTTGACTTAAGTGAACTTTAATTTGATTCTACTTAATGATTATGTTATATTAACCTAAAGTAAGATTGAATTAAGCTAAGTTACCAAGTTTTAAACTAATATGATGAGTTTTACAAGATAAAGCCTAACAGTGAACTAAAAAGGTGAGATTACAAAATATTTTGACTTTTTACTAAATAAGGACTGGTTTTCTTTGTTGCTGTGGGTTATTAAGACCAAGTATGACAGATAAAAACCAAGGACAAAGGCTTAAACAACCTTCAACACAGTTAAACAAGTTAAACCAAACAACCCTTTAACTAGACTGTTTTGAGATTTTTCAAAGCAAAACATAGATTAAGACCATGCCAATGATTACAGACCTTATAATATCATATATTAAAGCTAAATAAGCATTAAACAATAATACTAACAATATGAAACTAAGAGATTCCACTTATGCTATTTTGACTGCTTAAAATAAGATTTTTATTAACTACAAATTAAAAAGAACAAGTGACTATTTTTAATGCTTAAATATACTTAACTATAACTAATGAACATAAAGACACAGAGATTTAAGCTTATGAACACTTAAACAGTGAAATGCCAAATTAGAGCAAAAGGCTTTCAAATTGGTTTCCAAGCATAAAACTGAGAACTGAGGCACACAAACACACCATATAGCTTCCCAAGAAGCACTAAACCAAAGGGCAATCCTGTATTCACCCTGCTCCAGCTTTGACCTTCATTTCCATGGATTTTTTATTTTTAACTAATTTATTTGTATTTTTGGTGATTTTTGCTTTTTTGTACTAGACTGATTTTAAAGGGTTTCTAATAGCTTACATAAGCTATATAGGAGCTTATATTGGCTTAAAAGTCCAAGATAACAACTATTAACAACATTTGATCATTTTGAGATTTTTTTGAACTAGGAAAATTTGCATAACATGAAAACTTGAATTAAAACTGAAATTGAAATTGAAAAAGGATTAAAATACACTGAGAATTGATAATACAGTACTTGAAAGTTTAAAACATACTCTTGAAAACATAAGTTAATGAAAACGAGCTAAAAATTACAAATTACTCTAGATATTTCACTTCTCTGCTTCTCCTCTTTCTTTATAGCATTGAGATACTCCCCACATGCCTCTGATCATTTCCCACTTGCAATCTTGACCATTGGTGCTCTGAAACAGATCCTAGCCTTTAAAACTGATTTTGGCGCCAAAAGTGGTACTAGTGGATTAGAGCAGGTTTTCTTCAATTAAGAATTCTTGGAAGATTGTAGAGGTGGAGGGGACAAAATGAGAAGTAGATATGGAGCTAGGAGTGATTTTGCAGCAAAAACAGGGGATGTGAGGTGAGGTGAAGTGTTTGATGGTGGGGAAGCATTAAATGCTTGGTGGCTGGTATAGGAGGAGGGGGGATGAGCTGGAGAGATAGGTAGTGAGGTGTAAAGGTGATGAGGTGGTGGTGAAACCACTGGTTTTGGTTTAACAGGAAAGGTGAAGGAGATGTACGGTTTGGGCGGGGTTTGATTATTTTGACCGTTTCTATTAATAACGGGGGTTCACAATTGGATAATGGCAGGGTTCAAATTGGTTTGTGAACTGGCTCAAGGTTCAAGGTTCAAGGTCCAAGGGTCATGGGTCAAGTGTGGGTTGGGCTTGTGACTGGGCTTGGATTTGGTTTGTGTTTGTTTTGGGTTTAGTATAGGGTCCGGTTTGGTTTAGATTAAACACAAGGACCAATTTTGCAATTTCACCAAACATGAGGGGCTGAACCTGTAATTTCTCCAAAGATCATAAGGACCAAGCTTGACAAACTTTAATAGTACAAGGACCATATTTGATAATTTCCCATTTTTAAATATCCAAGGACCTTTTATGACACTTTTTCAAACTTTAGGGACCTTTTCTGCCATTTGACCAAAGATTCATTCAAGGACCATTTTTGACAACTTAGAATATTTCAGAGACCTTGAATGATAAAACTCCACATTTTTGGATTCCAAGGACTAGATTTGACAAGTTTCCAAACTTGGGGGACTAAAACTGCCAATTATGCAAACTTGATACGTTTTTCATCTGATTTTGGTATTTTTGCATTTAAAACACATAAAACACTTATTTGTGATATTTTTATCATTTTGATGCATTTCTGAGTGTTTTCAGATGTTTTTGCAGTCTAAAAGGTATAAAAATGATGAGTATTTAGACACTCATCAATTACTATGTTTTCGGATACATGTGTTGGTGAAGTTGATTATAAAATTAAATATTTCAAACTTCATTTGCATCATCATTCGAAAATGAATATAAATTCTTGAATTTTTTAATATCTGCTCCAACATAAGTAATCTAAGCTTTTTATTTACAAAATTTGTCCATATATATGCTTATGTAACTAATTATTTAGTAGTGTATTTATCTATGTAATAAAACAAAACAGTAATTATACCATCATTCTCATCACTTACTAAGAGCACTAGCAATCATAACACAAGTTAAACTTTAACACCGTGCCACGTCAGCGCCACATCAGCTTTAACATTTCACCTTAACTTAACCAAAAAACACCCACAATTAGGGGTGAGTATCGGGACGAATCCCGACCCGTCCCGACTAATCCCGATACCGACAATGGGGAAAAACCCAAACCGACTCCCGACCCGATAATGGTCCCGACTCGTCCCGAATCCCGATAATGGTCCCGAATCGTATTTTTGGCTGCGTTTCTCAGGACCGTCCCGACTCCCGACCCGTCCCGAATCCCGATTACCAGGAAAACGCAAACCGACTACCGACCCGATTACAGTCGGATCGGTATCAGGAAGGGAGTCGGGTGTCGGGATCGGGACGGGAGTCGGGTGTCGGTCGGGATTGCTCACCCCTACCCACAATCATAACATCCCAGGTTAAACTTTAACATTTGATATTTTCAATTTCAACCCCTAAACTAAAACAAACACTTCATTTATTAAAAAACATATCATTAATTTGAAAACATATTACAATACGAAATTAAAAAAAAAAAAAAAAAAAAAAAAAAAAAGTTACCACGAAATAAAACAAGACACTGAAAATTAAACGTTACAACATAAAGGAAATGACGAGAATACAATATACTAAGATGCGAGTTATATTTTTTGATGATTCGGTATTTTTCGTTATTGATCTAAGCCACGACATTTGGATCTTTGCCTTCAGTGTCAACCATCAAAAACTTTATCTCTTCCAACCTTGTTATTGTTTCATCTTTGACTTGTTGGACCCAATACGCCGCTTGGGCGGTTTCACATTTGATACGATACTCGTTTGCCATAGTTTCCCATGGGGTGTGGTTGTTCATCATGACCAAACAAAGCCTTGTTTGTTTGGCTTGGGAAATCCCCGGTTAAATCAACCGGATCCAGCGTGTCCCATTTCTTATGCTTACGCAAAACCTCCCAAGCATACAAAAAATCTCATAAAGACTGGTTAGAATGGCTCATGGAGAGTCGTTTAGGAACCACTCTAGGCGAGGGGGTATCTCTATAACCAAAACATATACAAACCGGTGTCTAATATGAACATCAAACCGGTTTTGCTCATAAGAACCAGTGTCTACAACTGGTGTCTACATGCCACTAGCATGGAGAAAAGAGAGCAGTTTTTATATAAGAACCGGTTTTGGTGAGAATTTCTTTTTTAGAAAAATAATTTTTATTTTTGCGAAAAATATAAAATTTTCATAATTCCATAATGTACAACTAAATTAAAGTGCACAAGTCTTGATACATGCCAATATAACAACCTAACATCAGATTTTCTATCATTGAACTTATTGTATTTATACAAACTTAAAATGTAGCATACAATTTATTACCAGTATCTAACTAGAAGCATATTTCATTTTTAGGCTGCTTCTCTCCAATACAAGTTATACATCTTTCTTTGCAATATCACATGTACTTTGCACCCGAGCTCTTTCTCTTTTAATGTAGTTTTCAATTAGATCAACAAAGTGTTCGAACCTGCAATACAACATGCATCAATTCATTAGAATATATATAGCCGATACCCAAGTTATAGTAAGCAATACCAAACAGACCCTGAAACTAGATTACAGTAGCACAACAAGCAAGCAAGCATATTATACAGCTAGGGGTGTCGAGTTAGTTTTGAAACCAATTTCAGAGTCTGAATAGGCAAAGTTAGTTTTGAAACCAAAAGTCAATATTAGTATAACGTACTCTTCGACAATCAAAGTTAGCTCCTCGACCGATGACCAAATGTGTATTGCTTAAAATAAAATGATAAGCTGAATATGAAGTGATATTTAAAAAAATAATTTAACCAATTTATTTGTATTATCTTATTTTCCAGACTTATGAACTTATATTGTTCCTGCCAATCGTTCGAATAAATTATCTTGCTACTTATCATTTACCGTACCATTTTCATCTTGTTCTATGCTAAACCAACCAACTATACCTATTTCTCCCTAAGCATCTACCTTACACTATAATCTTCTAAACATATGGTTGCTAAAAGAAGTAACAGAGGTGGCTACATGGGGTACACATGACTGAAAATTCCACAACCTACGTGTTTAGAAATCAAGTATGATGGCCTATAAATGTAATCAGAACATAATCCTAAGGGATGCTCAAACTAACTAGTAAATGGCAGACAATTATTGACTGATTTTGATATTGTGTTAACAATGCTTCATATGATGAAAAATCAGTATTAATGCTTACATTAGAAATAGCATGCTTGGGAATGGAAGCTCTACTCTGAACACGATAAGCTTTGTAGTCGGCCAACACTTGCACGACACTAATAGCACCAAACTGCTCTCTTGTTGCAAATATAGCGAGCCACCCGTCTGGAGAAAAGGCACTTTCCTGTCGTAACCAACAGTTCCATATAAATGGGCTATCTCAATGTACAATATCAGTCTATCACTTGCATCAATCATAGATTTTGCTCCATCTGCAGCAGCCAGCCAAAAGCTCCACTACATCCTTAGCCAGCTCGCTCATTAATCACATGAATAAGTAATATGTAACTAATAATTACAAATACACCTGGAATGCAGATTGACTATGATACTACTATATAAAATAAGAAATTCCAAACAAATTAGCGTGACGGTGATTATGCCACATTAGATTCAAAGAACACTAACAAACTCAAATACAATCCAGGTACATATACTGAGGTCAAACAAAAACAAAGTACAGATCATACAAAGGCCCAGAAAAAATTCTTCAAAACATGGCCACATAGCCAATTAATTGCATCTTCGATGAAAAGTTTTAGTGTCTTCATCAAGCCGGCTTATTTTTCACAATCACTTTTTTTTTCAGGCTTAATTGATAATTACGACTTATAACTTGAAAACAAGCTCAATAACAGATAATATATTTATAAGATAATAATTCCATTTTGCTAAACCTTATCGTACCTCCAACAATATCTGTTACCTATATTCCAAATAGATTTAACGAGCCACATAAAATCAATGTTGCAAAAATCGTGAATCGGTAGTCAGGCGGTTGACCACCCTGCAGCGAGTAATCGGTCAAGTCAGGATTAATCGGTGATTAATCGGATTGGCATTTCCTGCAATTTTTTGGTATTTCTGGAGACCAAACTAAAAATCTTAACCGATTTTAAGCCTGCTATGTTTCCAAACCTCAATAAAAGGCTCCAATTCTGATTATGATGCCCATTGTGCGTTATAAGTGAAATGTACGATCCCCAAATTAAGTATAATTCCCAAATTATTATTAATTTTAAAATGGCCGGTTTGCCCGATTCGGCCGATTTTGACCGATTCGGCCGATTTTTTGACTGCTTAGTGTCGATTTTTATCCTAGGCCGATTTTTCGACCGATTTTCAAAACTCAACAAGGTACTCGGCCGATTAACGATTAATCGGAGATTAATCGGCCGAGTTGACCGATTTTTGCAACATTACATATAATAGAAAGGATTTAATGTGAAAACAAAAAAATTACATGAAATTAGAATGATACTTTCAACATCTTAAAAATGCTTAACCTTTCAAGAATTGATGCACATTTGAGTTAACATAATTATTTCAACGGAAAGACAAAATTTTAACAGTTAAAGTATAACGTAAAAATATATGAGATTCAGTAGGAAATGTTTTCGGATACATGTGTTGGTGAAGTTGATTATAAAATTAAATATTTCAAACTTCATTTGCATCATCATTCAAAAATGAATATAAATTATAGACTTTTTTAATATCTGCTCCAACATAAGTAATCTAAGCTTTTTATTTACAAAATTTGTCTATATATATGCTTATGTAACTAATTATTTAGTAGTGTATTTATCTATATAATAAAACAAAACCGTAATTATACCATCATTCTCATCACTTACTAAGAGCACTAGCAATCATAACACAAGTTAAACTTTAACACCGTGCCACGTCAGCGCCACATCAGCTTTAACATTTCACCTTAACTTACCCAAAAAACACCCACAATTAGGTGAGTATCGGACTAATCCCGACCCGCCCGACTAATCCCGATACCGACAATGGGGAAAACCCAAACCGACTCGACCCGATAATGGTCCCGACTCGCCCGAATCCCGATAATGGTCCCGAATCGTGTTTTGGCTGCTTTTCTCAGACCGCTCGACTCGACCCGTCCCGAATCCCGATTACCAGGAAAACGCAAACTGACTACCGACCCGATTACAGTCGGATCGGTATCAGGGAGTCGGGTGTCGGGATCGGGACGGGAGTCGGGTGTCGGTCGGGATTGCTCACCCCTACCCACAATCATAACATCCCAGGTTAAACTTTAACATTTGATATTTTCAATTTCAACCCTAAACTAAAACAAACACTTAATTTATTAAAAAACATATCATTAATTTGAAAACATATTACAATACGAAATTAACAACAAAAAAAAAAAGTTACAACGAAATAAAAAAAGACACTGAAAAATAAACGTTACAACATAAAGGAAATGACGAGAATACAATCTAGTGAAGAGGTTGCAAGTTATATTTTTTGATGATTCGGTCTTTTTCGTCATTGATCTAAGCCACGACATTTGGATCTTTGCCTTCAGTGTCAACCATCGAAAACTTTATCTCTTCCAACCTTGTTATTGTTTCATCTTTGACTTGTTGGACCCGATACGCCGCTTGGGCGGTTTCACATTTGATACGATACTCGTTTGCCATAGTTTCTCATGGGGTGTGGTTGTTCATTATGACCAAACAAAGCCTTGTTTGTTTGGCTTGGGACATCCTCGGTTAAATCAACCGGATCCAGCGTGTCCCATTTCTTTTGCTTACGCAAAACCTCCCAAGCATTCAAAAAATCTCATAAAGACTGGTTAGAATGGCTCATGGAGAGTGGTTTAGGAACCACTCTAGGCGAGGGGGTATCTCTATAACCAAAACATATACAAACCGGTTTGACAACCGGTGTGTAATATGAACATCAAACCGGTTTTGCTCATAAGAACCAGTGTCTACAACTGGTGTCTACATGCCACTAGCTGGTGTCTACATGCCACTAGCATGGAGAAAAGAGACCAGTTTTTATATAAGAACCGGTTTTGGTGAGAATTTCTTTTTTAGAAAAATAATTTTTATTTTTGCGAAAAATATAAAATTTTCATAATTCCATAATGTACAACTAAATTAAAGTGCACAAGTCTTGATACATGCCAATATAACAACCTAACATCAGATTTTCTATCATTGAACTTATTGTATTTATACAAACTTAAAATGTAGCATACAATTTATTACCAGTATCTAACTAGAAGCATATTTCATTTTTAGGCTGCTTCTCTCCAATACAAGTTATACATCTTTCTTTGCAATATCACATGTACTTTGCACCCGAGCTCTTTCTCTTTTAATGTAGTTTTCAATTAGATCAACCAAGTGTGTGAACCTGCAATACAACATGCATCAATTCATTAAAATATATGTAGCCGATACCCAAGTTATAGTAAGCCATACCAACAGTAGCACAACAAGAAAGCAAGCATATTATACAGCTAGGGGTGTCGAGTTAGTTTTGAAACCAATTTCAGAGTATGAATATGCAAAGTTAGTTTTGAAACCAAAAGTCAATATTAGTATAACTTACTCTTCGACAATCAAAGTTAGCTCCTGACTGATGACCAAATGTGTATTGCGAAAATAAAATGATATGCTGAACATGAAGTGATATTTTATAAAATAATTTAACCAATTTATTTGTATTATCTTATTTTCCAGACTTATGAAGTTATATTGTTCGTGCCAATCGTTCGAATAAATTATCTTGCTACTTATCATTTATCGTACCATTTTCATTTTGTTCTATGCTAAACCAACCAACTATACCTATTTCTCACTAAGCATCTTCCTTACACTATAATCTTCTAAACATATGGTTGCTAAAAGAAGTAACAGACTGAAAATTCCACAACCCACATGCTTAGAAATCAAGTATGATGGCCTATAAATGTAATCAGAACATAATCCTAAGGGATGCTCAAACTAACTAGTAAATGGCAGACAATTATTGACTGATTTTGATATTGTGTTAACAATGCTTCATATGATCAAATCAGTATTAATGCTTACGTTAGAAATAGCATGCTTGGGAATGGAAGCTCTACTCTGAACACGATAAGCTTTGCAGTCAGCGCCAACACTTGCACGGCACTAATAGCAGCCAAACTGTTCTGTTGTTGCAAATATAGCTGAGCCACCTGTCTGGAGAAAAAGGCAGCTTTCCTGTCGTAACCAACAGTTCCATATAAACGGGCTATCTCAATGTACAATATAAGTCTATCACTTGCATCAATCATAGATTTTGCTCCATCTGCAGCAGCAGTCAAAAGCTCCACTACATCCTTAGCCAGCTCTCATCTGTCAATCACATGAATAAGTAATATGTAACTAATAATTACAAATACACATGGAATACAGATTGACTATGATACTACTATATAAAATAAGAAATTCCAAACAGCTTAGCAGACGGTGATTATGCCACATTGGATTCAAAGAACACTAACAAACTCAAATACAATCCAGGTACATATACTGAGGTCAAACAAAAACAAAGTACAGATCATACAAAGGCCCAGAAAAAATTCTTCAAAACATGGCCACATAGCCAATTAATTGCATCTTTGATGAAAAGTTTTAGTGTCTTCATCAAGCCGGCTTATTTTTCACAATCACATTTTTTTCAGGCTTAAGTGATTATTACGACTTATAACTTGAAAACAAGCTCAATAACAGATAATATATTTATTAGATAATAATTCCATTTTGCTAAACCTTATCGTACCTCCAACAATATTTGTTACCTATATTCCAAATAGATTTAACAAGCCACATAAAATCAATGTTGCAAAAATCATGAATCGGTAGTCAGGCGGTCTACCACCCTGCAGCGAGTAATCGGTCAAGTCGGGATTAATCGGATTGGCATTTCTTGCAAATTTTTGGTATTTCTGGAGACCAAACTAAAAATCTTAACCGATTTTAAGCCTGCTATGTTTCCAAACCTCAATAAAAGGCTCAAATTCTGATTATGATGCCCATTGTGCGTTATAAGTGAAATGTACGATCCCCAAATTAAGTATAATTCCTAAATTATTATTAATTTTAAAATGGCCGGTTTGCCCGATTCGGCCGATTTTTTGACTGCTTAGTGTCGATTTTTATCCTAGGCCGATTTTTCGACCGATTTTCAAAACTCGACAAGGTACTCGGCCGATTAACGATTAATCGGGATTAATCGGCCGAGTTAACCGATTTTTGCAACATTGCATAAAATAGAAAGGATTTAATGTGAAAACAAAAAAATTACATGAAATTAGAATGATACTTTCAACATCTTAAAAATGCTTAACCTTTCAAGAATTGATGCACATTTGAGTTAACATAATTATTTCAACGGAAAGACAAAATTTTAACAGTTAAAGTATAACGTAAAAATATATGAGATTGAGTAGGAAATGTTACCACTCTGAGATCTCTATCATCCAAATCTCGAGTGCAAAAGCCAAGAGTTCTTTCAACATATCCCATCTCATTATCACCTGATCCCTTCCCTTTCTCGTTTAAGTGGTCAGCAAAGGCACCACCAAACTCTATCTGCATTAATCTTACTGCAGACACTGTATAAAGAAAATGCATGCGAATTTAGGAAAAGTGACAAGCCTAACAAAATAAGCTAAAACAAACACCACCTACTCGCAGTCTAGTCTACCATACACATCATATATGACCCAAAGGCCAAACCACCAAACAAACATGCTAGTTAACAGACTCCTTATCAACTCCATATAATTAATCAATTATATCAGTTGTGCTAAAGCCTAATAACCTTTCTCCTTAATCCAACTTTAGAAAAGTATTCTTCATATGGTAACTACTAGTTATAGAAACTTAAGATAAAAAGGTAATACAGTGTTGCTCTTTATACTCTACTTGATGAAACATGAAAATCTGAATAATGACGATGACAATTCAAAAAGTTATAAGCAAATGGGAGTACCTTTCCTTCATGTATTCCAAAGGCTAATTCCCACAGAAAAGACATAAGAATTCTGGTTTGGGATACGATATGATAAAAAAAGATTTCGGTTAATATCTTGTCAAATGATGCAAACAACATCATATATAAGAGGGTGGTGGTTAGGGGTCGATTGGCGGGAAATCAATTGAGAGTGAAGCTGTGAGGGTGGAGGATCGTGGTGTTGTGATAGCGGTAAAAATTGGGGGGGAAAGTTTGGGGGAGGCGTATGGATCGTGGGTTGTAGTCCCGTAGAGATTTTTTTTTTCTTTTTTTAATATATAAACGATCAAATTATTTAGTGACTTATTTAGTTGGAGAAAAGATATTATTGCATATAATATATGCTATTTATTTGATTTATTCGGTTATGTTTTTGGTTTGTTGCGCTTGCAAAAATAACAAATGTATAAAAACACATTAGTTCTTGACTATAAAATAAGTATATTAGTTTAAATTTAGTTATAACTTTAGTAAAGCCCTTACTTTATTACCTGACTCGTCATTCTTCGTGTCCTTCTTGATGATCCGATCTTTAATAAACATTATCATCAAGAATTTCATTTAAAGATTGAATGCCACTAGAAAATAGAGGTAGCTCGTCAAACTGATTATAGTCGTCCTCGTCTCAAACATCATCAACACCAACTATATGTCGTTTACCATGCATGACAATGTTCCATCTCTTGTCTTTTGAGTCCTCAACAAAAAATACTTGGGTGGCTTGGTTTGCTAGAATGAATGGGTCAGATATGTAGCTGTTTGTGGAAAGATTGACATACGTGAAACCATCCTTATCAACTTTAACACCTCCCCTGTCATTGACCCATTTACACTTGAATAGGGGTATAACAAACAAATTGTAATCCAATTCCCATATTTCTTCAATGACACCATAATACGATTTTTTTGAGCTTGTCATCCTCGATGAATCTGTCATTGTTGCTACAAGTGTCACTCCACTATTTTGCATTGTACTTTTATCATCTTGTTGTTTGGTGTAGAACATGTATATGTTAATGTCGTATCCTTGATATTGAAAAACACGACGTGGTCGGTACCCCAATTGTGCCAATTCTGGATCAAGATTTGGAAATATACGACTAAATTTATCTGCAAACCACTGTGAAAATGTTCTTGTATGCTCAGCTTCCAACCAAAGGTGACCTCGATGGCTGTTATTTTGTTTTAAATATGACATGTGCTCGTGTATGTATGGGTCAACACATGTCATATTTTGCAATACGGTAAAATGCGCTTGCTCTAAATCATTGTTGTTCGGTGTGACATCTTTGCGTCCAATTTTCCCTTTCCCATCAAGTCTACCCACGTGTCGAGATCGCGGAATGCCAATATTTGGGACACCTTCCATATAGTTTGTACAGAACTGAACTACTTCTTCGGAAGCATACCCTTCAATAATACTACCTTATGGTCGAGATCGGTTCCTTACATACCTTTTTAAGAAACCCATATACCTCTCGAATGGATACATGTATCGCAAGAATACAGGACCGCAAGCCTTTGTTTCTCCAACAATATGAGATACGAGGTGAACCATGACATCAAAAAAGGAAGGTGGAAAGTACATCTCGAGTTCACAAAGAGTAAGAATAATATAACTCTGCCATTCATCCAACTTTTCCATATCAATAACTTTGGAATGAATCATGTTAAAAAGAGACAAAGCTTTGTGACTGTGTGTCGTACTCGAGGTGGCAGTACTCCGCGAATAGCTACTGGAATCATCTGCGTCATTAAAATTTGACAATCATGGGACTTCATACCAAGCAACTTCAAGTCTTTCATCGAAACCAACTTCTTAATGTTAGCACAATAGCCAGATGGGACCTTAACACCGTGTAAGAATTCACAAAATATGGTTTTCTCAGCCTTCGACATGGTATAACAAGCAGCCGCCGCCAAATACATTTTCTTACTATTCGACTCTTGTGGTGCGAGCTCGTCTCTATTTCCCATTTTTACCATGTCTTTTAGAGCATAATTTCGTCTTTAGTTTTTCCTGGAATGTTTAATAATAAGCCTAACAAGCTTTCACAAACATTTTTCTCGATATGCATAACATCAAGACAATGTCGGACTTGCAAATGTTTCCAGTACTTCAAATCCCAAAATACTGACTTTTTTTTCCAAATATTTTTTTGAGGTGCCTTAACTTTTTTTCCAAAAAAAAATATTTAAATCCGCAACTTGGGAAAGTATATCGTATCCATCCAATGGTTCTGCCATCACTCTACGCTCTATAGTACCATCAAACAAATTCTTTTTTTTTTCTTTTTGGTACTGGTGATCTTCTTCAAGCAATCTTCGATGTCCCATATATATTGTTTTCCTACAATTAGTCAACCATTGAGAGTAAGTGTCCTTTTCACAAACAGGACATGCCTTCTCCCCTTTCGTACCATAACCTCACAAGTTCCCGTATGCTGGAAAATCACTTATAGTAAAATAAATCATGGCAAACAATGTGAAACTCTCTTTCTTTTACGCATCATAAACTTCAACGCCCGAATCCCACAATTTTTTCATGTCGTCTATTAACGTATCCAAATACACATCAATATCGCTTCCCGTGTTGTTTCGACCTTGAATTAATAATGACATCATGATGTATTTCCGTTTCATGCACAACCAAGGTGGGAGATTATATATGCATAGAAGAACCGGCCAAGTGCTATGACGGGCACTCAGGCTTCTAAACAGGTTAAGTCCATCTGAACTAAGTCCAAACCGTATATTTCTAATCTCAGATCCAAATTTATCAAACTTTTTTTCAATATTTTTCCATTGAAGAGAATCAGCCACATGTCTCATTTTTCCATCTTTTTTGCGCTCTTCAGCATGCCAACGCAACAATTTGGCATCCTTGGGGTTTGAATATAACTTTCTCAATCTAGATATGATGGGAAGATAGCAAAACAATTTAACAGGAGGTCATTCTTTGTCACATCGCTATTTAGTTCCGTTAAATTCTTTTCCTTATACCTCGATTCATTACATATAGGACATTCGTGTAGGTCTTTGTACCCTTTTCTGTACAATATACAATCGTTTGGACATCCATGTATTCGTTCCACTTCTAATCCCATGGGACACATTAGTTTTTTCGCTTGATACGTTGAAACAGGCAACTCATTATCTTCAGGGAACGCTTCGTGTAACAACTTTAATAGGGTGGTGAAGCTTTTGTCGCTCCAACCATTTTTCGCTTTTATGTCCAACAGTTTCACCACTAAAGAAAGTATGGTGAACTTCTTACATCCGCTATACAACGGTTTTTCTGGATCGACAAACAATTGCTGTAATTTTTTAATATCCTTTTCAGCAACATCACGTTCCACATCACGTAACATCTCATCTATATTAACATGATGGTCATCGTTAGGATTATTATTCTCATCGTGATCAATCTCTTAAACAAATGCGTGACTCTCAACTTGTGATTCACCGTGAAAAGTCCAAGAAGTATACTCTTTGTCAAACCCTTGTTGTATGAGATGACGTCTAATAATATTAAGATCGGTAGTGGACACATTATTTCTACACTCTTTACAAGGACAATAAATTTTTGTCTCTCCTGTCTTTTCTCGATGATCCTCAGCGCCTTTAATAAATTCAAGGGGTAAAATGTCCTATCTTGTGCATCCATGTACTACGATCCATCTATACATATATATGGGACTAAAACGTGAAAGTCCATAGCTTTCTTTTACTGAGTTTTTAAACTTTGTTTTTGCACTGTCAAGTCTCACAACATATAAAACGTGAAAGTCCATAGCTTTCTTTTACTGAGTTTTACCCTTTTTTAATATCCTTTCATGTGTTAATTAGTTATTTAGTTATATGTATTTGACCGATCATCATTTGAATGTAAAATTAAAATTTCAGGTTGATTTGGAAAAGATTGCTAAAGAAACACATGGTTATGTCGGTGCTGATCTCGCTGCACTCTGCACTGAAGTTGCCCTTCAATGCATTAGAGAAAAGATGGACGTCATTGATTTGGAAGACGACTCCATTGATGCCGAGATACTGAACTCGATGGCAGTCTCGAATGAACATTTCCAAATAGCTCTTGGAACAACCAACCTATCTGCTTTGCGTGAAACTGTGTGTATCCGTACTTTACAAAATTATTCCAAGCTACTCTTTTAAAAGAACTGATTTTAAATGAATCATCATTTTTGTTTTTGGACCTAAAACAGGTTGTGGAAGTTCCCAATTGCAGCTGGGAAGATATTGGATGTCTCGAGAGCGTTAAGCGTGAGCTTCAAGAGGTAATGAAAAACCGTGCACTAAGCTTAATTAATACAGCATCACACATTTTTTTAAACTTATTTGAGAATATGTTCCCTTTTTGTTTAACTGTAATAGGAGTACTTTTCTATGGAGCACCCCGAGAAATTCGAGAAATTTGGATGTCACCCTCAATAGGAGTACTTTTCTATGGTCCTCCTGGATGTGGTAAGACCCTTCTTGCCAAGGCTATTGCAAACGAGTGTCAAGCCAACTTCATCTGCATCAAAGGACCAGAATTCCTTACAATGTGGTTCGGTGAGAGTGAAGCCAATGTTCGTGAAATCTTTGACAAGGCACGTGGGTCTGCACCGTGTGTCCTCTTCTTTGATGAACTTGATTCCATTGCAACTTAGGTGATTAATTTTTACGAAGCAAGTTGCATGAAAGTTTGTGTTTCAGGATAAGGTCACACAATTATCTGTTATTTATGTCATATGTAATGATTGCAGAGCGGAAGTAGCTTTGGAGATGCAGGCGGTGTTGCTGACCGTGTTCTAAATCAGCTGTTGACCGAAATGGATGGAATGTCTGCCAAAAAGACAGTTTTCATTATTGGAGCCACCAATAGACCATATATCATTGACCCTGCTCTGCTTCGTCCAGGGCGTCTTGATCAACTAATTTATATCCCATTACCAGATGAGGACTCACGTCACCAAATCTTCAAGGCAGCAATGAGGAAGTCTCCGGTTGCAAAGGATGTTGATTTGAGAGCTCTAGCCAATAGGATTTTAACAAATTGTGAGTTGGATTTTTTCTAGAAGTTGGTTTTAGCGAAAATTTGCAACAGAATCAAGATTTTATAAATTTGTGACTTTCTTTTGGTAAATTTGCATCTTTATGTTGGAAATATGTGATAATATTAAGATTTATATAGATTCTGATATGGGTTTTTTTTGGGGTTTTAAAAAAGTTGATATCTTTTAAAATTTTGGTTACAGGATGCAAATTGTATATCAGAAAAGGAGTATCACGCATCGAAGGCACCATTGTTGCAAAGATTAACAGCTCACGGAGCTAAAATAGACCCGAAATATGTCGTCATTGGTGGACCACAATAAAAAGACCCAAACAATGAATGCTCAGTGATCGATTTGCAAGACTCGGGTTCCAAAAACAAGCCAAAGCAGCAAGAGTCAGGCGTTAAACAAGTCAAAGGAGCTGCATCAGTTCTTGGTATCTCATCATCATCATCTTTTAAAAATGGAAAAGATAACAGCGTTGGAATAGCTGATCTGAAAAAGCTGATCTGAAAAAAGTTCTTTGCAAGTAAGAAAAATGTCAAATTTTTCTTCAAGGATTGTAGTTTCTTTTCTCGAATTGTGGCTAATTTTGATGGAAATTTCAGGAAATGGTGTGATCAGTATGGAGAAACTGTGTTGGAAGTGTGCAAAAAGAGTACAAGGATCACGTTAATGAGATCAAGAACATGATCTTGTCTTGCCTTTCTTTGTCAGTTTTTGCCTTTTTCGTTGTCTGAAATACCCACCTGCAGAAATCGGCTTAATGTAACATGCTTAACACCTGTTAATGGGTAAGATTTAGACAATGTGTGAAACAAAATGTATGATGTTCAAAAATTTATAATTTATATAGTAGCATTAAAGGCATTGATATCGACCATAATGGGTTGATCAAAGCTATTCCAATATTGACCATCTAGCTGTTTTAGGTCAACTAGCCTGGATAAGTTCCTTTACCCCTACAAAAAATTTACATGTCCGACTTGCTGAATATGTAACCTCTAAGTAGCATTTATGATTAAACATATCATCTTTTTTCAGGTCATCGACGATAACATGAGGGCAATTGTTTATATAACAACACTTGATGTACCTGAAGCAAGTCTGAAGGTATTTTCTTAGCATGGCACTTGGGCATCTGATAGCTAGCTGGTGTTCTATATTTTGTCCATATCGTTCTTTTGAAGTGAGCGAGCTTGAATCTAATATATTTACTTTTTTGTTTTGGAACTAGGCTACACTTAATGTAAATGTTATGGGCCCCATATCTCTTACACGGTTGCTTATCCATTACATGTCGAAGAGAGGTAGAGGATACTTTGTTGTGGTATATTGAGAAAATCATGTGTGCCAACTGTTAAGCTTAACTTGTGCCTCCTTGATCTTTTACATTCGGGTACAAGCTCAATATTCTGCAGGATATTTCTTTGTTCGAATTAATAATACCCAGTTTTGTTGATTTGTTTGCTTTAACTATTTAATTGTAACATTTTATCATTATGTTTCCTGTTACAGTGACTCATTGACCATCAAATTTAGCACAACTTCTGCTATATCAGTTTCCCAATCATCTTTTAGATATCAATCTGCTTGGTTAGGTGCTTCTGGTCAAAATTCAACGGATGACATCGTTAAAATGGGCAGACAACATAACTAGGGTTATACCACTCCAAACTTATCTCAACAGAGTATTAGTCTTAATCATGTTCTTGAATACAATGCTTCTCCTGATAATGATTGGCCCTCTATTGAGCCGCCACAACATGTAGTTCACCCGCCACAACATGTAGTTCACGCTCATGCAGAATCAGACTTAAATTCGGGTCTAACAATTGATGCGGAACTGTAGATATCCTGATTATGTTGGAGCATGCATCATAGCTAAGGTAACAGGGCGTTTAGGAGAGCATGTTTGAAGCATCAAATTCAAAACCTCCAAATGGTTCATTAAGCAATATGGACCCAATGTCGTTCCTTCACTGCAATTCTACCACCTATTTTTGGTTCACTTATCTATGTGTGGCTACAAATTGCTTTCTGTTATTTTATCCTACGAAAGTTTACATTGTTCTTCTCCTTAACAAATTGTTAGAATGTGGTTTAAACTCCTACGGGTTACGGGCCGTTTGGGATTTAGCTATTTTTGGTAATTTCGTATTAGGAAAAACTATGTTAGGTCGGTTTGTTTTAGCCTATATATATAGGGATTCATATGTTGAGAAAATTGTACCTTCGAATTCGATTTGATAATAATGAGAGCTTCCGCTTCGTTTGTCAATACGTTTGTTTGTTTTGTACTTTGAATTACCTACAAGTGGTATCAGAGCCAGGTTGATCGTGTGGGTGGTTAGGGTTTCGTTTGGTTTCTTCGAATTTGGGGTTCGTGATCGATTCGATTTAAGATCGATCGTTTGTATCAATCGTTGGCATTGATCATTGTGATTCTGTGAATCGTTTGAATCTGTTTTGAATAATCGTTTGCTTTGATTCATTGTTTTGATTCATTCGATTGAATTTGGGAATTTAGGGTTTATACTGGTTAAATTTGGGGAAGAAGAAGAAGTCGTGTTTTTTTTTTTTTTTTTGTTAAAATAGCAGATTAGTTGGTTTTGGGTTGGGCTTGGAAGTTGGGTTATTCTCTTTAGCTTTGGGCTTTTTTCTTTTGTTTTTGTTTTTAGAAAAGAAGTTGTTTTAAGTATATTGGTATCGTAAAAAAAAAAAAAATGTCTTTGTCTTCTCAACTCGTTAATATTGAAAAGTTTTCGGGTAAAAGTAATTTTAGCTTGTGGAGAATTAAGATCCGAGCCTTATTGAAACAACAAGGAGTTTGGGCGCCCATTACTGGTACAAAACCGGATGACGTCACCGATGCTAACTACAAGTTGCAAGAAGAAAAGGCGCACTCCACTATTTTGCTATGTTTATCGGATGAAGTGCTATATGAGGTTGGTGATGAGGAAACGGCAGCAGAAGTTTGGGAAAAGTTAGAAACGATTTACATGACAAAGTCGTTGACTAATAAGTTGTTATTGAAACAACGTTTGTTTTCCCTTAGAATGAAAGAAGGTTCATCATTGAAAGAACATCTTGATGCCTTGAACTCAATCTTGATGGATTTGAAGAATGTTGAAGTAAAGATTGAAGATGAAGATGCCGCTCTTGTTCTTCTTGTGTCATTACCTCCTTCGTTTGAAAGTTTTGTTAGTTCGTTTGTTGTTGGTAAAGACACTATCACTTTGGAAGATGTTAGATCTAGTTTGCACTCAAGAGAGCTTCGTCAACAAGCGTCAGGAAGTGGTAATGAGTCTCAATCCATGGGTTTAGCAGCCACAAGTCGTAATAGGGGTCGATATCGATTTGAAAAAGGTAAAGATAATGGTGGAGCATCGTCAAGTTCTCAAGGTCCTAATCCTCGAGATATTTGTAACTATTGCAAGGAGCCCGTCATTGGAAGATTGATTGTCCTAAACTTAAGGAAAAAGCTTTGTTGGCGGCTACTCCTATGGACGATCGTGCTACTCGTGTTTCGAATGTGATGTGCTTTGAAGAGTGACGTTTGGAATTTGGAAATTTGAATTTGGTTTTGTTTTGGATCGTTTTCGGATTCGATCATTTGTTTGAATTAGGCTAGTTTCTCTAGCATTTGAAAATTTGAATTTGTTTTTGAAACGCTTGGTATTCCTTAGGAGTTTCAATCACGGTGGAGATTGTTAGAATGTTGTTTAAACTCCTACGGGTTACGGGCCGTTTGGGATTTAGCTATTTTTTGGTAATTTCGTATTAGGAAAAACTATGTTAGGTTGGTTTGTTTTAGCCTATATATATAGGGATTCATATGTTGAGAAAATTGTACCTTCGAATTCGATTTGATAATAATAAGAGCTTCCGCTTCGTTTGTCAATACGTTTGTTTGTTTTGTACTTTGAATTACCTACACAAATAACTTCATGAAGCTAGCCCGCCCATCCGGGCGGGCCATGAAGCTAGTTTGAAATATATAAAGAAAAAAAAAGTTATATTCTAAAATTAGTTTTGCATAGATACGGTTACAAGTGTTATAAATTGTGCCTAGTTGAGGACATTGATTCAATCAAAGGTATGATCAACAAAAAGTAGCGTCTATTAAATTAATTTAGGTATTTTATTACATGTCTCTACTAGGAATGTTAGTCGGGTTGACTCGGTTGGGTTCGGGTCAATTCGAGTTGAGGCAAATACCTTAATCCGACCTTATTTAAGACACGGGTTAGACGGGTTGACCAGAATTGACCCAAGTAAACCGAGCCGAATAGGGTGAATTGGGGTCAACAAAATAAGCCTAATGAAAACAACACTTTAAAATTTGTAGTCTTTCAAATTGTTTAGACTTTAAACAACATGCTTCTTGTATAAATTAGAAAGCAAGTCTTTAACCCGCCAAAAACTCCCCATCCTAAAATTGAAGCGCCATTTTTCATTCTAACATTCAAATGAAAACTTTGAATTCCCTCCTGTAGTGTTACTTTCACTCCTGATACTCTTGTAGTGTTTACATCAAAATTTCGAATTTTAACTTCTAAAATATGTGTTATATCAGTCTAGTATGGTTAATAATTGTGCAATATTTAGCTTTGTTATTGGTATTCGATAATATGTTTTGACTTTTCTTGTTTAACACAAGGTGTTCGATCAAAATCCCCACTAAGAGTGTTAATAATATTTATCGCTTTTGATATTGCAAATAACTCTTAGATTAGGTTCAACTGTTGAGCTTTGGTTGATAAACAAAATAAATTATACTTGTTTATGATGCTCCATCTCTCGGTTATTGTATTACATTAGCATTAGATACATCTTTCAAACCCCGTGCATAAAGGTTTGAACTTGATACTTATGGGTTTAAACTAATTTTCGATAACTGCATTGGTTTTTAAAACAAGTGTTGGAGTATTAGTTTTTATAAATTGACCTGTGGGCAAATTGTTATTATCTTGCATTGATATATGTTAATCATCCAATCCAGAGCGCTACGGTTCACTACTAACATAGAACAAGCTTATAGAATTTGATATGTTAAGTGACGATTATGAAATCAGTTGTACAAATCTATGTGAAAATCTAAATTCTCTAGCATAATATATGAATGATTTGGCATAGTTTGTATGAGGTGAATGTGTGAAGCTATTGATTGACTTGTTTGTAGGACTAAACAATTAAGGCGAGTAACTGTAATTCTGAAGTGTGTGGTTCTAGCTGAACCTGACATGATGTTTACTGTGAGATATATGTAAGGCTGCTAGAATTAGATTTAAGGATTTTTGAACTTTGATGTGATGAAGGCATGTGATGGTAACTTTATGTCACGACGCATGTGTGCTAGCACCTGATTAATGACTTAACGTAGAAAACAAGCATAAGGGTCTGTTTGGTTGGCCAAAATGAAATGATTATGTAATGAAATGGATGATGTAATGGAATGAACATAGTAATGGAATTGGTCATTACGATTGCATTGTCATGTTTGGTTGTTACGACCGAATGGAATTAGCCATTAACACATGTTTATTGGTAGATAAAGATACACGTACATATGAATGGAATAAAATTAGTGGACAATAACAAAAATACCCTCACCCTGTAAGGTTTTGAGTTAATGGCATGGATTAAGGCTTTGTGAAACGAAGATAGTACTATTAAGGTTTTGGTTGATACAAACTTGAAATTAACAGAGGGGTGGCTTAGTGGAAAAAAGCTTGTGACTATTGTTACAAAAATGCGAGAGGTCTCAAGTTCAATTCCCGCCTAGTGCAAAATCAAAAAAACGTTATGGTCACACCAACCTTCCTGAAAAGGGGAGGACTTTACCCGGTTTGAGTCTTGCGGCGGTGGGCTCAACCCCCCCATGGATTAGTCGGCTATAAGGTTGGAAACCATGGTGATATCGGCTTATGTTTCATAAGCCCATTTTCTGGCTTTTTGTGAGGCTCATGGGCGTATATAAGCTTATTACAGCATAACAAGCTTATATAAGCCAATAAGTTATAAAATAAGCCAGAGAAATGGTGATTGATAGCGAAAATGGATAGAAGATAAAGTCAGTTTGATATGTTGGTGATTGCTGAATAGTTATTGTCGTTGTTGTTTGTAAGTTTATGCATAAATTAATATGTGAGTTTAAGTTTAGGACACATATTAGGTATTGGTGCAATTGAGATAGGTATTTAATTTTGTAATTGATACAAAAATGAAATAACCAGAGGAAGGAAGTCTAGTTAATTGGTGATTATTGACAATTTGTTATTTACTGTTGTAGTTGTTATTTAGTTTACACACAGACTAGTGCTTGATTTTGTTACTTATTGTGTGCCCAAATTAGTATTAAGTTTATTTTTATCGTCTAATAGATTAGGGCTTTGCGGTAAGATTAAATTATTTATGTTACGGTTTATACCAAAAATAAATAAAAGGTGGAGTCAGTCTAGTTTGTTGGTGATTCGTAAGCAATTATTATATCTATCTAGTTTGTGTGCATATTAGCATTTGATATTAAGTTTCTGACACAGATTTGGGCTTGGTGAGATTGAGGTAAAAAAAATATTGATGTTGTAATTGGGAAAAAATCTCTAAATGGGATATCCTTCCCCACCAAAAGATAAGCCGATAGGCTACTGGGCATCACAACGAGCTCAGATGGATAACTCAGTGTCTATGGATGGTTTCGCAAGGGCAGAGGATCCATTTAATAGTTTTTCAGAGCTTATGAATTTTGATACTTATGCTGGATGGTGTACTAGCCCTTCTGCAGCAGATCAGATGTTAGCGTCTTTTGCACTGACAGCTGGTTATTCGTCCTATGAATTACCGAACTTCCTTGAACAAGTTAAGAGCGGGTTTATAGGTACTGAAGTGGGGCAAAATTCGATCAATGGTGGAGAATTTGGTTTACCGGTGAATTCTAATGATGAAAATGGCGGTTCTTGTCAACAGAAAAACGTCCAGGAGAATGGAACTGGTATCATCCATAGGTCGCTACAATCACAACCGCTTGCTGAAAAGATGTTGAAAGCGTTGTCTTTGTTCAAAGACTCGTCTGGAGCTGGCATTTTGGCTCAAGTTTGGGTTCCGATTAAGGAAGGTGATACGTATATACTAAGCACTTGTGAGCAGCCTTACTCGTATGTGCTTGAAAGTATGTTAGTTTTTGTTAATTGACCTATGCGCAAACTGTTATTATCTTGCATTGATATATGTTAATCATCCAATCCAGAGCGCTACGGGTCACTACTAACATTGGACGAGCTTAAAGAATTTGATATGTTAAGTGATGATTATGAAATCAATTGACATCTAAGTCATCTACAGAGTGTGATTAATCCAACATTTGAGGATCTGAAGTTTAGATCAGCAAAGTTAAGAATCGCAGGTGCGCATTCATGGATAAGTTGATGTATGATGGGAAATTATTTTGACGTTGTTAAGGAGGGCTGAAGAAGCACTTTTAATGGAGAAGATTAGGATGGAGCAAAAATGATTAGGTGTTGATGAAATGGATTGGGTGGGTAATGAGAGACAGGAATAAGAAGAACAAGATGAACAAGACGTGGAAGAAGAAGAGGAGGATGCCGAGTAAGTGGAAGAAGGGAAGCATGGTGATGCAATATGCATGAGGTAATTCAGTTTTTTTTTCGTGTGTTTAGATACTAGCGTTAATAAGCTCTATCTTGTTGTTGGGTCCACGTAAAAATTATGATAATTGTGAAAAGTTATCAAACTAGTACACCAATCACTTTCATATGGCAAAAACATTTTATTGACCTATTTTAAATAAAGGATTAGATATCTAGAGGATAATGTCATATGGTGAAATACATTCTGTCTAATAACTTTGGGGAACTCATTAAGACAGGTTGAAGTTGGCTAGTCTCATGCTGAGGTGGCAAACTGGCAACATGGGTGGGTTGGGTAACAAGCCAAAATGGATAGGATTGATACAAGTCAATATGAGTATTAGTTAAGTTGGGTTGTCCTGTAATCACTTTTTGTCCATTTTTTTAAATTTTAGATAATCAAACAATGTTTTATATATGGTTACAGAAGAAATATTGTTTTTACATTACTAACATGAATCTTGGATAAAATGATATGGCGAGGTAGTGATCGTTCAAAATAAGTTACGGGGGATTTCAGTTTGTTACCCATTTGACCCATTTAGCCTGTCCCCCTTTCAATTGAATATGTATTTGACATGACTTAAGATTTAACAACTTCATTATGGGCACATTACTTAGACCATGATTAATCAGGTTCTTTGTGGTGATGTAGAATGCTCTAAGGGATCCAAGATCCTGTAGAACTATAATTTCCCTCTGATATCCTTAAGCATCGGTTTGTGGTTAGGTTACACTATCAATAAGTAAATATGATGTACACAAGTACCCATCATATATTTGTTGTATTTGCTAGTTTTCTTTCCTTATATAGCTAACATATGTTATGTTTGGTGTTGTGTACAGGCTTAACATATTGTCATGTTTTGTGTTGTATACGGACACCGACTTAAAGGGTTAAAGCAAAGATGAAACTTCAGCTTTCTACAGGCGGTAAGTTATTTTTATTTTATGATTATGATGTTTATCCTCCAAAATTAACCAAGTGTGCATCTTGTCTATATTTTCAATGTTTTAAATCAACATCGTCCGCGAAAAAAATGAAATATGTAAAACTTCTCCACGAACTTTTTATTCTCAATGTGTAATGACATATCTGCCCCTAATATGTTTTTGTTATCGTCAGCTTGGTAATAAATGTTTATGCACCGTGTCAGTTGCAGCTAACTATGCACTTTTTTTTGGGTAAATATAATGCACTTTCATTTGGTAGAACCGAACCACTGATAAGTGTTAAGAAAAAGGGATATAATCAAAAGTCATATTGATGCTCAATCAGCTGGATTCATCGCGGACGATAAATTCAAGGTGTAGACATACAGTCTTCTAGAAGTACAAAGTTTGAAATTGCTGGAAGTTTGAATGAGGTGGTGTGGTCAAGTAATCAGGCAAGGCATCATAAGAACTCGCTTGTTAAAACAGATAGAGTATCAAGAGACAAGATGAACAATAGACGGTCACATGGAGTTGACACCATGGAGCGAACGGGTAAAAGTGCTGATAAGTCCATAAACACCATAGGACCGAAGCTTGTGATACACTTGTGATACAGTTCGGGCAATGGTTTAAGTGTCATGGTATACTTGCTGTAATGCTGGTGGGAGATTGTTTGTCAAAGGAAATTACTGTCCTGTTTGTCTAAATGTCTATAGAGACTCTGAATCAACACCCATGGTCTGTTGTGATGTCTGTCAGCGTTGGGTGCATTGTCACTGTGATGGAATTAGCGATGAAAAATATATGCAATTTCAAGTGGATAATAACCTGCAGTACAGATGTGCCACATGCTGTGGAGAATGCTACAAGGTTAGGGACCTTGAAGACGCTGTTCAGGAACTGTGGATGACAAGAGACAAAGCTGACCATGAGTTGAGTACTAGCCTTAGCTAACTATGCACTTTCATGTAGATTCGAGTGAAGATGAGGGTACAACTTTAAAAGAGATTTCAATGAAGATGAAAACTTTTAGTATTGAAGATCAAAGAATTCCAGAAGGTTATTTTGTGGATTAGAATCTTATTTTGTGGATTATAAGCTTATTTTATGGATTATAAATTTATATGGATGTTAAACAATGTAAAATTCTCTATTGTAATAGAATGCTTTTAACGAAATACCTTACTTTAATGGATGAATATGGGTTTGGCTACCAATGTACTACGTATTTCGTATGATCGATATAAAGCAAAATCTTTAACGTGCCTGCATATAGATATTAAAAAAATAACATAAATTGTCAAAGCAATGATTCAAGCACATTCAAATATGTGACAAAAAAGATATACACCTATTTTTATATAATCAGTAACAATATAATGATGCATTGTTACCTTAATATAGATGAATATTATAAAATCTTGAATTTCTCTAGCTCTTTATGAAAACATTTATGGTGTGTTTAATGTTTTTTTAAAGCATTAGTGGGCATCTCAATCCTTTTAAAGAGTCATTGGTTAGAAATTTCCGAAAATGAAGATATGCACCGTTGGAGCAGATTCAAAATGCATGGCAAAAGTTCAATATAGAACAAAAATTTACCATAGATCCAATCAACCAATAATAGCCATTCATTTTTTTATTATGATAAACTTTCACCCTTTTTTAAAAAATTAAATATCTCGCAAACCGTTAATCGTTACGCGATAAAAATTATACCATCGTGACGAGAATTAAATTATCTTTCTATAGTAATTGGAAGTATAAGATTCGAGAATGTATCATCGTTGTTGCCTCCCGACATTTTTTTTTAGTAATTGGAAGTATAAGATTGAGAGGATTGAGTAGTGGAAGTGTGAAAAAAATGTTGTTTTAGTTGGGTATTTATAGTGGTAAGAAAATGTTTTTGAATTTTTTTTTAACAAAACTAGCCGTTAGAAGGGTAAAATGATTTTTTTTTAAACCCCAACGGTAACTTGCCGTTAGAGGGTAATTTGATTTTTTTTTAATACACGGTTAACACCCGTTGGGTAACATTGCCCAAATAACGCTGGTTTAACGGCCGTTGGGCAACGGCTAACGCCGGTTAACGCGAAATAACGTCTGATAACGCGATAGCGCTGCAGGGTGGGGCGTTGATCGTTGCGAGTGCTCTAACTAAAATCAAACTTTGGCATTAATTGTCAGATAGCTTCAAAATATAATGAACATATAATTTGTGTTTAGTAGATCTTTGCTATACACAGTTCAACTTTATACATAACCCACATTGGTGAAAGAAGTGAAATGTTCTATGTTTATATACTATATTTGTAGACAACAATTTGTGGCAAGAATTGTATCATGTTTTCGGTTACTCGAATTGGACTTATTATATTAGCGAAAAAATAAACCTCAGGCATCTTGTAACTGAAATTAATATAAAAGTCTTTACTTTTTTTTAAAGGGTGAAAGCTAAAGATACGTAACATAGTTTTTCAAAACAGACGATGTACGCAATGAACTTTGAAAATTACCATTGTACGCAAAATACTTTCAAATTTGAAACGATGTACGTAATATGACAGGCAACTAGTAGATTACCAGGTCACGAAGTTTGAAAATTGGCAGAAATAGTCCCTGTGGCTAGCGTTGACTTTCACCGATCATCCTTAACTTTTTTCGTTAAAAAGTTACGATATAGTACTTATGGTTATTGACTTCGTGTTTAGTTCGCTTTTATACTTTTCACCCGTTCTCTTACGCTTTTATCCGTTTCATCCGCTATTTTACGCTTTCGTCCGTTTTATACGTTTTAGTCTGGTTTCTTACGTTTTTATCCGGTTTTTATACGTTTTCATCTGTTTTTATACGTTTTCGTTCGTTTTTATTCGTTATCAACCGTTTTTGTCAGTTTTATCCGTTATTCTTACGTTTTTATCGGTTTTCATCCGTTTTTCTTAGATTTTTGTCCATTTTAATCCGTTTTTCTTACGTTTTGTCTGTTTCTATTCGTTTTTGCCCGTTTTCATCTGTTATTTTTACATTTTTTTTTCTGTTTTTCTTAAGTTTTTGTACTATTTCAACATATTGAAAAAAAATTTCAAAAAGAAAAAAAATTTTGAAAAAATAAATTCCAAAAAATTTTGAAAAAAAAACTTGAAAAAAAATGTATTTCGACATATAGAAAAAATTGAATTTTTTTTTTTTTTTGAATACTTAATTTTTTTAAATTGAAAAAATTTGAATAAAAAATTTCATAAAAAATATTTTTTTAATTTAAAAAAAAAAAAAAAAACTTTTTTGAAATTTTTTTTCCAAATTTTTCAATATGTCGAAATACTTTTTTTGTTTCAAATCTTTTTTTCAATATGTCCAAATTTCGAAAAATTATTTTTGTAAAAAGAATTTCGAAAAAAACAATTTAGAAAAAAAAATTACGATTTATTTTTTAAATAAAAAGTATTTACAATTTTTTTTGGAATTCTTTTTTTCATATTTTTTTTCCGGAATTTTTTTTTCCCAATTTTTTTTCAAAATTTTTTTTGAATTTTTTTTTTCAAATTTGCGAAAAAAATTCCAATTTTTTTTGGAATTCTTTTTTTCTATTTGAAAAAATTTTCAATATGTTTAAATAGTACAAAAACAAACAAAAACGGAAGAAAAACAGACAAAATGTAAGAAAACTGATAAATATATAAAAAAAAAAGTACAAAAACGGGCAAAAATGAATAAAAATAGACAAAACGTAAGAAAAATTTATAAAAACGGACAAAAATCTAAAAAAAGGGTAAGAAAAAGGGAAAAAAACGGACAAAAACGGATGAAAACCGATAAAAACGTAAGAAAAACGGACGAAAACGTAAAATAACGGATGAAAACGGATAAAAACGTAAGAGAACGGGTGAAAAAGTATAAAAATGGACTAAATCTTAAAGTCAATAACCATAAGGACTATTACTGTAACTTTTTTAACTGAAAAGAAGTTAAGAGATTACCGGTGAAAGTCAACGCTAGCCACAAGGACCATTTATGCCAATTTTCAAACTTTGTGACCTGGTAACCTACTAGTTACCGGTCATTTTACGTACATCATTACAAAATTGAAAGTATTTTGTGTACAATGGTAATTTTCGAAGTCCATTGCGTACATCGTCTGTTTTGAAAAACTATGTTGCGTATTTTTAGATTTCACCGTTTTTTAAATATGTGTTCTAACTTAACAAATAGTTTTTCTATTACTTGTTGTCAGTTTAAAAAAGTGGTACTCCAAACTTTTTATTCACAAAGATTGTCCACATGTTTACGCAACTAAATATTTAGTAATCTTCTATGTATATCCAATAGCTGTTTGGTGTTCATTTCAATCTCTTAATGTTTGACTGATTCACCGAACTTACCTAGCCATATTGATTCAGTGTGACATGTAACAAGAATGAATTAAGGTTTGGCCATCCATGCATGCAACGACTTGTTGAGCACATATGAGTTTGGTCTTTTAAGCTCACGATTGTACAACTCAATCATGCAAAAGGCGTCATTCAAACTGATCCAGATGTCCATTGCCATCCATGTGAATAAGATATGAAAGGCACAACATTGGTGATTTGAGTCCTCTTTGTTGCCTACATTTCTAGCGAAAGAATCAAGAGACCAACGAACACGTGTTGCCATAGCTATCCAAAATGAATAAATCTGGTGCGAGTCTTACCAAAGTACCCACTGATTTGTCGTTTTCGTACACAAGATATTTTCCGAAGAAATACAAAGGAATGTATTTCCTGGGTCGTTCTCCCAACGAGGGATGAATGGAGTAAACAACTCACGTCGCATCGATTCGATTCGAATATGAAAAAAGAGATTTTGGTTGATTTCTAAACTACGGTGCAGGGAATAATAAAGGAAAGCAATTAAAACTACTGAATCTATGATGCAAACAAGTAATTATGACTAAATATGCAATTGAAAACTATTTAAGAATTAAAACTAATTTTTATGATTTTTCTTGATTTATTTTGAATTAAAAACTAAATTTTAAACATTTAAAATAGAGCTAAAATACTAAAAATTAGGAAAACATGCAAGAAAACTACAAAACTATTTTTCAAAAATCTTAAATAACTAAAAAGAATTTTCAGAACTGGAATCACATTTTTATGACTTTTTCTCTATTTATTATGAATTTAATACTATTAAAAACTAATTAAAATTCTAGAAAATACTAATTAAGCTAAGAAAATGCTGGAAAAATACTTTTTATGACTTTTTGATTTTTCTAAAACTAGGAAAATTGAAATTACATTTTTCTGAACATTTTCTGAATTATTTGGATTAAATGCTAATTAAAAATGCTAGAAAATGACATAAAATGCAGAAAAATAGCAAATGAACAGTGAAAAATATGAAAACTTCCAGAATACTATAAAATAATATAGAGAACTAGGGAAAAATAACAGAACCCAATTTGGAGTGCAAGATCCCTGATTTTTCACAAGTCCCCAAACTAAGCGTAAAATCGAAATCATTGTTAAATATGATTCTAGATGCTAACACTACCCATGGAAGTTACTTGTGTAATTACCTTTTGCTCCCATTTTCCTATTTTCCTCTAGATTTTTTTATTTTTGTTGAGAATTGAATTTCTTCAAGTTTCTCGTTTCGATAACTTTTATTCAGATAAAGATATAAAGCTAAGTCGCTAATTAGTTATCCATCTTCCTTCGAAAACCATTGCACACAAGAATGAGGTCCACATCAAGGTCCTAATTTCACACGATTTAGGGAGAATATCCTTTTATGGCGACCGAGACAACTCATCTACGAGTCCAGAGAAGTAAGCTTTATTTAGACATCTCCGAATCCGAAGTTTGGCTTAACACTATTTCAAAGACATTTGCATTTTTGCAATTTAGGCCCTTGATCTTTTCAACTACTAACTCAACGGGATTACCGTTTTATCAGAAGTTTTATTATGACTTTGGATTTTTCCTCTGCTTTTATAGAAGTCTATGACAACTTTTATAGCTTTGGATTTTTTAATTTTAAAACATTTGGGCTTTATTTCATGTTAATATTTGTGCCAAACTCCAAACCCTACGGCTTTTATAACAATAGAAACAATAGCAAAAACTATCGAGAATCAGCTTGTCTATTACACCGTAACACCGACGATTACCTCGATGTGTACCGAACTCTCATGGGCAAAGATTCTCTAAAGAAGAATAAAGAACTAACTATCGCCAAAAACTCAACATCTCTAATTATTATTTGACAAATATGGGGTGAAACAATTTTGTGGGAACAAAAAGCCATAAGTACCTTCGATGGGATCTAAAGAGAACCAACTACTCCACGCTTAGCATCTAAACTCATAAGTAACTCTATCATTTCTCGATCTCCGCAAATTTAAAATCTTAAATAATGAGATCCGCGGATGCTTAGCCGATAATTTTTAGGTTATCTATGGTTAAGGAAACAAGCTAGGGCTCAACACGCCCGGTCAAGTCAGAATTCTATTCCTACTCTCACCAAATGAAAGTCAACAAGGTGTCAAAACATATATTAACTTAGCAAATGCTTTGTCTAAATGAAATCAAGTTATGCATATTTAAAATCACTCAGGGAAACTTGCAAATCCTTGGCCTTGTGAGCTAGAATTCGCTTTTATAGCTTCTTGTCTAAGAGACTAGCAAACTTTTCAATCAAAAAGACTTAACAAAAGCTTAAATTTTTTTAAATTTTCTCATATATAGCACAATTTTTCATTTTCTAAGGAAAACGGGGTTGCGAGAGTACACGACAAAAATAAACAAGTGCGGTCAAATCAAATCGAAGATTACCCTACTGAGACTAGAACGAAACACTGTCCTCAATGTTTAAAGCAAGGGTATCAACGAAAATCTAAAAGCCGTTTATTAAGTATGCTCAAAGATAAACGTTAGTCGATAACATTTCGGATATCGGATTTCCATCAAGAACGATCATGAAACTTGAATAGAGAAAATGACAAACTTCGAGCACGAGAGTCTTCATATCGGGAAAATCCTAACACAACATCACAAACAACCAAACACGAGAAATCGAAGAGGCTAACCCCTTCACGTCACTTATTAGAAAATAGAAAGAAGATAGAGATAAGCATGGGGTGCCTCCCACGGCGCCATCTTGTTTTTCTTCACCGAAGTCGCTAGCCTGACAAGTCCCCGAATTCATTTGTCCTTGGGGAAGAAAATGGTAGAGATACCAGGGTCAAAAACGGTGTCCTCATTCCCGAAAGAATGAGACTGGGTGGGTTGGGAGGGAAGGAAAATGTCGGGCTCAAGCACATAAGAAATAACTCCTCCCAAACTCACATAAGGCATATGAAAGATCGATCCCTCATCTGGCGGTTTTGAGGGCGGACGAAGGGATGAAGGATCGATAAAAGAATACTTCAAAGAAGTCGGGAGCTCATGGTACAGAATAAGATGTGTAGGCTCAACACTGAGGGCATCCATCGGAGGATCCTTTTCTCGAACAACGGTTTTAGCATAAAGCTCATCTATGTAGAATATCCCGGGGTTGAAAATCTTGTCTTCACATGTGGGCTCAACGGGATAAGTGAAGGTCGACTCAACAGAGGAAGGAGAATCATCATCAAGCAAGCTTTCAAGAAAAAGGACATCTTGATCAGAGTCGCACCCGTCACTCTCAATACCCGGTGGTATTGGATCATCAAGAAATAAGTCGATTTCTTCCATATCGAATCATAAGGCTAATTATCAAGAATATCTTCAACCACTTTAGGCAATTCATCAATCTCCATAATATCTTCAGTGTCGGATTCATCATGTTCTTCATCTTGCATAACATCACATGACGGGAGAGAAAGGTCGGAACACGGAGATGGGACAAGTGGTGTGCTCTGAGAGCTAGCAATATCCACCACTTCCGTTGTGGTCTCGGAATCGGACTCAAAATCTTTGTCGAAAAGAGGATTAACTTCGCAAAGGTGTAGTCGCTTTGAATTCAAAAAGAGGATTTGAGAAAATCCCCGAGTAACCTTGGAAATGTCAAGAGAATCACATAAAGCGAATCACAATCATTGTCGATAAATCCTCGGACTCACTGGATTGGGTCAAGGCTCTCAACACTAGACGATTCGCTTCCGAATAGTGCTAAGAGGCTCGATCCCCATTATGAGAGAGTCAATGGGATCAACAACTATTAAAGACATAGAATCATCGACCTCTTCCAAAATGACGTCACTTCTCTCAACCGGTGTGAGTGAAGGGGAAGAGTCGGAAATGAAAGGCTCGGAAACGGGAGTGGGTTCAGCCGACAAACTTTCATAATATTCTTTCATTTGGATGGAATCCTCATCATCATCATCAATGTAAGTATCGAGCCATCGGGCACGTCTTTCAAGTGTTTGCTCCTCAATTCGTATTTCTTCAAGACACTTTTCAACTGAGCTGCCGTTTTTTCTTCTTCGAGTAGTTCTAACATAGATCTTTCGTTTCGAGATGCTCGATCTTCGGCAAGTAATTCACCATACGTTTTCTGACGAGGATCCTTTTCTAGAGCATGTTTATTAACAAATTCTTCGAGTATTTTAAGACATCTTTGAATTTCTGGAGAAATTATCGGAGGTTGTGGTTGAATCTCGTGGTATTGTGGAGGTGGGTCATAAGAATAATCATAATTGTTACAAGGAACCTGCTCGTAGACAAGCGGGTTTTGTGTTTGACAATCGGAGTTAACGTGCGGACCTCCACAATACTCACAACAATATGATTGTTGTGACGGATTTGGTGAAGTATATGGATAAGGTTCATAACCAAAGGTTGTATTGTTAAATTGGGCTTGACATTGAAAACCTTGGTGAGGACCTCCACAAGACTCACAAGAGTATGACTGGCCTCATGGTATGGGGATTGGTTAAGGAAATCGGTCGTTTCATTGTAGGGATGTTGGTTGTAGACAAACTCGTTTCCCGTATTCACAATGCTACAACCGGGACAATTCCCACCATTTTGAGGTCCCCCACACCATTGACAACCATAATGGTAAGACGAAGACATCGAGAAGAATTATAAGAATAAGAGGGTAAAGAGATAAAGAATTGACAGTTCAGAGGGTAAAGAAGAATATTTTTGGGTTTTTGATAAAAGCAAACATAAAAGGAAAACAAATTATGAAAAGGAAAATCTTTTTGGGTTTTTATAAAAGATATATTTACAAAAACAACGATAACTTCACAGGGAAGGATCTTCAAATGCACGCGAATCGAGACGGAATCGGAAACTCACTACATGCCCTCCCCGGCAGCGGCGCCATTTTTGATTTGTCGTTTTCGTACACAAGATATTTTCCGAAGAAATACAAAGGAATGTATTTCCCGGGTCGTTCTCCCAACGAGGGATGAATGGAGTAAACAACTCACGTCGCACGATTCGGGATTCGAATATGAAAAAGAGATTTTGGTTGATTTCTAAACTACTTGCGAGGAATAATAAAGGAAAGCAATTAAAACTACTGAATCTATGATGCAAACAAGTAATTATGACTAAATATGCAATTGAAAACTATTTAAGAATTAAAACTAATTTTTATGATTTTTCTTGATTTATTTTGAATTAAAAACTAAATTTTAAACATTTAAAATAGAGCTAAAATACTAAAAATTAGGAAAACATGCAAGAAAACTACAAAACTATTTTTCAAAAATCTTAAATAACTAAAAAGAATTTTCAGAACTAGAATCACATTTTTATGACTTTTTCTCTATTTATTATGAATTTAATACTATTAAAAACTAATTAAAATTCTAGAAAATACTAATTAAGCTAAGAAAATTCTGGAAAAATACTTTTTATGACTTTTTGATTTTTCTAAAACTAGTAAAATTGAAATTACATTTTTCTGAACATTTTCTGAATTATTTGGATTAAATGCTAATTAAAAATGCTAAAAAATGACATAAAATGCAGAAAAATAGCAAATGAACAGTGAAAAATATGAAAACTTCCAGAATACTATAAAATAATATAGAGAACTAGGGAAAAATAACAGAAACCAATTTGGAGTGCAAGAACTATGATTTGGCACACTACTAATATGAATAAGCACTCAAAATAAGCAAAAAGCTACTAAAAAGCTACCTAAACCCTAAGCTAACCTAAACTAACTGTAAAACACCTACTGCAACTAAATTGGATCAGATAAGCACAAGATAGAAGCAATTTAGCACCATAACAGGTTCAAACTATCTAGTGCCAAACGGCCCTCAAGCCCTACTTTGAGCACTAATCTAACTAGCTTATAAAAATTCCAAAAATAAACTAAAATCACCTTGTTACCAATCACCAACCAAAGTGCTTAACTCCAGAATTATAGCTAAAATGGACTTAAGATGAAGAAATTAAAAATCAAAACTAAAAGGGGATTGGGCATATGGGCAACTGATGTGTAGAGCAGATTTAAGCTAATCTAAAACTTCCAGACCTGAATTTGCTAATATATGGACTCCTAAAGTGTAATCTAAACTAAGAATCCTAAAACTAATCCTACAAGCTACTTAAAAGACCAAAAGTCAAGCATCAATTTCAACTAACCTTGATAATGATGCTAAAAACAGGACAGATATGAATGTGCAAAGAAAGGAAATGGCAACTGATAAGCTTTTTGCAGACTAAATTTAAGCTAGAAAATGAGTTCCTAAGGCAAAGAAAAGGTTAAACAAATGAAATACATCCTAGAGGGCAATGAGGAGACTAAATTTATACCTAAGCATACAAATGAGCAGTAAAAGCAAATGAGGCAAATCAAGCTAAATTAATACTAAAGCTACTCAAACAAGCAACATTCAAACAATATATTCAAAAGATTAAGCAAATGAAAGGCTGAGAAGAAGCTTAGCTGGGTTGGTTTTCAATGTGGTGCAGGGCAGGAAAGGCTTAGATCACCAACTTAAAAACAATTTGGATGCCAAAACAGACTTTGAAACTTAAAAACTTTAATTGCAAAAGCTTCACAACCAGCTACTAACATTTAACAAACTGAAATCGACTGACTAGAACCATTTTAGACCATGAAATCTAACAAAACCAAACACTCCTTTTATGCGAATCGAAATGCAAATTTAATTTGAAAACTGATGAAACTGATTTGAACCAGACTTGAAATGACTAATCAAACATCTAACTAAGCATTTTAAACATTAAAAACCAGAAATTACTCCAAACTGTATTGACTTTAGAATTTGACTTTATTTGACTTTTACTAAAAACTCAGAATTAAGACAATTAAAAGCAAAGGTGAACTCACTTAAGCTTGATTAAGCTAAAGTGAGCTTAAGTGGACAGTTAATTAATGCTAATAATAAAGGATGGATTTGAACAAGAAGCTTTGCAAAGAATTTAAAATGTAAACCTTAAATTGCATTAATAAAGGTGAACTTACAATTCGAAACGAAATACAAATTACACTACAAAAACATATTAAATGACATGAAAGTTAAATGGTAACAATTTCTAAAGCATGAAATTGGACAGTTTACAATGTGGACATGAGGGGCTTTTATAGCTGATCTTGGAGGAGCCATGGGAAGGTTCTGGTACATCAAATCACGACCCTTGATCAACATTCTTGTCATCAAATCTAATCACAGCCGTCTGATCAAGTGAATGAGGTGTTTCATCCAATAGGAAGCTTTCCTTGTGTCACTCTGGCAATCCATTCGTGTACAAACTTCTGACACGTGAGTCAGATGCCACTAGAAGCTTTTTAGTTGAGGTAAACATGAGGTGTACGGGGTAAAAGGTGGAGGGTGGAAAAATAGTAAACCTGGGTTTACAGTTTTGGGCGCGTTTCAGGTTAAGGGGGGTTTTTTTTTTTTTTAATATATTTCGGTTATGTGTTGACCGGGTTAAGGTGTTGGTTTGACTGGGGTATAAACCGGGTATGGATGGGTAAATGGGATAGGCTGGTGTGGATCTTGGGCTTTTTATTTTGGTTTTGGACTTGGATTTAAGGTGTATACGTGTAATGGACTAATATTTAATCCGTGTATTACCACAAGGACTAATTTCGTCATTTCTGAAAATCCAGGGACCAGATATGTAATTCTGAAAATATCTTCCAAGGGTCTTTCTTGTCCATCTCAAATAAACCAAGGACCAAATTTGCCAACTTTGAAAATTCCAAGGACCAAACATGACAATTCTGAATCTTCATGGACTAAAACTGCCATTTTGAGAATTGATTGTCCAAACATGCAAATTCCTTTCCTAGCCTCAGCTTTTTGCATTCTTCTTTCTCTCGTGCTCGGTTTTCTTTGGTTTTGGCTTTCTTTTGTCTGTTTTGTCATATCCGTACCTGCACATGCAAAAACTCAAGAAACACGCAAATATTAAGCATTAACGGCTCTTTCTTGGTTATTTTGGGTCAGTTTTGATAAACAAAAGATATGTGTTTAAGCACATATCACCCACCAAATGCCAGAGTTTGACTACGGTTCACTTAGACGGCTAAACCAAAATTATGAAGTTTCCCAAAGGATACCTTGATCCGTCGCATAACAATAGTCTATTAATATTATTCACACATGTTCTCTAAAAGGCTAAATGAAATATATTAGCAAAGAAAAGGCTTGTATTATGTTACTTGCATAGCAGAACACTACAACTGCCATAGAAACAAAGAAAGGACACCATAATATTGTAATATGGATGAACGAACTCACACAATATTGTCATTTTCCATCAATTTTAATTGGTTTATCTTGTTATGTCTCATTTAGGGTAGTACATAGCCAAAGTGGTCAAAGTGTCAAACATTTAATCACATAATGTTGGCTTTTGCACCGTCATGTATTTGCAACAATCAGTTTTTAAACGAGTGCAAGAGTTCTTCCGCAATGAGAAATCTTTTTTTTTTTTTTTTTTTTTTTTTTTTTTTTTTTTTTTTTTTTCGATTACATACATTACACATGCTGAAAATAATTTATACCTTAACATACATGTTTCCATACATCTTGTATTCTTATCATCTGATGAATGTATAATACATCAGAATACTAGCGGTTGGGGCGCGGTTGGCCAACTTGTTGATACAAATCCGTGGACCAGTAACAACGATGGTTTTGGGCGGGAACTTACCCCGCTTTCCCTTTTTAGGGACCGCAGGTTACAGTACCTCCATCCTGTCAAAGATGTATATTCTGTATTAACTGAGAATATAGATGTGGAATCAGTTGTCCCCTCATATTGCTGTTAACATGAATATATATACAACCATTCCCACACAATACTAAGGATAATGATGGAGAAAACTCTAAACAAAGCCCATACTTGCATAGGGCAGTACAAGAATAATTATGGGCTAATATATATTATAAATAATATCCGCTAACACATCCTAGGTGAGATTCCTTACCCCTTGTGTGGGGCGCGGTTGGGGCTTCCTCCGGAAGTGTATCTTATCCGCGGATTTGTCATCCCCGTCCAGGTGGTGCCATGCGGGCATGGACAATGCTTGAGTGAGTCCGCTCTAATGGGTTGCATTCTTGGTTCGCGTCACCCTTCTAAGTGTCGGGGGATCATACGCAATCACTAGCAATGCACGTGTGGGCAAGTAAGCATGTGCAATATTAAGTGTTTGAAAACCATTTCATATTTACATCCCATATACGTTAAAGAAGTGAAATCTGTCTTGTGTATATACTATAGAGAATGAGAATCACGCATGTTTAGAATATCACTATGTTTTCAGACACATTGTGTTGATGAAGTTGATTATAAAACTAAAACATTCAAACTTCTTCACATTCATTGTCTTGAAAATTTAAAATAAATTCTTGATTTTTTAAGTGGTATATCTTTTTTCACTTAAAAAATATTCCTATTCCAAACTCTAAACTTTTTATTTATTTTCAAGTTTTTCAAAGACATCATGGAATTCCCTTTTTATTTACATACATCTCTATCTCTACTACCTTATAATGTATTTAGGACTTTTCTTTAAATAGTAAGGCTTAAAATTCAGCCAATTTTACTTGTTATAGAAAGATTTGTATTAATTTTGCTATAAACTCAATATAATTAAAGGTTACACTTACAACTCAAGATTTAAGAGTCCATTCCGTAACAGCCCATAGTTACAATTACAACTGAAAATTAAAGAGTCCATTCCGTAACAGCCCATTTCACCTCATGTAAGTTGTAAAAGCCAATTTGGTAACAACCATCAAATACCTAAAACCATATATAAACCCACCCAAAACTTAAAAACCGGACACAAAAAATACACATAGAAAGTACTCACTCCATCTACACAACCAGCACACCACCAGTGTCTACCAAATAGCCACCATGTCGGTCTCTATTTCTCCCAAACAAAACATAGCTATTATACTTTCTCTAGCACAAAAACATCTAATCTAACACCACAATCATCAATTTAATCCGACGCCACCACAATCGAACCCCAAGACCACAGAACCCAAACCACCACCGAGACGAACCTCCAAGACCATTGACCACCAAAAAGGTTTTTAAAGTTTGAGGTTTTTGTAACATTTTGGTGTTTTTGTTTGAGTTAAAGCCGGTGATATAATTTGAGGCTAAAGCTTGTGATCTTGACCCCAATATTTAGTAGTGAGGTTGTCAGTTGTGTTAATGTATAACCTTTCAATTTTGGATAATAGTTTTGTGTTATTTGTCAGTATTTGAAGCCAATGATAACCTCAAATGTCTGATATGATATTCTATGATTTTAGATGTTGTCACAAGTTTAATTACTTCTATTTTCTTATAGGTAAAAATATATATGTTTCACATCTAACTTCTCGCATGTTGAATGATTGTTTTTAGTGTGTTCGAATTTTATGGCTCGGGTCCCAACTTCGCTACATTAATATATTGAATATGAAGTTCAAGTATGATTAACAATGAGATATGGTCCAAAATTGTTGTGTGTGTGATTCAAAATATCGACTTTACTTTAAATTTAAATATATCGAAAATCAAAACTATCATATCGCCTCGCAAAATATTGAAACTCTACACCACTATCACTTAATAAAAAAATTGGTTTGTTGTGCTTTAACACGCATAAGTGACTCATGTCATTAAACAACCTTTAACCTATACGTAGATTTATAAAGAAGTGAATGGGATAAGAAATAGCAGTAAGTACTTCTTATTGACTTGCACTAACATTAGACTAAGAAGAACGATTAAAATATTCAGATTCTGACGAAAATAATTTGCTCGCAACAAAATTTAATAACGGGTACCCTGCTAGTTGTCGATAAATGTTTTGACCGATTCACCAAACTTACCTAGCCATATTGATTCTGATGTACGTAACATGTTATGAACAATATTTATCAAGGCATGTCCCTCCATGTAACGCCTTTGTTGAGAACATATGAGTTTGACCCTTTAAGCTCTTACGATCATACAGTTCAATCATGCACAAAGTACCATTCAACTAATCCAGATTACTAAGATATGAGGCAACTATGGTAAAACGTTGGTGATTTGAGCCCTGTTTGTTGTCTACACTTCTACTGAAAGTATCATGAGACAAAGGCACAGCTTGTCCTTCTAGTGTACAACGCATCACTCACAAGGTACTAACGAACATGAGTCGCCAAAATTATCCAACTACGGTAATTAACACATAGAAAGAGTCAAACATCCAGTTGCATTATGTTGGCTTTGCACCATCATGTATATGCAACAATCAGTTTTTGAACCAGTGCAAGAGTTCTTTCGCCATGGGAAATCTTGATTTTTTTTCTTCCTTGGGTGTTCCAGCATAACCAGAACAAGATTTAACCGTTTTATGATAAGATGTTAGAGATGGCAAGATGAGCGGGTTAAGTTACAGGTCGACATGGAAACGGGCATATTTTAGTCTACACTAGGATGAAATCTGTTAACTTGATTTTTTATTGTCCAGCGTCTAATTTTGTAACATAGAATTCATGCACTAGCAATGAATTAAATATAGTTAGAAGGTTGGATGCATGAAAAACATTACTTTGGACAACTTTCAAACTGAGCGACTTGTTCCTCATTCAGGTAATAATGATATGACCCTTTGTACTCGTTCCTCGTTAACTTCCCGACATATTATTCAAAAAACACAAAACATGTTGCATTATTTCCAGTTTGTTCCTCAACCGCAACCAAACAAAGATGTGAGAGTACATCTACACAAGGAACTCTGGCTCCGGTTGCTGCCATTCACTTAATAACCGTTTTTAAACAACAACACTACTATCAAAGTAGCTTAAAAGTATAACGTTAACGCTCTATAATAAACAAGTAAATGGTGTATAGAAATGCAAGAGAAGATATGTACACTATTTGATAAATACCAGCCCAAATTTACATCCCACGTTTAGGGTTTGGGTTTTTGGTCATTGTTCGCTACCCACAACAAAGTGGGATTTTATGTGTCAAATAAATGCCCAACCTCAACAAAGTGGGATTTTACCAGCTTATAGAGGACCTCCCAAATCCAATTGCGTCATCTGTATTCTAACTTTGCCTACATTTCTAAAGATTAGTTCAACCTCATATATCCCACATAGGTGAAAGAAGTGAAATCTTCTTTGGTTACCCAACTCACGTACCACTTGAATCGGCGAACCCGACCTCTATGATCTGAAATGAGTGCGGAAATGTCCCTTTAAGAATAAGAAAAGAAAAGGAAGGATCAAGAATGTTATATATTTCAGGAGCTAGATCAGTTGCCGATGAACAAGTCAGAATTGCCTCAACAAAAATAGATGGAATTGGGCCTAAAAGCGTAAGTTCCTTGGCTTGGACAGGGCATTTAGTCCATGCCGCTATTCCCGCATCCAGAGGGGAGTACGTTCGATGGAATAATTTCTTAGATGTATTACCACACACGAAGTTCGAGACAAAGGAATAAAAAAGACTTTCTCTATGGCCTCCTCGTTTTGAGACATTATGGCTTTGGGGTCGACCAGCGCCTAAAAGGGAAGCAACTGGGCTAGACTGCTGATCTTATGGAGTAGTCTGACCCTGGGAAAGAGATTGTAATCGCTGCCGAGAATAAACATGCTGTGCCGGGTGACTGGAATCCTCTGAGGTCAGCTGAAAACGCTGACAATCGGCAGAAGATGCTGAGCAAAGTTGCTTGAAGCGTGAGGCTGATCCGTAACATCAACTGCAGAAGAACGCGGTTTCGTCCCCAGTGCGTAGGGCCGATCCCCGTGTGCTAGAGGGAGGACCTGTTTGTGTTAAGCATATAGTTGGTTCTTGTCTTGTTTAGGCATTTGGGTCCTTCCTCTCGACAAAACAGAAAGTCTCATTTACTACATTGTCAGATAACAATACGTGTTGAGAATGGTATAATGTTTTCGGTTACATGGTGCAATTGGAGTTTATCATATTAGCAAAAAAAAAATAAATAAATAAATAATAAATAAATAAAGAAGAATTGCATCTATATCCTTCAAAAATTTCAATATTACATCAATATCTTTGTAAAAATCAATATTACGTCAATATCCTTACAAAACATCAAAAATACTCATTTATATCCTTGTATTTACTTTAATTATTAAAACATGATTGTAATATTATTAATAATAATACTAGTTATCAATTTATATGACAATTTTACCCCTATGATCTAATCAAAGAAAAACAAAGTCAATCTATTCAATCGGACATGGCATTCTTCTTCGTCAGTTCATCAGGTTGCCCACTTGCCTTTTTTCTTTGTGGTCTTTTTAAGTTAATAATATGATTTTAATATTATTGGTAATACTAAATTAATAATTAGTTTCATTCTCATCAATGTATTGTTACATTAGATATTATAATTGTTGCAAACACATTATTTGATTATCAAAACTTCAAATTCTTTAGAATGATTGATATTTTGCAGAATGTTTTAGATTGAATGATTATTGTTTTCCGTTTTACTAGTTTACATTTTTATTAATGATCGGTAATCAAATTGATATAAAGAATAATTAAGCAACTTAATGTTGTAACATGATTTGGGATAAACTTATGAGGAATATAGAATCAGCCGATGAAGAAGAAGACAAATGGGTGTCGTATGCCTTGAAATTTTTGCATTTGGTTACAAAGGTATAAATGTAAAAAAGCCTTGTAATTGCTTATAATTAATGGTTCAAAATATTATAATTATTTTCTAATAATTAAATAAAATACAAGGATATTGATGAGTATTTTTTATGTTTTTCAAGGATATTGACGTAATATTGGTTTTTTTAAGGATATTGATGTAATATTGATGTTTTTGAAGGATATAGATGAAATTCTCCCAATAAATAAAAGAAACTCAAATTGTAACTTGTATCGGAAAAAATATATAGGGGGTGTTTGGCAACCCTTTGAAAACGTGATTATTTGATTATCACATTTTCAAAACGTGAATAATCAAGCTTTGGTGTTTGGTTGCAAACGTGATTGTCGCTGAAATTGCTTTCAAAACGTGGTTTTGAAAATGGAGGTGGAGACTTACTTTTTGCAAACGTGGTTTTGCAAACGTCATTTATGCAAACGTGATTTTTACCCAAACACCCCCATAATAGTCTTGACTATTTTAAAAATATATGTTGTAACTTAACAAATACTTTTTCTATTATTTGTTGTCACTTAAAAAAAGCGGTCCTCCTAACCTTTTATTTACAAGGATTGTCCATATGTTTAAGCAAGTAAATATATACTAATCTTCTATGTATATCCATTAGCCGTTGGTGTTTATTTCGATCTCATAACGTTTCACCTATCCTTCGAAACTTAACTATAGCCATATTGATTCTGTTGTGACATTTTTCGAAAATGAATCAAGGGTTGGCCCTCCATCTAACGTATAACAACCCGCAATTTTTCAGGTCCTTACTCAACCTTAAAGCTCAAAAATATTCATATTCACTTTGGCGTATCACTTTTGAGAATCGACACTACACGCGTACCGACACATCATTAGTAATGGCATAAATCCAATAACTAATATTCGGAGTCAATAATTTTGTTGTCACATGTCTTTTATAAAAACATTCCCAAATTTTATATTTTTACATTCATACCGAACCAAGGTACCACGCCTACGTTAGAGCTTAACAAGACACTGATTACACAAAAATACACTTAATAAATACCAATAATAATAAAAACCTTTATAATATATATCTTTTTTTTTTCTTCTCTTTGTCGTTTCTTTCTCCTCTCCCATCAGTATCCCTATAACCCCCTCCCCTATCCCTCTCTCATATCCTTTTCAGTCAAAACTTTGACATATCACTTTCAACTTTTCTGCTACTTCTCTCTCTTCCCTTTTCTTGGGTTTTTGCTCAGATTCGATTGAGATATAGTTGTGTTGGGTTCTCGGGTTGGCCTTCAACTTCATCGAAACACAAACATCTACTTGTAAGGGTTCTTGATTCTTTACACTTTGTAATTTTCCTTGAGTTTGATTGTTAATAAGATTGATATTTGTGATTTTTTCGTTTGACATGTGCAAACCGACACAAAATATTTAAGTAAGATTGATGAGATTATTGATTTTTCTTGTGTGGTAACTAAGGATTCATAAATCACTAATCAACACAAAAGAAAAACTAGATCTATAAAATTTTAGTATTGGCTCAAGGATTGGTGGAAATGCATATTTTATTAGCTTATTCGATAGCTTAATGGCTTAATTTTGATTTTTGGACTAAACATAATGTGGTTGTGTCGAGTGTGTTTCGGGTCCGAACCAAAAGAGAAGTGTGTACAGTTTTGTGCTTGTTTGTTGTGAATCTTAATTTTCAGGACAAAATAATATATTAGATAACCTTTCAAACAAATATACACATTTGATACATATTAAATAGCAATTTGAGTTATGTTTGGGTTTTGTTGTCCTAATGGTTGTCGAACCATTGTTTGGGTTGAATCCAACAGTGAAGGTGTGCATAGCTTTTAGTTCACTTGTTACTTCACTCATTAATTAAATACAAGTCATTTGGACTAAAGAAATTATGTTGGTGTCACTAATATCTGGTGTCGGAAATGGATTTGTGTTGATACCCACCCAACTTGACAGTAGGGTGTGTTCATTTGTTTGCATAATTTGGTCACCAAAAACGAATTTCAAACATTAACAACTCATTTGTGGAAATTCTAAATTGTTTAACTTGAGTTTAAAATTTGTAATTTGGTTAAATTTGAAGTTGGGTTTTCTTGTTGTTGTTGTGTGAGTCGATGGTTGTGGGTCGAGCCCACTCAACCATAAACATGTAATTTCGTTATAATGTGTTGCCGCGAATGTGTGGGTCGGAGCCCACACCGAGCTCATCCAGCATTCGGAAATATATACTGTATTTGGTTCTGGCTTATTCGGACTTATTAAGTCTCGACATTGATTCATGACATACTCTATTCTACTAAACTTGTTTTACAAACGGATTTTAAAGTATAACTAGTAAACAAACTTAACCCTTTCACATCATTAAAACTATAACCTTAAATTGTGTATCAACTATTAGCTAATTTTAAATACAAATACTTCAAACAAAATCATTACTTGAAAATAATTATTTACATATTTTTATTATTGAAATGTTTTAAACATTTAGTTATATAAATATATACTTTTAACAACAATATTCACATATTTTGACGACGTCTAATACGTATTGTAATTATTTTCCGCACGCCGTCTTCCGGTTGCCATCGAACCGAAGACTCATTCGTCCTTGATATTTTTCCCATTTCATACCTATGCACTTCCAAGAGCCAATACTTACCAACTATTTAAACTTAAGTGCTGCCACATAAGCAACAATAACATAAACACTTTAAAACTTTTGAGTTATTTAAATTTTATCGAGTCTTAAACACAAGTCTATAAACTAAACTTGCCATACTAATCTAGGTCGCGTGTCGGTGCCATCCACTAGTTCTACTCGACTATTGCTTTAAACTGCTGATCTCCTTAGGTGAGTTCTCGTAGCCCCTTTTTCATAATGTTTTCCTTGGGGGAAAATGGTACTCAAATGATGTTTTAACTGTTTTTATGCTGTGCTAAACTGTTTACATGTTTTTGGACAATATGTGCGTTTGATTGATATATGTGACTACTTTGTGATGATAAAATGTGTTTCATGTATGCTAACGTTTAACTCCGTTTGGAGCCGAAACAAGTTGATAGTACTATCTGGGGTAGCTTCCCACTATTGGTAACATGTGTGTAACATTATTGGTAGGTTCAGTTGTCGCTAGCATTGTGTTTCATATTCACATATCTTGCTCACTATTGTCCTACACTACTAAGCACAACTTTGTGGTTTAACTCTTAAACCTACGAGCTCACCAACTTTATGTTGACGTTTTCGAGTATCCATTTTCAGGTGTTAAGAATGAAGTTGCATAGGAGGTTGAGTATTGGCCTGGCCTAGTAGACATAAGACAAGACTCTACCGGGTTGTGTTCCCGAGGAGTTGTGCATTTGGAAATGCCCCCTTAAGACTTAATTATTGTGAGCCTATGTAGTAAGACTTGTATCCATCGTATTATGGATCATTGTAACTTTGACTTGTGTTGTGACGAATGCATTTAGTATTTCTCTATTTTGACACATTGTGTTCTTGGTTATGAAGTCATACCCCGTAAATGTTATTCCCCTGCGCCATTTTTGGGGTGTGACATAACGTCTTTCTTGAGCACATATGAGGTTGGTCCTTTAAGCTCTTACCATCGTATAGTTCAATCATTCAAACTGATCGAGATATCGATGACTAAGATATGAGGCAACTCTGGGACAACATTGGTAATTTGAGCTTTCTTTGTTGCTTTAGTTTCTATTGATGGTATCAAGAGATAGAGTGACAATTGTGTCCTACCAATGTACAGCTCAATCAATCACAAGGTACCAACCAATGTGTGTCAACAGAATTATCCAACTAACAAAACTCATGAAACGAATTTGAGTTTGGTTCACCTAACCAAAACTATTGATTTTTCGCAAAGGGTAACTCAATCAGTCACACAAGGATTGCCTATAGATTTTATCCACCGAACTTATCTTAAATGCTTAACTAATCTACTTGTAGAGTAGAATAATTTAGTTGCCACAAAAACAAACAACGTATACTAGTATCACCACAAAGATGAAGGAATATGGATCTTGCAAGACTTTGTAGGAGTCTTGGTACATTCACTCGCACAATACAACAATAAATATAGGGTTACGATTTCGATTCTGAATTTCATTTACACCACAAATGAATTGTTGTGGACACTATAAGGGCGCAATATCAGCTCATTTTTATACGAACATTACTAAATTAGGACTAGATTTTATCCAAACTTTGTGAATATAACTACCGAGTTGTACTTAACTTATGATACATAGGACTAAAATTTTTCATCAACTATAACAAAATTCAACTATAAGTGACATAAAGACAGAGTGAGTTTCTTGACCAATTTAAACACCAAAATTTAGGTTGGTTTGGTATGTCGCCATGAATCACAATGGGTATGAGTATAAATATAACGTTGGCTCTCACGAATAAAATATCCAGACCTTCCCTTTTTGAGTGGTATGGAGTATGAAACATATCTATATTTCATTCTCATATCAGGAAGATTTACATTTAAAAAAAAACACATTATTGGAATGAAAATTCATATCTTGATTCCATTCCGGGATACCAAACGCACACTTACTTTATATTACCAACAACTTCATGGCATGTAGTTAAAGAAAAACAAAACAAGTTGCCTTATTGCAAATTCTTAACTCGATTACTACCCATATGAAATCACTCAAATTGCGTTGTCCCTTAATAAGTGTAGTAGTACTATATTTAAACTTTGGCCCAAGAACGTCAAATGATTGCTCGAATATAGATATACATCCACTTTTGTGAGAAACTAGATTTATTTCAATGGTTTTTGCTTCCTTTTAGTAAATTTTATTGTCACTTTCTTTGGAAAGGAGAAGATCAACTAACAAACTTAAATCTATATAAGCTTAAACAAAAACCGTCTAAGTTTACGTCCCACATAGATTAAAGAAGTGAAATAGTTCTTTTTTATATACTATAGTGAATGAAGGTCATACATGCCTAAAATATTACTATGTTTTAGGATACATGTGTTTATGAAGTTGATGATAAACTAAAAATGCCAAACCTCATATCCATATTTGTCTGAAAATAAATATAAAATTCTTGACTTTTTAGTATTTTTGTCACTTAAAGTATGAGTAATCTAATTTTTTTTATTTACAAAGATTGTCCATATGTATATCTATACTACTATATAAAACATTTGGGACTTTCTAAATAAGGAAGTCTTAAAAATTTAAGACCAAAAAACATTTCTTTAATAAGAAAGAATTGTATATGCATATAAATTACATTAAACATCAAAATTAAATGTCCTTAATTTGACTTTAATAGTCCATTATTTTTTAATGGCCCATTTAATATATAGAGTTAATTACATAAATTGTCTTTGTGGTTTGACGAAAATTACGGATCTTGTCCCTGTGGTTAAGCGGGTCTGCGGGTCATGTCCTTGTGGTTTTTGATTTTTACGGATCAAGTCCAAATTTTGACCCCAATCCAAACTGGCGTTAAAAAAGGACCTAACTTGCAGTTTCTCCATAACTAAAGGGATGACTTTTTAATTTTGGTTTTCACTCTAAAAAAAACCACAGGGACGATTTATGTAATTTAATCTTAAAAAAAATAAAAAATAAAAAAAGATAAAATAAAAATAAAAAAAAATACTTTTTAAAATTTTATTATATGATTTTTTTAATTTTTTTTTTAATAATTTTAAATAAAAAAAAATATATTTTTTTTAAATTTATTTATTGATTTTGTTAAACTTTTTTTTTAAATTTTACCTTTTTATACGTTTTCATCCGTTTTTATACGTCTTCTACATTTATATACGTTTTCATCCATTTTTACATGTTTTCATCCGTTTTTTGTACATTTTCATACATTTATGTGTTCATCCATTTTTATACGTTTTCGTCCGTTTTTGGACGTTTTTATACTGTTATTCACCATACATTTTCATACGTTTTGAAGTGTTTAGGACCTTCTAATAATGGAAGTCTTAAAATTTTTAAGACCAAAAACATTTCTTTAATAGGAAATTAATAAGCCATTAGTTAATGTTATTCACCATATAGCTTTCGTGACAATTTTTATAAATAAAAAGTAACATCCCTTCAAATATTTATACAGTCCATTAATACAGTCAAATATTTATATAGTCCATTAAGTGTCTACTTGTAACATCCCAAACCTCAATGGTATAGAAGCCAACCTAAAAACACAAACACCAATACGAAACACACTTTTTTTTTTCAAGCACCGATAAAAAGACACACACAAAATTCAATAAATCTACTCTCATCTTGGTGTTCGTTACCTAATGGACTACATGAATATGTGACTATATTAATGGACTCTATAAATATTTGAAGGCTATTACAACATATACGAAGGGATGTTACTTTTTTATTTATAAAAATAGTCAATCGAAGCTATATGGTGAATAACATTAACTAACGGCTTATTAATTTTCTATTAAAGAAATGTTTTTGGTCCTAAAAAAATTAAGACTTATATAATTAGAAAATCCTAAACACTTTATAAAGTAGTATAGATAATATAAAAAAGACTAAAATACACCGTTCGTCCCTAATGTTATACACACGCATCACGTTGAACAAAACCTAAGCGTTTTCATCGCCAGAGGTCCAAAACATGGGTTTTTAATGCCAAACAAGTCCCTTGACCACTAATGCCAAAGTCAATGTCTAATTTTTGTTACGTAGTCGAGGGTACTTTAGTCCATACACATTTATACTTTGTCTTCAAAAACAGCATCTCTTTTGTTGATAATTTTAATTTGTGGTTAGCAGGCCTTGGAACATGAACATTCACAATGCTAAGCATACTTAGCAAGTATTACAAATCGAGCAGCCCAATTAACTACTCGGTTGTTTGACCGACTGGTCCACCAGAAAGACAATGTTCACAATTTTCCTGAATTTATAAGTGGAAAAATAAGTACCTCTGAAAATCTTAATCAGAGCTTAAAAGAGGACTAGCAAATTTGCGTGCAATAACTTATTTGTCAAAAATTGGCCATGGCCAACTATAAAGTTCACACTTGCTTAGTTGCCTTCCAACTTGCATATATATCACGATTGCATTACAATTTGCTATTTACCAAATATACAAAAGATTCAAGAAACCACTTATAAATAATCAAACTATTGTTGAAATGTTATTAATGGAACCTTTTCACTCGTTGGTGAATACATTATTTTGTGATTAACTCAATGCACACAGTGTAGAAGCTGTCGATCTTTTCGAGCATAAGCCTATGGTACTGTGTATGCTTGTATGTTTAAATCAATTGGAAGTATACAATTTTTTTTAAAGGTTAATATAACCGTTCTTGATCATCCACTCCATACTCCAATGATCATTCACATTTTTTAGCGACCAACAAGCCCACCAGAAGCTTGCACGTCCAAATATACATCTAACTGAGCCTTTGAAAATTTCTGATAGTCCTCTTTACTTGCTCCTCTTACTTGCCACTCGGCCACCCATTCACCTACAAAATCACATATTAGCACATTGTTTCATCAAAATTAGAATGTGTCATGTGAGTATAGATACGTACCAACAAAAATTAGAGGTCCATCTGAGTTCGTGATATCTTGTGGTTCATTAGAGCAGTTTGTTTGGATGAAATTAATGTTTTGATCAACGGTGATTCGAGACGACCCTCTTGGTTGCCTATATTTCTAGAGAAGTCTAGCTCCTGTCAATCTAAAACGCAATCAATCACAAGGTTATAACATAAATACGTCACCAGTTAGACTATAGAACACCAATAAAACCGTTTGATATAATAAAAAACAAAGTATATATAATATAAAGCATACCGGGGTCTTTCCAACAAACGTAACGGGTTCATGATTTGGCCCAATGAGAGAAAATAAGTTGCTTCACATTATGAAAGACACTTAACTAACTGCGTGGCATCTAACTCAAAAAACACAAAACAAGCTTCATTGTCGTCACAAGGAAACAAAAAATTATGAAAAAAGTGAGAGTAAACCCATATGAAAATTAGTGGTAAAGTTTGAACTACGTAGATAATATCTGACAATTGCATTCGTCACTTAATTACCATGGATGTTAGTATTATTTGAATAAAGTCAATTCAACCTTAGATCTCACAGTCCCACATAGGTTAAAGAAGTGAAATCTTGCTTGGATATATACTACATTGTACGATGACAAGCCGTGTTGAGAATAATGTTATGTTTTCAAGTCGGAAATAATGCTAGGTCTTGTAGAACAAAAAAAAAATCAAGCCCGGGTCTCATATCTGTGTTGAAAAATTAATATACAATTCCAACTTTTTTTTAAGTATGTGTGTCACTTAAAAAATTGGTACTCTATTCCTTTCTATTTAAAAAGATTGTCCATACATGTTTATGCAACCAATTATATCGTAATGTTCTATGTAAATCCATGTTACTCGAGGTGACTTTCCTACGGTTGGCTTTTATTTTGGTTGTGCATACTTAGTTATGAAAATTCCAATTTCATTCATAAAACTTCAAGTAGTTTTCTTTTTACATCATTTGGCTTTTTGTCGGTTCGGTTTCGGTTTTTGTCGGTTTCGGTTTGGTTTCAGGTCGATTCAGTTTTTGCCGGTTTTTACGGCTCGAAACCTGAAAATCGACCCGAACCGAGTTATTCGGTTCGGTTTCGGTTTTGGTATATACTTTTCGGTTCGGTTCTTGATTTGATTTGAGGTTTTTTCTTTTTCGGTTTTCGGTTCGGGTCGGGTCGGGTTTGACCCGGTGCTCACCCCTAAGTAGAGATGTAAAAGAAATATAATTTTTAAAAGAGTAAATTACACCGTTCGTCCTTGTGGTTTGCGTTGACCGCAGTAGTTCGTCATTTGACCAAAAAAGTTGCACCGTCCATCTTTAAGTGGCAAACGTTATGCGCCATTAGTCCCTCCCTCTAACGGAGCCCACTAACGATCGTTAAGTCTTGTTAACCTGAGGGTATAATCGTCATTTCAACACCATAAGGACGAACGGTGCAAGAACAAACGGTGTAGTTTACACTTTTTGTCCGTTTTTTTTACGTTTTCGTCCTTTTTCTTACGTTTTCGTCCGTTTTCTTACTTTTAACTCCGTTTTTTACGTTTTCGTCCGTTTTCTTACGTTTTCGTCCATTTTTTTATGTTTCATCCGTTTTTTTACGCTTTACTCCCTTTTTTTACGTTTTCGTCCGTTTTTATACGTTTTTGTCCGTTTTAATACGTTTTCTTCCGTTTTTCTTACGTTTTACTCTTTTTTTTTTTTTTTTACGTTTTCGTCTTTTTTTTACGTTTTCATCCGTTTTCTTACGTTTTTGTCTGTTTTTCTTACGATTTACTCTGTTTTTTTATGTTTTCGTCAGTTTTTTTTTACATTTTCGTTCATTTTCTTGCGTTTTCGTCTATTTTTTTACGTTTTCGTCCGTTTTCTTACATTTTTTTCCGTTTTCTTACGTTTTCGTCTGTTTTCTTACGTTTTATTCTGTTTTTAGGTTTTAAAACGTAAAAAAAATAGACGTTTTAAAACGTAAAAAAACAGACGAAAACGTAATAAAACGGACGAAAAAGTAAAAAAAACGTATGTTTTCGTATGTTTTTTGACGTTTTAAAACGTCTGTTTTTTTTCGTTTTCTTACGTTTTAAAACGTAAAAAAACGGACGAAAACGTAAAAAAAACATACGAAAACGTAATAAAACGGACGAAAACGTAAAAAAACAGACGAAAACATAAAAAAAATTGAGTAAAACGTAAGAAAAAAAGAAGAAAACACAAGAATACGGACGAAAACGTAAGAAAACGGACGAAAACGTAAGAAAACGGACGAAAACGTAAGAAAACGGACGAAAACGTAAAAAAAACAGACGAAAACGTAAGAAAACTGACGAAAACGTAAAAAAATAGACGAAAACGTAAGAAAATGAACGAAAATGTAAAAAAAACTGACGAAAACGTAAAAAAACAGAGTAAATCGTAAGAAAAACAGACAAAAACGTAAGAAAATGGATGAAAACGTAAAAAAAACTGAGTAAAACGTAAGAAAAACGGAAGAAAACGTATTAAAACGGACAAAAACGTATAAAAATGGATAAAAACGTAAGAAAACGGAAGAAAACGTAAAAAAACGGAGTAAAGTGTAAAAAAAGGGATGAAAACATAAAAATATGGACGAAAACGTAAGAAAACAGACGAAAACGTAAAAAACGGAGTTAAAAGTAAGATAACGTAAGAAAACGGACGAAAACGTAAAATAACGGACAAAAAGTGTAAACTACACTGTTCGTCCTTGCACCGTTCGTCCTTATGGTGTTGAAATGACGATTATACCCTCAGTTTAACAAGACTTAACGACCGTTAGTGGGCTCCGTTAGAGGGAGGGACTAATGGCGCATAACGTTTGCCACTTAAGGATGAACGGTGCAACTTTTTTGGTCAAAGGACTAACTCTTACGGTCAAAGCAAACCACAAGGACGAATGGTGTATAGTAGGTGAGTAGTTCCGTGGAGTATATTAAAAAGTCGTAGAATAGCAATGTACTTTTCAAAGTGTCCCATTTTGGTACGTGTATTTTTTTTAAGTTGTAGAATATCAATGTACTTCCATAAGTGTCCTGTTTTTGTACGTGTACTTTTTTTAGCTTTGTTTAAGTTGTAGAATAGCAATGTACTTTCTATAAGTGTTCCAATTTGGTACGCCATCCAAGTACCAAATTGGAACACTTATGGAAAGTACATTGCTATTCTACAACTTTTACAAAGTTAAAAGAAGTACACGTACGAAATTGGAACACATTGAAAAAGTACATTGCTATTCTACAACTTAAAAAAAATATACGTACCAAAACGGGACACTTTGAAAAGTACATTGCTATTCTACTACTTAATCCCTATCTTCAATTTTTATTCAATAAAAAAAACCACAATAGTTTAATTGCATTTATGGTTGGTGGTTTTTTTTTGTCATAAGAGTGCAAGGTATCGTGCATACGAATAACACGTTATTGGTATGCCACATCAGCGCCACATCATCTCCTCCCAATAACACACCAATAACTAAAACACCCCTCCCTCATAACACACCAATAACATATTATTGGGTCCCACAAAATATCAAACATTCACTCAAAAAAAAAAAAAAAAAAAAAACACACGAATGGCACCAGCCATTTGAATGGCGATGGTGCAATTGGCGAGCGAATAACATGTTCGGTGGTGAGGCATTTGGCGCCGTTAATGGTATCTAAAGAACCAATGGCGTGTTCTTTGAGTTCCTTACCGTGCCCTCTAACAAAAGCAAAAAGAGAGTACAAATGGCAACATTTCATGGGGTTAACATTATTCATTGCGTGATTGTTTTGGTAATACAAAGATAAGAAGTTCGTTTTTGTAAAGTATGTTTTAAAATGGTTTATTTTTATACTTTTATATAACTTTTAATTTTTTTTTGGAACAGCGAAATTAGATTAAAACACAAACACTAGCAAGGAGCTAGGATTACATCACAATAAGGTAGGGGTTTTTAAGCCACTCGTCTCAACTAAACGATATTTTACACCTAAACCTACACCAATAAAAGGAACTAGATACCACGTTATCATAGATATTCGCCTTCAAGGGAGTTTTAACATCGAACTGGAGTCTATTTCGATATGTCCATATATTCCACCATAAAGTATAGAACGTGCCTTCGAACATCATCTTCGCCTTAAACCCTAGACGCAACGACACCAACCAGCAATCTGTCGAACTAGATGACATTCCACCAAACTGCAATCCTACGAGCAATCTGTCGAACTAGATGACATTGAAAGAACAAATGAGCCGAAGAATCCACCGCACAATCGCAGCTAGGACACTCAATACAAGGAATATCGATACCACGACGGGATATATTAAGACGAGTTGGAAGAGCATCCATCTTTATTTTCCATGCAAGAACATTAACTTTTATAGGCACATATTTCACCCACCTAGTCCGGGAATGAACACTCAATATCCGGTTATCATCAATAACTCTCCTAATGGAAGCCACCGAAAACTCCCCCGAACTCTCCAACCTCCATCTCCACATATCATCTATCGGAATAAGATTAACCGTGCTAACCAATACCAAAAGAGCATCATACTGATCTCGTTCCACACCACCCCTAGAATTACGACGAAAAGAAGAATCTATACTAGAATCACTCATCTTAGCACGAACCGTAACATCCTTAGAATTCTCAAGCGCATACACCTACAGAAAAAGGTCTTTGAAAGCCATAACCATGCCAATTATCATTCCAGAAAGACACTTTATTCCCGTTACCAAGCTTTAACCGCATACAATCAGTCACATTAACCCCTTGACTTTTCAAAACCTTTATCTCATTAACAATGGTCTTCCAGCAGGTTCGAACACCGAAACATTCAATGAATTCACACCTCCATCCTCCCCATGGATCGCCTTAATAACTTCCACCCACAAGGATGATTTTTTAGTATAAAACTTCCAAAACCACTTAATCAATAGACCTCTATTCATTGCATAAAGGCTAGCAACACCAAGGCCCCCACGAGCTTTATCCATCAGCACATCATTCCATTTGACCCAACTAGCTTTCTTACTACCCACCTCATTCCCATTAAAAAATTGGCTGCGAATAGACTCCAACGTTTTGAGCACACATGTTGGAACCCGAAATATAGACATATGGAAAATAGGAATTGAACCTAGGACTGATTTTAATAACGTTAAGGGGCCACCAATAGATAAAGTTTTCATTTTCCACTTCGACAAACGAGATTTTACCTTATCAACAACCTCCTTCCAAGCATCTACCCTTGTCATCGAACCCCCTACTTTAGTACCTAGATACGAAAATGGACATTGAAGAATAAGACACCCAAGCTTGGCAGCAGCTTGCTTCACTTTAACACCATCCACATTAATTCTCAAAATCTTGCTTTTGCTCATATTAATTCGAAGACCTGAAGCACGGAAAAAACAATCTAAAACATGCACTAACGTAGTAATATTATTTTCACTCTATTGCCCAAAAAATACAGCATCATCCGCATAGAACATATGAGAAAGAGTCACCGATTGATTCAACTTAATACCCGTGAACATGCCCGTATCCACAACCCGTTGAAAAGATAAATGAAGGCTCTCCATGATTAAAATTAACAAAAATGGGGATAGCGGGTCACCTTGTTTCAAACCTTTATAAAATTGGAATTCTTCGGTCGGACTACCATTGAGAAGAACAGACCCTCTCGAAGAACATAGACACGCTTGAATCCATTCACACCATTTTTTTTCCAAAACCATTTTTTTTTAGCCTCATCCAAAAAATCCCATCGAACAGAATCATACGCCTTTTCAAAATCCACTTTGAAAATAATCGACTGTTTCTTCTTTTTTTTTACACCACTGTAATATCTCATTCAAGATGAACGACCCATCTAATATTTGCCTCTCCGCAATGAACGCCGATTGAACCTCACTCACAATATCCCCCAAAACTCCCACAAGCCGATTCGACAAAATCTTCGTAATAATCTTATACATACTGCCAATAAGACATATAGGACGAAAATCTTTAACCATATTAGCATCGGGAATTTTCGGAATTATAGTAATGAAAGAAGAATTACACCCTTACGGAAAGTTTGCATTAGAGAAAAAATACCTAACAGCCTCGGCAACATCCTTTTCAATTGTAGACCAAAAATGGCGATAAAAAACAAAAATGAACCCATCAGGACCCGGAGATTTATCGATACCACAATCCCAAACCACTTTTTTTATCTCCTCATTTGTCACCTCACACTCTAACTCGTCCTGTTGTTCGAAATCTAAAAATCTTGTGTATTGCATATCAATAGTAGCTCTAACATCAGATGGCTTGCCAAAACGATTACTAAAGTGACAAAGGAATTCCCTTTTAACATGAGATGGCTTGTCCTTCCAAACCCCATCGACCATGACCCCCCGTATACCCTGTTGATGACGTTTTCTATTTAACATCCGATGAAAAAACCGAGAGTTCTCATCCCCTTCCACAACCCATTTGATCTTCGCCTTTTGAGCGACGTCCATATCATTAAATTTATCCAAATTTTGCAACTCATTAAGAACCTCCAACCTTTTATTCACCACTGCTTCCGTTCCATTCCCATTATCAATCTCGACATCTAACGTACTGATCTCCTTTTTATATTTCTCGCATCTCCCCTTACGGTCATTCATGTTCCTTCTAATCCACTCGCGAATCTTGACTTTAACAAATTTCATCTTACCCATAAAACTGATCATACCATTATTCATATCACCCGGAGCTATATTCCACATATCAATAACATATTTATCAAATCCTTCCAAATCAATCCAATGATGAAAGAAACGAAAAGGAATAGGCCCATATTTGTTAACATTCTCACGAAGCAGAATCGGACGGTGGTCCGAAAGATACCGATCCAAAGTAACAGCCGTAATATTAGGGAGCAAATTAAATAGATTTTCGGAGATAAAAAACCTATCTAATTTACTCATCTGCGTAGCCAACTTATGACACCAAGTAAACCAACTGGCTTAGCTCAGTTGGCCACTTTGGAGTCCTTAGGGGCTCTTGGGGGAGGGAGGTCTTGAGTTCAAATCCTGCAAGGGGTTTGAATGAGGGATTTTCCTTCAAGGTAGTCCTTTAATGAAGTGGTTTGGGCCTGGTAACCTCAGGTTCGAACCTTGGAAAAGGCAAGGGTTTACCCCTATTAATTGTCGTGCCTTCGGGCGGATTAGTAGGGGTTTTCCCCCCATCGGGTATTTGATATAGGCATTTCCGCTTCGAGGGAGCTCTCTAGCGCGGACCCGGTTTAGACAACGTAGTCTAGACCTCCCGCTGTCGAACCGCGACACGAAGCACCTTATAAGAAATTCACCTTTCAAAAAAAAAAAAAAAACTTATGACACCAAGTAAACTTACTACCCCCTAACGGTATCTCCTCAAGACCCGCGTTTGCGATAAAAGCATTAAATTCATTGGCCCCATTAATATTAAACACCGAACCGAATCTATCAGTTTTATATCGAACCTCATTGAAATCGCCCATGACAATCACCTCCCCGTCCTACTGATTGAACGCATGAGCCAGATAATCCCACATAATACGTTTATCTCTAGGATCATGAGGACCATACACCACAACAATAAGAAGATTAACCCCAATCTTAAGCCACAATCCCCGAATAATAACAAAAAAATCCGAAATCGTATACGAATTTTTTTAAAAAGAATTAGGATCCCACACACAAAGAATGCCTCCCGAATTACCAACCGAATTGCCATGAATATGGTCAAACGCATAGTTACCCCAACATATCCTCACACAACGAATATCCATAGACTCCATTTTGGTTTCTTGAATCGCCAAAAAATTCACTTTATTAGAAATACACAAGTCCCGAACCCAAACTTTTTTGGCCTTTTGGGCAAGGCCTTGAATATTTAGGGATAAAAAATTCATCTATTAACCAACGAATCTCCATGTGATTCAATGATCTCGGACAAGTTATTAACACACCCCTCCATATTATACCCCATCGTTTGACCAACTTTGACAACTTCTTCCATTAAACCCAGAAAGACCCTCCCGTTCGTGGAGCCTCCGACATCTTGATTCTCCCATTACTACCAGATTGAGACCCAACGTCCTTTGAGTCCTTATTATCTCTGTTTACATCGTACCCTTCGTGAACTTCATTCGTACCACTCCCAACACCCTCCTCAGAATTTGGCGTAAATCCTGGAGGATACTTCAAACTTTGCTCGTTATTAGAACTAACTGCATTAAAATCCTTATCTTTCTTATTAATTAATGGGTAAATTCCAAATGGATCTTCTGAATTGTTCTCCTTAGGCCCAATCGAGTCATCAAATATTGTTTCTGGAACTTCAGCCGAATCGCTATTTTCATCCATGCTACCAAACTCATGATTCTTGTTATCCCCTTCCATATACCCATCGTCAGCATCATCTTCATCGTCGGACTCCTCCAATAAATCAGGAACCTCCTCAGCCCTAACCCAGAACACCTTGCCTCGGAATATCAACTTAAAGTTATCAAAGATATTCTTATGAGACTTAGTATAAATACACAATCTTTTCGAAAATAGAATTTCTACCTTTTTTTTTCATTTTTCTAGTGGGGGATGGAGAAAGTGGACAAAAGAGAATGTTGCCGATAAATTTGTTGCAATGCACAAACAAACTGTCCGAAAACATACATTAAAGTTTCGTACGCGAGTGAAAGTATTTGTCCCGTGGTGAAAATTTTCCTCCTCTTTGATCTTTCCCAATGATCAAGTTCCCAGTTAACGATTTCGTTTGTTAGTTACTACTACCTCCGTCCCATTTTTATTGTCTCATTTGACTTTGACCAGTCTTTTTTGTTCAACTTTGACCATTAATATATTTATTTGTGTTATATAATACTTGATGAAAATTATACCAAATGAAAATACATTTAAAACCTTATATATTCATATATTTTTCATCAAGTATTATATAACACAAACAAAAATAATTATGGTCAAAGTTGAAGAAGAAAGACTAAAAAAGTCAACATGGGACAATAATTTTGGGACGGAGGGAGTACTACGTAGTATTTTTTATTGAAAGTTTATGGGCCTAGAATACTTAGTTGGGCTAAGTCCTTGTCTAAAATATTGGGTATTAAAGAGTAAATGGCCCATGTATAAGTAACATATCACTCTAGAGTTTGGATGATCTGTTTTGTGGTGTTGTAGAGAAGAAATGCAAGATATGAACGAGTGGTAAGTATAGTAGCTGGTAAGTGTCTTCTTATTGATTCGTCAGGTCACTTACCTATTTTTATTAGTTAAAATCGATTAAACGACCATTTATACATATAATAAGTAAATTGTATAAACACATAATTCATATATTTACATTTCTTGATGTTCTTTCTTTGTTTTTCTCATGAAACATTTTGTTGGAATCTACTTCACTATGCATTACATTAATCTTTTAATACCCGGGTCGAACTGGTCAATTGATCTGAGAACCGGTTAGGAGACCATGCCGAATGCGGCCGGAATTTTGCTTATGTGAGAATCAGATTGATCCAATGGTTTTTCATGAGATAAAATCTTGAGCTATAACATCGTAACAATGGACATATAATACGAAACATCTAATACCTATAATACGTCTAAATAAGTAAATATAGGTCTTTAATATGACAACCAATCAATGTTGGATATCCTATATTTACTTTCTTAAGTTTAGCCAATTTTGTTTTAGTGACTCATATGAAATTTAATATAACTTTAACTTGGTCTAGCTTCTTTGCGTTTCCGTTTATGAATATTACTCGAGTAACTATAGCACACCGCCACTCGCAGCCACACACGCTGCTGCTATTATTTATGTCTTTCATTTTAAGTTTGCGAAAACCGTGTTCAAAATTAAGTTTAACTGCAAACAATTCACCTTGTAGATTTTCAATTTACAATTGAGCATTGATTGACCTGACTAATTTATATGCCTAAACTTGTGCTAAAAAAGAGATGACGACATGTGACAAAATCAAAGGTAAATGTTATGAGAGAGAAATAGTGTAATCCACTTGTCAAACATTAAATTGCTTAAACATAATATTAGTCATGTGAATTAAGTCTCCTAACCATTTTCCTTTACAATTTATTTGTTGATTATTCTCATTCAAATCTATGGGCTAAAGCCCATATATAAAGTTTCCATCTTGTTCTAAATGTTTATGAGAAATAGATGAAGCAATATATATATGTCGTGTGTGCTGGTAAGAGCATTGTAGTTTATCTTCATGGTATATGGTTCAATTCCCAGCACTTTATCCTCTTGCATATTTTTACTTTCATAAATCCCTTTTTTTTTGGGTCTGTAGCTATTCGTAAGGCTAAGCTCATATGTCAAGTGTTGTGTAACTTATATGTAAAAATAATGAATCCGGAAAAGATAAAATGGGCCAATGACCTTTTTTTTGATAAATTTCTTTTGTATGCTTTCGTCTTGTTATTCAATCGTAAGGTATACGTTCAAATCCCATGTGTACTATTTCTTCTTTGTATTCACTCACACAATACAGCTAACCAATTTATTTAACGAAGATAACAATGTAATTTACATTTTTGTATGTTCTATCATATTTTTATGTTTTCACGACCACAACTAAATAAAAAAGAACGAAAGTATAAGAGTATGCCCATAAAAACTGAAAAGGGCCAATGGCCTACTTTTTTAAAATGCGTGAGGTTTCAAGTTCAATTCTTGTTAGGTGTAAATAAGGTTGAAAAATCATTAAGCGGTAGCGTCGCGGTCGGGTACCGTCTAGCGATTAATATGTTAGGCGGGGATTAAACAGGGATTAATTAGATTGGATTTTTATATAAAAAATTAAAAAAATTTGAAACTATATGCCCAATTTGGCCGATCTAGCCAATTTTTTCCGATTTGGCCAATTTATCCCTTATTTGGCCGATTATGTATCCGTAACCGATTTGGCCGATTTATTTGATTTTTGTCCGATTTGGCCGATTTTTATCCAATTAATCGGTATGGTGACCGATTTTTGACTAAACCGATTCATAAGGCCGATTAGTGAAAATAGTGGTGGTTAATCCCCGCCTAGCGATTAATCGTCGAGTAATCGGCTGCCAAAGCCGATTTTTGCAACACTGGGTGCAAATAATATTAAGTGGCCACGCCAACTTTTTGAAAAGGGAAGACTTTACCTGGTTTGAGTCTGTGTGGTGGTGTGTTCAAACCCCGTGAATTAGTCGGAGAAATCATGGTTAAAAAAAAAAAACTTTTCTAACAAGATGTTGAGGAATAATTGATTAAGTGGAATCAAGATGACATAGTAAAGTGAAGTAATATGTGGCTTATTCTCATGGTCATTGGCTCAATTCTCATGGGTTCAAAGATTCCCTTTTTTATGTGTTGTATGCGTTGAATACAAAAATCACATTCACATTTCTACATCTTTGCTGTTTTCTCATTTGTATATTTGTAAGCATTTTGTTAAATCTGATTGTTTATATAGCTACTAGATGTGAAGTCATCTACATTTGTGAGTCTAAAAAACCCTAACAAATCACAAATTAAATCTCTAAAATATGCCTATAAATCGTCGCAGCGAGAAAAGTAACCTCCTGATTAAATTTTCCCGAGCGCCGGGTTTACAACTAATGATTTCGTTTGTGTTTGTAATTTTATTTTTTGATTGAAAGTTACGGGCCTAAGCCGCTAACCTCTCGTAAAAAAATTGTGTGTAAAGAAAAAAGGAGGTGGTATTTATTTGTTGATGTTTCTTTTACCGAAAGCTATGGGCATGTTGTCTTGTTATAAAATTTGTATAGTAAGATTAGTAATGTGTGGAGGGTGGCTCTGTTTGTAAGTGAACAACAATTTGTTCGCAAATCGCAACGTATGTTGTTCAATTCTGCAAGCAGAAATGCCCTCCGCTTTTTATTTTTTATTTTCATAAAACATCATTTTTGAGTTGTATTCTCTATACAAAGCTGTTTTTAGATTTTCCATTTTTTTCATCATTGGTATGTTCCAAGATAACAAAACTTAAAAATTAAATTATGTTGATGTTAAACAATAAAATTTGCATTCGTATTCACGGCGGACCGAAAGGGTATCGAGGGTGCACGAGAACCTCATGGCAAGTAGTGTAAAAAATTGTTAAACATTATTTTTTGAAAAATGCATATGGCCCAAAAGATTTGGTGTTACAATTCTTCTTTAATCTTATGAAATGAACTTCATGACTTCTAGTGATTATGCCATTTTGATACGGGGGAAAATAATTTTGAAAAGAAAGAAGGTATTAAATTTACAAGCATTCAATCTTGAAATAGTTTTAACGAATCCAAAAGGCTATAAATGAGGGTTAAGTTGGCTTCATAAAGATTTTAACCATACTAATTTACCCCATTAAAACGTTCTTACAAGTTTCATCTCTGGGATAGTTGACGAACTATTCAAAAACATACATGATGCAGATGGTTTCATCCGCGAGAATAAAAAGTAATCGTATTTGCGGCAGTCAAATATATGTTATATTTAAACAGATAATAAAAGGTGCATTACGTGATAGAAAAAGCGATAATTCGCTCAAAATGTTTCCGACGTGCCACAAAAGTATTTAGTGTGTTAAATATACTTGCCGAGCATAACTCTTCAGTTGTCACAAAAACAAAGGAAGTACAATTATATGTCATCACAAACATGAGCTTTGCTGGACTATGCCGGAGCCATAGTATATTTACTCGTACGTTGCATGATCAAACAATGATAATTGACGAACAAAACAATGCAACTTACACTTATGTATGTTTGTGATTATATCATTTTCCATCAAATTCAATTGGATTACTTTCTTATGTCTTAGCCAAAGTGGTCAAACAATCGCACACATAAAGTTGCGCTTTGCACCATCCTGTATATATTTGCAACAATCAGTTTTTGAACTCAAAATACAAAGTGAATACCTCCTTCGGAAAAGCAATGCAAAGCAAGAAAAACACAACCACAAACTCCGAGCTGTAGTATCTTGTTTAGAAGTACAATATGATTTGACCCATTGTACCTGTTACTCATTAAATTCGCAGGCATGTTCACGATAATTTGGAAAAGCAATACAAAGTTGCATTATAGCCATTTTAAACAATGGCACCCATATGAGGATTTCTGAATCCAATAGCGTCGTCCCTTAATAACCATCTTAAACAATGGCACCCTATTATCAAAGTGACTTCAAAGTACAAACGCTATATAAGTATATAGAATGCAAGAGTCAACATGTACTTTTGTACATTATTTGATAAAAAGCATTAGCTTTGCATCCCACATAGGCTAAAGAAGTGTGATCGTTCCAAGGCCTACTTATAAGTTAATTGGTCGAAATTGCCACCTATTATATATGGAGATGATCGTGTAGAAACAAAGATGGCCTTACATTTGCTCATAACCATCAAGTTGGGAGACTGAATCCCATCCAAAGTCATTCGGTTCTCTTGCAGGAACGATCTTCCCCTAAAAGGGTATATTGTGCGTAAATTTTTTTGAAATGTAATCAATCAAAACCTAGTACGAAAATTCATAGGTACATGCAGATCACATTTTAAACTATAGAACACCTGTTAAACCGTTCAATATCATAAAAAAAACAAAGTATATATATAATATAAAGCATACCGGGTCTTTCCAACGTCACGGGTTCATGATTTGGCCCAATAGCTAGAGAAAATAAGTTGCTTCACATTATCAACGACACTTAACTAACTTCATGGCATGTAACTCAAAAAACACAAAACAAGCTGCATTGTTGTCACAACCAAACCAAAAAGAATGAAAAAAAATTAGAGTAAACCCATACGAAATTAGTGGTAAAGTTTGGACTACGCAAATGAAATCTGGCAGTTGCATTCGTCACTTAATTACCATGGATGTTAGTATTATTTGAATAAAGTCAATTCAACCTTAGATGTCACAATCCCACATAGGTTAAAGAAGTAAAATCTTGCTTGGATATATAGTACATTGTACGATTATAGGCCGTGTTGAGAATAATGTTATGTTTTCAAGTCGGAAATGATGCTAGGTCTTGTAGAACAAAAAAAAAAAAAAATCAAGCCCTGATGTCATTTATGTGTTGAAAAATTAATATAAATTTCCAACTTTTTTTAGTATACATGTCACTTAAAAAATTGGTACTCTATTCCTTTCTCTTTAAAAAGATTGTCCATACATGTTTATGCAACCAAATATATCGTAATGTTCTATGTAAATCCATGTTACTCGAGGTGACTTTCCTCCGGCTGGCTTTTATTTTCGTTGTGCATACTCAGTTATGAAAATTCCAATTTCATTCATAAAACTTCAAGTAGCTTTCTTTTACATGATTTGCCTCTCGTGTTTTCTTTTACTACTTCTTTTTCATACACACAGTAGTAGCATTTTGTTGAATCCAATTCTATTATATACAGGGTATTGTGTAATCAAGCTTTTATTTTCTTAGATATCATTTGAGATGTTTATCAGCCGGATAGCCGATGAAGTGGGCAACAAGCTTTCAAATTTTCCCCATAAATAACATGCATGTAACATAAGTGAACATGTAGGTATGTGCGTTATCATGCATATTAACAATTACATCATCGTTCTCAATTTCATTTTACCAAGCTACATTTAGAGAGCTTTTTTAGAATATGTGATAGATGTCATCAATAATAACTTACAAAATCGAAAATTAACAGTAACCATATTTTAGGGTGCCATATTATGAGCAACCAAGCCATTTCGCCGCGGGTATTCATTTCAACCCATACACGTTTCATCGCTCTAGCGGAACTGATCTAAGCCTTATTGTATAATGTCATTCTAATTTGATTAAAGTCAATTCAATCTTATATCTAGTCCCACATAGATTAAAGAAGTGAAATCTCCCTTCGATATATACTACATTGTATAAGGACCATACATGTCAAGAGTAGTATCATGTTTTCAGTTATGTGTTTGTCATTGGCGATTGAGAAACGAAAATAAATCTAACTTTAATGAGAAATGTCTATTTGAAAATTGATATAAAATTCTTGGCTTCTTTTTAATACATTCGTTTTTTTTACAAAGATTGTCCATATGTTTATGCAACTAAATATCTAGTAATGTTCTATTTATATCCAATAATTGTTGTTGTTTTTATCGATCTCTAGATGTTTCACCAATTCACATGAACTTACATAACTGTTATCATACAACGTCATATTGATTTGCTACATAAATGAACTAAGGCATTTAGGCATGTCTCTCCATGTAAGGTCTTTATTGAGCACATACGACTTTGGTAGTCTAAGTTCTTCGCATTCTAGAGTTCAATCATGTAAAAGTTACAACATTGGTGATTTGAGCCCTCTTTCTTACCTACATTTCTAGTTAAGATATCGAGAGAGTACCATTCAAACTGGTCCTGAGCTCTTTTAACACTTATGGGGATGATGGTAGTCGGTATGCGAACCACTATTTATCCGAAAGGTCTACTGTTCGATTCTCGATAAGCAATTTTCTCTATCTTTTTAATCCAGTCTATTATTTGCTCAAAAGTAAATTCTTATAAAATACTCAAATTCACTTACTCATATTTTCACATCATTTTGCCTATCGTGTTTTCTTTTACTTTTTTCTTTTTCAAAAATAATTTGATTTTATTTATCCGGAAGGGTTGTTGTTGTTAATAATTTTATTTTAGTGATAAAAATGAATGAAATCGTTAAAAATAAAAACCTGAATACACAACAAACACTTCATTCTTATTGGACAAATTAGTTTCTTACAATTAATTGTAGCGGAAATGACATTGAGTGCAGGGCAACAAGCTTCTAAATTGTCCCCATATCAGGTAAGAATGCCCTAACAACATATAATTTCCTTATGGATAAGATGTATTTTGAATGTTGCACCAAGTATTGTCTGATAACACAACAAGCTAGCAATCTTGTGAAAAGGCCAAAAGAAGCTGAACCATCATTCATGTTCCAAAAGAAAAATCTTTCATTGTTGTAGTCATGCACATTCCACCACTCCATAAGAAATTCCCTATGCCCCTACCGTACAATGCCAAACGTTCCTTGCAGTGACATGTTACGACAAACAAACTAGGGTGTGGCCCTCCGTGGATAGATGTGTCAGTGTGCCGCCACTCATGCTCCTACTAAAAAACTCACCAAACCTCACACAGGTCGAGTCCAATTCACTAGCTTATCCAAATATTGATGTTTCACAAAGGAAACTTAATCACTCACACAATTTTCCTACTTATATGATATGGAAAGTATATTTAACGTATAAAACGCGTAAGCTAAACAACTTGCAGTGTTGGATCTTTAGTTAACTTCATGCCATGAAATTCATGAAATACAAAACGAGTTGCATTATCACTAATTTTTCAAACAAAAAAGAACGAAAAATATGAGAGTACACCCATTTGAAATCCATGATAAATTTTTTACCTCATGGAGGATCTCCAAATCAAATTGCGTTCTCACTTGATAAATGTCTTACAACTTTGGCATTGACTTTAAGAGTAGCTCCAAACTACAAACATTCTATAATGAACATAAGGACTAGTGTAGATTATTATTATTTGATAAAAACCAATTCAACCTTATATCCCACATAGGTTGATGAAACAAGTGAATTCTTCTTTGGTACATTGTAAGAAGGTGACATGTGTTTAGAATGCTCTCATGTTTTCGGTTACATGATTTATTTGAGATTATTGTATTAGTTTAAAAATAATCTGAAATTGTTATGTACCAGAAAATTGTTATAAAATTCTGTACTTTTTTTAATATCCGTATTAACTCAACAAATAATTTTTTGTTACTTGTTGTCACTTAAAAAACTGGTACTCCTGACTTTTTATTTACAAAAAATTGTCCATATGTTAATGCAACTAAGTATTTAGTAATCTTCTAAGTATATCCAATAGCCGTTTGGTGTTCATTTCAATCTCTGAATGTTTGACCGATTCACCGACCTTACCTATCCATACCGATTCTGCTGTATGTATTTAAGACCAGCCGTGATGGCAAGGTCGTTCGCATGGTCACCCCACCAAAAGAGGCGTTCACCATGTTAATTTGCAAGGACTCGGTCGTATACTCGACCGAGTCATGTAGGAACTTTTTGTGTAAGAATGTTTTTATTCAATGATTTTTGTGTGAGTATATTTGTATTTAAGTGAATTATATTTTATGTGATCATCGCGGTCGCCTTATTTACTTATCGTGACTCGCCTTCGTTGAAATTATTCATCACGATCATAAACTACAACAAAATTTAACTAAGAAATTATTCACCAATTTAGACACAAAAAACTGCCTTATATTTACCAGCAACACTTAATTAACTTTATGGCAAGTAATTCAAGAAATACAAAACTAGTAATTGCATTATCGACAACCACCAAACAAAAAAGAACAAAAAGACGACAGAAAACCTTATATCCCACTTTCCCACATAGGCTAAAGAAGTGAAATGTTCCTCGCTTATATACTACAATGAGTAAAGACCATACATTGCAAGTGTTAGAATTTAAGCTCGACGATATTTTACGTGAATTGGAGAGTTATTTTGTTTATCTCTCCCCATGAGGTAAACGATGAGAAGGCTCTTGTGTTATAAAAAGAAGCCTCCCTACCTCATGAATGGGTTAAGCTCACTTTCTTTTTATGTGTGTTTAGTTGTTTCTTCTCTCTAAATCAAATACACATCTTTCCTTTCTATCTCAACATTAATTATATCATGCCTTTTTTTTTTGTTTTGAGCTTCCGCGACCTATCGAATTGTCTTTTGGATCTTGATACTAATTATTAACAATTGGTATCATGAGCCAAACGTGATCATGGAGGAATGTTTGATTGTCGAAATCAAGATCAATTTTTTTATTTTTATTTTTTTGGTGTGTTCGTGAGTTTTTATGGCTAAAACACAAAAAAATTGATTTTTTTTTACTGTAATGTTTATACCTTGTTAAGGTGTTGGTTCTGGTTTTTCACGGATCAAATAACAAAGATTTAAAGTTATATTCTCAAGTAGCTAGTCATTTATGAAGTTGATTATGAAACAAAAAAATTCATATATGTTAGGTCGTTGATAATTAATGGAAATTCTACACTTTTTAATATATGTTTTAACTTAAGGGTGCTCCTAACTATCTATTTACGACGATTGTCCATATGACCAATAAACATTTATTTATTGAAATACTAGCTTAGAGACCCGTTGACACCGGGATATTTTTTAAAGAAATAGATAAATGAGATGATAATAAAAGTAATAACGTAAATTTGTTAAATTTAAAATATGTGTGAGTCACAATCAATTTACAACCATCGCGTTGCCAATCTAAAATAGATTGACTCGAACATAAAATGATGTTTGATTTTAATGATCAATTGAGTTGCTAACAAACCTTGTAACATTAAAAATAATGAACCATAGTATAATATAACGTGATTACACCAATGATACATACATGATACAACATGAACCTTGTTGAAAGACCTTCAAGTACTTCTTTATAAACGATATTTGTTGTGGTTTTGGAGAGATTACCATCCTGATCACAAACGACAACCTTCAAACCCCGCTTGCTTTTTACTCTTGATAGGCAACGTATAGTTGTCCATGTGTGAACACAGGACGGGGCAGGTACAAACCAACTTTAGAAAGCGATTGCCCTTGGCTTTTGTTGATTAGCATCACGGCTATTACACTCCCTACCGAATCCATCTAACCTCTTTTCACCATGAAGGATGTCAAGAGCACCATTCAAAGGTCCCTACTTCATTCAAAACATAAAACCGTTCAACTTATATAAAGTTAATACGTATGAAAATCGTTAAATGTAAAGCAAAATGTACCTTAAGGGCCCCAGACGTACGGTTTCAAATGGTGAAACTAAATCTGTTGCATAGTTCTACAGTGAGGATCCAAGTGTGGCACAAAAGAGCAGTTAGTTGGCATGCAAACACAGCATACCTCCTGGCTAAGTTTCACACAAAAGACCACCAATGTTTCGGCACATATTTCTGCAGACAGAGTCTTGATGAGCTGAACCAAATGCCCCTGATGGCTGAAAATATGCAGCAACAAACACCCCTTCTGTGCAGAAAAATAAGCAAACAAAACGCACCCTTTTGTGCAGAAAAATCAGCAACCAAATGTACCCTTTTGTGCAGAAAAATCAGCAACCAAATGCACCCGTTTGTGCAGAAAAATCAGCAGCAAAACGCACTCTTTTGTGCAGAAAAATCAGAAACAAAACGGACCATTTTGTGCGGAAAAATCAGCAACCAATGCACCTGGCGTAGGTCTTTTTCCTTTGTAATGATGGTTGGTGCTCGCACCCTCCTTTCCCCTAGTCTTGCCTTACAAACTTGTATTCTCCAATCCAACATCAGCACCTGCACAAGTAGAGACCCTCTCATTACCTAATGTATTATCAATCATACAATCCCATCTAGTGGAAAACAACACGTTGACATATTTAATAATATCCAAATATATGCATTAATAATGAACGCTATAATTGTCTTATGGGATTTATTAATACAAACAACAATGAGATTATTATTATTACTAAGGAGATTTGTAGCCGAGAAATGTGCATCTGTCTTTTGTATCACTTTCAACTTGTAAAGAAAACAAAGAAAGCATATACATTTTATCATAATTTATTGACACATATTAATTATAGTAATATATTACGCAATTGAAGCTAAAAGGTGAAGTTGACTTACGTTTATAACAATCTTGGGTCCATTCAAATGAATTGAGTGTTCTGACAACCCATTTTGACCCATCACTCAGCATTGCCGTTTTGCCTTTCTTCTACTTCTAACTATAATTTTAATGACAAATTCATATCTACATTCATTTTGTTCTCAAACGTCTTATTTCAAAAAGCAATAAGCAATCCCAAAGACCCTCTTAATATTAGATATTTAGATCTTGAACCTAAATTACATACCTATGACTTGTACGAAGTCATATTAAAGCCTCTTGGTATTCAAAGATTGCTTTCGCTGCTTCATCAGTACACATATATTCTGAGATCCTTTCTATCACAACATGCATCGGTTTAGTGCTATGTTTATCAGATGAATCCAACACATTTAGTTGTCCCACTTCCATTTCTTCACAAATCTGCAAAACCTATAGTTCCTTTCTTATATATCATATTTGCTCCCGATTGCATTACTCTAACCTTTGTACATTATACTATTCTAACATACTCCAAGTATAGAAGGTTTTACCTGTCCAGCCAAATGCTCGGCTTCCACTTCTAATTGCAGCCTTTGCTCGCCACGATTAATGATAGCTGTATAAAATGCTTATATAAGTTGACAGGACTGAAAATCAGTATAGTAACAAAAACACAAAATTCGCTAACTCAGTCCTGCAAGAATGAGACCGGCAGGACTGTTAAAGATCTCTTCCAGCATAAATAAAGCACAACCATCATCCGTCTCTCCTCCACCATTACCATCACTAATCACTATCTATCTTTCCGGTTTATACACCCCACCATTCCTCTCAGCCCCAGTCTCAACCTTCACAACATTCGCAACCTTTTGCACACTTTGCACAAACTGTTGCGCTTCCCACACGTTAAAGTTGCAGGCTCACGTAAATCTATAAAACAAAGAAATTTAATCCGTACACCAGGTTAGAAAGTGACTACTAAGGATCATAACTTTACATTTGGTGTTACATAAAAAAATAACAATAAATTTATAAGAAAGAAAAGGTCACAGTGCCAGTAGCAGCAATAAGAGTTTTCTTTTCGGCACGTGCTAATCACCAACCTCAACCACCCCACGTAGCTTCAGGCCTTGTGTAGGTCAGCTGCATTGATCCTTTTCCAAACGAAAGTATGTCGTCATACCTGAAATGAAAACATCAGACCAATTCTATAAGAACATGCTAACCATCTCCATGTCTAGTTAAGTTGGTTAATTGGTCTACTTTTATAGCTTCAAGCCTTTAAATACTCAAAGTGTTCACTGATTAAAAAATCATATTGTAGCACTTACTATAATGACATATCTTTTAACACCCTTAATATATGTCAACTAAAAATGAAATAATGCGCCTATGATAGTTCAGTCAACGCCTGCAATGACGCTAATCATTCAATCATTTTCAAAACGCAATGGCAATTAAAGTGAAACCTGAAAATTACCTTGCCTCTTTAATGCCTGGAGCCGTGTGGACGTATTGTGTTTCCAAAGCTCATACCTCCCCATGCCTCTTGAAACTTTATCTCCCTTGATGCTCGCCTAACCAGCTGAAATTTTCATGACTCTTGGACTGCCAACACGCGTCAAAGGCAAAAGACCAGCATTGTCACTATAAAATAAAGAGAAGTATACTTTAGTCGATGATCTATTTAGATAATGTTATTGGGAGTGAAACTGTGTAAAAGTTGCCTTTTAACTCACATCGATACCGAAGCTCCACTTACACTTCCAAACAAACTCGACAACAATCTGCCAATTCCCTACTAAGTCAAATATCTAATTCAGTTGGTAGTCAAACACTAACCTATGACTTTTTCTACTATCCTATATATGTTACTTTTTAATCACTTAAAAATAAGAGAAAGAAATGAAATTACCTGCCAACCCACACCCCGGCCTAGAATAGATGGTGTCAAAGGAGTTGCACTTGCATACCTTGAAACTGCAATAAAACCGCCTGTGGACTGATCAAATGGTTCACACAGCAAACAATGGTTTAAAACTATGGTAATGTAAGATATATACACGATTTTACGACGTAAGTTTCTTCTACTTTGAACAGCCAACAACTCGATCAACCTTGATTACTCGAGTGTTGTATGATCCACATGATCAACACTTGTGGTATAGCCAGGGGGAAGGAGCATTTCCCTTTTTATCACAATCAGTGCATAGTATATCCTGTGTAATTTAGAGTGAGAGTGAAGTACTGAGTCATATACGAATGAGCAAACTGCAAATTCCTACAAATATGCAAGCACCATACTGCATCAAGCATTTTATGCCACGTATTTACCATTTCTTATAGATATGCCAACTATACAATATGTTGCGCTAAATGATAAGTGCTTTGCATTACTCAGTAAATAACAACAGGTTATAAATTGCATATTTCAGTAGAGATATGGAACCACGTATTTACCATTTGTTATAGATTTAACAATTAGAACAAACAATTTTAACAAACAAAAAAAATCACACCCCTTTCCGATTAGCACTTTTTTTAATAATCACCTCTAAACAAAAGCAAAATATGTCAATCAAAAAAATTAAGATAAATCCACCATTAGAATTTTGAGTCTTTGGACGGTCAAGGTTTTCTACTTACACCTCATAATAGGTAAGTCGGTACCAGCTTATGTCAAACTGCTAATTAGTTCTTTCTTTTATCAAGGTCATATATTGTAACTATTAGTAGCCCACTAAAATGAAAATCACAAAATTGTTACCTTCATTCTTTTCATCTCCAACTCGGCTTTTCTCTTTTCATGATTCTCCCACGCTTATTTGTATGGATTTTGAGTTGCTATAAACAGTTTTTAACGATTGAGTAAAAAAACGTAAGAGCAGAAATAGATACAGTAAAAAAAATTGTAAAAAAAAATCACCTTGCAATATATTTTGCACATTCCGCTTCATCCCATGCCATCGATTGTATTGCAGGCACCTCTTCATAACTTGATATGCCATATTACAATCAACCAAATCACCACCAATTTAATATTTACCCAAAACTTGCAGGAAAAACACATCAAAATACACGTGATCTATAAGTTGTACGAAAAAACTACATATACACACAACCCAAACACGTTATGACGTGATCTTTAGGAATCTATCGATATGGCAAAGTCAGTTTTAGATCTGTTTTAACCAATGTTTCGACCCAAACACGTTATGACGTGATCTTAACTGAGAATAGATTATAGCATTTTCAATATAATTATTCAATTTTTTGATATGACCAATGCAATCCACATACCCTGACCCGTACGTGAATCTTTAAGATGTCTCAAACTAATCACAAATATGACATGACAAAGACGCTTAACTTAACCTAAAATCACTATTCCAAAGGCTTGCCTTTAAATCATACAAAGTATCAAAACCTTAAACATAATCCAAGAAGAAAAAAGTATTACAAAGTATAAAAAGTTCAAGCACTCACCACAGGGAGGAAATTTTGCTGCTGTGATTGCTGAGATGAACTCGGCTGTGTCATATTCATTTGGTCTTTTACCCTACATAATCATTAAAAAAGGTTATTTGAAGCGGTGTTTGGGCAAAAGCTTAGTTCAACAGCTTATTGGTAATTTCTCAGACCCTAAGATCTAATACTCACATAAAGTGTTTTGCCCTCTTTGATTTTATCAGATCATGCAAAACAAACCACAACACAACTTTTATTAAAGTTTCAATTTGAAACATTAATCATCACATTAAAATTGTCCCGTTTTTTTGTTATAATCATTAGGCTCCATTTTAGCTGTAAAAAAAACCATAACACAAATCAAAACACACAATCAAGATTCTATTAACAAACGGCATAAAGATCAAATAAGAAATCAATTCAACAATTATCATATGTATTTGAGATTTACCGTTGGGTTAAGGTAAAACAATCATTTTCTTTAATCCACAATCATATTTATGGACCTGAAAAAAAAAACAAATTAAAGCCACAAAATCCACCTACAAATTAAATAAGATCAATTCCAACATAAACCTAAAACATAATAAAATGAACACACTCATTAGTTATCTTCAATCTTCAAATTATTTACATCCTTTGATAATCGCAAATAACAATAATACCTAACAAAATTTTAGCCTCCTTTGAATTGTTGTTGAAATCCTTTCAAACATTTCACCAAACACCTTGCCCTCTTTAAATCACTTACAAAGATAAAAACGGGGAAAAATCAACCAAAACCACTATATTCTAAATCGCTCATATCCAAAGATAAAAAAAATCACCACCGAAAACCTAAGTATAAAAATTAAAACTGGGGATTAAAAGTATACCAGATAATAAGCCGCATAGTCAAAATTAACACTCATAATTCAAAATTATATTGATGATTAAAACACAACACATTAAAATAATTGTAATTTGCAACACATAATTTGAAACCTTACTTGATTTATGGAATTGATTTTTGATATACGAAGGTTTTTCTGTTTTTTGGAAGTGATGTTTTTGTTACGAAGGAGGTGTAGAGAGAGAGACAGATGTATACAATGAAACCGTGTTGACTTTTATTGAGTGTATGGAGCGTATATAATAAATTGGGTGTAGAAAAAAGAATGCATTGCAGGTGTTGTACATGATAGCTAAATAAGAAAGTGCATTAAACGAATTTTTAATGCTGGTAGCTTAGTAGGCTTGTACAAAAGCTTATTTTATTATATATATATATATATATAATAATAGATCTTATAGATAAGTGATGATTTCATTAATATTAACTTAAAAACTCAAAAAATAACACCAACCATAAATTAATAAACCAATTTCGCCGTTGGAGCTCATTCCAATCCCTAAATGTTTTACCAATCCACCTGAACTTACCTAACCCCTAACGTACATACAATGCCCATATTGATTCTGTAGTCGCATACTACAAAATGAAGTAAAGTGCTCTCCATGTATGGTCTCTATTGAGCACATGAGTTTGGTCATTTAAGCTCTTACTGTTACCACTTACCATTGTACAACTCAATCAGGCTGGGCACAATCATGACCAGACATGACCCAGGTCACCAGGTGCCACATCAGCTTTCTCTCTCCAGCGACCAGACACGACCAAGTTGCCACAGTCGATGACCAAATTTTTTTAATTTTTAATTTTTTTTTAAATATCAAATAGGACATTTTTTAGTGTGTATATTATCGGTCGAAAAAATGACCGATTTTCCTTTTCTTGCATGCTTGACCGATATTTGACCCTCACTCCACAATGGAGATGACCGACTTCAAAGTCGGTCCTAATATGTGATCAACCGATGTTGACAATGCGATTGTGACCAGCCTCATACATAAGGTACCCTTCAAACTCATTCCGATGTCATCCATGTGACTAAGTAAAATAAGGAGACTCGAATACAACATTGGTGAATTTAGCCCTCTTGGTTGCCTACATTCCTAGTGAGGGTCTCAAGAAACAAAGTCACAAATTTGTCCTACTAATGTACATCTCAATGAATCACAAGGTACTAATGAACGTGAGTCATAATGGTAGCACTAGTAATACTCCTATTGTTGAGAAAATTGGGAAGCTTGAAAAGCTAATTATTGAGGGAAGAGTTACTCTTGTTGAGGATGATGGTAAACCTCTTACAAAGGTTGATTCATCAGCTAAGGTGGGTAACCCATTCTCTAAGGTGAGCAATGTGGTAGTTTCTGACAGCGATGATGATGAAGTTTTTGATGATCACATTGGTACGTTGTATTCTGGAAGTGGAGGTAAGGAGCAAAGTCTTTATGAGCAATGGAAAGCGGAGACGGGTGACGGCAACAATTATGATGATGATGATTTTGGTCTCTCTCCTGCACAATTCAAGGCTGCTGGAATTCAAGATTTTTGTCTTAAGTAGATTGTTTTATTTTTATGTTGGTTTTGGTTTGGTGGTCTAGTTGGTTGTAGCTAGTTGTCATTTATGGCCTGTCATAGATGATTTAGTGGTTGTTTCAAGCGATTGTTTGCGGTTAATGTGGTATTTCAGCCACATTCCATTGTACTTAAACGGTTTTTTGGAGTAATATATTTTACCGGGTGGAATACCCTTTACCAAAAAAATGAACGCGAGTCGCCAAAATTATCCAACATGGATAAATGTGTCACCCTTGCGAGTCTTACCAAAAATTTCAATAAATGACACAATGTGTATATGGTCAAAATTTCAGTCACATAAAGGTAGCTTTTGCACCGTCCTGTATTTGCAATAATCATTTTTTTGAACCGAAAATATAGTGGATACCTCCTTGGAAAAAAAAGCACGTGAAGTGATCACACCACAAACTCTCAGCTATAATATCTTGTTTAGAAGTACGATATGAATCTAAAGCTTTATGCACCAATTGAGATAATTTTCTAACTTAGGTTTCAAATACGTATCCAACATCAGCAAATTGGGATTTTACGAGGGTAAGAGCTCTTCCGCGATAAGAAATCTTGCTCTTTTCTTCCTTGGCCATTTCAGCATAATTATAACAGCAACAATTATGAAATTAGTTTGGTTTTACTGCAAGGATGTGATGATATGAAAAACTGATGTTTTTTTCAAATATTAATACTATATCGAAAAAATTCATAGAGGTCCCGGGCACCCGCGGGAACTCTGTCCCTGTATGAAAGGATCATGGAGATTAGAGTTAGCAAGATGGCATGTCAAAATGGGTTCGGATTAAAAAGGATCAAAATCGGTTTGCTTCATAAGAGTGTCAAAATGGTTCGGGTTCAACAGGTGGTTAGGTCAGACTAGGGACCTACAAAAACTTAATGTGACTTTCAACCTGTTTGACCCATTCGACCCCTTTGATGTGTCCCTCTTTTAACTAAACTTGATTTGAGATATTGGACCCGTTAAAAATATGAAAAAGCCAAGACACGTTTATTGTAAGTTTGTGTATATTGAATGAATAATAATGTTTGGTAGATTATATAGGATACATAATGGGCCCATATACAATGGGCCAATACTTATAATAATACTAATAGACTAACACTCCCTCGTAGTTTGAGCGGGAGGAGACCGAACACTCAAGCTGTCATGAAAATCATTAAACAAGGCAGATGGTAACCCCTTGGTAAAAATATCAGCATACTGAAACCGCGAAGGAACATGCAGAACTCGAACTTGACCAGTAGCAACCAAATCACGAACAAAATGAATATCAATCTCAATATGCTTGGTACGCTGGTGCTGAATAGGGTTAGAAGACAAGTACACTGCACTCACATTATCACAATAAATAATAGTAGCAGATGAAAATGGTGTATGAAGCTCACATAGTAAATTCCGAAGCCAACATGTCTCAGAAACAGCATTGGCAACACCCCGATACTCAGCCTCAGCACTGGCACGAGAAATCGTCGGCTGACGTTTAGAGGACCATGAAAGTAAGTTGTTGCCAAGAAAAACACAATAACCTGATGTAGACCGGCGAGTAGTAGGACAACCAGCCCAATCAGCATCCAAATAAGCAACCAATGACTCAGTAGTAGAAGAAAATAACTGTAAACCATAAGCCAAAGTCCCCTGAACATACCGTAAGATCCGCTTGAGAGCAGTGAAATGAGGCTCACGAGGATCATGCATATATAAACAAACCTGCTGCACAGCATAAGTAATATCAGGTCTAGTGAAAGTGAGATACTGAAGAGAACCTGCAAGACTCCGATATAACGTAGGATCAGAAACCGGATCACCATCAATACCCAACATAGACTCAGCGTCAACAGGAGTCTGAGAAGGGTTACAACCAACCATATGTGCGCGCTCCAAAATCTCCATAGCATACTTACGCTATGACAAAAACATCCCAGAAGAGTCACGCGTAACTGACACACCCAAAAAATAATTAAGAGCACCCAAATCTGTCATAGAGAACTCCTTATGCAAAGAAGCAATAATCCGCCGTAATAAACTATCGAGGAAGCGGTAAGCACAATATCATCCACATATAGTAGCGAAAAGCATATCATCACCTGTCGGTAAATAAATAAAGAAGAATCACACCCTTCGAAGCAAACTCAACTATAAGAATATAAGCAACAAACCACTGAAACAATGCCTAGGCGCCTTAAGACCATAAAGAAAACGCTGTAATAAACAAACATAATCCGGATGCTCAGGATCCCGAAAACCAGGTGGCTGATGCATATAAACAGTTTCAGCCAAATCACCATGCAAAAACGCATTCTTGACATCAAGCCGATGAACAGGCCAATGTCGAGAAATAGCTAAAATAAGAACACTCCGAATGGTGCCCGGCTTAACAACCGGACTAAAAGTCTCATCAACATCTACTCCCTCTACCTGTGTGCTACCATTGGCAACAAGAAGTGCCTTGTACCGACTAAGAGTGCCATCAGCCAAATACTTATGGTGAAATAACCACATACACCTAACAACATTGACACCCGCAGGACGAGGTACACAAATCCAAGTTTTATTCTTAATAAGCGCATTATATTCATCAAACATAGCATTTCGCCAATTTGGATCATCAAGAGCATCCTTATACGACCTAGGTGACGGAGAAACAGTGGACACATGACCAACATACTTAGGATTAGGACGAGTAGTCCCGACACGAGAACGTGTGACCATGGGATGAATAGATTCAACAGGTGGTGGCGTTGGTGAGTCAGGGACATGTGCGTTAGGGACAGGTGGCGTTGGCGTTGGTGTAGGTGGGGCAGGGGAGGTAGGTATGTTGACTGGTTCGTGAGGTGTAGATAAATCAACTGGTGGTATAGGAATCGGGTTTAAAGTAGGACCAATTAGGGTAGTGTTGATAATGGTTGAAATGAGATTGGAAGAATCTTCCAAAAAATCATAGGAGGGGGTGGGTTTTGACGGATGGGTTTGAAACGGAAAAACCGTTTCATCAAAGGTAACATGACGAGAGATAATAATTTTGTTGGTATTTAGATCAAGACAACGATAGCCAAAATGATTGGCAGCATGTCCCAAAAATATGGCAGGTGTAGCGCGAGGTCCTAATTTATGGTTGGTATCAATATGTGGGTAACAAAGGCATCCAAAAACACGAAGGACACTATAATCAGGTGTAGCACCAAAAAGGCGGGTAAAGGGTATGTCATTGTTAATGGCACGGGAAGGTAGGATATTCAATAAATAAACAGCCATATTAAGAGCTTCAGTCCAATAGTTGGGTGGTAAATTTGCTTGAAACAATAAATTACGAATAAGGTTATTGATGGTACGAATCATGCGTTCAGATTTTCCATTTTGTTGAGAGGTGCGGGGGCAAGAAAATCTAAATTGGATGCCATGGGTAGAAAATAATTTATGAAAGGCAGTATTATCAAACTCACCACCATGATCACACTGAAATGACTTAATTTCATACTTAAACTGAGTACGAACATAACTACGAAACAACTAAAATTTAGACAAAACATCATATTTATTCATTAATGGATAAACCCAAACATACTGAGAATAATAATCAAGAAACAAAACATAATACTTAAAACCAGAAAGACTCGGAATTGGGGAAGTCCACAAATCCGAGTGAACAATGTCAAAACAAGAAGTAACAGTACTAGACGAACTAACAAACAGAAGCTTCACGTGTTTACCAAGCTGACAAGCATGGCAAAGAACTGGAAGCTTTTCTTTCTTACAAGAAATAGAATCACTAGACACACGACGCCGCAACACTTCACTTCCTGGATGTCCAAGTCGTTGATGCCACGTATACTGACTGGTAAGATATGCTTGAGGAATTGGAGAAGGCTTCATAACAGGGTAAAGATCACCCGTGCCATCACAACGGAGGAGTACCCGTCGAGTTACGAAGTCCTTCACAGAAAAACCAAAAGGATCAAATTCAACAGTGCAATAATTATCATGAACAAATTGACGCACATAAATAAGATTTTTGACGATATGAGGGGTAATTAAAACATTATTTAAACGAAGAGGACGAAAAGGTGTAGACAAGATACTATGACCGGAGTTGGTAACGGGAATGAAACGCCCATCACCAATCGCGACAGATTAATAAATGCACTCATTAAGAATATCACTAAGACAATGCACATAATCATTAAGATGAGAGCTCGCACCTGTATCCATATTCCAATTTCCAACAGACGGGTCCTGAAGAGTGTTAGTAACAAAAGCATGTGGCAAGAGAGTTGCTTGACCCGAACCCTGTGAACCTGTTGGTGAACCACCTGGCATTAATGAACCGCCGTTGGTGACCTACTGGTGAACCCCATGCGCAAAATAGAACCCCTGTTGGGGACTAGCAGCATATTGAACCTGCTGTTGCGATGAACCTGGAACGTATGAACCTCCTGCTGGTGACATGCCATAGGTATTGAAACCCCATGGTGAAACGGTGAGCTGTTGCTGTTGCGTTGGATACACTTGGGCCGGTGTTGGGTAGGCTGCTGCATGGTATGCAACAGGAACAGTGGCAGAAATGGTATTTTGTGAAGTAGTAAAACCCAATGTAGCCAATAATTTTTGCAAGGTATCCATATCCACAGAACCGGAACTGCGAGGAAGTAGTGTAGACTTACCATGAGCATGCTTGTGAAGATACCGGCACGCCTCACCAAAGCGCGATGACCTTTAGCAAACAAAAACAAGGTTTGTTTACTTTTTCCAACGGATTAGGCGGACGCCGAGGGTATTTGCCAACAAGACCATAGGAGAAGTGGATGTAGCATCATGGCGAGTCTTGAACTTTAAACTTCATGCGCATCTCTTGCGTGGTCAACAAAGAACGAACCGTCTTGAGATCGGGAAAGGGTTCTCGACTAGCAATAACGGTTGAAATCACATCATACGTGTTAGGTAAGCCTTCAAGTGCAAACGTAACAATATCATCGTTACTAAGAGAACCAAGACCATTCAAAACCAATGCAAGTGAGTCAATTTTATGAAAGTATGCATCAACTGTTAAGTCCCCAAGCTTTAAATTACGCAACTCCGCCTTTAAAGCCATTTCTCGAGGGCGTTTATTGTCTTGAAAAATCCCCTCAAGACACACCTCTTTTGCAGATTTGGGATTAAGAGCAACCAACCGTTTTTGAAGATTCGAGACAAGTGTAGAGAAGATCCAAGACCTAATTAAGAGCAACCAACCGTTTTTTAAGATTCGAGGCAAGTGTAGAGAAGATCCAAGACCTAATGATGAAGTCATCCTTGAGCCATTCCGCATGCTTAGTCGGGGGTGGAGGAGGTGTAGTAGACGAGGACGCGGGTGGATCAACGAGATGATCCAAGATATCATATCCATGACAAAGGTGAGAAAAATAATATACCCATGATGAGTAATTCATCTCATCAACATCAAGCTTAATCGGAACAAAAGTAGTCAAATGATTCATTGCCATAAGTTTATCCGATAACGTGAGGACAGGTGGGGAAGGAGTTGTATCCGTAGTCATTGTAGTGAGAGACAAAAAATTTTGATAACAAGGCTATTATAACACACTTATCGAATAACAAGGCTATTAATGCTAAAAAAACTTTTATTAATGCTAACTTTTATATACACACTGATCGAAAAAAAAGGAATAATACGGCTGCTATTAATGCTAAAAAAACTTGGGAGAATTGCATATATATCCTTCTAAAGCTTTAAAATTGCATATATCTCCAATATAAACAATTAATTGCATATATATCCTTCTTAAACATTATTTATGTCAAATATATTCAAATAATCAATTTATATATAATAAATATTCAAAAACACAGAATAATTATGATTCAAGCCTAAATTGTCTATTATGCCCTCATTTCTTCCAATTAAGCCATTATTATTCTTAAGCATCCATTCCCTCAACTTTGTGAATTCATATACTATCTCAAAAATAGTGATTCACCTTGAACATTTTCTGTAAAACTTCTCGTAATTCACAATGTGTTGTTTATTTTATTTTTGCTCTTCTTAGTTTATAAGTTTGCCTAAATAATTTCATTTGGTTAGATTTATCCTAATTTCCAATAATTATATATTTAAAGCTTGTGAAGTTATACTGGTGAAAACTAAATTGGGTTTAATACAAATAGGTTTAGAATTTCAATTTCATAGTTTGTGGTTCAAGAAGTAAACTGGTAACAATATAATTATGTTATCAATGGTGGTTTGGTTTTTTCATAGGAAAGAAGAAGATGCTCAACTAAAAGAAAAGTAAAGGGTATAATGGTCATTTTATGAGTAAATGACTTTAATAATGTATTTCTGAATTTTAATTGTACATAAAAAGGGAACTTGGACATATTTGTTATTTTTTTAAGTTTAATGAGGATATATATGTAATTGTTTGTTTAAGTTGGATATATATGTAATTATTAACCTTTGGAGAGATATATATGCAATTCCCCAAAAAAAAACTTTGATAACAAGGCTATCAATCCTGAAGGAATAATACTGAATGAAGAATACTTGCCGAATAAAAAAACAAGGCTTTAATGTAAAGGTTTAGGGAATCGTAGTAAGGGTTGCTCGAATAAAATAAAAAAAAAAAAACTTTGTAGTAAGGGTTTAGGGAATCGTAAAACAAGGAAGGTCGACAACACACTTGGTCGACAAACAATCAAACACACCTCGACAACACACAAGGTCAAGAAACAATAATACTAAACGAATAAAAAAATGCGGAAGCAAAGAGTGGATCGGTTAGGGTTGATACCATGTAAGTTTGTGTATATTGAATGAATAATAATGTTTGGTTACATAATGGGCCTAATATACAATGGGCCAATACTTATAATAATACTAATAGACTAACATTTATAACTAAATTGGTCGAATTTGCCACATATTAAGGAGACAATCGTGTAGAAACAAATACAAAAAACTCATTCGGTCCTCTTGCAGGGACGATCTTCCCCTGAAAGGGTACAAAAAATGAAATGTAAATCAAACAAAACCTAGTAAAGCCATTCATAGGTACATGCAAATCACAATTTTTAAACTACAAAAGATCAATTAATCCGTTTCATATCATAAAAACAAAGTGATAATGTAAAGCATACCGGGGTCTTTCCAACATAAGTAACAGGTTCATGATTTGGCCCAATAGCAAGAGAATAAGTTGCTTCACATTACCAACGACACTTAACTAACATCATGGCATGTAACTCAAAAAACCCAAAACAAGCTGCATTATCGCCATTATTTCCTTGATCACAACAAAACAAAAAAGAATGTAAAAATAAAGAGAAGAAACCCATATTACATTAGTGATAAAGTTTGTATTCCATAGATGATATCCGAGTTCAATTGTAGTCGTCACTTAATTACCATATGTAAACTTTGGCATTAGTTATCAGGATAGTCCCACATTGGTTAAAGAAGTGAAATCTTGCTTGGATATATAGTACAGTGTACGAGAACCCTCCATGTCAAGAATAATGTTATGTTTTCATTATACACACATTTCATCGAAGATTTGTGAAACTAAAAGAATCCAACTTTGATGACGAGTGTGTATTTGAAAATTGATATAAAATTCTTGACTTTTTTTTAATACCTTTATCATTTAGAAAAATATCTTTATCACTTGTTGTCACTTAAAAAAAATGATACTATATACTTTCTTTTTATAAAGATTGTCCATACATGTTTATGCAACTAAATATATAGTAATGTTCTATGTATATCCAATAGTCGTTGTTGTTCTTTTCGGTCTATAGATGTTACACCGATCCACCTGAACTTAAATAACCCCTAACGTAGAATGCCATATTAATTCCGCAAAGACATGCTACATAAATGAACTAAGGCCGACATGTCCCTCCATGTAAGGTCTTTATTGAGCACATGCGATTTTGGTCATTTAAGCTCTTAGCATTCTTGAGTTCAATCATGCAATAGGTATAACATTGATGATTTTACCCCTTTGTTGCCTATATTTCTAGTTAAGATATCGAGAGAGTACCATTCAAATTGGTGTGAGGTCTTTTGACACTCATGAGGATCGTCCATGTAGTATGTTTGAGACTTTGTACTTCTTATAATTATCTATAACACTTTACCTGTCACTTTAATTCTATTTTTAAAAGCCACGTAAAACAAACCAAATTTTTTTTTTGAACTAAGTAAAACAAACCAAATTAGATGGCATCAAATAGCCATGAAAACCCTTCATAACACATGACATAAATCTTGGTGCATCTATTTAAGGAGAAATAGTTTATAAATGGGCTTAGCCAATACAATAACAGCAGCCCCATAACACATCCACATTAGATATGTTTGTTTCTTTTTCCCTATTTATAATCTCAGTTTACTACTCACTCAAAAGTAAATTCTTATTAGATACCTAAATACATTATTCATACTAGAAGAGTACCCACGCAATGCGGCGACGGGTACCCGGTGACTATTTTTGTGGCGAGCTAATGTAGAACGTTTAAATTATTAATAATGTAAATAGTTAGCACTTTCATTTTTCAAACTTTAACATTAAATTAGTGGTTATAATTTTAGCGAGCTTTTATTATAAACAATTTTATTAAAATTTATCATTATTGGAAGGTTAACTATATAATTTAAATGAGACTAAAATTTTCACATTAATTTTAAAATTTTACTTTTAATTACAACCAAAAATTTGCACCTCACTTTTTAGTTAGAATAGCAATTGGGCCATTCACACCCTTTAATTAACACTCGGTCCAAATGAATCCAATAAAGAAATTTTGAAAATCGGATGATAACACTTAAGGCTCAAATGAATGATTAATGTTGTGATACAAAAGACCATTACACTCACTTGCCCTAATTTTTCGTTATACCCTAAACACACTCTCACACACAATACGCAGTTACACACTAAATTCACTCTCACCTAATTACGCCTCACACACACACAGATATGCAATGCTTCTTTTTATTTCACAAACTAAACATAGATAAGAACAATTCGTCCCTTTTTCTTCTTAAATTCGAATATCGAACACACTCTCTTATCTTGGTTTCATTTTATAACCGAAGCACAACACAAATTTTTATTCGCCTTTTAGATCTTTGAAAGCTCACAGGTAGGTTATTTCTTTTTTTTTTATTTAGTTAATCTTAACCGAAAGAAAAAATGGAACGAAACTTTGTTGTTTTAATAATTTAGTCCAACCAAAGATTGTACCACAAAAATACTTGGACAAAATGAAAAGTCTATGAAATTTTTTAAAAAATTCGTCACGTTTTTAGTAGCCCAACGGTCGAAGTCCATTAACAACAATCCAATTTGATGTTTTATATCAATAATCCACCCTAAACTTTTGGTATAAAATACCCTTTAACAAAACACAAACCTAATTTCACTCTAACCTAAAAACACTACACGCAGTCACAAAAGTAAACTAAATCTCCCAAAAAGAAACTACAACTCACATGCCATTAACACAAACCTGTATCTTCCTTTCTTTATTATAACTAAACAAAAATAAAAAAACCCTTTTTCTTGTCTTTAAGATCTTTGAAAACTCAGAGGTAGTTTATTTTTGCTTTTGGTTAGTTAATCTTGACCGAAAGAAAGAGTGGAATGAAACAAGTATGTTTTGTTCTTTCTTTATAACTTTCAAAAATTAAAAAGAAGTCAAGCTTCGAAAAAGATCTATGATGAAAAACTCTCGTATGGTTATCTTCTAAAGATGATTCGTTTATATAATATTAAGAGATAAACTATCTTTTTTTCTTAAGATCTTTAGGAATCTTACACTTGCGCATGAAATATGAAAGAAATTGTTGTTTTGTGGAGTTGGGATTACTGTGTAGTTGACGATGGGATTGAGGCCACAAGTCAATAAAACAATATCTATGACTTTTGGGGAGGGCGTGACATGTTTTGTCGGTGAATGAGCTATTGTGAGAGTGAAATTTTTGAAAGCGAGATAAAGAAGAGAGAATGAAAAGTGAAAACCAGAGTTTTTTTTGTTGTTGTGTGTTTTATAGTACATCATATTGGTGTACTATAAATGCTAGCTGTTACGGTGGAGGGAGTAAAGGGAGTAAAGAAAATAGACAAACTGTTTCACCTGGTGTTTTGAATGGTGTAAATGGGTTGTTACAAGACTTGGGTTGTTACAAGTTGATATAATTTAAGATATTTAATTTTCTTTCTCCAAATTTAATTATATGTATGATACAAGCTTTATAAAACACTTTCTTTTTATTATAAGTAATTTGTTGAATCTGAATTTTTAAGCCTTCTATTAATAGCATGTCCCAAATGTTTTATATAATAGTATAGATATAGATATTTACTTTTTCTTTTTATAAACAGTGACATTTTGTTGAATATTATTTTATCATATACGGAGTATTTTGCGTAATCAAGCTGTTATTTTCTTAAATATCATTTGAGTCGCTTATCAGCTGAGTGCGAACGAAGTGGGGGACAAGCTTCTAAATTTTCCCCATTGTAGCGTGAGTCAACAGGTATGTACATTATCATGTTTATATATTTCCCAAAATCATTTCAACTACCTTATATCCCACATAGGTTAAAGACATAAAATCTTTCTTGTTTATATAATGTAGTGTATGAGTATTAGGGCTGTAAACGAACTGAACGTTCAGTGAACATTTCATGAACTGTTCGGTAAAAAGTTCGTTTATGTTTGTTTATTTATCAAATGAACGAACATGAATAATATTTTACGTTCGTTTAGTTAAATGAACGAACATGAACAAAAGTCGCGTCCGTTCATTTATGTTCGTGAACGTCCGATATTCATTTATTTATTTATGTTCGAATATCATATATTTTAATTGTAGAATCATAAAATTTGTTTGTTAAAACAAAACAACACTTATAAAACAATATATTGTGCATAATTTAATAAAGTTTATGTTTGTTTGTCTACGTCTATTTATGTTCGTTTAGCATTCGTTTAGTGTCTTAATGAACGAACATAAATGAACACGAACAATTCATTTTCTTAATAAACGAACATGAACAAGAAAATTCGTTCGTTTAAGTGTTCGTGTCCGTTTATTTGTCCGGTTAAAATTAAACGAACGAACATGAACTAGGCTCCGTTCGTGTTCGTCCGGTTCGTTTACAGCACTAAGTATCATACATGTTTAGAATAGTGTTATGGTTTCAGGTACATGGTTAACCAAGTTTATGGATTGATCCACACATCAAAAACTTGGCTCAACATGTTCACTGAAAATTTAATATACAATCTTAGCTTTTAGTATCCTTTCACTTATGGAATGGGCACTTGAGACCTTTTATTTACAATCTTTTTGTTCGTGCTTCAACTAAAGGGCCGTGGCATTCAAAAAAGGTGTATGAGATTAAAGTTTTCCTAGTCGATTTAAACCTTTCGAAGAATTTTTTACTCACTTTTACCTCTATCTACATTATTAAACAAAGCCACAATTACATCATCGTTCTCAATTTTAATTTACGCATTTGGAGATTTTTTTATAACTCGAGTCATTCTTTGCAGTGACATGTTACGGCAAATGAATTAGGGCGTGACCCTCCATGCAAGGTCCCTATTGAACACAATTATTAAATAACTCACTCATGCAAAAGGTGCCACGAAAAAAGGCGACTTTTGTTACAACACAGATGATTCGAGTCCCTCTTGGGTGCCTCCATTTCTAGTGAAGAAGAAGTGACAACTTTGTTCTACCGATGTTCATTTCTATATTACAAAGTACCAACGGATGTGTGTCACCAGAATGGTCTAAAATGGATTGGTGTGTTAGTGTGTCACCCCTCACGAGTCCTACTAAAAGGCTCACTCAACCTCACACACGCCGAGTCTAGTCACTTATCCAAACTATTGATTAGGTAACTTAATCACTCACACAAAGATTTCCTACATTTATGATATGGAAAGTTTATTCAACATATAAAACGCTTAAACTAAACTATTTGCAGCATTGAATCTCTAATTAACTTCATGGCATGAAATACATGAAACACAAAACGAGTTGCATTATCGCCAGTTTAAAAAAAACGAAAAATATGAGTACACCCATTTGAAATCCGTGATAAATTTTTTACCTCATGGAGGATCTCCAAAATCAATTTCCTTGTCATTTAATAATTACTGTATTGGAACATTAGCACTAACACTCTATAATGGACATATAACTCGTGTAGATTATTGTTATCTGATAAAAACTAGTTCAACCTTATAAATATCCCACATAGATGAAAGAAGTGAAATCTCATGTGGTTATATACTAGATTGTAATGGAACAACTTGTGTTGAGAGTGCTATTATGGTTTCGATTACATGATGCAATTGGAGTTTATTATATTCGCGAAAACATAAACTCCATTAGTTTCTTGTAGTGGAAAACTGATATAAAAGTCTTGACTTTTTTTAATATCTCTTGTAGCTTACCAAACATTTTTTTTAAATATTTGTTGTCACTTAAAAAAGTAATACTCCAAACTTTTTATTTTCAAAGATTGTCCATATGTTTATGCAACTAAAAATTTAATAATCTTCTATGTATATCCATTAGCAGTTGGTGTTTATTTCGACCTCTAAACGTTTCACCTATCCTCTTGAACTTACCTATAACCATAAGAATTCTGCTGTGACATGTTACGAAAATGAATTCAGGCTTCGCCCTCCATGTAACGTCTCTTTTGAGCACGTATGAGTTTGGTCCTTTAAGCTCTTACATTGCCATTCTTGTGATTAAAGATAGAGGCAATCAATCACAAGGTACTAATGTCACGAGTCACCAAAATATCCAAACTAAATAGGAATGTCGCACTCACCAAACGACACTGATTTTGAGTTCGGTCAGCCTTATCCAAACTAATTAACGACGTTTCACATATCGTTATCTGATAGTAACATAAAAATTACCTGTTGGTGGTGCTACCCCAACTAATTTCTATTAAAAAAAAATCTGTTATAATACTCAAAAAGTATATTTAACAGATATAGCATAGCAGAACACTCCAATAGTCAGAATCAAAGGAAGTACGCTAATATGTCCTCATAAACTACAACAAAATTTAACTAAAAAGGACAAGACAGTTAGATCGAGTGAGTTTCTCGACCAATCTGGAGGAAAAAAAAATTAATTACATTTTACATTAGTGATATAATTTGTAGTTATATATTATTATCATCTGATTGAAATCAAATCAACCTTATAGCTCACGTTCCCACATAGGTTAAACAAGTGAAAAATTCCTTGGTTATATACTGCATTATATAAGGACCACTCATGGCAAGATTAATGTTATGTGTTCAAGCACATATTCTTATGATGTTGGTTATAAAACATCAACATCATGTGTCTTCCGTGCTTCGGAATTATTATAAATTCTTCACTTTTTAAGTTTATTTTAACTTGGGCTTTTGCGCACAAGTTATCATACTTTTTAAAAATATTCAAATAGGTCACTGTAAATTTTTTTATTCACATAACTGGTTATAATTCCCGTGCACGTTTAAAATTTACATATAAATCAATTTTACCCATGTTTAATATTTTGTAGTTATGATATAAGTAGAACTAATAATTATGCACGACTTTTTTCATAATTTTTTTATGTATTGATATCGATTTTGTTGAATGGAAGATTTAACTTTGGCGGCTGACATTAGTGTTGAGGTTGATGATGTTGGTTATATTTTAACTAGTGATATCATAGTGTACATAATATGCAAGCTTAATAGCAAATAATGACTGTTGATAAAGTTAAAATATAATATTTTTAAAAATATTTTTTTCATATATCCTTATATAAAATACGAATTACAAGAGTCGCAGCTATAATTATAATCGCGTATATTTATTTTCAATTCAAAGTAACACATACTTACATTTGATATTTATATTTCCGTTAATAATAAAGTAAGCATTGTACGCATGGCTAAACTCATAAAAATGAATAACACTAGTCCTTATTGAAAGTATATTGTAAAAAACGATTTGGATATATTTATTTAAACTCACACAGGTCGAGTCCGACTCACTTATCTAAATATTGATGTTTCGCAAATGGAAGTTAATCACTCACATAATTATTTTCTACTTATATGATATGGAAAGTATAGTGAACATATAAAACTCGTAAACTAAACTACTTGCTTGAATCTCTAATTAACTTCATGACAAAACGAGTGCAAGAGTTCTTTCGCAATAAGATTTTTTTTTTCATCGATTACATACATTACACATGCTGAAAATCATTTTTCCTTAACGTACATGCTTCCATACATCTTGTATTCTTATCATCTGATGAATGTATAATACATTAGAATACTTGCAATGCACGTGTGGGCAAGTAAGCATGTGCAGTATTATGTGTTTGAAAACAATTTCATATTTATATCCCATATAGGTTAAAGAAGTGACATCTGTTTTGTTTATATACTATAGAGAATGAGAATCACACATGTCTAGAATATCACTATGTTATCAGACACATTGTGTTGATGAAGTTGATTAATAATTAAACAAAAATGATAAATGGGCCTAATTAAATAAACCTAAAAGGTTTGTACAAGTCATTTATGCGCTAAATTACCTTTTAGGTCCATATATCAAGGCTCATAATTAAACTATCAAATTCAAACTTCTTCACATCATTGTCTTGAAAATTTAATACAAATTCTTGATTTTTTAAGTGGTATATCTTCTTTCACTTAATTAAAAAATATTCGTACTCCAAAGTCCAAACTTTTTATTTATTTTCAAAGACATCATGAAATTTCCCTTTTTTTATATACAATGTCCATACATGTTTGACCGATTCACTGAATTACTTACGCCTTTGTTGAGAATAGATGAGTTTGGCCCTTTAAGCTCTTACGATCGTAGAGTTCAATCATGCACAAAGTACCATTCAACTGTTCCAGATTACTAAGATATGAGGCAACTATGGTAAAACATTGGTGATTTGAGCCCTATTTATTGTCTACACTTCTAGTGAAAGTATCAAGAGACAAAGGCACAAATTTGTCCTACTAGTGTACAATGCAATCACTCACAAGGTACTACGAACATGAGAAGTGTCAAACATTCAGTTGCATCATGTTGGCTTTGCACCATTATGTATTTGCAACAATCAGTTTTTGAACCAGTGCAAGAGTTCTTTCGCCATGAGAAATCTTGATTTTTTTTTCTTCCTTGGCTGTTCCAGCCTAGCTAGAACAAGATTTAACCTTTTTATGGTAAGATGTTAGAGATGACAAGATAGGCGGGTTAAGTTAAAGGTCAACATGGAAACGGGTCATATTTTAGTCTACACCAGGATGGAATGTGTTCCAGTTTCTAATTTTTTAACATAGAACTCATGGACTAGCAATGAATAACAATGATAGACCAAATCTTAAAAATTAAATATAATTTGAAGGTTGTATGCATGAAAAAACATACTTTGGACAACTTTCAAACCGAGTGACTTGTTCCTCGTTCAGGTGATAATGATTTGACCCGTTGTACTCTGTTTGGCTAAAGATCAAGTTTACCATGACCGGACTAAACACATTGATGTTCGTTATCACTTCATTTGTTCCGAAAGAAGAATCAAAGTGAAGAAGATTGGCACCAAAGACAATCATGCGGATGTGTTTACTAAACCGGTTCCTTTGAGCAAGTTTCGTCCTTTCTGATTTGCTCAATATTGATAATTGGAAATATGGCGCTACTTAGGAGCTAAAGTCAAGGTGGAGATTGTTAGATGTTTGACTGTTAGTCCTAAGGGTAGTTTAGTAATTTTGGTCTAAAAGATATTTACTAAGAATAATCTAGAAATAAGCTTGATACTTTGGTAGAATAATCTAGAATAAGCTAGATATTAGCTTATAGGAAAATCTAAGATATTTGTATTAGAATATTCTAGAATCCAATAAGCCCTAGTATAAATAAGGGCTTATCCCATTTGTATTATCTATTTCGATACACAACACTACTCATCTTGTATCCTTTTATACAAGAAACTTTTGTCTGATCTCCTTTTGTTTTGCTACTGATTATTCTCGATTATTCTCCCCATCCTAACATCGACCTTTGCTCTTCACCAATTTTTTCCTTTGTCCTTCAATACCGAGCACCTTGAACCTCGAAACGGAAAAAACATTTAACATAAAACCAACAGATTCGCAACATTTATACAAATATGTTAACTTTTATACAAATATGTTAACTTTTAGGGGTTATGAGATTAACTTTTAGGGGGTATGAGATTAACAGATATATTATCATACAATTCATCATGCCCGTGTAACATTGCTATCATAAACATTTTCACACGCACAAAGCTACCACTTACTCGGTCATCCCATTTTGCTGCCACTGCCCAACCATCCAGTAGGTTTTGTTTCAATAAACGATTTTGATTTCTAAACATTATAAGCACAACCCGTACATCTATATAGAAAAACAGATATACATGGCACCAAAATCTACCCAATTGACCATGCACCAAACCTGCTCATTTTACATGGGTTACCTCTACTGTGCCATGATCATTCATTAGCTTTTTTGGGTCAATGAATTATCTATCTTTCTAAACAGAGTAAAAGCAAACTGTAAAAATTGTATATAAAAATACAAAGATTATATTATAATAAAAAAAGGTACAAAGCTGATATATAAAGATCAAAGTGAATAAGCAATTAAGCATGATTATAAATAAAGATCGAAGTAAAAGATTTGCATCATGTTGTCAATTCATATGGATCTAACCTAATAACGTGAGACCGATGATCGTGATGGTGGTGCCACGCGTCTTTCTGCAGGTACGTATGGTGTTGTTTATAAGCTGGATGGCGCTGTGGGTTTACATAAACCAAAACTCAATCCAGTATTTGAAGTTACCTTCACGCAAGGGCGCTGTTGTTGTCGATGGTGTAGGGCTGTAGGCTGTCGTCCTGCTGCTGAAGCTGGAGTGAAGCTTCTACCTAAAAGAGGCGGTGAAATAACATCGTCCTAACAATTTTTCACCTAACAATTATTCTATACCGTCTATTTTGTAGTATCTTTTATGAAAAAACGGTTCAAACATCCACATTAGCCAAACAGGCCAGATCACGTAACAATCTTTCACTCACCAAACAATTTTTCACCCTTAAGCAACACGCCGTTTTTTTTCTTTGATGTTGTTTGCACCCCGGCACAGATATGCCATGGCTGCAACCACAACACGTGTGTGGTTACCCCGCCACGATATATTACAGAAAAATATCATCATCGCCTTTAGAGAGAGGTAGGTGATACCCAATCAAGAAGATTCGAGGTATGTATTGATAAGAACGAAAAATATGAAGCGGTGGAGAATAGAACAAAAGGCAAACGGGCCAACAAAAGTGGGCCAAAGTATAGCCCATCATATAATAATTTTAAAAGCATGATTAAAATATAATGGTTTGTATGTCCGGTGTGCTATAGCATCTTATGTTATGTGACACACACTAAACAGAAAGCTAGAAACCAACAGGCCGTAAAAAAAAGGTTACAAAATGGGGCGACAGATATTTTTTTTTTATGAGTGAAGAAAATATAATGGTTTCAATGTCCAGTGCACTATAAGATATAAGGCTCAGGCCAGCGATAATGGAAGTGGTACCCAAAACCCCATGGCTGCAACCATCCGGTCGCCACGCCAACATACGGGTTTTGGCAAACAACACTTACAAAAACATCGGAGGCTGACAAATCTCATCATCGCCTACAGTATACTCAAGGTATTAAAAAACCCAAAATGTCAGCATACACCCCCGAATGCCACAATTAAACTGAACATCGATGCTGCAAATTTTGGCAAGATGGCCGCGACATACATCTAGCACGCTCATATTTTCGAATGCGTAACAGGATAAGAGGGTACGCTAACCTGACATGGCTGCAAACAACATTAGGAATTCCACACCAATCATTTATATAAGATACTATAGCACGCTGGACATACCAACCATTTATATAAGATACTACTGATGCAACATAACCTTCGATCACATCCACCAGACAAACACCACAAACAAAAATCCAAATCCTCCTCAAGCCCACATCGACATAAGGCTCAGGCCAGCGATTATGGAAGTGGTTCCCAAAACCCCATGGCTGCAACCATCCGGTCACCATGCCAAGATATGGGTTTTGGCATACAGCACTTACAAAAACATTGAAGGCTGACAAATCTCATCATTGCCTACAGTATACTCAACGTATTAAAAAACCCAAAATGTCAGCATACATCCCCAAATGCCACAATTAAACCGAACATCGATGCTGCAAATTCAGCCAAGATGGCCGCGACATACATCTAGCACGCTCACATTTTCAAATGCGTAACAGGATAAGAGCGTACGCTAACCTGACATGGCTGCAAACACTGTGTTAACCGTGATGCCCTGCCAAGCCAGGCCGCTTTAACCCATCATATTCCACCGGCAAGAAAGCAATACAATCCTGAAGGTGTACCAAAAGAAACAGACCCTAACTTTCAAAACTCAACCCATCGACCCCTTTTTGAAATAAAAATATCATAAAACAATTCAGCCCATGTCTCTGACCTGTCGTTCCGCGTTCCGCATCATGTTCAATTGCACCAGCTGCTTAAGTGGATGTGGATATTGACCCTGGTTCGCCTTTATCAACACGCCGTAAAAATTATAAATCAATAACCAAACACCGAAAATAATCAAAATGTCAACAAATTATCTATCTTTAAACATATCTAGCCTTCAACTTACGGGTTTAATAAAGCCATATTTCTAGCGAAGTTTTTTGACCACGACAATTCCCTCTCAGTGACGTGTATACAGTAGATGTAATGACTAACCATTTTTAGAGAAGTAGCAGGTATGGCAACAGGTAAGATACCTCTCTCTTTTGGATAAGGCGATAATGGACAATCGTCTATGTAGCTTTCTGCTTCAAGAAGTCATTGCACCTCTTGCTTGTTGTCACGACTGTTTACCTGGTCACCATAAGTAAGCTTTATGTTTGTGTGACTGGAATAAGTATAACTATAAAAATTAATTACAAAGAACGTACCATATGAGTAGTTCTTTACTACCCTTTCATACCTATGTCCTGCCACCGAGAACCAAATTCAAGTTATTCAAAAGGAAAACAAAAAAATATGATTTTTTTTCATATCGCTTTAGATTTAAAGCCAACCCAATCCAAAAATCCCCCCAAGTTAACCGTAAAAGTAAAATCAATATAGCAATAATTTACAATCTGCAACAAATTTAAATTACTGAAAAATCCCCTTGCTCAAAACCCTAAAAGTAGAATAAACATAGCACTAATTTAAAATTAAGCATATAAAAATCCAAATCAACATAAAGACAGAAGGTACTCACATATATTTAAATTTTCAGGCACTGATCACTTTGGAGGTGAATAACCGGATAAGTACTTTTTAAGAAAGTTGAAACATCATGTCCTCCACCTAACGTTTGAATCACACAAAGTGCTAATCAAGGTTACAAAAACAAAATGATCTGCTAAGCAGATAACTAACGTTAGAAAAAAATAAAGATAAATCTCAAAAAAAAAATCTTGATAAAGATGAATAAATTAAAACTTGCCCCAACGATTAACTTGAGGTTGAAGATTTGAACTCACCTAGAATTTTGGATTTGTCGTTGTAACATTCTTGCTCCAAGCTTTTGAAGCCCAAGGATTCATGATTGCATACATCTTAATTGTTTAGGGTTTATGCAATCCCTGATCCGTGTGGATGTTGGTCCGTTCTGAAAACTGAGGGATAAGCTTCGTGTGATGAGTCATACACACGTGTCTAGAGATCCTTAGGTTTTGAATGAATGGCCAAAAACCAAATACGAAATATAGCACACTCGCAGGTCGGGTCAAAGTCACCAGCGCAAAAGGTCCACAAAACGGGCTAACACACAAACTGATGGGCCAACATTTTATATTTAAGAAAGAGTGGATTAAAATATAATTGTTAGAATGTCCGGCGTGCTATAGTATCTTATATGAATGGTATCACTTCTTTACCGCATACGTCTATTTCCGGTCAAGGATGACTTCTAACTAAATAGGTTATGAGTTCAACCTCATCTTTTGGCTAAAAGGTCACTAGAAAAGTGCCTTTCTTAGGGGTTGGGTCTTTGGGAAAGGTCACTCGCGCTCAAGGGGTATATGGGATCAAAGTTTCTCCGCTGATTTAAACCTTTTAAAGAAAAAAAATCACACAGATCGGTAAGTGCAAACTATAAATGTTTAACTTGTATAGTCGAATGATTACTTTCAGCTATTCATTCTAATGATCTAACTCGATCAACAACGCATGCGAAAAAAAGGACAAGTTTTGACGCGTCGTTTTGCAACACACTAAGTTTTACAATTATCTTATGCAGTGTACTTAACAATTGTAGTGTAGTATTGGTAAGTCTAGGAGATTGATCGTTCTCTGGGGGAATAATGAGGTAGATTCGAAGTGCATGTCGTCTAAATCTAAGTATTGAAGGGATAGTCTAAAGAAATAACTCATGTGTGGTATGTAGGTGTGAATAAACACATATTATCATTTGTGTCATTTGTTTGTGTGTATTTATGTGTGTGACATGGTAATTTGCGACTTGAATTTGATTTGAAATCACATATTTCTACACATGACTCATCTCTTGACTAAACTCGTAAGAGACAAATATGAGGAAAGTCGTAATACATAAATGTAATGTTTAATTTCATCGAATATCAAATAAGGTTGGACGTATTTTACCTCGAGTTGCCTATATAAAAGACTATTGTAAAGGAGTAATGTTATCTCGTACACTTAATGCGTAAGCATTTACGAGAGCATTTTCTCCTCTTATAACTAAGTCCTTGAACATTTTCAGAGGTTAATATTGGAGTTGATTTAGTAATAGCTTATAATCTTTTGAGTACATAATTATATCTAAGAGATTATCATTGTAGAATTTATATGCATCATTATAAATGCAAAAGTGAAGTGTAAAACAAAAGAAAGCAAATAAGGGAGTTATAAAAAAGAAAAGGCTAACACACATGGGATAAGAGTTAAAATTCGAATTCTTTACTATTTTTATTCTACCAGTCAAGTTTATTACACGGGTTTGAGTTCAAACTAATAGTATTAACAGGAAGAGAACTTAAAAAACATTATATTTAAAACTTTTAATGTATTGCTTGTTAGGCTCATTCGGCTCGTTAAACTCGAATAGCTCGTTCGACTCGAGAAACTAAACGAGTTATCGAACGAGTCGAGCCGAATATTAGTTATTTAAAGCTCGGCTCGTTTAACTAATCGAGCAATATTTTTTGTTCGAGCTCGAATCGAGTTCGATTATTTGAAAGCTCGAATCGAGTTAAACGAGCTCTAACTCGAGTAGCTCGATTAAAGCTCTACTCGTTAACACTCCTAATCCTTACTCTAGATAATGGGGGAACTTGAGGATTCTTGTTCGGGTAACTATCACTTATATAGTATAAAACATGGATATGGGTAACTATATATATAAATTGATATACCAGTAACTTAGGTTGTAAAATGACACAGTTACTTAAGATAATTATAAAACAATCATACAATTACACAACTATGGGAAATAAAATGCCCAACTTTCTAAAAGCCTATGGTCAACTTTTCCTTGCTTGCAAGGTTGTTATATGAGCTCTATAAGATCGTATACAGGGAATTTTGCTCATTGTTTTTATAATGTATGACGCCATGTTTCTCCACTTAGCCTTTTCCCAGCTTGACGTCTTGTTTATGCTTGTAAACCAGTTGCGAAAAGGATTGTTGGTGTACGAGACCAACCCGGCTTCCCATTCCGTCCCAACCAGCCAATCTCTTCGATCTCAAAACTTATGACACCTACACAAGACCAAGATTAGTAGCTACGGAGTAACAAATATAGTCATATATGCTCATTTATCATTATGTATCAGCATCAATCCCATCGTTAGTCTACAACATAAACAAAATCACTAACTTGAACATCATAATACATGTAAAAATAAAACTTCATATTAATCAATTCTCACCAACACATGCAAACTTAAACACACCTTAAACATACACACCTTAGCTACGTATCGCGACCACTCATTGCCACACAAACCTAGAAAAGAAAGTCCATGAAGCCACGCCTTCAACACCTCTTCACGACCAACATTACTCATAACTCCAAGTCTTCAACAATTCGATAATCAACTCGTAAAGCACAAGCAACATTCATTCCTTATTTATCATCACTCACTTTTGAAAAGGTTATTTTCGAGCAACTCCATCCGTTGGTAAACCCACAATTAATGCAGCCTTGGAAAATATGCGTTTGACACGCATATATGTCTAACTTAAACCTCATGGGTGTGGATTAAGCACCTTTCATTGCATAACAGCTTGTATAACATCATAAAACTATGGTAAATAAAACTAGTGTTAGTATAACATCAAAACATACATTAATTAGTGTTTATTTAAGCATGTGATCCTAATGCTTAAGATAAACTCAAATACTCCACAAGTGTACTACAAAATGCTTAAAATAAATGGGTTTTGACTTTTGAGCATCCCACGTCGCATTGTGAGGGAAAGTAGCTTTGTGGGAGGTGCTTATAAATAAGAAGGGAATAGACACATTTTGAAGTAGGCATGTTGAATTCATAAAAGCCTATGATCTGTGTCCGAACAGGCAAGCTTATGATTTGATTTTTATAAGCTTGCGTGTTTGGATTTTGGCCATGGTTTCTATTTTATTTAACAAGCTTACCATTTTAAAACACAAACTTTGACGAGCTATAAATTGAAATATAACTGTGTACGAAAGCTTGCTTAAAATCAATTGGGTTTTAACGAGCTTACCATTTTACTTGACTTTATGTTGGTTAGGATAAAGATCACGATTAAGGTTCTTTATTAATTTTATTTTCATACGATGAAAATTTATAGTTGATTGGATATTGGTTTAACTTTTAAGGTTCTTTTGTTTAAAACTATTGATAGACGAAACAGACGCTGATACGACCCGGTTAGGGGTTGTATCAGGATAAGGCACCACTTTTAGCGTGCGCGAGCTCTTTAAGAAAATAGAGAAAAGAAATAGAGATTTGTTTAAACTTTTGATTGATTCATTCATAACATTATGACACTTTAAATACTAATTTATGAGATAACTCTCACAAAAATAAAACTTATCATAACATGACTCAAGATAAATCCTAAACAATGACTCCAACACTTATCCTAATAAAACATAATAAATAAACTACGATAGTTATCCAACACGCAATGCCGGGATAGCCGTCCCTCATCAACCACGGGCGTATCACTCCCCACTCCTTCAAAATCACCTTGCCCTCACGGTGTTGTCTAAAATAAATCTTAATTCCAGGATCCCATGTTCTTCTTTGAATTTTAGCCTCCATTCCCATGGCAACATCCATGTTTTCAAAAGTTACCAATAATAGCAACGTCCTTGATGTGTGTCTGTACCCACTTTAGAATAACAACCAAACTCTCACCAATATCAAAAACACCATCTATCGCGCTTCTAACCTCATCAACACCAATATATTCATCAGCATCTAACGACCTTTTAATCTCAAATGAAGCGAATTCACTTTGTAATGATGGAATGGTATTTGATTTCTTTTCGATTATATGCTCTTTCTCCTTTTCTTCAATTGCCTCAAAACGAGCCTCGACTATATGGGCTAAGGAAAAGGCTTCTCCTAAAGTTGTAGGCCTTGCCCTCAACAGTTCTATTTGTAACGTTAGTTTAAGTCCGGAGATATAAAACGATGTAAGTAAAGATTCGGAGATCCTTGTTACTCGATTTGCAAGTACCACAAACTCACTCTCATATTCGGCCACTGTACCCATTTGCAAGAGCTTATAGAGTGCGTATTCCGCGTCTTGATCGTTACCGCCTGATGCCATGAATAATACTCAAGCGATTAATAACTCAAATTTTTTTCCCGATGAATAGTACTTGCGATGAACAATACCCTGTACTAGCACAGTAACTTTTTTTATTATTATTATTTTTTGGATTGGAACCCTAATCATAAGCCCTCTCAACAAGAGCTCTCAATGAAAGCACCAATTGATACGACCCAGTTAGGGGTTGTATCGGGATAAGGCACCACTTTTAGCGTGTGCGAGCTCCTTAAGAAAATAGAGAAAAGAACTAGAGATTTGTTTAAACTTTTGATTGATTCATTCATAACATTATGACACTTTAAATACTAATTTATGAGATAACTCTCACAAACATAAAACTTATCCTAACATGACTCAAGATATATCCTAAACAATGACTCCGACACTTATCTTAATAAAACATAATAAATAAACTACGATAGTTATCCAACACGCCATGCCGGGATAGCCGTCCCTCATCAACCACGGGCGTATTAGACGCATTTTTTTTTTACCATGAGAGACAATTTATGTGATTTGCTACATCAAATTCATGAACACAGTTATAGTATCTTCAACTCGTCAACTTTTTTCAAAATTTATCATAACAAAACTACTTATTCAAATATCGTAGAGGCAAAAAAGTGTCTACAAACCTTCTCTTGTAAGTATATATTTTTCTTGTTAATTGCTAATCTCATGTAAAAAGGATCTAATTTCTTCTCTGCACCAAAAATCCACGGATGTTCAAGTTTTTGATGCTCGATGTCTTATTCCTGCTCGGAAACTACTTGTAAGGAGGATTTTTGGTTGTAGGCCAACCCGACTTCCCACTCCGTCCCTGCGTCCAAACCGGCCAATCCCACCCCTACTAATCTAATGGTCCGCCATGTTAATCTTCAATTTAACAACACTTATGACACCTACACAATACCAATAATGTAAGCTACAAAAGCGGGTTACGACATCCCTACAAGTTGTACAATCAACTGTCTAAAACATAACCATAGTCATTGTCTTGAACATCATTAATATACTTATTGCATTACTAGAAAATGAAAAATAAACATATCTCATTTTACATGTATAAATACATTCATATTAAGCAATTCTCACCGACACGTATGTGCAAACTCAAACACACATCGGCCACAAACACAAACACACTTGCAAACGTACAACATGCACACCTTAGCAACCTGTGCCCACCCGTTGCGAGACGCAACCCTTGAAAAGGAAACCCACAAAGTCGTGCCTTCAAACTCGACTAACATAGCTCCATCCATTCCATAATCAACTCTTCAAGTACAAGTACTAACTATTCCTCATACATGCTCGATCACTCACTTTTGAAAAAGAGAGTTTCGAATAATTCCATCAGTCGGTAAACCCACAACCGTCATGGGATAATATGTATTAGAAAGGCGAATATGTCTCACATAAACCGCATGGGTGCGGATTGAGCACCTTTTATTGCATAACATCCAGTTGTTGGTAGATGTACACGGTGAAACTTGTGGGTGCATGGTAGTCTTGTGATCATGTCGCCACCACATTCATTGTTCATGCAGTTTTTGCAAGCATAGCGGTGACCAGAACTCTATGACTCTATGAGATTGATTGTTTACATTCATGTTCCTCCATTATCAAATTTTATATGCAATTCTCAAATGTACGTGTGTCCTACAAATTGCTTAAAATCAATTGTGTTTTGACTTTGGAGCATCCCACTTCGCATTGTGAAAGAAAGTTGGTTTGTGAGAGGTGGTTATAAATAAGGATGAAAGGATTCAATTATATGTGGGCGTGTTGAATTCTTTAAAAGCCTGTGGTCATCATTGCTTGCAAGCTTATGATACAGTTTTATAAGCTTCTAGCAATGGGGATCATCTCTTTTATAATATTTGACAAGCTCCTAATTATATATAATAATTATTTTTTGTCCATGGCTTTTTTATAATATTTGAAAAGCTCACAAATCTTATATGTGAGCCATAAGAAGAGATTCAGTTTGAGATCCAATGGATCCATGGAGGACGAGAATGTTCACTTAATTTAATTATAAATTCAATAGTAAAAAGAAGTGAGAAAATTTTTATCTAGCTATCTCTCTTTAGCGGTTGTAGGTCGAAACAAACTCGATGTCTATAATTCCACTCCACCTCACGTTTTAAATAGTTGTATCAAGCTCATACTTTGCTAAAACTGTTTGTACAGTGAAGTGTTTAGATCAATGAGCAAAGTGTGCAAACAAACCTGGCCATTCAACTTTTTTTTTGGGTAGTCGGTTGTTAGGTTTAAGTTGTATCGTCAAAGTAATTCATTTATTTTTATTTACATCGACTTTAAGTTGTGATATATATTATTTTTCAATGCGACTTACATGTACTCTTTGAGTTCAATCCAAATTATGAAATCTGACTGTATATGGTTGATTTTAGAGGTGACAAATAAGGACAAGGCCTTAGTTTGGCTTTTTGTATCCGTATATTCATGGGTATGTTTGACGCGTAACTTACACGACTTAATGTTGGTTAAGGATTTTTATAATTTTATTTTGATACGATGGAGTTACAATTTATTTGTATGGTTAATATGATATGGTTGTGTTCTTTTGTTTAATACATAAAATAAAGTATTAAAAGGTATGTTTCTAATCATTTATGTAAGTTTTCACCGTCAAATTCATGAATATTGTTAGAGTATCTTGACGTATCAACTATCAAGTCATCAAGTTTTCTGAAAAACATTATCAAACAAAAGCTACTTATTTAAATAACTTAAATGCAGAAATGTTTCTACTATCCTTTTCTTTAGAGTATTTTGCTTGTTAATTACCAAATCTTATGTAAAAAAGAAGGGTTAATGGCATGTAATATCAACGTACTTTCTCATTTGTTTCATTATCGACACGAACCCAAAAATTACCATAATCACCATCCAACTCTTTGCTCCGTTAGTCCTTTTGGCATGTTCCAAAGAACTTACTTTCCCATTTGTTTCATTTTCATACATTTTGACTAACGACCGTTTGTAATTAACTACAAAATATGTTTTCTTACGTTTTCATATGTTTTTATCCATTTTATTACGTTTTTATACGTTTTCTTACGTTTTCATACGTTTTTGTTCGTTTGCACCGTTAGTCCTTTTGACTAACGACCGTTTGTAATTAACTCAAAAATATGTTTTTCTTACGTTTTTATTTGTTTTCAGGGGTTTTGGTTCGTTTTTAAACATATTTTTTAATTAATTTCAAACGGTCGTTAGTCAAAAGGACTAACGGTGTAAACAAAAACATAAAGAAAATGGGCGAAAACGTATAAAGACCGATAGCAATGTATGAAAACGTAAGAAAAACATATTTTTTAGTTAATTACAACGGGTCGTTAGTCAGAAGGACTAACGGTGCAAACATAACGTATGATAATGAAAAAAAATTTGAAAGTTGGATGGGGATTGTGGTATTTTTTTTGGGTACATATATGATAATGGAACAAATATGAAAGTACGTTACTATTACATGCCATTAACCCACAAAAGAACTAATGTACCCGGCTCGAACTGGCATGCCACTCCTCTCAACACTGATGACACCTCTGAGAATACCAAGTTTAGTAGCTATGAAGCAACACAAATTTATCATCATGTATCAACATCAATACCATTGTTTGTCTAAAAAATAAACAAATCATTAACTCGAACTTCATAAATAACACACATACATGTAGACATAAAACTTCATATTAATCAATTCTCACCAACACCTGCAAAATTAAACACACCTTACCTACCACGACCACACGTTGCCACACGAACATGAAAACGGACCCATGAAGCAGCTCCTTCAACACCTCTCCACGACCAAAATAACTCATAACTCCAAGTTTTCAACCATTTGATAATCAACTCGTGAAGTACAAGATCCATCCATTCCTTATACGTGATCACTCACTTTGGAAAAATGAGCTTCGAGTAAAAGTATCAGCTTGTAACCCGCAACCAACGCGGCCGTCGATAATATGCGTTTGACACGAAAATATGTCTAACTTAAACCTCATGGGTACGGATTGAGTACCTTTCACTGCATAGCACTTGCTAGCAAAACCCATATCATAAAACTATGAGAACTAAAACTAGTGCAAGTATAACATTCATAACATACATTAACTAGAGTTCATCCCACATTAACTATGATTTGATTTTTATAAGTTTGCAAGTGAAAGAAGGTTGACCTCTGATTTTATATTGTTGGACAAACTTACAATTTTAGTATAAAAAGTTATCTAAACTATAAAGCATCATAAATTTTGATCATTTTGGATTGGATTTGAGATCCAACAGATCTATTGAGGACTAAAATATTTACTTCTATTATAAATCCAAGATTTAAGAAAAATTTCCATCCTCACATTATCAAATTAAGATTTTGGTTAGCTTCTTGATCTAACATTTTCACCTTCATTATTCAATAAACTCCAAAACCATACTCCAGGTAATTGCGGCTATTACGTCTCCAAGCAATCTCAAAGCTCATCCATCTAACATTGTATCCGGTCATTTTCAATTCATCATGCGTCATCTATCAATCTCGGTTAAAAAAATGGATTCAAACAGTTCCATCACTACAACATTCGTCGCTTTCGCAGGCGACGTTTCAGGCCTTTCGCCGGGGACATGTCCCCTGTTATACCATTCACCAGGGACATGTCCCCGCCAAAAATCCTCCGGCAATACGTCCGCGGGGATAGTTTACAACTTTTACCGGGGAGTTGTGGGTCCCCCAACCCATTGTCACCGGTCAAACATGTCCGACGTGGCACGTGGTTTTCCGGGGACACGTCCCCGGGGAAAATGGTAACTAAAGTTTATTTGCAACCTCTTCTCCGGTAACATGTCCTCGGGGAAAAAGGAAACCATAAATATCTATATTACTTTCGCCGGGGACTTGTCCCCGGTGAAAGTCCTTGACCCATTTTGCAGAGCATTGCTGCAAAATGGGTAATTTCCAGATTTTTTTCCGGAATTTCTCCGGAAAAAATCTACAATTTAAGAACCTGTTTTCAACCTATTTTATGCTACAAGAACACAAAATCGCTAAACATAATATCATATATAACCAAATGGTCCAAATTCGCTACAACACAATCAATAACCTAAAATCGCCAATGGTCCAAAACTATACATAAGCTACCTATACAGAAATGGTCCAAAACTATACGTATAATCCATTTAACGGGAATCATAAACATGTTATTCTCTACAAACATATCCTAACACATAAGGCTCGAACTCGTGTTCGCCAGGTGGTTTTGTCAGTTGACTTCCGATATCTTCTGCTTTTTCGGGTTTGTCCAAAGCTTAACCTGCGTATTTTAAATAGTTTGGGGTTTTAGGTAATGAGAACTATCCAAGCATCGTGTATCAAAAAGACCCTTTAAACCATTAGGGTTGAATTGGTCATTTTAACAATTAGGGTAGGATGGTGGATTTTGGGACCTAAACCAAGATCTTGGCTAGGTGTTGGGGGTCCACCCCCATTCATGTGTAATAGCACTTTAACTAGGTTAATGAGATCATGTTGTGTTGATCTGCTTGTGATACAAAAGATTTGATCGTGTTTGCGTACGACTATTTGAACAGTGTGTATATAGTTGAGGGTTCCTGAAAACAAAGGAATGATGTTAGTGTGTCTAGTTAAAGTGCTATTACACCATTTCCCGACAACATTTCATTCTGTTTCTTACAATGATCTTCCAAAAACTCACCAAATTCTCTCTTATATTATTGTGGATATAAGAGTTTGAATTTCTTAAACAACATTGTTTGATCATAATGGATTTTTAACTTGCCGTCGGAAAAAGAACTAGACATCAATGGCAACTCTATGCTCAAGGTAGTATAATCCGCCATTGTATTATATTTATCAAACAACAAAAATGAACTTAGCGGCGGTGACACGTGGCTTCTCGGCGGTTTACGGCGAGGAGGTACACGGTTTCTTGGTCCACAAGATACTGGAAAGTGTACAGCTCGTTTTTTGTTACGGTTTGTAATAGTTACCTGATGATGAGAGTTGAATCTTGAAGGGTAAAAAGGTGGTTCAAAATGGTTTAGCCCTGCTTTGAGAGTTCATAACGTATGTGCGTGTTTTAGTGTGTGTTTTTTTGGTGAGAAACTCCATGTGTGTGTGAGAGAGATGAAAGGGTTTGTAATGATAGTGATGGCGAGTGAAGTGGAGTTAATGAGGCACCCTCACAAACCCTTTCATATCTCTCACCACCATTATATCTCTATCATTACACACCATTTCATACCTCTTCTTATCATCTCTAACCCCTCTCTCTCACACAAACTCATGGAGTTACTCACCAAAAAACACACACTAAATACACACAATAAAAACACTCTCAAACCAAGCTAAACCCTTTTGCACCACCTTTTTACCCTTCAAGATTCAACCCTCATCATCAGGTAACCATAACAAACCATAACAAGATACGGGCTGTACACTTTCCTGTATCTTGTGGACCAAAAAACCGTGTACCTCCTCGCCGTAAACCATCAGTGAAGCCACGTGTCACCGCCGCTAAGTTCATTTTTGTTGTTTGATAATATAATACAATGGCTGATTATACTACCTTGAGCATAGAGTTGCCATTGATGTCTAGTTCTTTTTCCAACAGGCAAGTTAAAAAAATCCATTATGATCAAACAATGTTGTTTAAGAAATTTGGTGAGTTTTTTGGAAGAACATTGTAAAAAACAGAATGAAATGTTGTCGGGAAATCTTTTGTAATAGCACTTTAACTAGACACACTAACACCATTCATTTGTTTTCAGCAACCCTCAACCCTAGACACATTGTTCAAAAAGTCTTAAGCAAACATGATCAAATCTTTTGTATCACGAGCAGATGAAACAACATGATCTCATTAACATAGTTAAAGTGCTATTGCACATGAAATGGGGTGGACCCCAACACCTTGCCAAAATCTTGGTTTAGGTCCCAAAATCCACCATCCTACTCTCCTACCCTAATTGGTAAAATGACCAATTCAACCCTAATGGTTTAAAGGGTCTTTTTGATACCCGATGCTTGGATAGTACTCATTACCTAAAACCCTAAACTATTTAAAATACGCAACGACATATCTTACCTTTTGGTCACGGCTGTGGTCGCGGTTTGCACTCCAGACTGACAGTAGACATTATATTCCTACAAGTAAAAAAGCAAAGCACATATTAAAACTATATTATTGAACGTTAACAAAACACTAGAATTCATGTACTCTTTCACCCGTGTGCATTGAACGTTAACAAAACACTTCCATGAATGCGAAAACCAAACTAGCAGTCACAAAGCTTAACCAAACTAGCAGGCACAACTTTTCACTTTTACTTTTTTATACATGTAGTTACACAAAGCTTAACCAAACTAGCAACTAACTTCCATCTCAGCAGGAATATTACCAACTGGAAAAAAAATACATATATGGAGTAATATCACGCCTAACAAAATATTACCAACAAAATAAGCTAAATTGCGCAGCCAAAAAATACATATATGGAGTAATATCACGCCAGAAACATAACCCCTCCCCTCAAATCTAGTCAAAGAAAAAATACATATATGGAGTAATATTGCGCAGCCAATGTTCAAACCGAAATTGGTGGGTTTTTTTTTTCATCTCATTTGTGAAACATATGAGATTAACTTCCATCTCATTTGTGAAAAAATGAATATCAACGACGGTGGTGGAGGTGGTGCAGTGATGGAGGTGGTGCGGTGATGGAGGTGATGAAGGAGGTACGGAATGGAGGCGGAAGTGTGTTTTTTTTTATCTCATTTGTGAAACAGATCTGTGTTAATAATTGAGGTCATTTTTTTCGAAACTTTTCCCCGGGGACATGTCCCAGGGGAAGGTTATGTTTGTCCTTTAGCCAGATTTTTGTCGGGGACAAGTCTCCGGGGAAGGTTATTGCGGGATAAAGTAAAAAGATGGGAGGGAAAAATAAAAATTCGCGAAAAGTTTTACCGGGGACATGTCCCAGGCAAAGGTTTTTAAATAAACATAAATATTTAAAAAAAAAAACCTTTATTATTATTTTCAATAACTAAATAAATAACAAATCAATTTAAATTTAACCTAAAAATTTTCTACGACCGAGTATAGGTGCTATGGTATACGTATCATGTCTAACGACCGACTATAGGTGCTATGATATTCGTATCATGATTAACGACCGACTATAGGTGCTATAGTATACGTATCATGTTTAACGACCGACTATAGGTGCTATGGTATACGTATCATGTCTAACGACCGACTATAGGTGCTATGATATTCGTATCATGTTTAACGACCGACTATAGGTGCTATGGTATACGTATCATGTTTAACGACCGAGTATAGGTGCTATGGTATACGTATCATGTCTAACGACCGACTATAGGTGCTATGGTATACGACCGAGTATAGGTGCTATGGTATACGTATCATGTCTAACGACCGACTATAGGTGCTATGATATTCGTATCATGTTTAACGACCGACTATAGGTGCTATGGTATACGTATCATGTTTAACGACCGAGTATAGGTGCTATGGTATACGTATCATGTCTAACGACCGACTATAGGTGCTATGGTATACGTATCATGTCTAACGACCGACTATAGGTGCTATGATATTCGTATCATGTTTAACGACCGACTATAGGTGCTATGGTATACGACCGAGTATAGGTGCTATGGTATACGTATCATGTCTAACGACCGACTATAGGTGCTATGGTATACGTATCATGTCTAACGACCGAGTATAGGTGCTATGGTATACGTATCATGTTTAACGACCGACTATAGGTGCTATGGTATACGTATCATGTTTAACGACCGAGTATAGGTGCTATGGTATACGTATCATGTCTAACGACCGACTATAGGTGCTATGGTATACGTATCATGTTTAACGACCGAGTATAGGTGCTATGGTATACGTATCATGTCTAACGATCGACTATAGGTGCTATGATATTCGTATCATGTTTAACGACCGACTATAGTGCTATGGTATACGTATCATGTTTAACGACCGAGTATAGGTGCTATGGTATACGTATCATGTCTAACGACCGACTATAGGTGCTATGGTATACGTATCATGTCTAACGACCGACTATAGGTGCTATGGTATACGTATCATGTCTAACGACCGACTATAGGTGCTATGATATTCGTATCATGTTTAACGACCGAGTATATGTGCTATGGTAATGGTATAGATATCATGTCTAACGGCGACTATAGGTGCTATGGTATACGACCGAGTATAGGTGCTATGGTATACGTATCATTTTTTTAAATATTACTTTTTCCGTGGACAAGTCCCCGGGGAAAGACTTGGCGGGAAATTTCGCGCGCATAATTAGCATGCTTTGGACTTTGGTCAAAGTTGTTGAACGTAAAACATGTTTTCTGCGGGGACTTGTCCCCGGCGAAAGTTTGCGAAGAATTTTGACTATCCGGTCAAACTTTGATTAAAAGCTCATCTACTTTAGCCGGGGACAAGTCCCCTGAAACTCTCGTTGAATTTTCAATCACAAGTCAGCGAATTTATGTGCCACGTCAGATTTTATTTTGTCGTTTAGCGACTTTCTCCGTGGACTTTGTGTCCCGGCGAAGCCTCCTCGCCCGTCCATCCGATTGTTGTAGTGCATGAGCTGGTATACCCACAAAAAACTTGGTCTACGATAACATAGTTGAGTTACACGTACATTTCCTAACGTGCTACGCATGCCAATGTTGGTTTTGTCCTAGTTTTAATGGCATGGCAAACGTTGGGAAGTTGTTCTTATACGTAAGACATTGTTGAATACATGAGCGTGGAAGTGGTGGTTAGTACTGGTGACATGGTAGTCGTGTGATCTTGTTACCATAAAAAAGATCGTCCATGCAGACGGCACACATGGTGGTTGGTGATGGTGGTAGAGTGTATAAACACTCGTTTGTCTATTTAGTTGACTTAACATAAGTGGTTGTATGTCTATTATTTATATGTGTATGTTTCAGTGTGTGTTCGTAATGTGTGTATTACGTGTGTACAACTTGCTGTACGTCTAAGGATTTAGAACTTTTTTGATGTTTCAATTCATCGTCATACTATTATTAATATAAACTAGTAAAAGTAAATAGTGTTCAAATTCAATACTCGAGCATTGCTAATTCGGTAGTATCGTTTACAAAAAAAAGTTTAAGTATCAAAAGTACGTTGCTATTGTACGACTAAAACCTAATATAAAACTTGTGCAAGTATAACATCATAACATACAATAATTTGTGTTTATGGAAACATGAATTCGTATTGGTTAAGATAAACTCAAATTGGGTTTTGAATTTTGGCATCCCACATCGTCTTGTGAGGGAAAGTAGTTTTGTGAAAGATGGTTATAAATAAGGAGTGAAGGATAACATTAGAAGTAGGCATGTTGAATTCCTATAAAAGCGTAACGGCTTTTCCGTGCAAGTTTATGATTTAAAAATCATAAGTTTGCATGGAAGAAATGTCACCGTAGTTTTTAAATTTTTTTGACAAGCTTACAATTTTAAACATTAAGTTAAAAAAAAACCTTGACATGTCACGAATACTCGCAGGTACCGCATAATGCGGTGGATACCTCATGACTAAATTTCCAGTCGAATCTTGGTTGTGTTGAGGATGAGGTGAGTTTTTTTGTAGTTGTTAGTTGTTGACATGAGTTGATGAAGGGATTAAGATAGATATACATTTGATGTTGTTGGTTAAATGAATCTTGATAATGATTAATCCCGACATCGTCAATAAAAGATAACCAAAAAAAAAGTTTGTCATTTTAAAGCTCAAATGTAAACACAATTTTATGACAATTTTCATGTTAACTAATTACCGGGCCCAAAATTCGAATAACCCAATTTCACTCCAAGCCATCTTTTGTCACAACCTAAAATTACTTTTATTTTGGCCAACCAAAACACCTTAACCTCAAATTTTTTATATTTTGGCACGGAAATCGAAAAAAAAACATTCTCCCAATAATTGCCAATGTTTAGCAAATACCATATATTTTCACTTGCCAAGCACCCCATAGCCCCTTTGGGGTGCCTGGATAACATGACCCTTATTTTATGCTATTTGTACTTAAAATAAGCCTACCAATAAGTACAAACACCCCGTATGAGATGTTTTGATAGCATAACCCTTGTAGCCCTAGCATAACCCTTGTAGTCCCATCTTTCATGACTCACCAAGCATGACTAGAAATATGAAATACTAAAGTACATATACAACCCCATGATTCAATGTAGACCCGTGTTGTATGTTGTCAGCGAAACAATCACAATACAATGCATTTGGCGGCGCTGAAAACATGACTCGAGTATTAGGTGGGCGAAGTTACACAACAATAACCAAGATCGATTTATGTTGCATGAAGAATTTCATCTAAATAGTTCATCAAAGACTATTTTAATGACCTCGCCATACACATTATGTTGTAAGGTAAATGAATATTTAATCTTAAAACTTTACAAAGTTACTATAATTTCCAACACAACATAAGTGGCTACAAGTTACGTCTAAGAGGAAATTGTCCCCGATAGTTAGGGTGCGTTTAGTTGGAGGAAAACTTTGTTTTCATAAAAGCGTTCGTATAAAATAAGAAAACAGCAATCGCGTTAAAATAAACGTTTTTCAATAAAATATTTTGCAAAATACAAAATCTCATATTTTTAACTTAACAGAAAATTACAAAACAAATTTTGGTTGTTGTCTTTGTTTTCTTTTGTAACCCACAACCCTCCGTCCCATTCTTCAAAATAGAAAATACAAATATAAATTACACGCGTTTTCTATATTTTCAAGTGTTTTGTTAAGATAAATTTTCTTCCAAATTTTTTACAAACTATAGATAAAAAACAAGTGAATTTTTCTCCAACTAAACGCACCCTTACTAACACACAATCTATCTCATATGTTTTAAGCACGATTTTAACCCGCAATTATTTAGTTAAGAGCTTTTTCACACAACAAGATATATCATGAGACACAAGCATATGGTATTATATATTAGCAAATATAAATTGTGTCATGTTCAAAAGGAAAATATTGTTCGCATACAAATATTTTACTGTGTAGCAATTTGTAGAGAAAATTAGGCTCAACATATTTACGAGTTATAAAAGGCTAAATAAACATAGATTGGTAGATTTTTTCTCTGCAAAAATCTATCTAATACTCAGTGATATCTACAAAAACCTTTGGTGGTGTGCCATCGCCTGTTTAATTGTTTGACCCATAAACATGGCTTATCGTCTTAAAACCAAATCGAGAAGATTTAATCCTCGCAAATACAACCAATATCAATATCTCGCCATTTAAATAGAAAACGATATACCATCAATGGTTATCCCACATCGAAGGCTTTGATTATAAATAGAAAGGCAAGGGTGACATTAAAGGTAGGCTAGTTGAAGTTTTCAAATTTCCTTTCTTGCATCTTTATCAGCATATAAATTTCTCAATTGGATCTTATTTTAAGCTTAATTTTAGTAGAGTTAATTACATAAATGGTCCCTGTGGTTTGTCGAAAATTATAGATTTGGTCCCTAAACTTTTTTTTTTTTGGATTTGCTCCTTATGGTTTTGATTCGTTACGGATTTGGTCCCTTGACCAAATTTTCTGTCAATTGACCGTCAAATGTGTGTTTAGAATGCTGAAATGACAAAAATACATGTGTTTCATGAATAGTCCATATGGTTTGTAGCTTATCATGAATTAGTCCCCAGATTTTTTATTTTTATTTTTATTTATATAAAAACATTTTGCCAAAATTTTATAAAATTTTCATAAAAATTCGAAAATTTATAAAAAATCTATAAAAAATTGCTAAAATTTTATAACAAATTCCGAAAATTTAAAAAAAAAAAATTTAAATTCCGAAAATTTTATAAAAAAATTCCAAAAATTTTATAAAAAATTCCGAAAATTTAATAAAAAGTTATAAAAATTCCGAAAATTTTATAAAAAATTTCATTAAAAATTCCAAAAATTTTGTAAAAAATTCGATAATTTTTTATAAAATCTTATAAAACATTCCGTCAAAAATTTGGGAAAAAATTCGATTTTTTTCTTTTTCTTTTGAATACTTTTTGACGGAATGTTTTAGAACATCTTGCCCAAAATTTTATAAAAATTTTTACGGATTTTTTTTGACAATTTTATAAAATCCGTTAAAAATTTTAAATACTTTTGGGCAAAATTTTATAAAAAAATTCCGTCAAAAAGTATTCAAAAAAGGAAAAAGAAAATTTTTTGTCGAAAATTTTTTTTCTCAATATTTTTGACGGAATGTTTTATAAGATTTTATAAAAATTTTATCGGAATTTTTTATAAAATTTTTGGAATTTTTTATAAAGTTTTCGGATTTTTTTATAAAATTTTCGGATTTTTTATAAAATTTTGGATTTTTTATAAAATTTTCAGAATTTTTAATAATTTTTTAAAACTTTGGGACTTTGTTATAAAATTTTAGGAATTTTTATAGATTTTTTTATAAGTTTTTGAATTTTTTATAAAATTTTCGACAAAATATTTTTTATATAATAAAAATAAAAATAAAAAAGGACAATTTATATATAACCCATATATTTCACCATTCATGAAACACATGGGTATTTTTGTCATTCAAAAACACACATTCCAAACAATATTTGATGGTCAACAACGAAATTTGGTCAAGGGACCAACCGCAACTAATCATCAAACCATAAGCAACAAAAAGTTTAGGGACAAATCCATTTTTCTAAACCACAGGAATCCATTTATGTAATTAACTCATTTTAGTAAGTTCAAAAGCTAGTATAGTTGATGGGATTGGAGTTTTTCAAGTTTCAACAGGCGACTAAATGGGTAGATATATATTGCGTTAGTCTGGAAGCTCAGATATGAGAAGGCGTTCGAGGTGTATTTATTACAATGGTCATAATGTTGCTAAAGTACCAAGACGTCATTTTTTTTACAATGCGGCATTTCATCGAAGGGTTGAAGTCCATCAATGAAAACCTTTTTCAATCGTTGCAAGTAAAATCCGTATTCAAGCTAGGGATCCAGATAAGCTAAGTGAGGAATTACAAAAATGCGCTTGATGCACACAGGCTTAATGATGCTTGGAACTTACATGAACAACACACGAACATGGAAGGTTTTTTTAAGCTCTCAATAAAGCTTATGCTATAGTACAAAAGGCTCTTCGTAGAGCTTAAATGGCTTAATATATAGAGTTTATGATATAGTACATAAAATTGATATGTACACATAGTATTTTACTTTGCACACATAAAATTACATGGGGTATTGTTTGTTTTATTCATTAATTGTAGAGTTAATTACATAAATGGTCCCTGTGGTTTGTCAACGGATTTTCGTCCTAGTCCTACTTTTTTTTTGCGGACTTTTTTTGGATCCCTATGGTATTGTTGGTTCTGGTTTGGTCCCTTGAATGTGTACGGGTTTGGTCCCTGATATCACTTATACTCGGTTGTCTTAGTCCGTGGTTTTCTCGTAAATTTTTTTTTAAGGTTTTTTTTTTTTTTATTAATATTAAATTTTTAATTCATTTTTTTAAATTTTTATTTTTATTTCTTATCACATATTTAGTATTAAATTTTAATTCATTTTTTTAAATTTTTATTTTTATTTCTTATCACATATTTAGTGTTTTTTTTTTTTATTTGATTCAAAATCTAAAATAATAAAAAGTGTTTTTTTTTTTACATTTTTTTAAATTTAATATTTTAATTTGTTTTAAATTTTTTAACATTTTTTTAAATTTAATATTTTAATTTGAAATTTTAACAAATTAAAAATTTAAAATTTTGAAAAAAATTTATAATTTTTTTTATAATTTTAACAGTTATGTCAAAAAAATTTTGATAATTTTTTATAATTTTTTAGATTATGTCAAAACTTTTACGATGTTTTTTTTCAAAAATTTATTAAAACTAATTAAAATTTTTTGTAAAATTTTTGTAAAAGTCCTGAATTTTTTATAAAATTTTTTATAAAATTTGATAAAATTGTCAAAAAATCAAGTAAAAAATTTTATAAAATTTTGGGCAAGATTTTATAAAAATTGAGACAGACAAAAGTATTCAAAAGAAAAAAATTCAAAATTTTTCCCAAATTTTGGAAAATGTTTTATAATATTTTATAAAAATTTATTGGAATTTTTATAAAATTTTGAACTTTTAAAATTTTGAAATTTTTCTAAAATTTTGAATTTTTATAAAATTTTTGGAATTTTTTAGAAATTTTTCATAAAATTTTGAATTTTAATATACTTTTTATAAAATTTGATTTTATAAAATGGATTTTTTATAAGTTTTGGAATTTTTATAAAATTTCGGAACTTTTATAAAATTTTGTTTTGGAATTTTTTATAAAATTGAGCGGAATTTAAAAAATTATAAAATTGGAATTTTTATAAAATTTGAAAATTTTTGGAATTTTTATAGATTTTTTATAAAAAATTTAAAATTTTTAGAATTTGTTATAAATTTTTTGAATTTTTATAGATTTTTTATAAAATTTTCAAAAATGTTTTATAGAAAAAAATAATAGGACTGTTATATAACCTACAAACCATAGGAAAAAAAATTAAGGGGTAATTACACAACCTAATATAGACCATTTTTTGTCATGAAACACATACGGGGTAGCTTTCAAACACAAATTGATTGCTCAAATTTGGTCAAAGGACCAAATCCGTAACGAATCAAAACCATAGGGACCAAATCGGCAAAAAATAAAGGGACCAAACCCGTAATTTTGACAAACCACAGGGACCAAACCCGTTTTTGACAAACCAAGGACCATTCATGTAATTAACTCTTAATTGTATGTGTGCAAAGTAAAATTCAATGTGTACATATCATTACCCTATAGTAAATAAGGCTCTTACCGAGCACAAATAAGACGTGTTAAAAAGAGACGCTATTATATACTTATCACTATATATATGTCTTGCAAAATACATTTAACCTGTGAAACCAAACCATTTCCTCTAGTTACAAGATTATTATAGACTTCTTGATAGTAATACTTATTTTCAGTCATCTTGGCAGCAACAAAGGTGTTTCGAATTTTGGGTATGTTAATCTTTACAAACTGTACAGCTTTAGTGTTGATCACCAAGTTGTGTTCCTATTTGCAACTAAAGCACTAGTAAGAAGAAAACAAATTACAATAAACAGCAACTATGGTATTAATAGTTGGTCCAGGCATCAGACTAGCCGTCTTATCGGTGGTTGGTTCAACCGGTCCGACATGTTGGATTTACGAGTCTCAAGAACTAAACGACTTAGCATATAAACATGTACTCACAACAAGTAAGATAAATTCAAATACACCACCAGCCAGTATACTACAAAATGCTTAAAATCAATTGGGTTTCAAGTTTTGGCATCCCACATCGCTTTGTAAAGAAATGTAGCTTGTGGGAAGTTGGTTATAGGTAAGAAGGGAAGGATACCAACGAAAGTAGGCATGTTGAATTCCTTTAAAAGCCAACCCATCGTTAGTCCGAAAAATAAACAAAATCACTTGAAGATCAAAAACACATATATGTCAACATAAAACTTCATATTATTCAATTCCAAGCAACACCTGCAAACTTAAACACACCTTAACTACGTACCGTGACCACCCGTTGCCACACAAACCTTGAAAAGAAAACCCGCGAAACATAACTCAAAACTCCCAAGTCTTCAACCATTCAATAATCAACTCGTGAAGTACAAACACCGTCCATTCCTTACAAATGGTCGCTCACCTTTAGAAAAAAGACTTCGAGTAGCTCTATTAGCTGGTAAACCAACAACCAACATGGCCTTTTATAATATGCGTTAGACACATATATGTATAACTTAAACCGCATGGGTGCGGATTGAGCACTTTTCATTGGATAACAGGCACTATAACATCATAAAACTATAGGAAATAAAACTAGTGCAAGTATAATATCAAAACATACTTTTGGCATCCCACATTGCATTGTGAAGGAAAGTAGCAGGTGAGAGGTGGTTATAAAAAAAAAGGAAAGGATACAATAAAAAGTAGGTATGTTTAATTCTTTAAAAGCCTTTGGCAACATTGCTTGCAAGCTTATGACATAAGTTTTATAAGCATGCAAATCATGTTGTCGAGCTCTTTTATAATAGAGTAAACTGCAAAAATCATCCCTGTGGTTTGTGTATTTTCGCAAGAATCATCCCTATCTCAAACCTTTAGCATTAAACATCCCCAAGTCCATAAACCTTTGGCATTAATCATCCCTGAGCACTAACGTCGTTAGTTTTACCCGTTAAGTGTTAAATAATATTTTCCCGTTAGTCCCTCCGTTAATATTTTTTGCACCGTTAGTCCTCATTTTACGTTTTCGTCCGTTTTTACGTTTTTGTCCGTTTTTACTCGTTTTCGTCCGTTTTTATATGTTTCGTCCGCTTTTTATCCGTTTTTTACAAACTGGACATGACTATAACTTTGGTGATGATCATTAGCAAGTCCTAATATTCCATACTTACAACTAAAGCAGACAAAGTAAACGATAATTAGTTTTGATTGTAATTTTTTGTAAATATTCAAAACAATACGAACCGATGCATGAAAAGGAAAAGATTTACGAGAGACACAAATGCTACATAAAAAAAATTCTTGGTTATGGTGCGTGTATACTTTTGTAACTCATATAATAAACTATTGACTTATATCAGAGCATATAACAGTTACTTAAAGACACTTATATAAACAATTATATAACTATGGAAAAGAAAACTAGTGCAAGTATAACATACATTAATTAGTGTTTATCTAAACATGTAATCGTAATGGCTAAGATAAATTCAATTACACCATTTGCATCCCACATCGCATTGTGAGAAAAAGTGGCTTGTGGGAGTTGGTTATAAATAAGGAGGGAAGGATACCTCAAAGTAGGCTTGTTAAATTCTTTTGAAAGCCTTCGCCAACTTTTTTTGCTTGCAAACTCTTGTGATTTCAATTTTTTGAGTTTGTAAGCAGAAGCGGTTGGGGATGGCTTTTATACTTTTTGACAAGCTTACAATTTTAAACATAAAGTTTGAAAACTTTGACACACCAAAAATATAAATGGTCAATGTCATAAGTTACTAGCAATAACAAATGTTTCAAATAATTTCAATTTAGTAATTTACTTTTTGTTTTTGCTTAGGTGCTTATATATTTTTTAAAATTTAAATGTATTATAGTTATATATTACTTGTGCACTCACATCTTTCAAACTATGTGTACGTGTGAATTTATAAGTTTTATTATTCATAGATTGCTTCCAAAATCTTTTATATGAAATATAGTTTGGTTTTCTTTCGAGTCTTTTTTTGACGCATAACTTACACGACTTTATGTTGGTCGGGATATAAAGGTGATTGAGGTTCCTTTGTTTAATGAATATAAAAATTTCAAAGGGGGCGTGTCTAGTCATTTTACTCGGGAAGGGAACAAAAATTGTATGGAAACTTAGGGCTCGTTTGGTTCGCAGAATATTTTTGACGGAATTGGAATCTGTTTAAGGAATTGGAATGTGAAGGAATGAAATGTTAGAAATTGAAATCCTAAGGATTTAAAATCTGACGGAATTGAAATCTGCAAATACTAGCGCATGTTTGGTAGGAAGAATGAAATGAGAAAAAAACAATTATATTAAAATATTTAAAATTTAATTTTAGTTTAAGATTAATAAACTAAATATTATTTAATAAATAAATTATTTATCAAATTATAATAATAATTTTTTAAATAATATTATATAAACTAATATATTAAATAAATAATTTTTTATATAAAATACAATTTTATTTTTTAAAATATAAATTAAAAAAGTAAGCTATAAATAAATTATATTTAATTTTAAAAAATAATAATTTTTAAATATAATAAAAATATAAATTTTTAAATAAATAATAATTTATATCCAATTTTAAATAAATAATAATTTTTAAATCTTAATAACATGGTTGTTTATAAAAAATAGTAATAGTAACAATTATAATTAAATGATCGTTTATAATAATAATAATAATAATAATAATAATAATAATAATAATAATAATAATAATAATAATAATAATAATAATAAAAAAAAAATAATATATAAAAATAAAAATAAATAAAAATTAAAAATAATAAAAAAATAAAAAAAAAAAAAAAAAATAAAAAAAAATAATAATAATAATAAATAAAGATAATATGAATTCCATGTAATTGTAAGCAATGCTTCTCATATTGCCATGGAATGTTGAATTCCATATATATATATGAATTTGAAAGAATTTCATTCCATTCCATTTGCCAACCAAACATAGTAAGGAATGGAATTCAGTTTCCAAATTCTTTAAATTTTTCAACCAAACACGTTATGAAATGGAATTGGATTCCAATTCCACCAGAATCCTTAGGATTCCGCCGAACCAAACGGGCCCTTAGAATATTAACTTCTAAATTTCATTTTAAAACCTTTAAGAATCTAATATGTTCTTTACTCCAAAAATTCGCGGATGTTCAAGTCTTTCATGCTCGATGTCTTGTTCCTGCTCGAAAACCACTTGTAAGAAGGATTTTTGGTTGTAGGCCAACCCGACTTCCCACTCCGTCGGCCTACGTCCCAACCGGCCAATTCCCTCCCTCCTAATCTAATGGTCCGCAACCTTAATCTTCCTTTTAGCTACAAAAGCGAGTTACTAAATCCCTACAAGTTGAACAATCAATCAGACATATTAGTAGCTATATGAAGCAACAAAAATAGTCATATACTCAATTACTCACAAGGGGCTTTACTACCTTTAACATCATGTATCAGCATCAACCGCATACCTAGTCTAAAACATAAACAAAGTCATTGTCTTAAACATCATCAATGCATTGCTAGAAAATGAAAAATAAAAAATAAACATATCTCATTTTACATGTATGTGCAAACTCAAACACACATCGGCCACAAACACAAACACACTTGCAAACAACATACACATGTTAGCAATCCGCGCCACACAACCCTTGAAAAGGAAACCCACAAAGCCGTGCCTTCAAACACGACTAGCATAACTCCATCCATTCCATAATCAGCTCATACATGCTCGATCACTCACTTTTTAAAATCATAGCTTCGAGTAATTCAATCAACTGGTAAACCCACAGCCAATGTGGCCTTCGATAATATGTATTAGAAAAACGTGTATGTCTCACATAGACCGCATGGGTGCGGATTGAGCACCTTTTGTTGCATAACAGCAAGTTGTTGGTAGATGTATGGTGAAACTTGTAGTGCGTGGTAGTCTTGTGATCTTGTGGTCACCATATTCATTGTTCATTCAGTAATTGCAAGCAATGGAATTGATTGTTTATGTTCATGCTCCTCCATTATCATTTTTTTACTTGGTTATTAGTTTTCATAAACGTGTCAATGATGGTTAGCGTTTATAACGCGTACTTAATTCAATAAACAATTCCTTCGTTGACCAAATTTTTTAAAAGAATGTAATGTGGTTAGATAAGTACAATAACACACATGTCAATAATTTGTTAAAAATCAATTGGGTTAATTTTGGTTAATTACCCACATCGATTTGTGAAGATTGAAGAAAGGTTAGATTAGAGGGTGTTGATTATAAATAGAAAGAAAATGAATACATTTGTGGGAAGAAAAACTAAAATGAGAATAATATTTAGCTATACATTTCAAATAAAAAGTAGAATTTTAATGGGATATGTAACTAATTTTATAGGTGCATCTAAAATATATGGTTATGATTTTTTATCGCATTTCTTATTTAAATTTTTTCTTCTCATATGATACTAACTCTAAAAAGAGAATGGTGGCAATTTAACATTGATACCATTTCTCGATTTGATCTTTTTCTATGCTTTTCTTCCAATCAGTTCCAATTTGAAATTGTATCCAATCTTATTCGTCACACGTCATCTATCAATCTCAGTAAAGAATAGGGATTCAAAAGTTCTATCAGCTGGTATACCCACAAAAAACTTGGCGTGTGTACGTGATTCGTTACACGTACATTCCCTAGTGTTGCATGGCGATCTGCTATGTATGGTTTTGTCCGAATTTTAATAGCATGGCGACACGTTGGAGCGTTCTTCTTATACGTAAGCCATTGTTGATGTCACAATTCTCAATTTCCGGTCATTTTGCAAACTTTAAATTTTTTAATTATTCATCATTTTACTATTCATCGTTTTTGAAGTCGATTTGATATTTTGAGATGTTATCTCATGAATTTAGAAAGTCACGGCACCGCACGCATACCGACACCAAATTGATAACGGCAAACAGTTATAATCAAATTTCAATGTAATAAACATGTCATATTATTATGTTTAAGAAATCGTTTCGGGTACCGGGAAGGTACGTTTACTCGAGGATTCGACAAAACACGGGGTACAATTAATACCGTAAGGAATAATAGAACAAAATAAAAATCTTATCCTCCTACCCTCTCCCTCCTCTTTGTCGACATATATAGGGAAACCAAAACACAAAAATGGGTTCTTCTTCTCCTTTTCTTTAAGTCAACCTCATTCCATCTCTACCATTATCCCTAAATAAAAACACTACCCTCCTAGACATCACATGAGGCTATAGAACATGGCTATGGAGAAAGGGATTAATTTCACAAGAGTATCACCACTTTCACTTCAAATTCAAAATTAGGGTTTCTTCATATCAAAGGGGTTTTCAAAATTAGTTTAGGGGTTTTGTAATTAAGTGCATAAGGAAGCTTTCTCAAGTGGTTAATTGCTCCAATTCATCTCGAGTCTCTCCAATTGAGGCGTTTGGTGTTCGGTTTTTCTACCCTTCGACCCACCAATTGGTTTCTTGTTGCGTGTCGGAGCCGTGCACTACCAATAATTGATTTAATTCCCTTCGGACTACTAATTGCCAAGGTGAGTTCGTAGCCCCACTTTTACTCGTTTAATTGTTTTATAAACTCTTCGGGAGAGATACATGCTCAACTACTTGCTTTTACTTTACATTTATATGAACTTAAATTTGTTTTTGTTTCACTCTATGTGCGCGTAAGTAGATTATACCCGAACTAAATTGATCACTATGTTATGAACGCTATTAGTTGAAACACTTTCCTTGATTTTGAACCCTTCGACATGTATATTTGAGCTCTTTTAAATTGATTCGGAACCTTTAACATATAAGTGAACACTTTGGACTTGATATGAACCTTTTGACATATAGTTAAACTCTTTTAACTTGCACAAGGACCCTTTGGATATATTTTAAACTTGTTTGACGTGATTTTGAACGCTTCGGCTATCTTGAACCTTTTGATATTATTTGAGCTCCTCGACTGTTTTGAACTTCTGAACTCGACTTAAATTCTCGAACTTTTGAATGGAACACTTGAACTTAATTATGAACTTTTGACTGGAACACTTGAACTTAATTACGAACTTTTGAACGGAACTCTTGAACTTAAATACAAACTTATGACTTGTTTGAACTTATTAAACCGGACGTGTTATGACTTTGACCTAAAGTCTCCCGTTTTCGGAGCATCACTATAAAGTCTCCCATATTCGGAGCATCACTATAAAGTCTCCCATATTCGGAGCATCACTATAAAGTCTCGCCTTATTGGTGGAGCGTTCTTAATAATTCTCGCCTTATTGGTGGAGTGTGCAAAGTCTCGCCATATCGGTGGAGCGTTCTAAAGTCTCGCCTTATTGGTGGAGCGTTCTCAATAATTCTCGCCTTATCGGTGGAGAGTGCAAAGTCTCGCCTTATTGGTGGAGCGTTCTAAAGTCTCGCCTTATTGGTGGAGCGTTCTCAATAATTCTCGCCTAGGTGGTCGAGTGACAAAGGAGTCTCCCTTGTTGGAGCAACACAAAGTCTCCTATGTTCGGAGCATCCCTGAATTATTATATACGTGGTGCTATGCTATGAACTATTATGACATCGTATACTTGACCACTAGACACACTATATTTTGTGCAATGGGTTGTGAACACACAGGTTGCAAGTTTTGTATGGGCGGAACTTGGAACTGAGTGGATTTACAATGCATTTGCTTTGTGAACCATTATGATAATGTGCACTTGACTTCTAGACATACTACTTTTTGGCAGTGGGTTGTGAACACATAGGTTGCAAGTTTTGTATGGGCGAAACTTGGAACTGAGTGGATTTGCAATGCCTTTGCTTTGTGGACTATTCCATATGACCAAAAACTTTTCCTTTTCTGTATGAACATTCTTTAAAGGCTTTACAATTCAACCAAACTCTATGAACTCACTCAACCATTGTGTTGACACTTTTAGCATGTTTTATCTTAGGTATCTAAGGCATTCACTTCTTGGCATGCATGTGGACTTATCATAGAGTCGCGATGACGACGCATCTCACATATATTTCATGCACTTAACTATCGTTTGATTGTAACAAACTCATTTTGGAATATTGGAAATATTTTGGGACCTATGTTTTGTAAACTCTGATTATTTTACTTAATCAAACGATATTTTCAAAACGACACTTTAGGTCGTTCGATATAACTGTAACTTTGATGCTATGATAGTCATCCCCCAGGTATTCCATTCCGCTGCAAAACAGGTAATTTGGGGGTGTGACAGTTGAATACATGCACGGTGGAAGTAGTGGTGACATGGTAGTCGTGTGATCTTGTTACCCTCGTAAAGATCGTCCATGCATAAATGGCAACTTGTTCTTTATAGGCATTATTAGTTCGAGATTAAAGAATCATCGGCAGCACGACGCATATGGTGGTTTGAGATGGTGGTAGGAGGTATGAACACTCATTTGTTAATTGCTTTTGCTGATCATACTTCTTGTCCATTTTGTAGTTGACTTAATATAAATTGATGTATGTCCATTTATATGTGTGTGTGTTTGTGTTAGGTATGTGTGAGAGTGTGTGTATTACGTGTATATATTTGCTTCATCATCAAGGATTTAGATTTTTAAATTATTCTTATTTTAATTTAATTCATTGACGAAGTGTATAGAAGAAACTTTAGGCGAGGTCAAATGCTAAGTAGAAAATACAACATGGTTAATAATTAATGAATATATTATACGATATTGTATTATTGTTGCGTAACAAGCTATCACAACACAAAAATAGAATTAGTTTTGATTAATCGAATAAACTAATTAATTAAAGAGATTATTTAACGAGAGGCGGAGCCAGGGTGGCTAGCGGGCATTGACGGAGCTTGAAACAAATTATTGGGGGGGCTGAAATATCAATTTTCAATTTCAGAGGGGCTATATTGTCAAAACGAAAATTTTTAGCATTAACTTAGAGCATAGCCACAACACCTATTCACTTGGGTTCCACATGTGCCATATCACTTCACACTAACTTAAAAATACCGCTCTTTCTCAACTAACCCAAACCTCTTCACTTGGTCCCCACACACCCTCATTTTATTTTTTTTCCATATTTTTCAAACACAATAAAATTCATTTCATTTAAATAAAAATACAAAATACAATAGTAAAAATAAAAAACATACGAATTTAAAATACATTACTGAAATAAAAAAGATACGAAATTTAAACTAATGTTGTTGTTGCTGATGTAGTTGCCAAACATGGTCAATAATATTTCGATGAAGTCTTGCGTGTGTTGGTTTATCACGGATTTCTTTGGCATTCTTCCGTTGTAAATCGCATCGTTCAACCCATGTCCGTAATATATTTGCTCGCGGAAAAACATAAATTTCGTTGATTTCGGATATCGCAAACTTTTGATCTTCCAAAATCAAGTTATGCAATATGATGCACGTGTACATGACTCTTCGTAGCTTGTTGATAGTCCAAGCACGCACCGGTTGGCTTATAATATGCCAACGTTCTTGGAGGACCCCGAAAGCTCTTTCAATGTCTTTGCTAGAACTTTCTTGTTTTTGTTTAAATAAGGCATTTTTCTCCGAATATGCAGTCGAGAATGATTTGACAAAAGATGACCACGTTGGGTAAATTCCGTCAACTAGATAATACCCTTATTTAAATTTAACTCCGTTTACTTGAAACGGAACCACGAGGGCGATGTCATCAAGTAGGTCATCGAATAACGGTGAATTATTCAATACAGTTAGATCATTATTTGCACCCGCTACCTCAAAAAATGCATGCCAAATCCATAAATCGTATGACGCAACGGCTTCAAGCATAATAGTTGGATATTTTTTATCACCTCTATGAAATTGCCCCTGCCACTCAACGGGACAGTTTTTCCATTCCCAGTGCATACAATCAATGCTTCCAATCATTCTCGGAAACCCGTGGACCGTGTTATGTGCGTTGTAGAAATTTTGAATGTCATTCAAATTAGGCTTTCTTAAAACTCGGGCATAAACAATTCAATTACACACATAGTAAAAAAATCTAGACAATCGCATGCCGTGTGTGACGCACATAGTAAAAAAATCTAGACAATCGCATGCGTATGGCGGATGTGCATTTCATAATAACACTCATACTCATTACACCCGTAGCATCGGGTCGGACTCTAAAGAAATCAAAATGCCGTGGAAGAGGATAAACAGTTTGAATATGATTTTCAATACCTTGTACTATTTTTAAAAATAGTTTACGGCTCATACGAAATCGACGTCTAAAATAGTAATCTGGATATTTTGGATTATCACCAAAATAGTCGGACATATGTCGTTCTTCAGCAACGTCACACTCACGGTAGATGTAATTACGGCTGTGTGAACTTTCAGCTTCTTGTTCTCGCAACGATTGCTCATAATTTGCAACTTTCAGAATCATCTCGATATCTTTTATATCTTCAATATCGGATCGTAAGGAATCCGTATTTGAATCACTCATGTTTTTATTGCTTAAGATGTAGAGGTTTGAAAGAGAAGTGTGTGAATGATTTTATAAAAATGGAGTATGATTTATAAAGGGGGGTAAAGTTTTGATTTTTAAAAAAAAGTTTTTATTTTTTTTATTATTATTATTTTTTTTAATCCAACCATTTTACAACGGTTATGTAATTTATTTTTTTGTCGTTTTCATTTCGTTGGGACGACGAACATCAAAGTGGCGAAAGTGTCTGGTGTGGTGGCGAGGTGTGGCAGAAAACGGCGAGGCTGCCACCTCAGAGTGGTGAACCTCCCACTTCACCATACCTCATGCTCTTAGTTATCAAATACATAAGGGATAATAAATTTGGGGGGAGGGAGGGGGCAAAGCCCACCCATGCCCCAATGAAGCTCTGTCCTTGCTAGCGGGTGCTTAGCCGCCCATCCGACCTAACTTTCCCAACTTATAACTTGAATTTCAGCCCATATTTCATGGAGTTTTTAACAAAACTATAGTGATGATATAATTAGGTAGTTTGAGCTTATAAACGTTTAAAATGTCATTGTGATATTTTATTGGCTACTTCTATTGTTATTTATTTTTTCCAAATTTAAAATTGATATAACTTTGACATCGTCTAATTTATGTATGATTTTTGTAACTAAATAATAAACTGGCGGTTTTTGCACACTAATTTTTCTCAAGTTACATTCATATTTTTACATTTTGAATATTGTCTCCGAAAATATAGAAAACTTGGGTTTTCATTATTATTTGCTACTAAATATACAATACTACATTTACTATTGCGGGTTTCATTTGACTTCCTTACAAGAGTTCATTCATCACTAACTATACATTTGAGGTAGCCAGGGAAAAGTCGGAAGCGGTCACGTTATACCCCAGTTAGTTAAGTTGCATACAATTCAGTTACTCGAACTCTCCTAAGTAACTTGAACATGAAAAACTTAAAAATTTGAATTATTACTATTGCTGGTCAAAGATAACTCGCAAATTCTATTTAATCCATTTTTATTTGGTAACCATAGTTTCCGACTTTGTGGCCGACTTTTCAAGAGGTTGGCATGGCAACTTTAAGGTTGTTTGCACCTAGGAGGAATTGAACTTGAGACCTCACACATTTAAAAGTGATAGTCACAAGTCTTTTTGCCTCTAGGCCACCCTTGGGTGGTTTTCTTAATCCAAATTCTTTCGTATTGTTCAGTCACACCCTCGATTGGAAGGACAATATAAATCTAAAGCGTTATGCACCACTAGAAATAATTTTCAATCTTACGAGGAAAATATATACGCAGCCTCAGCGAAGAGAGATTTTCACAGGATCTCGACCAGTCACATGAGTAAATATGGCCAAAGGAAGCTAAACCATCATTCGTATATTCTAAAATAAAAACATTTCACATTTGTTGTTCACTCCAAACTCTAATAATTCCTATGCCATATGGAGTTTGCTGTGACATGCTACGACAACAAACAAAAGTGTGGCCTCTGTTTATCGAACACATATGACTTGGTCCTTTCGGCTCTTAGCATCGTACAACTCACACTTGAAAAGGGTATCACTAAAACTAATCGAAAATTCCACAGCTATCCATTGAGTAACAAATGAGGCAACACAAGTTATTCAAGCCCCCAATGGTTGCCTAAATTTCTTGAAAATATATCAAGAGATAGAGCGATTTGTTGGAAATGTATATATTTACAAACATGTGAATGTATGGATTCGAACTCGTGACCACGGGATTGCACACATTAGCGAATGAGAATCAAAGTTAATAATTAATGACTTATGTTTACGATTAATTATTGCACATTAAGTCCGGTTAACGATCGTTAAGTATTTAACGGAAAAAGGACTAACGACCGTTAAATGAAAAGAGAAAGGACTAGAAATGGAAAACTTGGAAAAGTTATGGGTTTTCTTTTGGGCTTTGCATTGTGGCCGGCCATAGGGGCTTTCCCAAGCCCTAATCCCTAACTTGTTCCCAAAGTATTCCATCTACTATATAAAGAGGGTTAGGTTCTAGGGTTTCATACACTTGTGCATTTAATTAACCCTAGATCTCTCCTCTCCTCTCTCTTGTCCCATTTTCGGCCAAACACCCCATTTGTAAGGGAGTTTGGTTTCGTTTTTCTTAAACGAGGACTTGTGTTAGATCTAGCAATCGCTTGATTCGTTGGTTAATTGGTGTGTACAAGAACGTGGTTGTAAGACATTATTCTTACACCAATTAGTACTTCTTTGTTTTGCTCAAGGGATCTGACATTCGCAAGAGGTACGTTACGCATACTTCAGTTAATTAATTTATTTGTTATGATCTTTAGTCTTCTGTACTCTTGATGTCTTTATGTTTTATTGTATTTTATATATCATAAACTCAACGGTGGCATCACGAGCCTTGTATAACAAGTAATTAATTACTGAAACACATAATTAAAATAAACATGAATGTGTTATTATTTGTATGCTTAGATCTAGGGTTTGCAAAACCTAAACCCTAATTTTTAGGGGGGGGCGTTTATTTTGGTGCCTTAATTAAGGTTTTGTAAACTATTGTTTTAATTGGATTAGAAACCCTAAGATGCATGCAACTTTATGTGTATATGCGTAACTTTGATTTAATTGCATTAATTGTTAAGTGTAATTTTATGTCCATGATAATTATCGGCATGTTTTATCATGGATCTGCTTTTATTGTATGTCTTTCTTGTTTAAGATATACACTAAATTTTGATAGATCTAAAATTGGGGAAGACCTCAATAATTATTAATTTAATCAATTATGTGCTATGTGGTATGTATTTAATTTTGACTTACACAATCGATGAATCGATGCATGTGGTTCACCTTGTACATAGATGAAAACGGGTGAAAGTCTTAATTAAATATATGCATATTGACAAATCTAGAATTGGTTATTAATAGGATTTATCAAAACGTTTGCATGTGGCTATTTGATATGCATGACTTTTATTTGTTATGCATTCATTGTTTATTTGTTTATTTTTATAAATACTTGCTTGTTTGTTATGTGTAACAAGGGTATTTTTACAAGAAAAATAAACTGACCTAAACAATGGTGAAACATGTATTTTATAAGCATAGTAATCATAATCGTTTAATTGATTGATGACTTTGGTACAAATGGTCTGAACGGCTCACCCATGAGAATGAACTATAAAGGGGTTAATAGAAGTGCGCAAGTCACCTTCTGAAAGGATGTCTAAGGTTGTGCTTTAGCGTGCACTGTCCTCTGCCTCTGCAAGTTCGAATGGAGCTACTTAGTAAGCCATTAAATGTGCAAGCTCATCTTAAGGCGAATTCGTTTTAATTCCATGCCCCACTCGGTGGTAATTATCCAAAACACTAAGTGTTTACACTTATGCAAAAGTACGGTATAATGGATGATAATTAACACTAAAGTCCTTAATTGGTGAACCCAATACCTCAATTAAAGTTTGATGATGAAAAGCTTATACATTAAAACAAGATATAAATGTTTTAATAAACCTATGTTACGAAGATGAATTCATGACATCTTTGTACATATTTGATTTGACATCAAAATTATTACCCTTTAATTTAAGTTATATGCCATCCAACCAAACGGAAACACCTAAGATTACTTTTTATTTGCGTGATATCGTGACTTAGATCATAATCAAAGGGTAAAATGTCCACGTGTCGTGAGAGCGGGCATGGACGATTTTGCGGTTTCTTAAGTTGGACAACTTAATTGAGTTTTGTAGTGAGAGCTGGCAACTCAAGGCATAAGATGGGATAAAACATGTTTACATGGCGATTGATATTGGCTATATGTAAATCCCATAAATCTAGGAATTGCAATTGAAATTGGCAATTGAGCAATAGCTCTACCATTTTGTATAAGGTTCATTACTAGCAGATCAACTAACGTGATGAAATTATGACAATTTGGATCCTAGTTTTCAATAATAATTAATTGGTTATATGAATATGAACCTTGGGTATTTAATTGTTTATTGAAAAGGTTAATTATCGAAAATACTAAAATTGAATTTTGTAATTCTTTTGAATGTATAAATGCAACATTTAACCGTAAACGTGGTTTAGTCTTTGATTAGTAAATTGATCCATTCTAGCATTCAAACAAATGTTTGATCGATAATAATTTCTCGATAAGACAAACGAAGTCTCTTTTCCATAAGAGAAGCATGAGACTCAATCCTATTCCTTTTCATGAATGAGAAAGGTATAATAGGAACATTTGAATTGTCTAAATTCTAATGTAACTCTTAGCAATGAATGGCACATCTTATTTTCCATAAAGATTTCATTACCCTCATTTGGTGAATGAATCCTTTGTAACAACATGAATGTTGGTTAACTGGAAAACATGTATATGAGTTACTAGATTAGAAGCTAGACTAATTACCGCAAAAATTGGTAAAAGGCAAACTAGCATATTTTTATCAAGTTGTTTTGATTTAGCCTTTAAAGGTACTACATACCAGTATGGGGATGGTAGGCCTGTTGAGGAAGAAATTGCATACCCAATTTTTCGAGTTAATAACATTGATGGATAACCTATCATTCATATAGTAGAATACACCTTTTAGTACCTTAGTAATAATTACGTATGGTTCTTCAAAGATGTAGAAAGTAAAAGCAAGCAAGTTGTTTTCACTGGTTATGCAACACTTACAATGTTGTCAGATTCAATGGGAGCATTTGTGTTGCATTACTGAATAAGAAGTTGTTTTAATGATTTCTAATTCATTGGAAGCTACAAGCCTTATTTCCTGTGTAGTAACCCATATTATCTTCAAAGATAATTACTTTCCAATTGTAGACACTTATGTTTTTAAGGATAGTCGTGTAGGTTTCCTTACTAAACAATATAGTTCTACATCTACTTGTTATATCTATGACACAAATCATATTAATCAAATAAACGAACGTGTATCGTGTTGTTTATATGCTACATGATGTTGTTCCATGCACAAGTGGGAGAAATCTTATTGTGTGCAAGGTACAACACATATTAATATGATTTAAAAGAATTCTCTTGACTGTAAAGTAAGAGAATAACGTTCTAATAGGAAATATACATTTATATATGTATGATTGCCCTATTAAGAACATGTGTCAAGATGATAACAAAGACTACTTTATTTTAAATATTTATGTAATTCAATATTTAAGAAACACTTGTAGTTACAATTTATGTTACGTGAGAACGTGAACTAGATTGTAGCCCAAGGTAAAATATCCACGTGTCGTGAGAACGAGCATGGATGATTCTGCAGTTTCTTACATGGAACATTTCATGGAATGACATAATTAAATGAAGTAATCTAATACTACCTTGAATTTGAGTATTCGTTGAATGACTTAAATATATGTAGTAAATATTAACTTGAAATATGAATTGAAACCCGAGGTGGTGTTCATATTTACTTTAATTATAAATGTTTATGATTTTGTAAAGTCACAAACATGAAGTCTTTTAATACAAGACTTACAATATAAAGTAAGACGTTAACTTGCTATGTTTTAAGACATACGCATGAAGTCAATGAGTTGATCAATGACTTATAACGTATAGTGGGATTATAACTAATATGTCTTTTGACTTGGTCAAAATATTTGTGTTATAATACATGCAATTGACTTGGTAATTCTATTGTACCATTAAGTTTTACTTTGATGGTAAATATGATAAACCAAAGAATAGATGGTTATCTTAAATATTGTTAGATTAATCTTACAATATTAAATTCTAAGGAAATACCATAGTTTTATGGTATGTTCAGTTAGAAGAATCAAAATCTATTGGCATTGCTTGATTCAAAGATAACTATAGTTTCTTCCAAAAGTTATCAAGGTTAGTAGATTGAGTATAGACTGAATATACTCAATAAGACTCCAACCTAGAAGATTAATAAGACACCATTTTATGGAATGTGATGAATCACATTAAGTCTTATAATGAAGTTCTGAATTTGTTAAACTACTTGTAAAGTGGGTTGTAACAAACTAATGTCGGGAACTGTCAATGTTTTTGTAATATCCCAAAAGAGAACAATGTATTGTTGCTCTACTTGCTAAACTATTTAAAGGTAATCTTTAAATTTTTAAAGGCAAGTGGGAGTTTTGTTTAGATCTTGAAAGATTGAATTACAAAATACATAATCTTCTAAAATGCACTAGCAAATATCATGATGAGGCTAAACATGAAAATGATAGACCTTAATATGATGGAATTGTCATTCATAGATCCGTAAGGATATCTCAGATATTTAATATCCTGAGGAATATGAGTTACAAGATCATGGTAAGCCTATTAATCATAATGATAAATTTACCAAATGTTGAATTGTGGAAAATCAATCATACTATGAATGTAGAGATGCTGTCCATAAAGATAATCAACTTTAGATACTTGGTTTATCTTAATAATGAAAATGAGTTTCTTCAAAGGATGGAAACCCTAGTGGTTTAAATCTTTGTGTAGAAATCATATGGACAATATTGTACATGTATTTAATGTATGTCTAGTGATAATAATATTAATCATACTTAAGCAATTAACTATGATTGAATATTCTTTCCTAGATACATTAAATAGAAGTATAATGATTATAATTGTCATACTTAGTTTCATTGATATGAAATTTTGACAATGAATATCAAAACTCTTTGTTCGAAATTACTTTGCGAGGACGATAAGTAATGCAAATGAGTTTTTATGAATTTAAATAATCTTTGAATATGTACAAACTGCATGAATCCATAAATGGATATATGCATGCAATTAGAAGATGATTCTTATGTTTAAAATTAAATCCATGTTTGATTTAATAGTTAAAATAAGATTGCTCATAAGTATTCCTGAAAGCTAGTGGGAGTATTATTTATTTTTTCTTAAATCTTATATGTTGTATGGGCAACTACATTCCACTTAAATTAAGTTTTAGTTGGGAATGAAACTTCGTTTGTAAGATTTGGAAATAAGACATACAACCTTTGAATATATGTTTATTATTATAAACATATGATAAAAATAAATGAGTCTAACAGAACATGATGAGTACATATCTTTGACAAGATAGTATATGAATGAGATCTTAAAGTCTAATTTGAAGATTCATCATAAACATCATGTTGTCTATAAAGTTGTTGTATCATGCTTGATTACAAGATGATTTAACAACGTTGTAATATTTATGTTTGGATTTAGAATTGCATTCCTTAGCCTGGAGTTGCTCCCAGATTCTATACAACAATTGTTGTGTAATTGTCATAGTCAACAAACTTGAGTTTTGGATGACACCAAACAAATAAATATTCAAAGTTTACGGATGTTTAAAGAGCATATTGTTGTACACAATGATGCTTGTATAATTGAGATGACACTCAATTCTAGTCACGGTATCCATGATGATGACCATGTTGACCAGTTATGCTCAATTAAGAGCATAGTTGCATTATATATTAAAGAATAAAGAATACTTTAAACTTTAAAAGTTTTGAAAGATGATTGTCATCAAGGTGGTTCTGGTTATCACGCACCTTATGGAATGATATGACAATATCAAAATATGTGTAAACACATACAAGAAATTCACTTATTGAATTCTTGAAATAAGTATTCTCAAAATTCCTATAGATCAAAGTTAGTTGAAATTATGCCCTGTCAACAAGTATGATTATCATGACTTGAGGCAAAATTCATTAACTAAAAATTATCATGCATTGATCTATTTAGTATTTGGATAAAGGATATTATAAACATTATTATT
>OU343217.1:303523233-303560356 GCA_910596185.1 Chrysanthemum makinoi
TTTATCATTTTTAAAAATATTCAAATAGGTCAACTGTAATTTTTTTATTCAATATAACCTGCTATAATTCAAAGACGCTTAAAATTTACATATAAATCAATTTTACCCATGTTTAATATTTTGTAGTTGTTATATAAGTAGAACTAATAATTATGCATGACTTTTTGCATAATTTTTTTTATGTATTGATATCGATTTTTTTGAATGAAAGATTTAACTTTTGCAGCTGACATTAGTGTTGAGGTTGATGATATTGGTTATATTTTAACTAGTGATATCATAGTGTACATAATATGCAAGCTTAATAGCAAATAATGACTGTTGATAAAGTTAAAATATAATATTTTTAAAAATATTTTTTTCATATATCCTTATATAAAATTTACATTTGATATTTATATTCCCGTTAATAATAAAGTAAGCGTTGTACGCATGGCTAAACTCATAAAAATGAATAACACTAGTCCTTATTGAAAGTATATTGTAAAGAAAAACGATTTCAGAAATATTTATTTAAACTCACACAGGTCGAGTCCGACTCACTTATCTAAATATTGATGTTTCGCAAATGGAAGTTAATCACTCACACAATGATTTTCTACTTATATGATATGGAAAGTATAGTGAACATATAAAACTCGTAAACTAAACTACTTGCTTGAATCTCTAATTAACTTCATGACAAAACGAGTGCAAGAGTTCTTTCGCAATAAGATTTTTTTTTTCATCGATTACATACATTACACATGCTGAAAATCATTTTTCCTTAACGTACATGCTTCCATACATCTTGTATTCTTATCATCTGATGAATGTATAATACATTAGAATACTCTGCATGCAACGTGGTGCAAGTAAGCATGTGTGATATGTGTTTGAAACCATTTCATATTTATATCCCATATAGGTTAAAGAAGTGACCGTTTTGTTTATATACTATAGAGAATGAGAATCACACATGTCTAGAATATCACTATGTTATTCGAGACACATTGTGTTGATGAAGTTGATTAATAATTAAACAAAAATGATAAATGGGCCTAATTAAATAAACCTAAAAGGTTTGTACAAGTCATTTATATGCTTAAATTACCTTTTAGGTCCATATATCAAGGCTCATAATTAAACTATCAAATTCAAACTTCTTCACATCATTGTCTTGAAAATTTAATACAAATTCTTGATTTTTTAAGTGGTATATCTTCTTTCACTTAATTAAAAAATATTCGTACTCCAAAGTCCAAACTTTTTATTTATTTTCAAAGACATCATGAAATTTCCCTTTTTTTATATACAATGTCCATACATGTTTGACCGATTCACCGAATTACTACGCTTTGTTGAGAATAGATGAGTTTGGCCCTTTAAGCTCTAACGATCGAGTTCAATCATGCACAAAGTACCATTCAATCCACCAGATTACTAAGATATGAGGCAACTATGGTAAAACATTGGTGATTTGAGCCCTATTTATTGTCTACACTTCTAGTGAAAGTATCAAGAGACAAAGGCACAAATTTGTCCTACTAGTGTACAATGCAATCACTCACAAGGTACTACGAACATGAGAAGTGTCAAACATTCAGTTGCATCATGTTGGCTTTGCACCATTATGTATTTGCAACAATCAGTTTTTGAACCAGTGCAAGAGTTCTTTCGCCATGAGAAATCTTGATTTTTTTTTCTTCCTTGGCTGTTCCAGCCTAGCTAGAACAAGATTTAACCTTTTTATGGTAAGATGTTAGAGATGACAAGATGGGCGGGTTAAGTTAAAGGTCAACATGGAAACGGGTCATATTTTAGTCTACACCAGGATGGAATGTGTTCCAGTTTCTAATTTTTTAACATAGAACTCATGGACTAGCAATGAATAACAATGATAGACCAAATCTTAAAAATTAAATATAATTTGAAGGTTGTATGCATGAAAAAACATACTTTGGACAACTTTCAAACCGAGTGACTTGTTCCTCGTTCAGGTGATAATGATTTGACCCGTTGTACTCGTTCCTCGTTAACTTCACGACATGTTATTCAAAAACCACAAAACGTGTTGCATTATAGCCAGTTTTTCCCTCAAACGAACCAACCAAAAAAGGAATGATGTGAGAGTACACCCATATAAGGAATTCTGAATCCAGTTGCGCCATTCACTTAATAACCGTATTTAACAATATATGGCGCTACGTACTAACAAAGAAGCTTCAGAGTGCAACGTGAACGCTCTATAATAAACAACTAAATGGTGTATAGAAATGCAAGAGAAGACATGTACATTATTTGATAAAAAATAAAAAATAAAAAACTGCCCAAATTTACATCCCACATAGGTTAAAGAACTGAAATCTTTGTTGTTTATATACTATAGTGAATCAGGATCATACAAGTTAATGGAAATACCATGTTTTCATATAATTTTCTACCTAAAAATGAATTAAATTGTGACCCTCCATGTAAGGTCGGTATATATTGAGTTTCGCCACCCGGAGAAAGATTATATAAATAGAAATATTCTCTTGCCTTGTATAAAATATTTTTACATGTAATTTTATTATATGCTCTTGTCTTATATAAATACAATATTAACAGTTATTTGATTAACAGTTTGTTATTTCTACATGTACTTTTTATTAAAGCTTTCTACATGGACCAATTTCAATTTGCATTAATTAAAATGTGAAGTGTTATAGACACGTACAAATAATTTTTTAACATAGGAGTCGAATACATGCCCAGCCTCGGTAAAGCGGGATTTTCCCATAGGCTAACTTGGTCAGTCACACAAGAACGACCAACAATTTAACTTTTTTAATTTCCTTTTAAAAAACTGGATTTTGAATGTTGCACAAAGTACTTTTGTTGGCAAACCCAATAGTCCAATGATACGGCCTTTACTACAAACTAAGTTGTGCCTCCATGTAAGGGCTCTATTGAACACATACGACTTGGTACGTTAGGCTTCTAAATTGCACAAGTCACTCATCCACATATGTCAACCATGTGACTAACAAATGCGTCAACTAGGGTGATTCAAGATTCAAGACGACCCTCTTGGTTGCCTATATTTTTAGAGAATATATCAAGAAGACAGCTTCGTCCAATACTCCTGTCAATCTAAAACTCAATCAGTCACAAGTATGATCGGAAGTTATGGGTATGTTGTTATTATTATATGGGCTAAGCCCATTTATATAAATCTTTTCTGTTTGTGAAAGTTTTTATTAAATACACATTAATCATCGCAAGTCCTACCAAAAAGCAACAGAGTTTGAATCCGCTTGATGTAATCCAGACTATTGATGTTTCGCAAAGGATAACTTGATGAGTCACACAAAGATTGCCTGGAGAAAGTATGTTTAACAGATCATTACTTGCAGGGTTGCAGCGTAACATACTGCAATTGATACTAAAACAACTGATATATCAATACATAGATGAGAGGTTATGGATCTTGCAAGGCTAGAGTCTCCGCCCTCCATATGTTCACTGACACGATACCAAAAACCAATTGCAATAGAGAAAAATGACAATGTAACTGAATAGGAATGTGTTATACACCAATAGAAATAATATTCTATCTTATTTGTCGAATACATACCCAGCCTCAGCAAAGTTGTAGTTTATCAGCGCAAGAGCTCTTCCGCGATAAAAATCTTGTTCTTTTCTTCTTTAGGCATTTCAGCATAACTATAATAGCAGAAATTATATAACTAGTTTGGTTTTATTGCAAGCAAGCGATCACATAAAAGGTGCAGGGAGATTAGAGATGGTGAGTCAAAATAGGTGGGGTTTAAACGGATCAAAATGGGGACCTACAAAAACTTCTTTCTCCACAACTTATAAGATTGTACTCTTAAAAGATAGGCTTGACGTGACTTTCAACCTGTTTGACCCATTCGAGCCATTTGATGTGTTCCTCTTTTAGCTAAACTTGTTTTGAACCATAAGAACCGTCTCAGATATGAAAAACCCAATACCCATTTATAAGTTAATTGCTCGAAATTGCCACCTATTATGGAGATGATCCTATAAAAACAGTCGGTCCTCTTGGTGAACAATCTTCCCTTGAAAGGGTACATTGTGTGTAAATTCAAAAAGGCATGCAAATCAAATTTTAGACTACAAAGAACAGTTTAACCTTTTGATATCTTACGAAACAAAGTGAATACTGAATAGTATAAAACATACCGGGGTTTTTCCCACAAATGTAATGAGTTCATGATTTGGCCCAATAGCAAGAGAAAATATACTCAGAGCATAGGCAGATTTGTCCTCATAAGCCATCAACATATTGTTCAGTCCTACAAAAGCAATTGAAGTACTTAATAAATTAACATTATGTTTAACATAGATTTAAATAAAAACTATTCTAACGTACCTTCATGACCCTGCTTCTGAAGAAACCACTTTCTATGGATTAGCATATGTCATCCAGTCACCCATGACTAATGGTTTCGAATACAAAGTAACAAAGTTTCTGTATATTGAGATAAAATAACAACAACAGATTTGATATAAACTAATGATACTTTATTGATAATTGTATGTTTGTTACAGACTCTAGACATATATATACATAATGAATCGTTCCCTTTCTGTGGCAGTTATACCGATTCAACAATAGTAAACGACACAACCTAAATAACCGTTATATCCATAACAACCCAAACGACCCATATTGACCCAGCCCATAACCCAAGTGTTTTTACAGGCTTTACATAAAACTTAATACATAATATACACTAACTATCCTTATCTTTCTTACTGGTCCAACATTCACCCCCTAATGTTATATTATAGACGCAAAGTCTTCAATTCTTTAAAGTTCTTTTATAGCAATGGTTCATCATCTTCGTACTGAATCAGGTTTGCTTCCATCTTTGGACATTCTCCTTTGTAGTGTCCAAGTTCTTTGCACTTGTAACATCTTACTCGACTCAGTCTTGATCACCATCTTTCTTCTTCCATGGTTTCCAATTCTTGTCTTGCCCACGTCCTGGTCTTCCTTGACTTGAATTCTCATGACCGCAACGTTCACACTTGTGTTCCTTGGTCTTCTCCTTTTCATCTACTTTGCTGAAAAGTAGGCCACTTGATCCATCTTCTTCTTTGACTGCCTTTTCCATTCGTTCTTCGAAAGCTTTTAATCTCCCAATGGCTTCTTGAAATGGCATCGTATAAGATCTCAAGAACTGCTCTATTGCTGCAACAATTTGCATAAACTTCTTTGGTACAGAACTTAAAAGTTTCCTAACCAAATTTTTATCGTCCCATCGATGCCCCAAACTGCTTGCATGTGTTGCAATCTCACTTATCTCCCTGGCCACATCTAGCGACTCATTGTCTTTCATCTTTAATTGTTCAAACTCCGACTCTAGTGTTTGAACACGCTGCCTCTTAACTCTATCAACTCCAACATGTCGAATTTTCAACACATCCCAAATCTCCTTTGCCGATTTAAGGTTAGCAACTTGCAATACCATACTTTCTGGAATTGCTTGATATAGCATTGCAATTGCCGAGTTATCTTTCTTTTGATCGACTTCAGTTCCTTGCGTTGGTTCAACCGCTTCCCAAATTCCATGGACATTAAAGATTGCCCTAATCTTTATAGCCAAAATTGTATAATTCGTTGAATTGAGAACCGGGCATTGGAACGTCATTGATGTTCCATTATCCTCTGTAGGCTCGTTCTTATTTTTATCGCCCGCCATTTTCTTTTTCTTCCTTCCTTTTCCAATCTTGATCTAACACCTACAGCACCCTGGTTAACCATTGGTTTACCTACTGTATCCTCCAAGAATAGTACCCTGGTTTCCTAATAACCAACTATCCTTAATCCTCCTAGTTTCTATAACCACAATCCCTGGTTTCACCACAAAACCAAAACAACTTCCTGGTTTCACCACAAAACCAACACAATTTCCTGGTTTCACCACAAAACCAACACAACTTCCTGGTAACAAATCTACTATTCTAATCTTTTCTAATCATAATAATTCTTAATACCAACACTAGATACTCACAATTCGAAATTGAAAAAAAATAATACTTATCTCACTGTGTTCGGTTTATTCTGCCTTTGGTTCCTCTTCTGCGAATCTTTTTCAAAAACGAAATTCTGGGTTTTCTTTTTCAATCGATGGCCACTTGCACTTGTTCTTCCCTGGATCGATTAACTCTTGCTCTGATGCCAATTAATGGTTTCGAATACAAAGTAACAAAGTTTCTGTATATTGAGATAAAATAACAACAGATTTGATATAAACTAATGATACTTTATTGATAATTGTATGTTTGTTACAGACTCTAGACATATATATACATAATGAATCGTTGCCTTTCTGTGGCAGTTATACCGATTCAACAATAGTAAACGACACAACCTAAATAACCGTTATATCCATAACAACCCAAACGACCCATATTGACCCATCCCATAACCCAAGTGTTTTTACAGGCTTTACATAAAACTTAATACATAATATACACTAACTATCCTTATCTTTGCTTCTATAACACTAATGGTCCAACAATGACAAAATAAATTCAATAAAGTCAGAACATGCCAAGTGTTGTTTTGGGTTGATTCAGCACTTTTTATCATGAAAAATGCTATAATAACAGTCCTTATAAAAACATGCAGACAACATCTAAGTTCGTTAAATATATAGTTGCTCAACTCCAATTTCCTACCTCCATTAATCAGGCATATGTCAATCTGAAGCAACTTCTAAATAAAATAACGTTTACTTGACTTGTGGAGTGAGAAAAAAATGGAATGGTTCGTCTCCCTTGGTTACATTCACTGCCTGTGACTCCCTTCTCTTTGTCTAAAGACATAACACCTTTCACTGACAAAGGGTGATTAGAGGTTTAGCTAATCTAAGAAGAGATGTGGCCAATACAATGTTGGGATTTTAGAACAAGTTAACCAGTAACCTCTACGAGTACGCAGCGGATATTGGATCTAGTTATTGCAATTATGTTAAGCACGTATTTAATAAACAAATAATTAATACAATATTAATTAATTAAAAGAGATATAGAAAAGCTAACCTTGCTTGGCAATTGATCTCTAGTAACGGAACAAGAAACCAATACGAAACAAGTATCTAAAATAGATACCTCAAAGAGTATCACACACAAACCCGATTAACATATACGTTCGATATTGAGGCTAGTCGAGAACGTAATTAACAAACCAAGTCAACAAAGTGACCACTTGAATACCCACGTACAGAATGCCCAAGAAACTCTTTTGCTTCTGTCCGAAATTATCAAGAAGCTGTTAAAACAGCTTGTACACTTTACCCGATATCGGACACACCTTGTCCGATATATACCAACTACTGTACGAGATCAGGAACCACGAGCAGGAGCTGTTTTCACCTTCTTGTTGCTGCTGTTGTGTCAACAAGGAGACCAGCAACAAAAGCCAACCAATAAAACTAAACACTTGATACAAATGCAAGTTTAGTATTCATTAAACTATAAAACCCTTGTCAACTTGTGTGACCAAGCGACCAAAACCAAAAGCAGAATATTGTGGATTGGTTTAGGGATAGGTGAAGTGATGTTATTATATGCGTACAAATTGAGGATCAATATGTTTGTTTTTATACCCAAAACAAACCTACTATTGGCTGATACATAGACTTGGTCAACAAGTCTAAACCCAAGCAAAACCCAATCCTTTTCTTTGCCCCGATCTGTGAACCCAAGGCCCAAGGCACATTCACTTTCGACCCATGTTTAATCTAATACAGCCCATGGATCTTAACTGTGATCGGGTCAAGCTTGCATGCATAACGGGTATGAATATTCAAGTATTATTACGTTCGACACGTATACTCGTGTTTATCGTGTGTGCCCCCATCGGCTCACACACTTCTAGTCGTTTATGTGTGTTTATAACTCCCACAAACCAACATACAAGCCAAAACCTGGTGTATTTCTTGCTGAAAGATAAAAAAATATAATGCTTCCATTACATTAGCTAAGAAGCAAATAAAGTTCTGTGTGACATCCAACACACCAACCCAAAAAGATGCCTAAAATCATGATATTGTTCATTACTAACAGTTTAAACAGATTCCAAAAGGATACTAAGGGGTGTGCGAATCTGCTGCAAACCTAAAGCCTGAAGAATCAGCTTATCAGTGTTTAGCTATCCAATTTTAACAGAAGTTTGAGGGGTAACATAATCAGTATTTTAGAAGCAGAAGGGGTTAAGTTTTAGGGGCAATATAATCAGATTTGTGCATAACTATACAGACACAATTTCACGAATCAGATTTGTACATAACTATAAGATTGCTATAATCAACATTTAGAATAAAACTGTAAGTAGCTTTAAGTTGTGACGCAATGCTTGTATGCGAAATAAATTGACAGGAAGCCATAAAACATCACCTTCGAGTGAACTAAGAAAGTGCAGCAAGGGAGACTTACATGTAAGGCCCTGCAAACAAAATATTGGAGATATAGTCAAGAAGATAAATTCAAATACACTAATGACTAGTGTACTACGTACAAATTTGCTTAGAGTCGATTGGGTATTAACTTTTGAGCATCCCACATCGCTTTGGGAAGGCAAGGATACAATTCAGATAAGCATGTCAAACAGGGAATTTATAACTTCGTACACAGGGAACTTTCTTGTCTTGCACTTGCTTGTAAACCACTTGCGAAAAGGATTGTGGGTGCAAGAGACCAAACAAGCTTCCCGTTCCGTCCCAACAAGCCAATCTCCTCTCAACATTTATGACACCTACACAAGACCAGGATTAGTAGCTATGAAGCAACAAAAAATAGTCATATATGCTCATTTATCATCATGTATCAGCATCAGTCCCATCGATTAGTTCAAAACATAAACAAATCACTAACTTGAACATTATTAGTAAACACACTTGAATGTAAAAATAAAATTTCATTTTAAATCAATTCTCACCACACCAACACCTGCAAACTTAAACACACCTTAGCTACATACCGCGACCACCCGTTGCCACACAAACCTTGACAAGTAAACCCACAAAGCGCTTCTCTCCACGACTAACATAACTCATAACTCCAAGTTTTCAACCATTCAGTAATTAACTCATGAAGTACGAACACCATCCATTCCTTATACATGATCACTCACTTTTGGAAAGAAGAGCTTCGAGTAACTCTATCAGCTTGTAAACCCACAACCGACGCGGCCTTCGATAATGTGCGTTAGACACGCATACATGTCTAACTTAAACCTCATGGGTGCGAATTGAGTACCTTTCATTGCATAAAAGCCATGTATAACATCATAACATACTATTGGCATCCCACATAGCATTGTGAAGGAAAGTAACTTGTGAGATGTGGTTATAAATAAGGAGGGAAGGATGCAATAAGAAGTAGGCATGTTTGATTCCTTAAAAGCCTTTGGCAACATTGCTTGCAAGCTTATGACATAACTACATAAGTTTTATAAGCTTGCAAATCATGTTGTTGAGCACTTTTAGAATATTTGACAAGCTTATAATTGTATGTATAAATATAAATTTATTGTTGAACTAAATATATAAAGTTATCTAAACTTAATTAACACGCCATAAATTTTGACCATTGCTTTTATAATATTTGACAAGCTCACAATGTCGGCTTGTAAGAAGAGATTGGATTTGAGATCCAACGGATCCGTTGAGGACAAGAATTTTTACTTCTATTATAAATCCAGGTGAGACAAAGATTTTATCTAGCCACCTAGAGTGTATCTCCTTAGTGGTTGTAGGTTGAAACAAACTCGACGACTACGATTCAAAATGACCAGAAACGTGGTTTGAGTTACCTCATCAGGTTACCTTTTCCAACCCAAACATCATCCCACTCTTTTAATACTGAATATATAGAAGACACATATTTCAACAAAGATGAAGAACTAGTTTCGTTATCTTATGTGATCCTAAGACGAGCCAAAAAAAAGAAAGATGAACCTTCGTTTTGACATTTAGGGAGCAGTAAAAACTAAGAGTACGTTATTGTTATTAATAACCAATTAAACCCATCTATAGTATTTAAGGGGAACCAACCAAACTCGTCCCTGAATAAATATTTAACCAACTTGACGGCTCTCAAATTGCCACCTCTAGGTTGTATAGATGCTTTTGTATGATTTCAAAGAGTCACTTTTCTGCTCAAATATACTTATGTTGGGGGAAACATCTTTGCTTATGATAAGCAGGTTGTATCGCACATTAATTATTGTTTACGTAAACTTATAATCTTAGAAGTGTAACAAATTGCTTATAATCAACTGGGTCTTGATCATCCCACATCGCACTCTCAAGGAAAGATGTTTGTAAATACAGAGGAAATGATAGATACAAGATGGGCACTTATAAATTACGACAAGCCACTTATGTCTTTTGTTTAGCTAAAATTTAAAGCAAAAACTCTTAAGAGTATTGGCCTTTTCATATTTCAAGAATGTTATAACTGTTAACTTAACAGGATAATAACCTTGGTTATGATCACTTCCCTTACTTACAAGTTACAACTAAAGCACGGTAAGAAGCAGACAAAGTAAATGATTAATAATTTCGATTGTAATTTTTTGTAAATATTCAAAACAATATGTATCTATACATGAAAAGGATAAGATTTATGAGAAACACATACAAATGCTACAAAAAATATGTTCTTGGTTATGATTCGCGTTTACTTTTTGTAACTCATAAAATGAGCTATTGACTTTATATGAGTAACTTATGTACTAAAACGTTACTAGTGACGCAATAAAAAACAAACAAACGACCATATTAAATAAAAATGTGGTTAGATATAAGTAAATAACACACAAGTTAATTAAATTGTTAAAAATCAATGGGGTTTTGGTTAACCACATCGAGTTGTGAAGATTGAAGAAAGGTAGCTTTCTTAGCATATAACTTTCTCAGTTTGAGCTTTTATTTAAAAAGTTCATAAGCTGGTATTGGAAATACAACCCACTGAAGTATAACATCATAACATACATTAATTAGTGTTTATCTAAACATGTATTTGTGATGGTCAAGATAAATTCAAATACACAGAGTTTTACAAAATGCTTAAAATCAATTGGGTTTTGACTTCTGAGCATCCCACATCGCTTTGTGAAGGAGAGTAGTTTTGTTGGAGGTGGTTATAAATAAGGAGGGAAGGATAGAATTGAAAGGAGGCATGTTTAATTACTTAAAAGCCTTCGACAACACTTCTTGCAAGCTTATAATATAAGTTTCATAAGCTTCAACGCAGTGTTGATGAGTTCTTTTATAATATTTGACTTGCTTATAATTATATATATAAATACTAGCATAGTGCCCACGCAAAGTAGCGGCATTACCCATTAAAAATTGTGAGCATGCACCTTTAATGACATCAATGCTTGCTGTCCAATGTAAAAAAGAGTGGCAAGGCCTATTAAACCATGAAATTAGCATATTATTGGGCAAACTTTTCCATAAATTCGACCCAAATACTTGTAACTAAATGGGTGGCTATGGATTCAGTTTGTTTTTCATGTAAAATTTGTCTACAGTAAAATTAAAGTGGTCCAATGGGTTGATGATGTAAAACCATAGTAGTGCAATTCCATAAAGTTGAGTTCTACTACCATGAATCGTCCCATTATTTTATTTTAAGGGTAGATACACTACAATAAAAGTACTCTAAAATTCAGAATTATAAGTCGCTAATTCATCGGTAGTTACCATTGGGAGAATAGAATGTTACATGGTTCCATTGAAAACTACTTAAGTGTATATCGATAATTTAATGAGTATTTACCTTGTAAGGAGGTCTCAGGTAATCTGATCAAGACCTCTTTTGTACACCACATTTCTTGTTTGATTTATGAAAGTTAAACAAATCACAAATACAAAAAATACCAGAAAAGAAATTAAAATTGTGGGTCGCTGTTAAAGTTTTAGAATATTAGAGTTAATAGGTTTTCTCACCTTTGACTTTTTCAGAACGGGGTTTATTTTATTAAATTACTAGTTATAGAGACATGTGCACGCATGGGGTTCGGGCAATGATAACAACAAATAATTATTTTTTAAACGTACGTTTCAGGCAAAATGGGTGGCTATAGGTTGTTTGGTATGTCAAATGAGTTTAGTTTGTTTTTTCATGTAAAATGGGTCTAAAGTGAAATTAAAGTGGTCCAATGGGTTACTGATATATAACCATAGTAGTGCAATTCGATAAAGTTGAGTTCTACTACCTTGAATCGCCCCATCATTTACAATAAAAGCACACTAAACTTCAGAATAATAAGTCGCTAATTCATCGCTAGTTACCAAAAGGAGAATAGAATGTTACATGGTTCAATTGCAGAACATGCGCATAAAGGACATTTCGATTGAAAACTACTTAAGTGTATATCAATAGTTTAATGAGTATTTACCTTGTAAGGAGGTCTCTAGTAATCTAATCATGACGTCTTTTGTAGACCACGTTTCTTGTTTGATTTGTTGGTTTTCCGTCCCTGTCACAAATGAGCACCATTATACCTTTTTGCTAAGTGGGCCTACTCGAAGATGCAAAGTATCACCAAGTCTAAAAAGCTACAATGGGTTTTTCTTACTTGTAAAGGTCCTTCAACTTCAATCGATGTACAAGGTTCGTTTCTGTCACCTCTTCCATTGTGTGTAAATTGCGATGACGAACAAGTCAATACCATACATGTTGGTAACATTACCCAAAAGTTAATTTAGAATATACATTTACATTAATTCTGGAGGATTTGAGGATGTTCCAGTCTTTTATGATGGCATGCCACTTCATTCACTCAATCTACTAAATTTTCCCAGCTTGACGTCTTTGTCAAAAGGATTGTGGGTGTACCGAGACCAGCCCGGCTAGCTCCCAGTTCTGTCCCAACCAGCCAATTATCTTAACTAATTGTCTGCCGATCTCTAATGTTAAACATCTTTTTAACAACACTTATGGCACCTACACATTACCAAGATTAGTAGCTATGAAGCAACAAAAACAGTCATATAGCTCATTTATCATCATGTATCAGCAGCAATCCCATCGCTAGATCCAAAAAATAAACAAAACTACAAACTTGAAGATCATAAATAAACCACATACATGTAAACATAAAACTTCATATTAATCAATTCTCACCAACACCAGCAAACTAAAACACACCTTAGCTACGTACCACGACCACCCGTCACCACACAAACCTTGAAAAGAAAACCGCGAAACATAACTCATAACTCCAAATCTTCAACCATTCAACAATAAACTCGTGAAATACAAGCACCATCCCTTCATTATACATGATCACTCAATTTGGAAAAAGAGCTCGAAAGTAACTATTGGTAAACCCACAATCAACGCGGCTTTCGATAATATGCGTTAGACACGTATATGTGTCTAACTTAAACCTCATGGGTGCGGATTAAGCACCTTTCATTGCATAACATCATAAAACTACTGGAAATAAAACTAGTTCAAGTATAACATCATAACATATATTAATTAGTGTTAATCTAAACATGTACTTGTGATGGTAAAGATATATACAAACACACCGCCAGTGTACTACAAAATGCTTAAATTAAATTGGGTTTTGATTTTTGGCATCCCACATCACCTTGTGAGAGAAAGTAGCTATGTGAAAGGTGGTTATAAATAATGAGGAAAGAATACAATTAAAAGTAGGCGGGTTGAATTTCATAAAATCCAACTGCCATTTTTCATGTTTGCAAGCTTATGATTTGAGTTTTATAAATTTCCAAGCATGGAATTCGGCTATTGTGTTTTATATTATTTGACAAGCTTACAATTTAATATATAAAATTATAAAAACCTTAAGACACCATATTAAACACTGGTTGTAAGAAGAGGTTGGATTTGAGATCCAATCGATCCATCGTGGACGGGAATGTTTACTTTTATTATAAATCCAAGAGTGAGATTGATTGTATGGTGTCTCTCTTGATTAGGTCGAAACAAATTCGATGTCTATAATTTCAAATGACCAGAAACATGGTTTGAGTTACCTCATCGAAGTATATATTGATTTACCAAACTCATACTTTGCTATATCTACTTGTATTGTGAAGTATTCAAATCAATAAATAAAGTGTGAAAATCACCCCCTTTGTATGTATATGTGGAAAAGTGAAATTTAGGACAACAAAAACAGGCCATTCAAGTTTTTTGGGTAGTCGGTTGTTAAGTTCAAGTTGTATTGTCAAAGTAATTCATTTTTTTTCGTCATTTACATCGACTTTAAGTTGGAATAGTATTTTTTAAGACGACTTACATGTACTCTTTGAGTTCAATCCATATTATGAAAAATGATTGTATATGGTTGACTTTGAAGGTTAGTTTGGCTTTCTTTTGAATATTTTTTATCGGTATATTCATGGGTTTGTTTGACGCGTAACTTACACGACTTGATGCTGGTTAAGGACAAGGACGAAACTTGAATGTTGTTGGTAGAGGGGCCAATCTGAAAAATATGTATTTTAGGGGGCGATATACACTACGAATAAATTTTTTGTTGAGAGGTCAAAATATTTGGGGAGGCCACAACCCTCATCGGTCCCTTCTAAATTCCGTCCCTGGTTAAGGCTTTTATTATTTTATTTTGATACATCAGCCATTGTTGAATACATGCACGGTGGAAGTAGTGGTGACATGGTAGTCGTGTGAACTTATTACCATCTTAATGATCGTCCATGCATATGACACAAATGGTGGTAGGAGGTATGAACACTCATTTTTTGAAGGGCGAATATTATAAAAACGCTTCTAGCAAGAAACTAGAAGGAAAACACATTACAAAATAGCAATCATAGGATTTTGCATTCAATTCACCCAACTAAAATTGGATTTTCATATATTAGAGCACCATGTATAAGCTAAAGTGACATTCTCGTCAAAAATTAATGCCTTTCTTGGAGTATTCGAGCCAAATAGTGACTTGTTCAATTCGGAAATCTCCAAATCTGCCATCACATGACATAAAAAACTCTTTCAAAAACAATCTTAACCTGCTTTTAATATGATTATATAACCAAGACAACCACTCCACATACGAATGAATTTGAGAATTGATTTTGTTCATACTTCTCCATTACTATGATGATGTGTGAAATATTGTAGTTGACTTGAATAAAACTGATACATGAGTATTACTTATATGTGTGCTAGCTTAAGTGTTCATACTTCTCCATTAATGTACTAAAATTAATTGGGTTTCGACTTTTAAGCATCCCACATGCTTCGTGGGAGGTGGTTTTAAATAAGGAGGGAAGGAATATTCAGTTAGTCATATATGTTGAATTCCTTTAAAAGCCAATGGCCAAAATTTGTGCATGCACGCTTATAAGTTAAGTTTGCAAGAATATATTTGGCTTCTTGGTTTTTATATTATTTGACAAGCTTACAATTTTATATAGAGCTATGATTAAAAGGCGTAAAGACGTGTCTAAATTTGTGTGCCATTAAATTATGTACATATGTTAGGTCATCCAATCATTTTCCTTTTATATATAAAGTTATCATAACATTAACACACCATTAATTACAAAATGCGCTTAAGTAACACAAGCTTCCCGATGCTGTAAAATCCATTGCGAGCAAGTTTCTTGCAACTTTTGCACAAACACAACTTGTCAGAAAGGGACACTCTTATATAGTAATCACTATGTTCTTGAAAATACATTTAACATGTGAATGCAAATTCTGTTATAAATAAATAAACTAGTTGAACCGAACTGTTTCCTCCTGTTACAAGATTTTTATAGTCTTCTCGGACGTAATACTTATTTTGAGTCATTTAAAAAAGGTGTTGCGAATTTTGAGTATGTTAATCTTTACAAATTAAAGTGAACAAATTTAGTGTTGATCACCAAGTTATATTCCTATTTGGCACAGGGCTTTTGAGGGCTTATTGGGGCCTGGCTTATAAAATAAGTCTCGTTTGTCACGAGGCTTATGGCTTACTCCATAAGCCCAACCCAATAGAAAGGGGCTTATAGGGGCTTATGGCTAGTTAAATCACTTAAATACTCTTAAAAATATAATAGATTATCATGCAAAAACCAAAAATAAATCTAAACTTAATTTGATGTATTTTTATACGATTTTACATTAATAAGTTTCAGCTCTAACTAATTCGCCAAACAGTTTTATAAAAATATAAACTCCATCTTTCGATTTATAATATAAGCCCCAGCCCCAACCCCAACCCATTCCGCCAAACATACCCAGTATACAACAACTATGTTTTTTATAGTCAGTCCAGGCATCAGAGTAGCCGATCGGCCGATAAACACACAACCAAACGCGGTCTCACAAAATATGCGTTAGACATGCATATATGTCTAACTTAAACTTCATGGGTGTAGATTGAGCACCTTTAATTGCCTACAACTATGGGAAATAAAACTAGCGCAAGTATAAGTATCTTAAAATCATTTGGGTTTTGACTTTTAAGCAACCCACATCGCAATGTGAAGGAAAATAGCTTTTGGAAGGTGGCTATTAATAAGGAGGGAAGCATTGAATTTCAAGTAGGCATGTTAAATTCCATAAAAGCCGTTGGTCAATTTATTGTTGCTTACAAGCTTATGATTTGAGTCTATTAAGTTTGCAAGCCAAATATCTTTATCAGATTTTTATGTTATGTTACAAGCTCACAATTTTAAACATCAAGTTAGAAAAGCCTTCAAACTCCAAAAATATAAATGGTTAATGTCATAGAGATGTTTCAAATTTTAACATTTATTACTTTACTTTTAGTTTTTCTTTAAGTGATTAATATTTTTTATGTATACTGTTAAATTTGTTATAGTTAACTAATTATAATGTTTGTGCGCTCACTTGTTTCAAACTACGAGTACGTTTGAATTTATAACTTTTATTATCTAAGAATTTGATTACTCCCAAAATCTTTTATATGAAACATACATTTGAAGACATTTGAGGATTTTGTTTGGGTAACTATCACTTTTATATATAAAACATGGATATGGGTAACTATATATATAAACTGATATCAGTAACTTACATTTTAAAATGTCACAATTACTTAAAATACACCACTAGCATCTCACATCGCATTGTGAAGGAAAATGGCTTGTGTGAGTTGGTTATAAATAAGGAGGGAAGGATATAATTAAATGTATGCATGTTTAATTCTTTTAAAAGCCTATGGCACCTTTTCTGTTTGCAAGCTTATGCTTTGAGTTTTATAAGTTTGCAAGCTGGAAATTTTGTCATTGACTTTTATATTTTTTGACAGGCTTACAATTTTAAACATAAAGTTAGAAAACTTGGCACACCAATTTAAATGGTTAATGTCACAAATAAATAAAAATTGTTTCCTGTATTTTCGATTTACTTATTTACTTTTTGTTTTTTCCGGTGATTAAGTTTCAAACTATGAGTACGTATTAATTTAAAACTTTTATTACCTAAGAGCATGTTTGGTAGAGAGAATTTTAAAAAAATGAAATGAAGCAGAGAATAGAAATTCAAAGAATAGAAATCAGTAGAGAATTTTATTTAATTATAAGATTTGATAACAATATAGACTTAACCCGAGAAAAGAAAAATAAAATATTTTTTGAAATAACATTTTGTGATATGAGACTCACGTGTATTTGTTTGTTGTTTTTTTTTAATTATTTTTTCTAAATAACAATTCTAAAAAATTATTTAAATTATTTTTATTTTTATTTTAAAAATATTATTATTTTTAAAAAATGTTTTTTTTTTAAATTTATTTACTTTAAATGATTTTTGAAAAATTATTTAAAAAAATATATTTTTAAAATTTTAAATTATTTAAAAATAATAATTATTTTTAAATTTAAAAAATAAATAATTATTTTAAAATTTTTTTAAAAAATAATTTTTTTACAAAATACTCTTATTTCATCCATTTCCCAACCAAAAGTAGTGGAAATAAAAGTTAAACAATTGCCATACCAATTCTTCACAAATTCTCTACAATTCTCTACATTTTTATTTATCTAACATACCAAACAAAACAAAGGAATTTGATTTATTTCCATTTCTCCATTCTCATTTCCTTCTACTAAACATGCCCTAAGAGTTTGATTACAGTACTTCCAAAATCTTTTATATGAAACATATATTTGAAGACGCAAAGACAATGTGGGAACTTGAGGATTCTTGTTCGGGTAACTATCACTTTTATATATAAAACATGGACGTGGGTAACTATATATATAAATTGATACCTGAAGTACCTTAGGTTTTAAAATGTCACAATTGCTTACGATAAATTATAAAACAATCATACAATTATACAACTATGGGAAATAAAACAAGTGCTAAATGTTAAGTATAACATCATAAGATACAGTAATTAGTGTTTAGTTTTATCTGAACATGTTTTCATAATAGTCAAGAAGATAAATTAAAATCCACCAGTGTACTACAATTTAGAGTAAGCATGTCAAACTTTCTAAAGGCCTATGGTCAACTTTTCCTTTCATGCAAGCTTGTTATTTGAGCTTTATAAGTTCGTATACCGGGAATTTTGCTTATTGTTTTTATAATGTTTGACACCATGTTTCTCCACTTAGCTAGTCTAATGTACGAGACCAACCTGGCTTCCCATTCCGTCCCAACCAGAGTGTTAACGAAGTCGAGCTTTAATCGAGCTACTCGAGTTCGAGCTCGTTTAACTCGATTCGAGCTTTCAAGTAATCGAACTCGATTCGTGCTCGAACAAAAAATATTGCTCGATTAGTTAAACGAGCCGAGCTTTAAATAACTAATATTCGGCACGACTCGTTCGATAACTCGTTTAGTTTCTCGAGTCGAACGAGCTATTCGAGTTTAACGAGCCGAATGAGCCTAACAAGCAATACATTAAAAGTTTTAAATATAATGTTTTTTAAGTTCTCTTACTGTTAATACTATTAGTTTGAACTCAAACCCGTGTAATAAACTTGACTGGTAGAATAAAAATAGTAAAGCATTCGAATTTTAACTCTTATCCCATGTGTGTTAGCCTTTTCTTTTTTATAACTCCCTTATTTACTTTCTTTTGTTTTCTCCGTCGATGTGGGATTAAAGACACTTCACTTTTGCATTTATAATGATGCATATAAATTCTACAATGATAATCTCTTAGATATAACGAGTGTGTTAACCCGCGCGATGCCGCGGGGTTACTTTTTAAAACGTGAAGTATCGGATTAATCTGTTATTTTTTTTTGGCGGTTAGGTAGTTCTAAGAGAACGTAACTTTTTATATATTAAGTGTGTATAAAAGGATGTTTTTATCATTGTTGAGTAGTATTTGGTTGGAAAACTGGTTAACTGATTTTTTTGGTTACAATATTTATACAATAAATAGTTATATCAGGAAAAAAAAATCATATTTATGGTTCATATAGCTAAGTATGTAAGGTTATTTTTATTTTATTTTTTTATTTTTTAAAAGTTGGGCTTTTTGTAACTGGTTTGGGCTTCATTTTTTTTGAAACATAAATTATACAGCCCAATATGTATGAAGCTGTTTTTGGTAGAAACCGTCCAATGGCTATGTTGTCACCGCCCTTTTAACAAATTAGCCATTCGTTTTTCAGGCTGAGGTTCTTCTCTGTGCAAGATATTATTGATTCATCAATCTTCTTTGGAATTGATCAAGGTAATTAACCCTCTGCATATCATACCATATAGATCTATTTTTTTTTTTTTTTTATTATGTTTGATTATTTTTTTAGGTTTATCAAATTTGGTAAGTGTATAATATTATGGATGGTCGGTCTATGTTGTTTCGTATCTTGTTGGAAGTGAATGTATGTTCGCATTAGTATGAATGAAATAGAAGTGTTTATGCTTATGTTTTTTGTTTGTTTGTACAGTTTAAGTAAATCTTGTATTCGTTTTCAAATGAAAAAAAAAAAAAAAAAAAGATTGTGAATTGTATTAATTTTGGGTAGTTTTTTGTTTAATTTAGTTGTTTTCTTGTTATCAGCTAACTTGAACACATCGCTTGAATGGTATTACAAATCCTGCAGCAGCTGCTCTTATAATACAGGTACAGAGCTCTATTTAACATAAATCCGCCATAAAATTGCGCGTAAACCTTTATCTGTTGTGTCTGGTGGGTCTCGATGTATCCATGCCCGATATACTTTTGCTTCCAGTATCCTATTTCTATCGTCTGGTTTTAGATCTTTGATAGCTGCTTCAGTCATCCTGCTATGTTATAAGAAAGAGCATAATATATGGTTAGATTGTGTAATTTAAAGATAGATACTTGTTAAAAGTACCTGTTAATGTGCAATGCAGGAGTGATATGCATTGTTACAATGAAGAATAGGTAAATAATTTTTCTTTAGTTAAGTGTTTTTTAAAAACCTTTTTTGTCAGAAATTTTGTTTAAAAAGTCTTTGTAAACTATGTTTAGGGTTGTATTTTGGGGGTGTTCAATGTGAGGTGTCATAAGGATTTTTAACCCATAAGGTGATGTAGCCCGCGACAAAGCAACATATAGCTGCCCATGACCAAAAATTGGCTGTGGAAGGTACACGCCTATTTTCTTTAGAGATTGGCCTTGACTTTTGTTGATTGTCATAGTGTAGCAAAGCTTAATGGGGAACTGTTTCCTTTTGAAAATGAAGGGGTAGTTTGGATCTTTGTGAGTCAAAGGGATTCTTGGAATATAGACTTTTTCTCCAATTCTTGTGCCCGTAATTATTTCTGCTTCAATGAGTTTTGACATGAGATTCTTGACTATCATTCTTGTTCCATTGCAGAGTCCTCCGCCTAAGTTGACGTTCCTGAGTAACATGATTGGAGCTCCAATTTTTAAGTGAAGAGTGTTTGGCGGTAAACCTGGGAACTTGAAAGTATTTAAGTACTCTGGTGGATACAACATTTCAGTTGCGGCACCGTCTTTTCCAACTGGAATCGCTTCATCGGTACTTATGTAGGTTGTAGTCTCGCCTTTCACCATTGATAATATCTTTTCGTTTATAATGTCTGCAGTTTCGTTTTTTGGACAAACAATAGCTTTCTCTTGTAATAGTTGTGCCGTTGGCTTTTCCAATGTCTCTTTGTCGTAGATGAAATTGATCAGTGTTTGTATTCCATCTTCGTTGTTTGGGATTTGATACTGAGGAGGAATTGTCACCCATGCACTGTCTTCTGTATTGTTTTCATCTGGTTCTCCAATTTTTCCATCACCTATATTGAGTAACCATGAAGAGAATTCATGAACTTCTTTTTTCTGGTTTTCGTTCAGGTCATTTTGTAGCAGCCTCATATTCTGTTTAAGCTTGAATACTTTCAAGTATGGCCAAAGGTATGATTCTGCTATTGATGAGTTACTAATTTCTGTCCTCGAACCCTTTTTTTTTACGGGCAGTGTTTGCCTGAAGTCGCCGCCCAACATGATTGTTTTGCCGCCGAATAGTTTGGTTGAGTTGTTGAGTATATCTTTAAGTGTCCTGTCCAGTGCTTCAAAACAACACCGGTCGTTCATGGGTGCCTCATCCCATACTATTAATTCAGTTTCATTTAGTAGCTTTGCCATCATTGTGTTTTTTTTTAATGTTGCAGATGGATTCGTCAGTTAATTCTGACGGCAATTTAAATCTTGAATGAGCTGTTCTTCCAGCCGGGAGAAGCAAAGATGCGATACCTGATGATGCAACAGCAAGCACGATTTTCCCATCTGAACGTAAGGTGTTAATTATTGTTTTCCACAAAAAAGTTTTACCTGTTCCACCATGTCCATAAACAAATACCAATTCTTGTTGCTTGTTGTTTGATGCAGAAAGAATGAGATCATAAATCCTCTTCTGTTCTTCGTTCAGCTTGCATACAGAAACAGCGACATCTTCTTTTAATTCTGGACGGTTGTAATTTTTTTCTTCCATCAAAAGCCAATTTTCAAGGTCGGCGAGTAAATGTGCTAGAGGCAATGAGAAACCATAATCTTGCACTGACTTTGAGCATCCGCTGAGTATGAACTCTATTTCGTACATAATGTATTCTTTTAGCTCCGATTCATTAATGTGTAGATTTTTAATATGAGACATTTGTGCAGCTTTTGCTGGAATATCATCTGCCATGGTGCGCCAGTGTTTTTCCCACAATTGTACTGGATCTGCAACTTCGCAGTAAATTAGAATATGAGCAAACAAAGTGCATATTTCTGAAGCAGATGCTGACAATGATGCCTCTTCGAGTGCTATATCCCATTCCTTGTCGTCTTCTAGTAGGCCTAAGGCTTGACACGCTGCACGATAGGTTTGGAAAACCCGGTTATTGATTGTACGTCTTCGACAAATGATCGACAGCCTCTTTGGTGCGCGAGCAACATTCGGAAATAAAAAAGCTCGCCTGCAGCTGGATGTACATATGCTAATCGTCCGATTGAGTATCTGCTTTTATGCTTTCTCCGCCTCCATGTCTTTGATTGTTCATACCAGGCATATTCAGAAGGAAAGTCTAAATATGTTAGGTGTTTGCCGTCTTCATGGAGTTGGTTGTATGTGAACCATTCTGTCAACGTCGTAAGTTTTCTGCTTTCATCTGCTACGACATTTCCTAAAGCCTCTTTATCACGAAAAGTGAGTGTCTGCATGTTTTGTAGGTGTACAGCAAGGATCTGCACTGCCGGTTCTCTGTGATGAATAGGGAACTTAAGTATTCTCCAGCAAGCTTCATGAGGACAAATAAAACGACCGTCGATGAAATTTTTTATTTCGTCGATTTGTATTTTTGGTGCAGTTGATGTTGTTGCTGGATCACCACCGATAGGTCTGGTAATTCTGGCTGCAATACGATCTGTGCCTTTAGAGATGTATTTGAAAAGATACTTTATAAGCATGCTCCATCCACAATACTCGACGTTTATGTGTGCATGAAAGATGAGACAAAGCAGCCGATTATAAGGTACGACATAAGTGTTATCTAGTTTGAACTCACCTTTTGGCACGTATGCTGATGTGTTTCTTCTCTTATAATGTATGTGCCCATCTTTATCAAAGTAGGTTGTTTCATTATATTTTTTTGGGATTTTTTTTTGCAGGCGCCATCTTCCATGCATGGAGCAGATGGTTTAGCATTTCCGCACGGGCCATGCATCATTAAATCTGCGACAACTTTGTAACCGTCAGGATCTGACATTTTATCAGGTAACTCTGCCGAAATGAACTTATCTACTTCTTCTGCACATTGTATCTTGTCTTTAGAGTCTATCCATAAGAGTGTGTGACAGTGTGGAAGGCCACGTTTTTGGAATTCAATTGTGTAAAGAACTGAAAAAAAAATAAACCAAAAATTACAATCCTAATTAATCATGTATGAATGTGTGAATATGTATGTGAAAAAGAATTTTGATTGATAACATACCTCCTGTACAGCGTCCGAAAATTTTGCTTTCTTTCAATACTTGTATAAAATCTTCGACCTTTTGCTGGAACACGCGATCGACCACATCAGCTCTATCTGAGGAAGTAAGTCCTGGATACTTTTTCATGTGCCTTTTTATCTCTGGCCAGTTAATGTTGCACGTAAAAGTAATAAAGAACTGTGGGTTTCCAAGAACGCGGCATATGGCAAGGGCGTCGAGGTAATGACTATACATGTATCTTGGTCCACCTGTAAAGCTTGATGGCAGAATAATCTTTTTTCCTATCTCAGAGCCAAAGTGGTCTCCTTGTGATACCGCGTCACATATTCCTGCTAAGCATTCACTTCTTATATTATTTTGCTTCGCCCGTATGTAATCAAGTATGTCCTGCTCTAGTATACAGTATACTGAAACAACATACTGTTGAAATAATCTGCCGGTTCTGAATATGTGGCCGTATTCGTCAAAACGTTCATGTAGTTGGTACATATAGTACTCATTCATAGTCAGTTTCTTCCTTTTCCTTTGCGCATTCATACCTGCGAGTCTCATTTTTGTACTATAGCCTGGCTGACCATACACAAACAGAATAGGAAACTGAAGAGACATATATGAGGTATGAAGCTTGTTAACTCGCTTAGGGTGCCGGTCTTTGTATTCTATGATGACGTCGTAGTTGGTTTTAGTATTTGAACTATTTTCAAACACAATTGCTCCAAGGGTGCCGCTGGAAGGAAGTGCGTATTCTTTTGGCCGACAACATTGTAAAGCTGAATTCTGAAATCAGGTATTTCACCTTCGTTGTATTTATCTCGGGCAGTTCTGAATATGCGGACCAGTTCGTTATGGTTGTCTAGGATTTGTATTAACTTCTCGACAATTTGAGGTTTGAGATTGTTCTGGCTTTCACCACCAAAGGGTTTCATTCTATTTGCGACTTCATTTTCTGTGTCATAAATATAAAGTTGCAGAAATCTTGGGTCATCATTTTTGTTGGGCAATAATGTGCCTATCCAATGATATATTTGGCCAGAAATCTTGAAAACGTACGGCCCTTTTCCATCATTTATTGATTCATCTGGCTGCGCCCCAAAAGATGTCATGCTAAACATCTGATTATATGCGCGTATGTTATCTAGAAAGTGCTTATCATTTAGGAGTTCTTTCATAGCTTGTGGGGGTTCTACTTCTTTAAAGAAGTAATGTTTTCTGTAATGTTTCTGTAATCTGGTGTACCTGTCATTTATTGGCTGAAAATGTTAGCCGACGACAATGTAATAACAGAAATAATGTGGATGAAAAATTTACCTTTGTTTGTAGTAGTGGTAATGCTGATACATTTATCTTCATTCTTCCTTTTACGATGTATTGGTGTATTATCTGCTGAAAGTGTTGATGTATTTTTTTTAACCTTTTTGTACTATCATAAGCGTAGTTGTTCATGTTTTGATGGTAGGTAGTTCTTTTAGCTCTTTCACGGAAACCTGTAGTTAAATACAAAAGGTGTTATATATAAGGTAAGTAGTGATATGGTGGTTAAATTACGGTAGTTATAGTAAGAAGTAACTAATATTACCTCTATCTGGGTGGATGTTTTTGTTCGGAAAATCTGGTAAGCCAGTTGGTTTTTGCAATACAAAATTGGCATTGTTTGTTAACGTTTCACCATTAACGGCATATTTGTGCGGAAGGTGGTTAACAGTGGTAAATGTACTTGAATTTGTTGGATCAGCACCTGCAGTATGTTTCCTTCCTTTGTTTTATACAAAGTTTTGCTTTTCGTTGTTATAATAGTGTGTGAATGTCAATGGAAAACTTACCGAATTTGTTATAAGAGGTGGATGGTATTTCGCTGCGATAATAATTACCGGAGGATGTAGTTGCATCACATGCATTGTTTCCCAAGAGTAAACATGTATGACAGTCGCACGCAATTTTATTTGAATACTGATTTCCGTAGTGCGCGGTAGCTTTTTCGAACAACCCTGCATTTAAGTTGTAGGAAAATGGAAGAGAATAAAGAAAATGTTGCTTGTGCTTTAATTAATGTAACAAAAGTATGTGAGATCACAGTTGACATTACCTTCTTGCCTTTCGGTATCTGCTTGGGCAGCTTTTTCCAATGCGTTACTTTTTCTTTTTAACATTCTATTCTGTAACGCATCTGGGGTTACCGCGAGTTCTTGGGTTTCTACGTTTGTGGATATTTTCCAATCATGGCCTTGTTTTATTTTTTCAGTTACAACGAAATCTGGAGTGTCTGAAGGTTCTCTATTTTCATAGCGAAAAGTTGGTCAGTGTTTATCACCAACATTATGGTTGGTCGGTTGTAGATGGAAGTTCCGGTTAGCATTTTGGGCATTCAGGTAATTTTTTACAGCATCAAGTGTTAGATGCATTCTTTTTTAATATCTCTTATGTTTATAAGTTTGATGGTTAACGTAAAGAGAGCTACAGAGTAATGGCAAAAAAAAGAATGGAAGCAAAGTGTGTCTATACATACGGCATATCAAAACAGAATTTTAAAAAATTATGAAGACAATGTGAGTAAAGTAAATAGATGGTATAAAGTAGTGCATTCATATAAATAAAGACTAGCTTCATAACCCGCCCAATGGGCGGGGTCGCTTCATTTTATTGTTTGACAATATCTAAGTTGACGTAAGTAAATAATGAATAATGACAAATATGTTAAATAAGTTGGAAACAAAAAGGCATTGTTCATGTATTATATGTAAAAAGAAAAATGATAAGTATGGGAACAAATCAATTACATGATGCTTATTCAAATACGAAATATAACTTATTTGTACACAATGTTTGTTGTGTAGTTTGTGTTTTCGCCATCTTTGTTACAACAAAGAACATACAATACATCTAATAGACAAAGGTTTTAACACCAATCATACAATACAAACAAACATCTTGTATAGGAAAACATAACTTTTAAATTGGCTAACCTGCTTTCAACCGAAACTAAATATAGACATTTTTGTATCGTAAAGTAGTGGACCACCTAGCTTATACATATAACCAACACTTGTGTATCTTAAAGTAGTGCACCACCTAGCTTATATACATATAAACTGAAATTCTGTTTCCTAACACAACTATTGGATCCACTAAAAAACTTTGATCTTTTTAAGCCCTCGCGCAACTCGTGACTCCACTAACTTAGTTTATATGAACCTGAAGGAGTCACAACCAGAACAACAGAGTTATGACTAAAAATTTAGTGGCTGCAAGTCTCACAAGAGTGGTCCCATATTTGAACAACATTTGGTTCGCACAAGAAATACTATAACATGGATCATAAAATAGTAAGGATTTACCTGCCATTAGATGAAGCTCCTTCAACTACCAATTTGAGTACCTCCCTTCCATCATCAAGAATTGCGACTCCAATTTAATCAGAAGCAACTCTTTTTGGTAGTTGTTTTTGAAAAAGCGATATTGAGAATAAATTAAAGCATGTTTGTGAAGAGAAGTAGCAGCAGTAGCTTCTCTATTTTCACCTACGCCAATCTTCACAGACGTTCCATTAAAATGTCTTTGTAGCATTCTAGCTCCATCTGCACACACCCAAACACCCTTGTACTACATGATAGTCAAAGCACATGGTCAAACAGTGTTCTTTCAAGTAATAAAGTTATAGAGGTCATATACCAACGTTAATCAGGCCTCACCGGTTAGCTCAAATCTTTAAAATATAAGTTGGACTCTGGAATCCTGTGAAAGGATTTATAAGTTGAGTTTGACTCCAGTGTGGCCTTCTGTTTGACAACTGATTCCTTTAACAACATCTTTATATGATCAACTTCTTTCTTCATCCCATCATACTCCGCTTGTGCAGCCGAAAGTTCTATCTGAGAATCTGCAAGACTTTTCGACTGATACAAGATTTTTCTTTAAAATCTCTAAATCAAGCATTAACTTCTGTGTTATCCTTTCCCACAGTTTGGCTTCATCACAAAGCTCTTGAATGGTGTCTTCAGCTGCCTCCAGAAGGTCCTTCGAAGAAGTAACGTTCATTAGCAATGTTGAGGAATCAAGCAGAATTTGATAGGCTGTCTGAGTACTCGTGTTCTTGTTCATCGCGAGTTATTCTTGATTTGAATGACGAGCTGTTTGACTTTGAAACGGAAAGAGCTTCCTCAAAAAGGCAAATGCATTTAGGAGAGCTATTTTTGGAGTTTGCATTGAAATTATGCTTGATTCCATTTAGGTGACTTTTTTGAAAGAATCTTTCTTTCTCTAATGAATATTCAGCCGAATCATTGTTTTTATTTGAACCAGATGGTTCGTAAGTTTTTTCCTGCTTTGACATAAACAATAGAATGAAAGAAAATCAATATATGTAGACGATTCTTGTTCTTAGTGGGCAAATTTACATGTAAATGTTACAACTAAAATTAGCCAAATTATTTAAACAGCCAATTCTCATTACTCTATATCACATAATCACTTTCATAAATCTGCCTTAAAACATATAACAACTTATGTTCAAACTGATATGAATCATCGTACAAATCAAGCAACTTACTACTTAAAACTTTTTTATTTATTGTAAAGCTTTTTGTAATTATCTAATATGTTTTTTTGTTGGCATATCAAATTTGAAGTTGAAACTAAGTTGTTTGACCAAAAAGATCAAAGTTTGGAAGTGAGATAATTGAAATACCATGATTTTAATCCTTCCAAGAAGTGAAGTAGGATGCATGTCTTGACTTGATGCAGATTTAGCACTGAGGTTAGGTGAGGCTTCTGACCCAGTGATCGACTACCGACATCATCATAATCTTCGTCCACTGCTGCTTCTTCTGGATTGGATCCCGAGTATTTTGATCCTTCAACCCTTTCATATGTATTGACTACTTTCAGTATCAAATATAACACATAATTATTTCACACAAGCTATAAAGTCATAGCAAATATGTACCTGAGTTTTGATCTTGGTGTTAAACACTGGATTTTGACCTGAAATGACAGCACAATATATGAGGTTATTTGCATTACAATTGAACTTTGTGTATCAACCCATAAGTTTAATTTGTTTACCAATTTGACCCATTTAAGATAAAATACAACCTAAATTGACTTATCGTGATTTTGTTACACAAAATCAATGTAATACATTATACATTCCATAAACATAACATTCACCTGTAAAACTGTCCCATAGTTGCATTCTTCAACGACAATGAGACCGGAGCAGATGATCTTGAACTTGTATAGTAACGCGCAATATTCACGGTTGCTTCCCCAAGAATACCAGATCTTAAATCTGAATCTTCATTTCCGTCAGGTAGCTCTTCCGTTTCTTATTGTAGTATATCAATCTCGTCATTCTCATTACATTCTCACCATGAGCAGTGTGTACTAAAGTTGGTGGGTCGTGTATCATGTACGGGTTAAAACAGGTGATTTTGATGCCGATCAAGACAGGCCAATTGGGTTGCCGTGAAGGCTGAAACATTTTTGGTTATATTTATAAATTAAAATTAGTGAGTCAAATAGGATAGGATTACAATATTATTTTAAAGCTGATAAATACACTTTAGCCGACTGCTAAACCGTTCTACACATTTGACCGTCACCTTTAACTGCTAACTTTATGTATATCAGGATCGACCCATTGACAAGTAAATGGGTCAAAATTGAACCTCTATCGATAGTTTTAAACATGTAGGTGAGATAGATGAACTTACTCCTACATTCTCCATCATCTGGTAGTATGCCCTACCGTAAATGGGTATGACCTTGTCGAGACTCTTTGAGAAATATCTTGTTCTGGAAACAGCATACACAAACTCATTAGCCAAGGACATACTTTATACCTAGATCCACAATAAATAGCAAAAAAGTGAATTAACTGTTTTGAATGGTTTCAATGGTGAAGGTGGAATATTTATTGATATGCCAATAAAAACTATTACCGCAATACACTAAGACGGGTACCTTCAAACTAAATAAACAATCTACCACACGACTTCCATTATCTGCATGTTTTTATAAAAATGCAATAAAAATCAGAACTTTATATCATAAAAACATAAGTTGTACAAAAGACTGAATCTCAAGCACCCTTAAATAATCCAATTGTGCTTCATGATGTACATTTATTTTAATTAGTAAATTGAAAAAACGCCTACCATTCAAAAATAAGTATAGCAACCTATTTTGAATAATCATAAAAACAATCATAGAATAAAAAAAACATCAGAAAAATAAAAATCATCGATCCAGTAGGGTGCACTTATTAATTCCTGGCTTTCAATAATAGATTGACCACAAATAAGCCAAAAAGATAAAGAATCGCATACCTTCAATAGTTTGAAGAATTGTCATTGTGAATCAAATGTGAGAGGTGATTTTCCTGAGATTGATTTGAAGATTAAGGTTTGTTGGTTGATTTGAATATCATGAGCTATGATCGATATAGATTTTTAGGAAATGCGTGTGAAAGGGATTTGGTTACAAAGTGTTAATAAGAAATTGCCGAGTGAGCCGGATTTTCAGTTTTGATATGATTTAGGAAATGGCGAATGGAAAGGGGGAGGTTTTTTGATGATGGTTGACTAACATTTGAAAGAACTAATATTACTTTAGAAGTAAAAGATTAAACATAAAATATGGATTGCTTCAATGGTTGAGTTGTTTGTCTTTGAACCTCTACACCCATGTTCGAATCTTGGCTGTGGCAAATTTTTTTTTAATAATGTATCTGGGACAAGTGCCATGGTGGCATTTCCACCTCATCATAGAGGCGCCATGTCACAATAAAAATGCCTAGTAAGCATTATACATGTGTCATGCTTAGTCCCATATATATATATAGATACCTATTTTTAGATGGTATACCTTTTTGTATATCTGTTTTGCGAAACAGCAATGCGATTTACAATTCCTGTGCATAGTAAGAAAGGAAGCACATAAATCAGCAGAAGCAGAAATGGTTGTGCATAAACTGAATCTCCAAAGAATGATATGAAAGAGTAGCCTATGTAACTATGATGGAATAAGCTGGTATAGAAATATATGTAGCAGAATTAGGAGTGATTGTGCATAAAGTAAATGTACAAAGAATGATCTGAAAGTGTAGCTTATGCAAGTATGATGGAGTAAGCTGGTATACAAATATAAGCATAGACAGTAAAGTAAGTAACCAACCTTTGTAAATGTTGCCCCTGCACGCGTTGATCTTGTTGTTTCCTACGTTCAATGAATATGCAGGTTGTTGATAAACCAACAGTGGAGATTAGCTGCAGTTGAAGGAAGTTGGAGTAGAAGTTTCTAGCTAAATGGTTTGATGTTGTGCGTCTCCAGGAATAAGATGGTGATATGTAAAATTTCATGAGAGTAGCTTAAGGTGCATTAAATGTAGTTGCACACATGTAAGAAAGCCAAACATTATTTTTGTACAACATTCCTTAGAACATTAACGCTGTGTTCTCGAGCTGGATGAAGGAGGAAAAGAAAATGAAAGTGAAGTAAAGTGAAGATATTTACTTCCATATTGTGTTCTTGAGTTTTACTTAAGGAGGAAAAGAAAATGAAATGGAAGTAAAATTAGGCTTATTTGGGTGATTTTGGAAGTAAATGGTTTCCTCTCAAAAGTGGGCGGAAAAGGAAGTAAAGTGTTTACTCCCACTTTACTTCCCTTTTCTTTAATGAAAAAACTGGAGAACACAGCGTAAATGCACAGCAAACCGGGGTGGTCACACGTGTTAGTTTGATGAAAGTAGCTTAAGGTGCATTAAATGTAGTTGCACACATGTAAGAAAACCAAACATTATTTGTACAACATTCCTAAGAACATTAAATGCACTGCAAACCGGGTGGTGACACGTGTTTAAAAACATGTTTTTGCAACTTCACTTTCCCGGTATTTAGTATATAGTAATAACGAGTGTGGAAACCCGTGCGATGCAGCGGGATTGGCTTCAAAGGACTTACTTTGTAGCGACACTTAAATCTTAGGGACTATTTTTGTCAAGTTGTGAAACTTTGCATGTAATGTTTGGACTTACTTTGCAACGACGTTTAAACCTCAGGGGCTGTTTTTGCCAAGTTGTAAACTTTGCATTTAATGTTTGGACTTACTTTGCAGCGCCACTTGAACCTCAGGGACTATTTCTGCCAAGTTGGGAAAGTTTGCATTTAATGCCTGTGTTTGCAAAAGAGGCATGTTCGCCTTTTAGTATTATAAGAAGAATAATATATAATATATAATTATGTACTCAAAAGATTATAAGCTATTACTAAATCAACTCCAATATTAAATATAGAGTAAATTACATGGTTCGTCCTTGTGGTTTGGGCAAAATCACTACTCTCGTCCCTCGATTTTTATTTTTGCATGGTTCATCCTTATAATGAAGTTTCATAACACCATCCGTCCTTATCACTAAAAGCCGAGGGACGAGTGTAGTGATTTCTTCCAAACCACAGGGACGAAGCATGTTACTGATAAGGACGAACGATGTTATGAAACTTCATTATAAGGACGAACCATGCAAAAATAAAAATCGAGGGACGAGAGCAGTGATTTCGCCCAAACCACAGGGACGAACCATGTAATTTACTCTTAAATATATGTGTGTCAACTAAATAAATCATATAATCATTTTAATGTTAAATAAATTTACCCATTAACTAAATACTAATCTATACTTTCGAGAGTAAACTACTATTATTATTATCATTTTCGTTTATAACTCATGAACCATATAATTTTCATTCAGTTTAAATCGTGTTCAATCTTTAAATTCTTAAACTTTTATTATTTTTCATTTATAACTCATAATCTTTTTTTATCTTTACAACTATTTATCGTTATAAAATTCCGACGCTATGCACAAGTACTCGTCTAGTCTTAATATATAAGTAAAATATTAGCGTTTAAAAGGCTTAAGGCAATTATCTATAAACAGTTTTAAACAAAATAAACATAATGACAACAAAAATCGACGTTTAATTTCTTATTAGAAATGAATTAAATAATTTACTATGATTTTTGTCGAGTATCAAAGTTGAAAGACAAAGTTTAGTGTTCTCCTCACTTTCTTATACACAAACCAAAATTATGTGTTTAAGTAAGAACTATGCTAACCTCTGAAAATGTTCAATGACTTAGTTATAAGAGGAGTAAATGCTCTCGTAAATGCTCTCGTAAATGCTTACACATTAAGTGTACGAGATAACATTACTCCTTTACAATAGTCTTTTATAAAACTAGTGCAAGTATAACATCATAACGTATATTAATTAGTGCGTCCCAAAAAGCTTAAATTCAGTTTCGTTTTGACTTTTGGCTTCCCACATCGCCTTGTGAGGGAAAGTAGGTTTGTGGGAGGTGGTTATAAATAAGGAGGGGTGGACTCAATAGGAGTTAGGAATGTTAAATTCCTTTAAAAGCCATGGTTAACATTTGCGGCTTGTAAGTTACTCCCTCCGTCTCAAATTAATTGTCCATATTACCTTTTTTGCATGTGTCAAAAAAATTGTTCACTTTTAATTTTTAGTAATAAATAGAGAATTTAGTGGAGGAATATTCCTTATAAGTGGTTGAAAATTGCTATGGTCCTACTTTTATTAAACTTGGTGAGTTTTGTCTCCTGACAATAATTTTGAGACGGAGGGAGTAAGTTATAAGCTTGCAAGCTGAAATTGTTTTCACTGTTTTTTATAATATTTAACAAGCTCATAGTTAGATATAAAAATTTCTTTTATTTAACTAAATATATAAAGTTAAATCAACTTTAACTTGCCATAAATTTTAACCATTGCTTTACAGTATTTGACAAGTTCCCAATATTAAACCCGGATTGTAAGAAAATTTGAGATACAATGGATCAATTTAGGATAAGAATGTTTACTAGGAGTGTCTGTGTTTACTTCTCTTATAAAACCATTAAAAATCCATTTGTGGGAATATTTACTCCTATTATAAATCTTGGAGTGAGACAGATTTTACCTAGCTCTCTAGATTGTCTCTCCTTAGTTGGTTGTAGGTCGAAACAAACTTGACGACTATAATTCCAAATGACCAAAAACATGGTTTTAGATACCTCATCCATGTTTATAATTCCAAATTACCAAAAACATAGTTTGAAGAACTAGTTTTGTTATCTGATGTGATCTTAAGACGAGCTAAAAAAAAGATAGAACCTAAGTTTTGACGTATAGGGAGCGGTAGAAACTAAGAGTACGTTATTGTTATTAATTCCTAATTGGACCCATCTAGAATATTTAGCAGGAACCAACCAAACTCGTCCCTTAATAAATATTTACCCAACTTGACGGGTCTCAAATTGGCACCTCTAGGCTGTATGAATTTGCTTTCGACTGATTTCAAAGAGTCACTTTTATACATCAATTATGTCTATCTAAAGATATAAGATAAATTAATACACCACCAGTGTACTACAAAATGCTTAAAATAAATTGGGTTTCGACTTTTGGCATCCCACATCACATTGTGAAGAAAAGTAGCTAGTTGGGAGTTGGTTATAAATAAGGAGGAAATGATAGAATTCAAAGTAGGCATGTCAAATTCTTTAAAAGTCTGCATTAACTTTTTCTGCTTGCAAGCAAATGATTTGAAATTTATAAGTTTGCAAACATGGGATTTTGACGATGGTTTTTATGTTTTTTGACAAGCTTACAATTTTAAACATAAATTTAGAAAACCTTGACACGTCATAAATAAGAATGGTGTCTCATAAGTTAATAACAAATGTTTCAGAAGTTTTAAATCTAGTAATTTAGTTTTTGTTTTTGCTTAAGTGATTAGTTTTTTTTAGAGTTAATTACATGAATGGTCCCTGTGGTTTGTCAAAAATTACGGGTTTGGTCCCTAAACTTTTTTTTTTGCGGATTTGATCCTTATGGTTTTGATTCGTTACGGATTTGGTCCTTTGACCAAATTTTCTGTTAGTTGACCGTCAACTGGGGTGTTTGAAAGGCTGAAATGACAAAAATACCCTCGTATGTGTTTCATAAATGGTCCCTATGGTTTGTAGGTTATCATTAATTAGTCCCTTATTTTTATTTTTATTTTTCTATAAAAACATTTTGTCAAAAATTTATAAAAAATTCGGAAAATTTTATTAAAAAATGTATAAAAAATTCCAAAAACTTTATAACAAATTCCGAAAATTTTATAAATTCCGAAATTTTATAAAAAATTCCGAAAATTTTATAAAAAATTCCGAAAATTTTATAAAAAATTCCGATAAAATTTATATAAAATCTTATAAAACATTCCGTCAAAAAATTTGGAAAAAATTTTTGAATTTTTTTTTTCTTTTTTGAATACTTTTTGTCGGAATTTTTTATAAAATCTTGCCCAAAATTTTATACTCCCTCCGTCCCATATTAACCGTCCAGTTTGACTTTTCAAAGTCTTTCTTTTTCAACTTTGACTTTGAATATTTTTATTTGTGTTATATAATACTTGATGCAAAATATATGAATAGAATGGGGTTTAAATGTATTTTTATTGATATAACTTTCTTCAAGTATTATATAACACAAAAAAAAAAATTTAAGGTCAAAGTTGACAAAAAAAAACTTAAAAAAGTCAAACATGACAGTCAATATGGGACGGATGTAGTAAAATTTTTGACGGATTTTTTTTGACAATTTTATCGAATTTTATAAAAAAAATTTATAAAAAATTCAGAGATTTTTTACAAAAAAATTTTTACGAGATTTTTTTAATAAATTTTTTTGACAAAAAAAGTTGACATCATTACTATAAAAGTTTTGACATAATCTGTTAAAAAATTATAAAAAAGAAAATTATAAATTTTTTCGAGAGATTTTAGTTCAAAATTATAAATATTTTAATTTGTTAAAAATTTAAAAACAAATTAAAATATTAAATTTAAACAAAAATTGTTAAATCATTAGATTTTTAATTTGTGAAAAAAATTGCTAAAAAATTATAGTTTTTAAAGTTTTGACATAACTATTTAAAAATATTAAAAGTTTTTAAAGTTTTAAAGGTTTGACATAGGTTTTTAAAATTTAAGAAAATATTGTGTTATTAGATTTTAAAGTTTTAAAGTTTTAAAGGTTTGACATAGGTTTTAAAAAAAAAACTTTTATTATTTTAAAATTTTTTGACTAAATATGTGATAAGAAATAAAAATAAAAATTTACAAAAAAAATGAATTAAAAATTTAATACTTATGTTTAAAAAAAAGAGGGACTAAATCCGTTATAAGAGACAAAACCAGGGGACTAAGACAACCGAGGGTATAAGTGTCATTTTATTTATACTTGACAGTCAAACTAACCGAAAAGTTGGTCAAGGGACCAAACCCGCAACGGGTCAATACCATAGGGATGAGATCCGCAAAAAAAAAGTATAAGGACTAAATTCGTAAAATCCGACAAACCACAAGGACCATTTATGTAATTAACTCTCTTTTTTCCATACTCTTAAATGTTATCGTTAACTAGTTACTGTTTAATGCTTGTGCACTTACAAGTTTCAAACTATGATTACAACCAATACTTATAATTAGTTCGGTGTGAATTTATAACTTTTATAATTCTTGAGTTTGATTACTTCCAAAATCTTTTATATGAAACATATATATGAAGAGCATAGACGGTATGGATCTAGTGAAAGAGAATTGAAATAAAAGAATAGAAAAAATATTAACACATTTCAAATAGGAGAGAGAAATATAAGGGGAGATGCATCTATATTTTCAGATGCATCTAAAATATGCGGTTATTATTTCTTATCACTCTTCTCATTTTAATTTTATTTTTCATCTGATCCTTACTAGGGGTGTTAACGATCCGAGCCGAGTTCTAGTTTTGATCTAAACGAGCTAGGCTCGTTTACTAACTACTCGGTTCGAGCTCGACTCAAGCTCGAATAAACTTTTGTAAATTCGCTCAAGCTCGAACTCGAATATTTTTTTGTTGTTCGAGCTCAAGCTCGAAGCTCGTTTAAGATTTATAACTATTTTTTTACTCTTACAATAAATTAACTTTCAAGCTTAATATGTTCGTATAAATGATCGAACTCTATAGGCTTGTTTATTAGCTCGAGCTCGAAAGCTCGTTTACAATTATGAAAATTGCTCTAACGCTCAAACTAAAGTTTATGTAACTTATAAGCTAAAAAAAAACTTGTTTAGGAGCACATAATTAACGTTTCATAACATCTAAAGCTTAACTAAGTTTCAAAATAAGGTGGGGGATTTGCTTATATAGAGTTTTTTCTATTCGAAGTTTTCCTCTTCAAGCGATGTGGGATAAGTTTACTAGTCATGTCACTCTTATATTTTGATTTCTGTTGTTCTTTTGATATTCTCAAAGTTTATTTTATTATTATTTTTTGTCTAAGTTTTTCTAGTTAGAAAAGAAAATATATCATTATATTTTTCTAATTTTAAAACTAAAGTAAGATAAACTTATACACATACAGGTATTTAGTAGCTAATGATTACATTAAAAGGTTTTTATCTTCCTTAATTTTATAATAAAATATCAAAAACTATTCATTAGATTATTATCACTTATTAATTAAATTAATAAATAAACACCAAACTATAAAATACAAAATAAAAAAAATTATAATTGTAAGTAAATATTGAATTTTAGTTTCAAGCATTAAATAAGCAAATGGTGTAAAACCTAACGGTTTTTAAGACTAGTTCAATCGATTGGGCTGGCTTTTAAGACTATGAGCTAATG
>OU343217.1:303560456-303608163 GCA_910596185.1 Chrysanthemum makinoi
TTACTCTTCTTGTTTATCACATTCACTATATACTTTTGTAGTATTTTTGTATAAGAGCAATGACTATGAAATACTTAATTAATGTAATTATAAAATTAATAACACGATCATCGGAGCATTGCTCTAACAAGTGTTTGTAACCCGCCGCACCGCGGCGGGATTTTTTGTGGTATTTCGTAGTGGCATACAATCTAACCCATAATATTACAAACCCAAAACATGTAACATCAAAATGTTTGGTGAACCACCTGCTACTTTAGCTACCCTAACATCTGAGCAACACTTATGATGTTAGACAATTGGTTTTTAGCGTCAACCCAATACATGGTACCTCTTTCAACTTTTAATATCTCCCGAGTCTTCAGATGACCTGTGGCAACATGATAAGTTGCAGTTTAATGTAGTGACCAACTATATAATGTATTTAAATACTGGTCATATTAAACTAATCTTTTTAGATCATTTGTTCATTACTCACTTTGAAAGCATAAGAGAGTGTACCAAAGCGAATTCATTTAGTCATCAGCTTACCACTTTCTTGTTCAACATTTCAATACACCATGATGGCTAGTCATGCATCTAGATTGTTAATAATGATATTATTGTAATAAGCAACGTATAGTGTAATAAAGAGAAAAATTATTGCCTCATAAGTTGGTACCCTCGGGACATACTGATAATCATGTTCTTTAAGCTGGTTAAAAATACACACCTTATGTTAAGAAAAAGGATACGTGACACCTCCCTTCGAGTTTAGTTAACAGGAAGCCTTTCCACAAACAATAAATTTGTGACCCTAGGATGCACACATGCCACAACATAGCTCTCCTTTGCTGCGATTCAAGATAAATTGAGTTGGATTTCTTTGTTGTTACCGACACTTTGCTCTTCACCAACTTTTTCCCGTTGTCCTTCTTCAATACGGCGGCTTGAACCTCGAACACGGAAAAAAAGCAGTTAGCATGTGTCCCGCGTGCAAAAACGAAATTAGCTGCTGATAAATAGTTTTTTGCAGTAATGCGAAAACTTACGCGTGGTTGAAGGTTTCCAATTACTTCGACTGTTAGATGTTTGACTGTTAGTCCTAAGGGTAGTTTAGTAATTTTGGTCTAAAAGATATTTACTAAGAATAATCTAGAAATAAGCTAGATACTTTGGTAGAATAATCTAGAATAAGCTAGATATTAGCTTATAGGAAAATCTAAGATATTTGTATTAGAATATTCTAGAATCCAATAAGCCCTAGTATAAATAAGGGCTTATCCCCCCATTTGTAATTATCTATTTCGTACACAACACTACTCATCTTGTATCCTTTTATACAAGAAACTTTTGTCTGATCTCCTTTTGTTTTGCTACTGATTATTCTCGATTATTCTCCCCTGATCCTAACAAATTGGTATCAGAGCTAACCGATCGTGTTTGAAGCAAGCTTCTGGTTGATTATCAAGATTCAATATCTTGATATCATTTTGGATCTGTTCTTCGTTTTGGTGTTTCTTTGTTCGATCGGGTTTGAAGGTAGGAGAAATCAAGATCAGAATTTGTATCGTGGGAGGTTAGAGAACATTAGTAAACTTTAGAAAACCCCTTGTTGGATAAAAATGTCCTCTCAACCATCATCATCGGTTAGTGTTGTTGAGAAGTTCAATGGCAAAAGCAACTTCAGTTTGTGGCGAGTTAAGGTTCGAGCCTTATTGAAGCAACAAGGTATTTGGGCACCTAGCGGTCCCAAACGGTGATATGACCGATGCCAAGTTCAACTCACTAGATGAAAAGGCGCATTCTACTATTTTGCTATCTTTATCGGATGAGGTTCTTTACGAGGTTGGGATGAGGAAGCGGTTGCGGGTGTGTGGAAGAAACTAGAAAAGATTTACATGACCAAGTCGTTGACGAATAAGTTGTTACTGAAGCAACGGTTGTTTTCATTGCGGATGAAAGAGGGCTCGGCATTAAAAGATCATCTTGATGCTTTAAATTCCATCCTGATGGATTTGAAGAATGTTGATGTCAAGATTGATGATGAAGATCTGCTCTTATTCCTTGTTTCGTTACCTCCCTCGTATGAGAACTTTGTAAATTCCTTTGTTGTTGGTAAAGAGACTATTACATTGGAAGATGTTCGATCCAGTTTGCATTCACGAGAGCCGCCATCAAGCATCGAATTTCAGAATCTCAACCCGTTGGCTTGTGTCAATTACGAGCCGGATAGAGGCAGGCATCGAACGAGAAAAAGGCAAAGAAAAGGTAGATATAAAGATAGATCGAAGTCGAGATCTCGAGGGTCAAATCCTCGAGATACTTGCTATTATTGCCATAAGGAAGGCCACTGGAAGAACCAATGTCCTAAGCTCAAGGAGAAAGGCCGGGTAGCCGCGGTTGCTAAAGATGACTCGGTTCGAACGCGAGTTGGTATTGTCGGTTCGACTATAAAGGTACACCACTTGCTTGGATCATGGATTCTGCTTGTTCTTTTCATATGAGTCCCAATCGGGATTGGTTCGTGACATATGAAGAGTTTGATGGCGGGCATGTCTTTATGGGCAATGATTCACCATGCAAAGTTGTTGGAATCGAACAATTCATATTAGAATGCATGATGGAGTTGTTAGAACGCTCACCGATGTTCGTCATGTTCCGATCTCAAGAAAATCGATCTCGCTAGGTGTGTTCGACTCGAAAGGTTTCAAATACACTAGTGAGAATGGTGTCCTTCGTGTTTCGAAAGGAGCTTTGGTGGTTATGAAAGCAACTAAAGGTACTTCTTCTCTTTACACTTTACAAGGTGAAACAATCACAAGTTCCCTTGTTTTGGGTATGCAGTAATTCAGATTTGACAAAGTTGTGGCATATGCGTCTTGGTCACATGAGTGAAAAAGGCATGGTCATTTTGAGTAAGCGAGGACTCCTTGACAACCACAAAGTTGCAAACTTGGAGTTTTGTGAGCATTGTGTTATGGGAAAACAAAAGCGGGTTAGTTTCGGAAGCAACTCGTCAAACAAAAGGTACTCTCGATTATCTTCATGCTTTGTTGGGGCCTTCTCGAGTACCTTCTCTCGGTGGTGCTCGGTATTTTCTCTCAATCATTGATGATTTCTCAAGAATGACGTGGGTGTTTATGATGAAACACAAGAGTGAGGCGTTTGAGAAATTCAAGCATTGGAAGATTCTGATTGAAAACCAAACTGGAAGGAAGATTAAGCGTCTTCGTACTGATAATGGTTTGGAATTTTGTTCGAGAGAATTTGAAGCCTTTTGTCGAGATGAAGGAATTGCTAGGCATTACACTGTTCGTTACACTCCTCAACAAAACGGGGTAGCTGAACGAATGAACAGGACCTGTTAGAAAGAACTCGGTGCTTCTGTTGAATGCCGGATTAGATAGAAGTTTTTGCGAAGCACTTAATACAACTTGCTACCTAGTCAACAGGTCTCCTGCCACCGCTATTGATTGCAAGACTCAATTGAAGTTTGGACGGGAAAACGCATATTATTCAAAGCTTCATGTTTTTGGATGCCCCGCGTATTATCATGTTAGTGACGGTAAGTTAAATCCGAGAGCCAATAAAGGCATTTTTATGGGATACGGTGACGGGGTTAAAGGCTATCGAATTTGGTCACCATCGGAAAGAAGAGTCATTCTTAGCCGAGATGTGACATTTGACGAGGATCACTTGTTTCGTTTAAAGCAAGATTCGGTTGAATCGAAGCTTGAAGAGGTGCTTCGAAAAGGTGGAGCATGTTGCTAAACAAGTGGACGTGGAGCATGAAGTTCCGAAGATACGGACCGATGTTACTCCACTAGATGATCCTCCAAATTCAGTACATTTGGAACATGAGCAATATAGGTCTATAGCCCTTGATAGACCTCGTAGAGATGCAAAAGCTCCTAGTCGTTTTGGCTTTCAGGACTATGCCGCATATGCATTGCAAGTAGCGGAAGAGGTAGAGTCTCTTGAACCGGCTACTTATCAAGAAGCTATTACTTCTAAGGATTCTGATATGTGGAGTGCGGCTATGGGTGAAGAGATTGAATCTCTTCATAAGAACAATACATGGGCATTGGTAAAACTTCCTGAAGGAAGAAAAGTTATCGGTTGTAAGTGGGTTTTCAAGAAGAAACCCAGTTTATCGAGCTCGGACAACATTCGATTCAAGGCACGTTTGGTCGCTGAAGGGATTTAGCGGAGGGAATCGATTACAATGAGATTTTCTCCCTAGTGGTACGTCATACATCTATTCGTGTGTTACTATCCCTAGTAGCACATCATGACTTGGAGTTGGAACAATTAGATGTAAAGACTGCATTTCTTCATGGTGACCTTGAAGAAGAAATTTATATAAGCCAACCCGAAGGCTTCGTTGTTCAGGGCAAAGAAGACTATGTTTGTAAGCTCCGAAAATCTCTCTATGGTTTGAAACGATCGCCGAGACAGTGGTACAAGAGATTTGACAGCTTTATGGTGAAGCATGGTTTTAGTAGAAGTGCTTATGACTGTTGTGTCTATCGTAAAAGGGCACCGTCGGGATCACTTATCTACCTACTCTTGTACGTTGATGATATGCTCGTGGCGCAAAGATATGGAGGATATTAAGAAGTTGAAGATCCTTCTCAATACGGAGTTTGATATGAAAGATTTGGGAGCAGCTCGAAAGATTTTAGGCATGGAAATAATTCGAGACAGAAAACATGGTAAGCTTTTCTTATCACAGAAAAGTTACATTGAGAAGATTATTTCTCGTTTTGGCATGAGTTCGGCAAAATCGGTAAATACTCCTTCCTCGGCCAATTGTCGTTTATCTAGTGCTTGTGCACCTCAGAGTGAGCACAAATAGAGTATATGTACCAAATACCCTATACTAGTGCTATAGGGAGTTTGATGTATGTTATGGTTTGCACTAGGTCGGATATAGCTCACGCAAATGAGTGTTGTGTCACGATATATGGCTCATCCCGGAAAAGAGCATTGGAATGCGATGAAACCATTTTCGTTATTTAAAAGGGACATCTGATGTTGGCCTTATTTACGATGGTGAACGTGAATATTTGGTTGGGATACTCGATTGGACTATCTTCGCTGATCTTGATGCTAGAAGATCCTTAACAGGCTATGTATTCACTATTGGAAGTTCGGTTGTAAGTTGGAAAGCTACATTACAACCATCAGTCGCTTTATCTACTAAGGCGAGAGTATATGGCTTTAACGGATGCAGCTAAGGAAGGAATTTGGCTGAAGGTCCTGATTGAAGATCTTGGTTTCCCTCAAGATCAAGCGATCGTGTTTTGTGATAGCATGAGTGCTATCTGTTTGGCTAAAGATCAAGTTTACCATGACCGGACTAAACACATTGATGTTCGTTATCACTTCATTCGTTCCGAAATAAGAATCAAAGTGAAGAAGATTGGCACCAAAGACAATCCTGCGGATGTGTTTACTAAACCGGTTCCTTTGAGCAAGTTTCGTCATGCTGGATTTGCTCAATGTTGATAATTGGAAATATGGCGCTACTTAGGAGCTAAAGTCAAGGTGGAGATTGTTAGATGTTTATTTACTTAGTCCTAAGGGTAGTTTAGTAATTTTGGTCTAAAAGATATTTACTAAGAATAATCTAGAAATAAGCTAGATACTTTGGTAGAATAATCTAGAATAAGCTAGATATTAGCTTATAGGAAAATCTAAGATATTTGTATTAGAATATTCTAGAATCCAATAAGCCCTAGTATAAATAAGGGCTTATCCCCCCATTTGTAATTATCTATTTCGTACACAACACTACTCATCTTGTATCCTTTTATACAAGAAACTTTTGTCTGATCTCCTTTTGTTTTGCTACTGATTATTCTCGATTATTCTCCCCTGATCCTAACATCGACACTGCTCTTCACCAATTTTTTCCCGCTGTCCTTCAATACCGAGCACCTTGAACCTCGAAACCTGGAAAAAAAACACATTTAAACGCAAAACCAACAGATTCGTTGCACATTTATACAAATATGTTAACTTTTATACAAATATGTTAACTTTTAGGGGTTATGAGATTAACTTTTAGGGGGTATGAGATTAACAGATATATTATCATACAATTCATCATGCCCGTGTAACATTGCTATCATAAACATTTTCACACGCACCAACAGCTACCACTTACTCGGTCATCCCATTTTGCTGCCCCTATACTGCCCAACCATCCAGTAGGTTTTGTTTCAATAAACGATTTTGATTTCTAAACATTATAAGCACAACCCGTACATCTATATAGAAAAACAGATATACATGGCACCAAAATCTACCCAATTGACCATGCACCAAACCTGCTCATTTTACATGGGTTACCTCTACTGTGCCATGATCATTCATTAGCTTTTTGGGTCAATGAATTATCTATCTTTCTAAACAGAGTAAAAGCAAACTGTAAAAATTGTATATAAAAATACAAAGATTATATTATAATAAAAAAAGGTACAAAGCTGATATATAAAGATCAAAGTGAATAAGCAATTAAGCATGATTATAAATAAAGATCGAAGTAAAAGATTTGCATCATGTTGTCAATTCATATGGATCTAACCTAATAACGTGAGACCGATGATCGTGATGGTGGTGCCACGCGTCTTTCTGCAGGTACGTATGGTGTTGTTTATAAGCTGGATGGCGCTGTGGGTTTACATAAACCAAAACTCAATCCAGTATTTGAAGTTACCTTCACGCAAAGTGTTGTTGTCGATGGTGTAGGGCTGTAGGCTGTCGTCCTGCTGCTGAAGCTGGAGTGAAGCTTCTACCTAAAAGTGAAATAACATCGTCCTAACAATTTTTCACCTAACAATTATTCTATACCGTCTATTTTGTAGTATCTTTTATGAAAAAACGGTTCAAACATCCACATTAGCCAAAACAGGCCAGATCCGTAACAATCTTTCACTCACCAAACAATTTTCACCCTTAAGCAACCGCCGTTTTTTTTTGTTGTTTTGTTTGCACCCCGCACAGATATGCCATGGCTGCAACCACAACACTGTGTGGTTACCATACCCGCCACGATATATTACAGAAAATATCATCATCGCTTTAGAGAGGTAGGTGATACCCAATCAAGAAGATTCGAGGTATGTATTGATAAGAACGAAAAATATGAAGCGGTGGAGAATAGAACAAAAGGCAAACGGGCCAACAAAAGTGGGCCAAAGTATAGCCCATCATATAATAATTTTAAAAGCATGATTAAAATATAATGGTTTGTATGTCCGGTGTGCTATAGCATCTTATGTTATGTGACACACACTAAACAGAAAGCTAGAAACCAACAGGCCGCAAAAAAAAGGTTACAAAATGGGGCGACAGATATTTTTTTTTATGAGTGAACAAAATATAATGGTTTCAATGTCCAGTGCACTATAAGATATAAGGCTCAGGCCAGCGATAATGGAAGTGGTACCCAAAAGGCCAAAACCCCATGGCTGCAACCATCCGGTCGCCACGCCAACATACGGGTTTTGGCAAACAACACTTACAAAAACATCGGAGGCTGACAAATCTCATCATCGCCTACAGTATACTCAAGGTATTACAAACCCAAATAGCATACAGTCCCCTAGAACAAATACGAATGCCACAATTAAACTGAACATCGATGCTGCAAATTTTGGCAAGATGGCCGCGACATACATCTAGCACGCTCATATTTTCGAATGCGTAACAGGATAAGAGGGTACGCTAACCTGACATGGCTGCAAACAACATTAGGAATTCCACACCAATCATTTATATAAGATACTATAGCGCGCTGGACATACCAACCATTTATATAAGATACTACTGATGCAACATAACCTTCGATCACATCCACCAGACAAACACCACAAACAAAAATCCAAATCCTCCTCAAGCCCACATCGACATAAGGCTCAGGCCAGCGATTATGGAAGTGGTTCCCAAAACCCCATGGCTGCAACCATCCGGTCACCATGCCAAGATATGGGTTTTGGCATACAGCACTTACAAAAACATTGAAGGCTGACAAATCTCATCATTGCCTACAGTATACTCAACGTATTAAAAAACCCAAAATGCCAGCATACATCCCCAAATGCCACAATTAAACCGAACATCGATGCTGCAAATTCAGCCAAGATGGCCGCGACATACATCTAGCACGCTCACATTTTCAAATGCGTAACAGGATAAGAGCGTACGCTAACCTGACATGGCTGCAAACACTGTGTTAACCGTGATGCCCTGCCAAGCCAGGCCGCTTTAACCCATCATATTCCACCGTCAAGAAAGCAATACAATCCTGAAGGTGTACCAAAAGAAACAGACCCTAACTTTCAAAACTCAACCCATCGACCCCTTTTTGAAATAAAAATATCATAAAACAATTCAGCCCATGTCTCTGACCTGTCGTTCCGCGTTCCGCATCATGTTCAATTGCACCAGCTGCTTAAGTGGATGTGGATATTGACCCTGGTTCGCCTTATCAACACGCGTATAAAATTATAAATCAATAACCAAACACCGAAAATAATCAAAATGTCAACAAATTATCTATCTTTAAACATATCTAGCCTTCAACTTACGGGTTTAATAAAGCCATATTTCTAGCGAAGTTTTTTGACCACGACAATTCCCTCTCAGTGACGTGTATACAGTAGATGTAATGACTAACCATTTTTTAGAGAGTAGCAGGTATGGCAACAGGTAAGATACCTCTCTTTTGGATAAAGGCGATAATGGACAATCGTCTATGTAGCTTTCTGCTTCAAGAAGTCATTGCACCTCTTGCTTGTTGTCACGACTGTTTACCTGGTCACCATAAGTAAGCTTTATGTTTGTGTGACTGGAATAAGTATAACTATAAAAATTAATTACAAAGAACGTACCATATGAGTAGTTCTTTACTACCCTTTCATACCTATGTCCTGCCACCGAGAACCAAATTCAAGTTATTCAAAAGGAAAACAAAAAATATGATTTTTTTTCATATCGCTTTAGATTTAAAGCCAACCCAATCCAAAAATCCCCCCAAGTTAACCGTAAAAGTAAAATCAATATAGCAATAATTTACAATCTGCAACAAATTTAAATTACTTGAAAAATCCCTTGCTCAAAACCCTAAAAGTAGAATAAACATAGCACTAATTTAAAATTAAGCATATAAAAATCCAAATCAACATAAAGACAGAAGGTACTCACATATATTTAAATTTTCAGGCACTGATCACTTTGGAGGTAAATAACCGGATAAGTACTTTTTAAGAAAGTTGAAACATCATGTCCTCCACCTAACGTTTGAATCACACAAAGTGCTAATCAAGGTTACAAAAACAAAATGATCTGCTAAGCAGATAACTAACGTTGAAAAAAAAGATGAATAAAAAAAAACAAAAAAAATCTTGATAAAGATGAATAAATTAAAACTTGCCCCAACGATTAACTTGAGGTTGAAGATTTGAACTCACCTAGAATTTTGGATTTGTCGTTGTAACATTCTTGCTCCAAGCTTTTGAAGCCCAAGGATTCATGATTGCATACATCTTAATTGTTTAGGGTTTATGCAATCCACGATCCGTGTGGATGTTGGTCCGTTCTGAAAACTGAGGGATAAGCTTCGTGTGATGAGTCATACACACGTGTCTAGAGATCCTTAGGTTTTGAATGAATGGCCAAAAACCAAATACGAAATATAGCACACTCGCAGGTCGGGTCAAAGTCACCAGCGCAAAAGGTCCACAAAACGGGCTAACACACAAACTGATGGGCCAACATTTTATATTTAAGAAAGAGTGGATTAAAATATAATTGTTAGAATGTCCGGCGTGCTATAGTATCTTATATGAATGGTATCACTTCTTTACTGCATACGTCTATTTCCGGTCAAGGATGACTTCTAACTAAATAGGTTATGAGTTCAACCTCATCTTTTGGCTAAAAGGTCACTAGAAAAGTGCCTTTCTTAGGGGTTGGGTCTTTGGGAAAGGTCAGTCGCGCTCAAAGGGGTATATGGGATCAAAGTTTCTCCGCTGATTTAAACCTTTTAAAGAAAAAAATCACACAGATCGGTAAGTGCAAACTATAAATGTTTAACTTGTATAGTCGAATGATTACTTTCAGCTATTCATTCTAATGATCTAACTCGATCAACGACGCATGCGAAAAAAAGGACAAGTTTTGACGCGTCGGGTTGCAACACACTAACTTTTACAATTATCTTATGCAGTGTACTTAACAATTGTAGTGTAGTATTGGTAAGTCTAGGAGATTGATCGTTCTCTGGGGGAATAATGAGGTAGATTCGAAGTGCATGTCGTCTAAATCTAAGTATTGAAGGGATAGTCTAAAGAAATAACTCATGTGTGGTATGTAGGTGTGAATAAACGCATATTATCATTTGTGTCATTTGTTTGTGTGTATTTATGTGTGTGACATGGTAATTTGCGACTTGAATTTGATTTGAAATCACATATTTCTACACATGACTCATCTCTTGACTAAACTCGTAAGAGACAAATATGAGGAAAGTCGTAATACATAAATGTAATGTTTAATTTCATCGAATATCAAATAAGGTTGGACGTATTTTACCTCGAGTTGCCTATATAAAAGACTATTGTAAAGGAGTAATGTTATCTCGTACACTTAATGCGTAAGCATTTACGAGAGCATTTTCTCCTCTTATAACTAAGTCCTTGAACATTTTCAGAGGTTAATATTGGAGTTGATTTAGTAATAGCTTATAATCTTTTGAGTACATAATTATATCTAAGAGATTATCATTGTAGAATTTATATGCATCATTATAAATGCAAAAGTGAAGTGTAAAACAAAAGAAAGCAAATAAGGGAGTTATAAAAAAGAAAAGGCTAACACACATGGGATAAGAGTTAAAATTCGAATGCTTTACTATTTTTATTCTACCAGTCAAGTTTATTACACGGGTTTGAGTTCAAACTAATAGTATTAACAGGAAGAGAACTTAAAAAACATTATATTTAAAACTTTTAATGTATTGCTTGTTAGGCTCATTCGGCTCGTTAAACTCGAATAGCTCGTTCGACTCGAGAAACTAAACGAGTTATCGAACGAGTCGTGCCGAATATTAGTTATTTAAAGCTCGGCTCGTTTAACTAATCGAGCAATATTTTTTGTTCGAGCTCGAATCGAGTTCGATTATTTGAAAGCTCGAATCGAGTTAAACGAGCTCTAACTCGAGTAGCTCGATTAAAGCTCTACTCGTTAACACTCCTAATCCTTACTCTAGATAATGGGGGAACTTGAGGATTCTTGTTCGGGTAACTATCACTTATATAGTATAAAACATGGATATGGGTAACTATATATATAAATTGATATACCAGTAACTTAGGTTGTAAAATGACACAGTTACTTAAGATAATTATAAAACAATCATACAATTACACAACTATGGGAAATAAAATGCCCAACTTTCTAAAAGCCTATGGTCAACTTTTCCTTGCTTGCAAGGTTGTTATATGAGCTCTATAAGATCGTATACAGGGAATTTTGCTCATTGTTTTATAATGTATACGCCATGTTTCTCCACTTAGCCTTTTCCCAGCTTGACGTCTTGTTTATGCTTGTAAACCAGTTGCGAAAAGGATTGTTGGTGTACGAGACCAACCCGGCTTCCCATTCCGTCCCAACCAGCCAATCTCTTCGATCTCAAAACTTATGACACCTACACAAGACCAAGATTAGTAGCTACGGAGTAACAAATATAGTCATATATGCTCATTTATCATTATGTATCAGCATCAATCCCATCGTTAGTCTACAACATAAACAAAATCACTAACTTGAACATCATAATACATGTAAAAATAAAACTTCATATTAATCAATTCTCACCAACACATGCAAACTTAAACACACCTTAAACATACACACCTTAGCTACGTATCGCGACCACTCATTGCCACACAAACCTAGAAAAGAAAGTCCATGAAGCCGCGCCTTCAACACCTCTTCACGACCAACATTACTCATAACTCCAAGTCTTCAACAATTCGATAATCAACTCGTAAAGCACAAGCAACATTCATTCCTTATTTATCATCACTCACTTTTGAAAAGGATATTTTCGAGCAACTCCATCCGTTGGTAAACCCACAATTAATGCAGCCTTGGAAAATATGCGTTTGACACGCATATATGTCTAACTTAAACCTCATGGGTGTGGATTAAGCACCTTTCATTGCATAACAGCTGGTATAACATCATAAAACTATGGTAAATAAAACTAGTGTTAGTATAACATCAAAACATACATTAATTAGTGTTTATTTAAGCATGTGATCCTAATGCTTAAGATAAACTCAAATACTCCACAAGTGTACTACAAAATGCTTAAAATAAATGGGTTTTGACTTTTGAGCATCCCACGTCGCATTGTGAGGGAAAGTAGCTTTGTGGGAGGTGCTTATAAATAAGAAGGGAATAGACACATTTTGAAGTAGGCATGTTGAATTCATAAAAGCCTATGATCTGTGTCCGAACAGGCAAGCTTATGATTTGATTTTTATAAGCTTGCGTGTTTGGATTTTGGCCATGGTTTCTATTTTTTTTTAACAAGCTTACCATTTTAAAACACAAACTTTGACGAGCTATAAATTGAAATATAACTGTGTACGAAAGCTTGCTTAAAATCAATTGGGTTTTAACGAGCTTACCATTTTACTTGACTTTATGTTGGTTAGGATAAAGATCACGATTAAGGTTCTTTATTAATTTTATTTTCATACGATGAAAATTTATAGTTGATTGGATATTGGTTTAACTTTTAAGGTTCTTTTGTTTAAAACTATTGATAGACGAAACAGACGCTGATACGACCCGGTTAGGGTTTGTATCGGATAAGGCACCACTTTTAGCGTGCTACGAGCTCTTTAAGAAAATAGAGAAAAGAAATAGAGATTTGTTTAAACTTTTGATTGATTCATTCATAACATTATGACACTTTAAATACTAATTTATGAGATAACTCTCACAAAAATAAAACTTATCATAACATGACTCAAGATAAATCCTAAACAATGACTCCAACACTTATCCTAATAAAACATAATAAATAAACTACGATAGTTATCCAACACGCAATGCCGGGATAGCCGTCCCTCATCAACCACGGGCGTATCACTCCCCACTCCTTCAAAATCACCTTGCCCTCACGGTGTTGTCTAAAATAAATCTTAATTCCAGGATCCCATGTTCTTCTTTGAATTTTAGCCTCCATTCCCATGGCAACATCCATGTTTTCAAAAGTTACCAATAATAGCAACGTCCTTGATGTGCTGGTCTGTACCCACTTTAGAATAACAACCAAACTCTCACCAATATCAAAAACACCATCTATCGCGCTTCTAACCTCATCAACACCAATATATTCATCAGCATCTAACGACCTTTTAATCTCAAATGAAGCGAATTCACTTTGTAATGATGGAATGGTATTTGATTTCTTTTCGATTATATGCTCTTTCTCCTTTTCTTCAATTGCCTCAAAACGAGCCTCGACTATATGGGCTAAGGAAAAGGCTTCTCCTAAAGTTGTAGGCCTTGCCCTCAACAGTTCTGTCTGTAACGTCAGTTTAAGTCCGAAGATATAAAACGATGTAAGTAAAGATTCAGAGATCCTTGTTACTCGATTTGCAAGTACCACAAACTCACTCTCATATTCGGCCACTGTACCCATTTGCAAGAGCTTAGAGAGTGCGTATTCCGCTCTTGATCGTTACGCTGCTGATGAATAATACTCAAGCGATTAATAACTCAAATTTTTTTCCCGATGAATAGTACTTGCGATGAACAATACCCTGTACTAGCACAGTAACTTTTTTTATTATTATTATTTTTTGGATTGGAACCCTAATCATAAGCCCTCTCAACGAGAGCTCTCAATGAAAGCACCAATTGATACGACCCAGTTAGGGGTTGTATCGGGATAAGGCACCACTTTTAGCGTGTCGAGCTCCTAAGAAAATAGAGAAAAGAACTAGAGATTTGTTTAAACTTTTGATTGATTCATTCATAACATTATGACACTTTAAATACTAATTTATGAGATAACTCTCACAAACATAAAACTTATCCTAACATGACTCAAGATATATCCTAAACAATGACTCGACACTTATCTTCTAATAAAACATAATAAGTAAACTACGATAGTTATCCAACACGCCATGCCGGGATAGCCGTCCCTCATCAACCACGGCGTATTAGCGCATTTTTTACCATGAGAGACAATTTATGTGATTTGCTACATCAAATTCATGAACACAGTTATAGTATCTTCAACTCGTCAACTTTTTTCAAAATTTATCATAACAAAACTACTTATTCAAATATCGTAGAGGCAAAAAAGTGTCTACAAACCTTCTCTTGTAAGTATATATTTTTCTTGTTAATTGCTAATCTCATGTAAAAAGGATCTAATTTCTTCTCTGCACCAAAAATCCACGGATGTTCAAGTCCTTGATGCTCGATGTCTTGTTCCTACTCAGAAGAAACCACTTGTAAGGAGGATTTTTGGTTGCAGGCCAACCCGACTTCCCACTCCATCCCTGCGTCCAAACTGGCCAATCCCACCCCTACTAATCTAACAGTCCGCAATGTTAATCTTCATTTTAACAGCACTTATGACACCTACACAATACCAATATTGTTAGCTACAAGCGGGTTACGACATCCCTACAAGTTGTACAATCAACTGTCTAAAACATAACCATAGTCATTGTCTTGAACATCATTAATATACTTATTGCATTACTAGAAAATGAAAAATAAACATATCTCATTTTACATGTATAAATACATTCATATTAAGCAATTCTCACCGACACGTATGTGCAAACTCAAACACACATCGGCCACAAACACAAACACACTTGCAAACGTACAACATGCACACCTTAGCAACCTGTGCCCACCCGTTGCGAGACGCAACCCTTGAAAAGGAAACCCACAAAGTCGTGCCTTCAAACTCGACTAACATAGCTCCATCCATTCCATAATCAACTCTTCAAGTACAAGTACTAACTATTCCTCATACATGCTCGATCACTCACTTTTGAAAAAGAGAGTTTCGAATAATTCCATCAGTCGGTAAACCCACAACCGTCATGGGATAATATGTATTAGAAAGGCGAATATGTCTCACATAAACCGCATGGGTGCGGATTGAGCACCTTTTATTGCATAACATCCAGTTGTTGGTAGATGTACACGGTGAAACTTGTGGGTGCATGGTAGTCTTGTGATCATGTCGCCACCACATTCATTGTTCATGCAGTTTTTGCAAGCATAGCGGTGACCAGAACTCTATGACTCTATGAGATTGATTGTTTACATTCATGTTCCTCCATTATCAAATTTTATATGCAATTCTCAAATGTACGTGTGTCCTACAAATTGCTTAAAATCAATTGTGTTTTGACTTTGGAGCATCCCACTTCGCATTGTGAAAGAAAGTTGGTTTGTGAGAGGTGGTTATAAATAAGGATGAAAGGATTCAATTATATGTGGGCGTGTTGAATTCTTTAAAAGCCTGTGGTCATCATTGCTTGCAAGCTTATGATACAGTTTTATAAGCTTCTAGCAATGGGGATCATCTCTTTTATAATATTTGACAAGCTCCTAATTATATATAATATTATTTTTGTCCATGGCTTTTTATATATTTGAAAAGCTCACAAATCTTATATGTGAGCCATAAGAAGAGATTCAGTTTGAGATCCAATGGATCCATGGAGGACGAGAATGTTCACTTAATTTAATTATAAATTCAATAGTAAAAAGAAGTGAGAAAATTTTTATCTAGCTATCTCTCTTTAGCGGTTGTAGGTCGAAACAAACTCGATGTCTATAATTCCACTCCACCTCACGTTTTAAATAGTTGTATCAAGCTCATACTTTGCTAAAACTGTTTGTACAGTGAAGTGTTTAGATCAATGAGCAAAGTGTGCAAACAAACCTGGCCATTCAACTTTTTTTTTGGGTAGTCGGTTGTTAGGTTTAAGTTGTATCGTCAAAGTAATTCATTTATTTTTATTTACATCGACTTTAAGTTGTGATATATATTATTTTTCAATGCGACTTACATGTACTCTTTGAGTTCAATCCAAATTATGAAATCTGACTGTATATGGTTGATTTTAGAGGTGACAAATAAGGACAAGGCCTTAGTTTGGCTTTTTGTATCCGTATATTCATAGGTATGTTTGACGCGTAACTTACACGACTTAATGTTGGTTAAGGATTTTTATAATTTTATTTTGATACGATGGAGTTACAATTTATTTGTATGGTTAATATGATATGGTTGTGTTCTTTTGTTTAATACATAAAATAAAGTATTAAAAGGTATGTTTCTAATCATTTATGTAAGTTTTCACCGTCAAATTCATGAATATTGTTAGAGTATCTTGACGTATCAACTATCAAGTCATCAAGTTTTCTGAAAAACATTATCAAACAAAAGCTACTTATTTAAATAACTTAAATGCAGAAATGTTTCTACTATCCTTTTCTTTAGAGTATTTTGCTTGTTAATTACCAAATCTTATGTAAAAAAGAAGGGTTAATGGCATGTAATATCAACGTATTTTCTCATTTGTTCCATTATCAGACACGAACCCAAAAATTACCATAATCACCATCCAACTCTTTGCTCCGTTAGTCCTTTTGGCATGTTCCAGCAACTTACTTTCTCATTTGTTTCATTATCATACGTTTTGACTAACGATCGTTTGTAATTAACAACAAAATATGTTTTCTTACGTTTTCACATGTTTTTATCCATTTTTATACGTTTTCGTCCGTTTTTTTACGTTTTCATACTATTTTGTTCGTTTGCACCGTTAGTCCTTCTGACTAACGATCGTTTGTAATTAACTCAAAAATATGTTTTTCTTACGTTTTTATATGTTTTCAGAGGTTTTGGTTCGTTTTTAAACATATTTTTTAGTTAATTTCAAACGGTCGTTAGTCAAAAGGACTAACGGTGCAAACAAAAACATAAAGAAAATGGGCGAAAACGTATAAAGACCGATAGCAATGTATGAAAACGTAAGAAAAACATATTTTTTAGTTAATTACAACGGGTCGTTAGTCAGAAGGACTAACGGTGCAAACATAACGTATGATAATGAAAAAAAATTTGAAAGTTGGATGGGGATTGTGGTATTTTTTTTGGGTACATATATGATAATGGAACAAATATGAAAGTACGTTACTATTACATGCCATTAACCCACAAAAGAACTAATGTACCCGGCTCGAACTGGCATGCCACTCCTCTCAACACTGATGACACCTACAGAATACCAAGTTTAGTAGCTATGAAGCAACACAAATTTATCATCATGTATCAACATCAATACCATTGTTTGTCTAAAAAATAAACAAATCATTAACTCGAACTTCATAAATAACACACATACATGTAGACATAAAACTTCATATTAATCAATTCTCACCAACACCTGCAAAATTAAACACACCTTACCTACCACGACCACACGTTGCCACACGAACATGAAAACGGACCCATGAAGCAGCTCCTTCAACACCTCTCCACGACCAAAATAACTCATAACTCCAAGTTTTCAACCATTCGATAATCAACTCGTGAAGTACAAGATCCATCCATTCCTTATATGTGATCACTCACTTTGGAAAAATGAGCTTCGAGTAAAAGTATCAGCTTGTAACCCGCAACCAACGCGGCCGTCGATAATATGCGTTTGACACGAAAATATGTCTAACTTAAACCTCATGGGTACGGATTGAGCACCTTTCACTGCATAGCACTTGCTAGCAAAACCCATATCATAAAACTATGAGAACTAAAACTAGTGCAAGTATAACATTCATAACATACATTAACTAGAGTTCATCCCACATTAACTATGATTTGATTTTTATAAGTTTGCAAGTGAAAGAAGGTTGACCTCTGATTTTATATTGTTGGACAAACTTACAATTTTAGTATAAAAAGTTATCTAAACTATAAAGCATCATAAATTTTGATCATTTTGGATTGGATTTGAGATCCAACAGATCTATTGAGGACTAAAATATTTACTTCTATTATAAATCCAAGATTTAAGAAAAATTTCCATCCTCACATTATCAAATTAAGATTTTGGTTAGCTTCTTGATCTAACATTTTCACCTTCATTATTCAATAAACTCCAAAACCATACTCCAGGTAATTGCGGCTATTACGTCTCCAAGCAATCTCAAAGCTCATCCATCTAACATTGTATCCGGTCATTTTCAATTCATCATGCGTCATCTATCAATCTCGGTTAAAAAAATGGATTCAAACAGTTCCATCACTACAACATTCGTCGCTTTCGTATGCGACGTTTCAGGCCTTTCGCCGGGGACATGTCCCCTGTTATACCATTCACCGGGGACATGTCCCCGCCAAAAATCCCCCGGCAATACCTCCGCGGGGATAGTTTACAACTTTTACCGGGGAGTTGTGGGTCCCGCAGCCCATTGTCACCGGTCAAACATGTCCGACGTGGCACGTGGTTTTCCGGGGACACGTCCCCTGGGAAAATGGTAACTAAAGTTTATCTGCAACCTCTTCTCCGGTAACATGTCCTCGGGGAAAAAGGAAACCATAAATATCTATATTACTTTCTCCGGGGACTTGTCCCCGGTGAAAGTCCTTGACCCATTTTGCAGAGCATTGCTGCAAAATGGGTAATTTCCAGATTTTTTTCCGGAATTTCTCCGGAAAAAATCTACAATGTAAGAACCTGTTTTCAACCTATTTTATGCTACAAGAACACAAAATCGCTAAACATAATATCATATATAACCAAATGGTCCAAATTCGCTACAACACAATCAATAACCTAAAATCGCCAATGGTCCAAAACTATACATAAGCTACCTATACGCAAATGGTCCAAAACTATACGTATAATCCATTTAACGGGAATCATAAACATGTTATTCTCTACAAACATATCCTAACACATAAGGCTCGAACTCGTGTTCGCCAGGTGGTTTTGTCAGTTGACTTCCGATATCTTATGCTTTTTCGGCTTTGTCCAAAGCTTAACCTGCGTATTTTAAATAGTTTGGGGTTTTAGGTAATGAGAACTATCCAAGCATCGTGTATCAAAAAGACCCTTTAAACCATTAGGGTTGAATTGGTCATTTTAACAATTAGGGTAGGATGGTGGATTTTGGGACCTAAACCAAGATCTTGGCAGGGTGTTGGGGGTCCACCCCTATTCATGTGTAATAGCACTTTAACTAGGTTAATGAGATCATGTTGTGTTGATCTGCTTGTGATACAAAAGATTTGATCGTGTTTGCGTACGACTATTTGAACAGTGTGTATATAGTTGAGGGTTCCTGAAAACAAAGGAATGATGTTAGTGTGTCTAGTTAAAGTGCTATTACACCATTTCCCGACAACATTTCATTCTGTTTCTTACAATGATCTTCCAAAAAACTCACCAAATTCTCTCTTATATTATTGTGGATATAAGAGTTTGAATTTCTTAAACAACATTGTTTGATCATAATGGATTTTTTTAACTTGCCTGTCGGAAAAAGAACTAGACATCAATGGCAACTCTATGCTCAAGGTAGTATAATCCGCCATTGTATTATATTTATCAAACAACAAAAATGAACTTAGCGGCGGTGACACGTGGCTTCTCTGACGGTTTACGGCGAGGAGGTACACGGTTTCTTGGTCCACAAGATACTGGAAAGTGTACAGCTCGTTTTTTGTTACGGTTTGTAATAGTTACCTGATGATGAGAGTTGAATCTTGAAGGGTAAAAAGGTGGTTCAAAATGGTTTAGCCCTGCTTTGAGAGTTCATAACTGTGTGCGTGTTTTTAGTGTGTGTTTTTTTGGTGAGAAACTCCATGTGTGTGTGAGAGAGATGAAAGGGTTTGTAATGATAGTGATGGCGAGTGAAGTGGAGTTAATGAGGCACCCTCACAAACCCTTTCATATCTCTCACCACCATTATATCTCTATCATTACACACCATTTCATACCTCTTCTTATCATCTCTGACCCCTCTCTCTCACACAAACTCATGGAGTTACTCACCAAAAAACACACACTAAATACACACAATAAAAACACTCTCAAACCAAGCTAAACCCTTTTGCACCACCTTTTTACCCTTCAAGATTCAACCCTCATCATCAGGTAACCATAACAAACCATAACAAGATACGGGCTGTACACTTTCCTGTATCTTGTGGACCAAAAAACCGTGTACCTCCTCGCCGTAAACCATCAGTGAAGCCACGTGTCACCGCCGCTAAGTTCATTTTTGTTGTTTGATAATATAATACAATGGCTGATTATACTACCTTGAGCATAGAGTTGCCATTGATGTCTAGTTCTTTTTCCAACAGGCAAGTTAAAAATATCCATTATGATCAAACAATGTTGTTTAAGAAATTTGGTGAGTTTTTTGGAAGAACATTGTAAAAAACAGAATGAAATGTTGTCGGGAAATCTTTTGTAATAGCACTTTAACTAGACACACTAACACCATTCATTTGTTTTCAGCAACCCTCAACCCTAGACACATTGTTCAAAAAGTCTTAAGCAAACATGATCAAATCTTTTGTATCACGAGCAGATGAAACAACATGATCTCATTAACATAGTTAAAGTGCTATTGCACATGAAATGGGGTGGACCCCAACACCTTGCCAAAATCTTGGTTTAGGTCCCAAAATCCACCATCCTACTCTCCTACCCTAATTGGTAAAATGACCAATTCAACCCTAATGGTTTAAAGGGTCTTTTTGATACCCGATGCTTGGATAGTACTCATTACCTAAAACCCTAAACTATTTAAAATACGCAACGACATATCTTACCTTTTGGTCCGCTGTGGTCGCGGTTTGCACTCCGTGACAGTAGACATTATATTCCTACAAGTAAAAAAAAAAGCACATATTAAAACTATATTATTGAACGTTAACAAAACACTAGAATTCATGTACTCTTTCACCCGTGTGCATTGAACGTTAACAAAACACTTCCATGAATGCGAAAACCAAACTAGCAGTCACAAAGCTTAACCAAACTAGCAGGCACAACTTTTCACTTTTACTTTTTTTATACATGTAGTTACACAAAGCTTAACCAAACTAGCAACTAACTTCCATCTCAGCAGGAATATTACCAACTGAAAAAAAAATACATATATGGAGTAATATCACGCCTAACAAAATATTACCAACAAAATAAGCTAAATTGCGCAGCCAAAAAATACATATATGGAGTAATATCACGCCAGAAACATAACCCCTCCCCTCAAATCTAGTCAAAGAAAAAATACATATATGGAGTAATATTGCGCAGCCAATGTTCAAACCGTTATTGGTGGGTTTTTTTTTCATCTCATTTGTGAAACATATGAGATTAACTTCCATCTCATTTGTGAAAAAATGAATATCAAATCCACGGGGTGGTGGATGGTGTGCATTTGTGATGGAGGTGGGAAGTGTGATGGAGGTGGACGTATGAGCCTGCGGAGCAGCCAGCTTTTTTTTTTTTTTTTTTTTTATCTCATTTGTGAAACAGATCTGTGTTAATAATTGAGGTCATTTTTTTCGAAACTTTTCCCCGGGGACATGTCCCAGGGGAAGGTTATGTTTGTCCTTTAGCCAGATTTTTGTCGGGGACAAGTCTCCGGGGAAGGTTATTGCGGGATAAAGTAAAAAGATAGGAGGGAAAAATAAAAATTCGCGAAAAGTTTTACCGGGGACATGTCCCAGGCAAAGGTTTTTAAATAAACATAAATACTAAAAAAAAAAAAAAAAAAAAAAAAAAAAAAAAAAAAAAAAACTTTATTATTATTTTCAATAACTAAATAAATAACAAATCAATTTAAATTTAACCTAAAAATTTTCTACGACCGAGTATAGGTGCTATGGTATACGTATCATGTCTAACGACCGACTATAGGTTCTATGATATTCGTATCATGATTAACGACCGACTATAGGTGCTATAGTATACGTATCATGTTTAACGACCGAGTATAGGTGCTATGGTATACGTATCATGTCTAACGACCGACTATAGGTGCTATGATATTCGTATCATGTTTAACGACCGACTATAGGTGCTATGGTATACGTATCATGTTTAACGACCGAGTATAGGTGCTATGGTATACGTATCATGTCTAACGACCGACTATAGGTGCTATGGTATACGTATCATGTCTAACGACCGACTATAGGTGCTATGGTATACGTATCATGTCTAACGACCGACTATAGGTGCTATGATATTCGTATCATGTTTAACGACCGACTATAGGTGCTATGGTATACGTATCATGTCTAACGACCGACTATAGGTGCTATGGTATACGACCGAGTATAGGTGCTATGGTATACGTATCATGTCTAACGACCGACTATAGGTGCTATGGTATACGTATCATGTCTAACGACCGACTATAGGTGCTATGATATTCGTATCATGTTTAACGACCGACTATAGGTGCTATGGTATACGTATCATGTTTAACGACCGAGTATAGGTGCTATGGTATACGTATCATGTCTAACGACCGACTATAGGTGCTATGGTATACGTATCATGTCTAACGACCGACTATAGGTGCTATGGTATACGTATCATGTTTAACGACCGACTATAGGTGCTATGGTATACGTATCATGTTTAACGACCGAGTATAGGTGCTATGGTATACGACCGACTATAGGTGCTATGGTATACGTATCATGTTTAACGACCGAGTATAGGTGCTATGGTATAAGTATCATGTCTAACGACCGACTATAGGTGCTATGATATTCGTATCATGTTTAACGACCGACAATAGTGCTATGGTATACGTATCATGTTTAACGACCGAGTATAGGTGCTATGGTATACGTATCATGTCTAACGACCGACTATAGGTGCTATGGTATACGTATCATGTCTAACGACCGAGTATAGGTGCTATGGTATACGTATCATGTCTAACGACCGACTATAGGTGCTATGATATTCGTATCATGTTTAACGACCGAGTATAGGTGCTATGGTAATGGTATACGTATCATGTCTAACGAGCGACTATAGGTGCTATGGTATACGACCGAGTATAGGTGCTATGGTATACGTATCATTTTTTTAAATATTACTTTTTCCGGGGACAAGTCCCCGGGGAAAGACTTGGCGGGAAATTTCGCGCGCATAATTAGCATGCTTTGGACTTTGGTCAAAGTTGTTGAACGTAAAACATGCTTTCTGCGGGGACTTGTCCACGGCGAAAATTTGCGAAGAATTTTGACTATCCGGTCAAACTTTGATTAAAAGCTCATCTACTTTAGCCGGGGACAAGTCCCCGCCGAAACTCTCCGTTGAATTTTCAATCACAAGTCAGCGAGTTTATGTGCCACGTCAGATTTTATTTTGTCGTTTAGCGACTTTCTCCGTGGACTTTGTGTCCCCGGCGAAAGCCTCCTCGCCCGTCCATCCGATTGTTGTAGTGCATGAGCTGGTATACCCACAAAAAACTTGGTCTACGATAACATAGTTGAGTTACACGTACATTTCCTAACGTGCTACGCATGCCAATGTTGGTTTTGTCCTAGTTTTAATGGCATGGCAAACGTTGGGAAGTTGTTCTTATACGTAAGACATTGTTGAATACATGAGCGGTGGAAGTGGTGGTTAGTACTGGTGACATGGTAGTCGTGTGATCTTGTTACCATAAAAAAGATCGTCCATGCAGACGGCACACATGGTGGTTGGTGATGGTGGTAGAGTGTATAAACACTCGTTTGTCTATTTAGTTGACTTAACATAAGTGGTTGTATGTCTATTATTTATATGTGTATGTTTCAGTGTGTGTTCGTAATGTGTGTATTACGTGTGTACAACTTGCTGTACGTCTAAGGATTTAGAACTTTTTTGATGTTTCAATTCATCGTCATACTATTATTAATATAAACTAGTAAAAGTAAATAGTGTTCAAATTCAATACTCGAGCATTGCTAATTCGGTAGTATCGTTTACAAAAAAAAGTTTAAGTATCAAAAGTACGTTGCTATTGTACGACTAAAACCTAATATAAAACTTGTGCAAGTATAACATCATAACATACAATAATTTGTGTTTATGGAAACATGAATTCGTATTGGTTAAGATAAACTCAAATTGGGTTTTGAATTTTGGCATCCCACATCGTCTTGTGAGGGAAAGTAGTTTTGTGAAAGATGGTTATAAATAAGGAGTGAAGGATAACATTAGAAGTAGGCATGTTGAATTCCTATAAAAGCGTAACGGCTTTTCCGTGCAAGTTTATGATTTAAAAATCATAAGTTTGCATGGAAGAAATGTCACCGTAGTTTTTAAATTTTTTTGACAAGCTTACAATTTTAAACATTAAGTTAAAAAAAAACCTTGACATGTCACGAATACTCGCAGGGTACCCGCATAATGCGGCGGTGGATACCTCATGACTAAATTTCCAGTCGAATCTTGGTTGTGTTGAGGATGAGGTGAGTTTTTTTGTAGTTGTTAGTTGTTGACATGAGTTGATGAAGGGATTAAGATAGATATACATTTGATGTTGTTGGTTAAATGAATCTTGATAATGATTAATCCCGATATCGTCAATAAAAGATAACCAAAAAAAAAGTTTGTCATTTTAAAGCTCAAATGTGAACACAATTTTATGACAATTTTCATGTTAACTAATTACCGGGCCCAAAATTCGAATAACCCAATTTCACTCCAAGCCATCTTTTGTGACAACCTAAAATTACTTTTATTTTGGCAAACCAAAACACCCTAACCTCAAATTTTTTATATTTTGGCACGGAAATCGAAAAAAAAACATTCCCCCAATAATTGCCAATGTTTAGCAAATACCATATATTTTCACTTGCCAAGCACCCCATAGCCCCTTTGGGGTGCCTGGATAACATGACCCTTATTTTATGCTATTTGTACTTAAAATAAGCCTACCAATAAGTACAAACACCCCGTATGAGATGTTTTGATAGCATAACCCTTGTAGTCCCATCTTTCATGACTCACCAAGCATGACTAGAAATATGAAATACTAAAGTACATATACAACCCCATGATTCAATGTAGACCCGTGTTGTATGTTGTCAGCGAAACAATCACAATACAATGCATTTGGCGGCGCTGAAAACATGACTCGAGTATTAGGTGGGCGAAGTTACACAACAATAACCAAGATCGATTTATGTTGCATGAAGAATTTCATCTAAATAGTTCATCAAAGACTATTTTAATGACCTCGCCATACACATTATGTTGTAAGGTAAATGAATATTTAATCTTAAAACTTTACAAAGTTACTATAATTTCCAACACAACATAAGTGGCTACAAGTTACGTCTAAGAGGAAATTGTCCCCGATAGTTAGGGTGCGTTTAGTTGGAGGAAAACTTTGTTTTTCATAAAACGTTCTGTATAAAATAAGAAAACAGCAATCGCGTTAAAATAAACGTTTTTCAATAAAATATTTTGCAAAATACAAAATCTCATATTTTTCTAACTTAACAAGGAAAATTACAAAACAAATTTTGGTTGTTGTCTTTGTTTTCTTTTGTAACCCACAACCCTCCGTCCCATTCTTCAAAATAGAAAATACAAATATAAATTACACGCGTTTTCTATATTTTCAAGTGTTTTGTTAAGATAAATTTTTCTTCCAAATTTTTACAAAACTATAGATAAAAAACAAGTGAATTTTTCTCCAACTAAACGCACCCTTACTAAACACAATGTATCTCATATGTTTTAAGCACGATTTTAACCCGCAATTATTTAGTTAAGAGCTTTTTCACACAACAAGATATATCATGAGACACAAGCATATGGTATTATATATTAGCAAATATAAATTGTGTCATGTTCAAAAGGAAAATATTGTTCGCATACAAATATTTTACTGTGTAGCAATTTGTAGAGAAAATTAGGCTCAACATATTTACGAGTTATAAAAGGCTAAATAAACATAGATTGGTAGATTTTTTCTCTGCAAAAATCTATCTAATACTCAGTGATATCTACAAAAACCTTTGGTGGTGTGCCATCGCCTGTTTAATTGTTTGACCCATAAACATGGCTTATCGTCTTAAAACCAACTCAAGAAGATTTTAATACTTGCAAATACAACCAATATCAATATCTCGCCATTTAAATAGAAAACGATATACCATCAATGGTTATCCCACATCGAAGGCTTTGATTATAAATAGAAAGGCAAGGGTGACATTAAAGGTAGGCTAGTTGAAGTTTTCAAATTTCCTTTCTTGCATCTTTATCAGCATATAAATTTCTCAATTGGATCTTATTTTAAGCTTAATTTTAGTAGAGTTAATTACATAAATGGTCCCTGTGGTTTGTCGAAAATTATGGATTTGGTCCCTAAACTTTTTTTTTTTTGGATTTGCTCCTTATGGTTTTGATTCGTTACGGATTTGGTCCCTTGACCAAATTTTCTGTCAATTGACCGTCAAATGTGTGTTTAGAATTCTGAAATGACAAAAATACCCCCGTATGTGTTTCATGAATGGTCCATATGGTTTGTATGTTATCATGAATTAGTCCCTGATTTTTTATTTTTTATTTTTATTTATATAAAAAACATTTTGCCAAAAATTTTATAAAAAATTCCGAAAATTTATAAAAAAATCTATAAAAAATTCCTAAAATTTTATAACAAAGTCCGAAAATTTATAAAAAAAATTATTAAAAATTCCGAAAATTTTATAAAAAAAATTCCAAAAATTTTATAAAAAAATCCGAAAATTTTATAAAAAAAGTATATTAAAAATTCCAAAAATTTTATAAAAAAATTTATAAAAAATTCCAAAAATTTTATATAAAATTCCGATAAATTTTTTATAAAATCTTATAAAACATTCCGTCAAAAAATTTGGGAAAAAATTTCGATTTTTTTTTTCTTTTTTCTTTTTTGAATACTTTTTGACGGAATTTTTTAGAACATCTTGCCCAAAATTTTATAAAATTTTTTACGGATTTTTTTTGACAATTTTATAAAATCCGTTAAAAATTTTAAATACTTTTGGGCAAAATTTTATAAAAAAATTCCGTCAAAAAGTATTCAAAAAAGGAAAAAGAAAATTTTTTGTCGAAAATTTTTTTTCTCAATATTTTTGACGGAATGTTTTATAAGATTTTATAAAAAATTTATCGGAATTTTTTATAAAATTTTTGGAATTTTTTATAAAGTTTTCGGATTTTTTTATAAAATTTTCGGATTTTTTTATAAAATTTTTGGATTTTTTTTATAAAATTTTCGGAATTTTTAATAATTTTTTTTAAAACTTTCGGACTTTGTTATAAAATTTTAGGAATTTTTTATAGATTTTTTTTATAAGTTTTTTGAATTTTTTATAAAATTTTCGACAAAATGTTTTTTATATAAATAAAAATAAAAAATAAAAAATCAGGGACTAATTCATGATAACCTACAAACCATATGGACCATTCATGAAACACATACGGGGGTATTTTTGTCATTTCAGCATTCCAAACACACATTTGACGGTCAACTAACAGAAAATTTGGTCAAGGGACCAAATCCGTAACGAATCAAAACCATAGGGAGCAAATCCGCAAAAAAAAAGTTTAGGGACCAAATCCATAATTTTCGGCAAACCACAGGGACCATTTATGTAATTAACTCATTTTAGTAAGTTCAAAAGCTAGTATAGTTGATGGGATTGGAGTTTTTCAAGTTTCAGTAGGCTGACCAAATGGGGGGATATATGGCGTTAGACTAGAAACTCAGATATGAGAAGGCGTTCGAGGTGTATTTATTACAATGGTCATAATGTTGCTAAAGTACCAAGACGTCATTTTTTTTACAATGCGGCATTTCATCGAAGGGTTGAAGTCCATCAATGAAAACCTTTTTCAATCGTTGCAAGTAAAATCCGTATTCAAGCTAGGGATCCAGATAAGCTAAGTGAGGAATTACAAAAATGCGCTTGATGCACACAGGCTTAATGATGCTTGGAACTTACATGAACAACACACGAACATGGAAGGTTTTTTTAAGCTCTCAATAAAGCTTATGCTATAGTACAAAAGGCTCTTCGTAGAGCTTAAATGGCTTAATATATAGAGTTTATGATATAGTACATAAAATTGATATGTACACATAGTATTTTACTTTGCACACATAAAATTACATGGGGTATTGTTTGTTTTATTCATTAATTGTATGTGTGCAAAGTAAAATTCAATGTGTACATATCATTACCCTATAGTAAATAAGGCTCTTACCGAGAGCAAAACTAAGACGTGTTAAAAAGGGACGCTATTATATACTTATCACTATATATATGTCTTGCAAAATACATTTAACCTGTGAAACCAAACCATTTCCTCTAGTTACAAGATTATTATAGACTTCTTGATAGTAATACTTATTTTCAGTCATCTTGGCAGCCAATGTTTCAACGAATTGGGTTGTTATCTTTACATTTTCAGTCATCTTGTGTACAGCTTTAGTGTTGATCACCAAGTTGTGTTCCTATTTGCAACTAAAGCACTAGTAAGAAGAAAACAAATTACAATAAACAGCAACTATGGTATTAATAGTTGGTCCAGGCATCAGACTAGCCGTCTTATCTGGTCGGTGGTTCAACCGGTCCGACATGTTGGATTTACGAGTCTCAAGAACTAAACGACTTAGCATATAAACATGTACTCACAACAAGTAAGATAAATTCAAATACACCACCAGCCAGTATACTACAAAATGCTTAAAATCAATTGGGTTTCAAGTTTTGGCATCCCACATCGCTTTGTAAAGAAATGTAGCTTGTGGGAAGTTGGTTATAGGTAAGAAGGGAAGGATACCAACGAAAGTAGGCATGTTGAATTCCTTTAAAAGCCAACCCATCGTTAGTCCGAAAAATAAACAAAATCACTTGAAGATCAAAAACACATATATGTCAACATAAAACTTCATATTATTCAATTCCAAGCAACACCTGCAAACTTAAACACACCTTAACTACGTACCGTGACCACCCGTTGCCACACAAACCTTGAAAAGAAAACCCGCGAAACATAACTCAAAACTCCCAAGTCTTCAACCATTCAATAATCAACTCGTGAAGTACAAACACCGTCCATTCCTTACAAATGGTCGCTCACCTTTAGAAAAAAGACTTCGAGTAGCTCTATTAGCTGGTAAACCAACAACCAACATGGCCTTTTATAATATGCGTTAGACACATATATGTATAACTTAAACCGCATGGGTGCGGATTGAGCACTTTTCATTGGATAACAGGCACTATAACATCATAAAACTATAGGAAATAAAACTAGTGCAAGTATAATATCAAAACATACTTTTGGCATCCCACATTGCATTGTGAAGGAAAGTAGCTGGTGAGAGGTGGTTATAAAAAAAAAGGAAAGGATACAATAAAAAGTAGGTATGTTTGATTCTTTAAAAGCCTTTGGCAACATTGCTTGCAAGCTTATGACATAAGTTTTATAAGCATGCAAATCATGTTGTCGAGCTCTTTTATAATAGAGTAAACTGCAAAAATCATCCCCGTGGTTTGTGTATTTTTGCAAGAATAATCCCTATCTCAAACTTTTAGCATTAAACATCCCCAAGTCCACAAACCTTTGGCATTAATCATCCCTGAGCACTAACGTCGTTAGTTTTACCCGTTAAGTGTTAAATAATATTTTCCCGTTAGTCCCTCCGTTAATATTTTTTGCACCGTTAGTCCTCATTTTACGTTTTCATTCGTTTTTTACGTTTTGTCCGTTTTTACTCGTTTTCGTCCGTTTTTATATGTTTCGTCCGCTTTTTATTCGTTTTTTTACAAACTGGACATGACTATAACTTTGGTGATGATCATTAGCAAGTCCTAATATTCCATACTTACAACTAAAGCAGACAAAGTAAACGATAATTAGTTTTGATTGTAATTTTTTGTAAATATTCAAAACAATACGAACCGATGCATGAAAAGGAAAAGATTTACGAGAGACACAAATGCTACATAAAAAAAATTCTTGGTTATGGTGCGTGTATACTTTTGTAACTCATATAATAAACTATTGACTTATATCAGAGCATATAACAGTTACTTAAAGACACTTATATAAACAATTATATAACTATGGAAAAGAAAACTAGTGCAAGTATAACATACATTAATTAGTGTTTATCTAAACATGTAATCGTAATGGCTAAGATAAATTCAATTACACCATTTGCATCCCACATCGCATTGTGAGAATAAGTGGCTTGTGGGAGTTGGTTATAAATAAGGAGGGAAGGATACCTCAAAGTAGGCTTGTTAAATTCTTTTGAAAGCCTTCGCCAACTTTTTTTGCTTGCAAACTCTTGTGATTTCAATTTTTTAAGTTTGTAAGCAGAAGCGGTTGGGGATGGCTTTTATACTTTTTGACAAGCTTACAATTTTAAACATAAAGTTTGAAAACTTTGACACACCAAAAATATAAATGGTTAATGTCATAAGTTACTAGTAATAACAAATGTTTCAAATAATTTCAATTTAGTAATTTACTTTTTGTTTTTGCTTAGGTGCTTATATATTTTTTAAAATTTAAATGTATTATAGTTATATATTACTTGTGCACTCACATCTTTCAAACTATGTGTACGTGTGAATTTATAAGTTTTATTATTCATAGATTGCTTCCAAAATCTTTTATATGAAATATAGTTTGGTTTTCTTTCGAGTCTTTTTTTGACGCGCAACTTACACGACTTTATGTTGGTCGGGATATAAAGGTGATTGAGGTTCCTTTGTTTAATGAATATAAAAATTTCAAAGGGGGCGTGTCTAGTCATTTTACTCGGGAAGGGAACAAAAATTGTATGGAAACTTAGGGCTCGTTTGGTTCGCAGAATATTTTTGACGGAATTGGAATCTGTTTAAGGAATTGGAATGTGAAGGAATGAAATGTTAGAAATTGAAATCCTAAGGATTTAAAATCTGACGGAATTGAAATCTGCAAATACTAGCGCATGTTTGGTAGGAAGAATGAAATGAGAAAAAACAATTATATTAAAATATTTAAAATTTAATTTTAGTTTAAGATTAATAAACTAAATATTATTTAATAAATAAATTATTTATCAAATTATAATAATAATTTTTTAAATAATATTATATAAACTAATATATTAAATAAATAATTTTTTATATAAAATACAATTTTATTTTTTAAAATATAAATTAAAAAAGTAAGCTATAAATAAATTATATTTAATTTTAAAAAATAATAATTTTTAAATATAATAAAAATATAAATTTTTAAATAAATAATAATTTATATCCAATTTTAAATAAATAATAATTTTTAAATCTTAATAACATGGTTGTTTATAAAAAATAGTAATAGTAACAATTATAATTAAATGATCGTTTATAATAATAATAATAATAATAATAATAATAATAATAATAATAATAATAATAATAATAATAATAATAAAATAAAAAATAATATATAAAAATAAAAAAATAAATAAAAAATTAAAAAATAAATAATAAAAAAAAAAAAAAAAATAAATAAAAAAAAAATAATAATAATAATAAATAAAGATAATATGAATTCCATGTAATTGTAAGCAATGCTTCTCATATTGCCATGGAATGTTGAATTCCATATATATATATGAATTTGAAAGAATTTCATTCCATTCCATTTGCCAACCAAACATAGTAAGGAATGGAATTCAGATTCCAAATTCTTTAAATTTTTCAACCAAACACGTTATGAAATGGAATTGGATTCCAATTCCACCAGAATCCTTAGGATTCCGCCGAACCAAACGGGCCCTTAGAATATTAACTTCTAAATTTCATTTTAAAACCTTTAAGAATCTAATATGTTCTTTACTCCAAAAATTCGCGGATGTTCAAGTCTTTCATGCTCGATGTCTTGTTCCTGCTCGAAAACCACTTGTAAGAAGGATTTTTGGTTGTAGGCCAACCCGACTTCCCACTCCGTCCCGGCCTACGTCCCAACCGGCCAATTCCCTCCCTCCTAATCTAATGGTCCGCAACCTTAATCTTCCTTTTAGCTACAAAAGCGAGTTACTAAATCCCTACAAGTTGAACAATCAATCAGACATATTAGTAGCTATATGAAGCAACAAAAATAGTCATATACTCAATTACTCACAAGGGGCTTTACTACCTTTAACATCATGTATCAGCATCAACCGCATACCTAGTCTAAAACATAAACAAAGTCATTGTCTTAAACATCATCAATGCATTGCTAGAAAATGAAAAATAAAAAATAAACATATCTCATTTTACATGTATGTGCAAACTCAAACACACATCGGCCACAAACACAAACACACTTGCAAACAACATACACATGTTAGCAATCCGCGCCACACAACCCTTGAAAAGGAAACCCACAAAGCCGTGCCTTCAAACACGACTAGCATAACTCCATCCATTCCATAATCAGCTCATACATGCTCGATCACTCACTTTTTAAAATCATAGCTTCGAGTAATTCAATCAACTGGTAAACCCACAGCCAATGTGGCCTTCGATAATATGTATTAGAAAAACGTGTATGTCTCATATAGACCGCATGGGTGCGGATTGAGCACCTTTTGTTGCATAACAGCAAGTTGTTGGTAGATGTATGGTGAAACTTGTGGTGCGTGGTAGTCTTGTGATCTTGTGGTCACCATATTCATTGTTCATTCAGTAATTGCAAGCAATGGAATTGATTGTTTATGTTCATGCTCCTCCATTATCATTTTTTTACTTGGTTATTAGTTTTCATAAACGTGTCAATGATGGTTAGCGTTTATAACGCGTACTTAATTCAATAAACAATTCCTTCGTTGACCAAATTTTTTAAAAGAATGTAATGTGGTTAGATAAGTACAATAACACACATGTCAATAATTTGTTAAAAATCAATTGGGTTAATTTTGGTTAATTACCCACATCGATTTGTGAAGATTGAAGAAAGGTTAGATTAGAGGGTGTTGATTATAAATAGAAAGAAAATGAATACATTTGTGGGAAGAAAAACTAAAATGAGAATAATATTTAGCTATACATTTCAAATAAAAAGTAGAATTTTAATGGGATATGTAACTAATTTTATAGGTGCATCTAAAATATATGGTTATGATTTTTTATCGCATTTCTTATTTAAATTTTTTCTTCTCATATGATACTAACTCTAAAAAGAGAATGGTGGCAATTTAACATTGATACCATTTCTCGATTTGATCTTTTTCTATGCTTTTCTTCCAATCAGTTCCAATTTGAAATTGTATCCAATCTTATTCGTCACACGTCATCTATCAATCTCAGTAAAGAATAGGGATTCAAAAGTTCTATCAGCTGGTATACCCACAAAAAACTTGGCGTGTGTACGTGATTCGTTACACGTACATTCCCTAGTGTTGCATGGCGATCTGCTATGTATGGTTTTGTCCGAATTTTAATAGCATGGCGACACGTTGGGCAGTTCTTCTTATACGTAAGCCATTGTTGATGTCACAATTCTCAATTTCCGGTCATTTTGCAAACTTTAAATTTTTTAATTATTCATCATTTTACTATTCATCGTTTTTGAAGTCGATTTGATATTTTGAGATGTTATCTCATGAATTTAGAAAGTCACGGCACCGCACGCATACCGACACCAAATTAATAACGGCAAACAGTTATAATCAAATTTCAACGTAATAAGAATGTCATATTATTACGTTTAAGAAATCGTTTCCAAAAATATAATTTCGACATTTTTCGGGTACCGGGAAGGTACGTTTACTCGAGGATTCGACAAAACACGGGGTACAATTAATACCGTAAGGAATAATAGAACAAAATAAAAATCTTATCCTCCTACCCTCTCCCTCCTCTTTGTCGACATATACAGGGAAACCAAAACACAAAAATGGGTTCTTCTTCTCCTTTTCTTTAAGTCAACCTCATTCCATCTCTACCATTATCCCTAAATAAAAACACTACCCTCCTAGACATCACATGAGGCTATAGAACATGGCTATGGAGAAAGGGATTAATTTCACAAGAGTATCACCACTTTCACTTCAAATTCGAAATTAGGGTTTCTTCATATCAAAGGGGTTTTCAAAATTAGTTTAGGGGTTTTGTAATTAAGTGCATAAGGAAGCTTTCCCAAGTGGTTAATTGCTCCAATTCATCTCGAGTCTCTCCAATTGAGGCGTTTGGTGTTCGGTTTTTCTACCCTTCGACCCACCAATTGGTTTCTTGTTGCGTGTCGGAGCCGTGCACTACCAATAATTGATTTAATTCCCTTCGGACTACTAATTGCCAAGGTGAGTTCGTAGCCCCACTTTTACTCGTTTAATTGTTTTATAAACTCTTCGGGGGAGATACATGCTCAACTACTTCCTTTTACTTTACATTTATATGAACTTAAATTTTTTTTGTTTCACTCTATGTGCGCGTAAGTAGATTATACCCGAACTAAATTGATCACTATGTTATGAACGCTATTAGTTGAAACACTTTCCTTGATTTTGAACCCTTCGACATGTATATTTGAGCTCTTTTAAATTGATTCGGAACCTTTAACATATAAGTGAACACTTTGGACTTGATATGAACCTTTTGACATATAGTTAAACTCTTTTAACTTGCACAAGGACCCTTTGGATATATTTTAAACTTGTTTGACGTGATTTTGAACGCTTCGGCTATCTTGAACCTTTTGATATTATTTGAGCTCCTCGACTGTTTTGAACTTCTGAACTCGACTTAAATTCTCGAACTTTTGAATGGAACACTTGAACTTAATTATGAACTTTTGACTGGAACACTTGAACTTAATTACGAACTTTTGAACGGAACTCTTGAACTTAAATACAAACTTATGACTTGTTTGAACTTATTAAACCGGACGTGTTATGACTTTGACCTAAAGTCTCCCGTTTTCGGAGCATCACTATAAAGTCTCCCATATTCGGAGCATCACTATAAAGTCTCCCATATTCGGAGCATCACTATAAAGTCTCGCCTTATTGGTGGAGCGTTCTTAATAATTCTCGCCTTATTGGTGGAGTGTGCAAAGTCTCGCCATATCGGTGGAGCGTTCTAAAGTCTCGCCTTATTGGTGGAGCGTTCTCAATAATTCTCGCCTTATTGGTGGAGTGTGCAAAGTCTCGCCATATCGGTGGAGCGTTCTAAAGTCTCGCCTTATTGGTGGAGCGTTCTCAATAATTCTCGCCTAGGTGGTCGAGTGACAAAGGAGTCTCCCTTGTTGGAGCAACACAAAGTCTCCTATGTTCGGAGCATCCCTGAATTATTATATACGTGGTGCTATGCTATGAACTATTATGACATCGTATACTTGACCACTAGACACACTATATTTTGTGCAATGGGTTGTGAACACACAGGTTGCAAGTTTTGTATGGGCGGAACTTGGAACTGAGTGGATTTACAATGCATTTGCTTTGTGAACCATTATGATAACGTGCACTTGACTTCTAGACATACTACTTTTGGCAGTGGGTTGTGAACACATAGGTTGCAAGTTTTGTATGGGCGAAACTTGGAACTGAGTGGATTTGCAATGCCTTTGCTTTGTGGACTATTCCATATGACCAAAAACTTTTCCTTTTCTGTATGAACATTCTTTAAAGGCTTTACAATTCAACCAAACTCTATGAACTCACTCAACCATTGTGTTGACACTTTTAGCATGTTTTATCTTAGGTATCTAAGGCATTCACTTCTTGGCATGCATGTGGACTTATCATAGAGTCGCGATGACGACGCATCTCACATATATTTCATGCACTTAACTATCGTTTGATTGTAACAAACTCATTTTGGAATATTGGAAATATTTTGGGACCTATGTTTTGTAAACTCTGATTATTTTACTTAATCAAACGATATTTTCAAAACGACACTTTAGGTCGTTCGATATAACTGTAACTTTGATGCTATGATAGTCATCCCCCAGGTATTCCATTCCGCTGCAAAACAGGTAATTTGGGGGTGTGACAGTTGAATACATGCACGGTGGAAGTAGTGGTGACATGGTAGTCGTGTGATCTTGTTACCCTCGTAAAGATCGTCCATGCATAAATGGCAACTTGTTCTTTATAGGCATTATTCAGTTCAGAGATTAAAGAATCATCAGGCGCAGACGACGCATATGGTGGTTTGAGATGGTGGTAGGAGGTATGAACACTCATTTGTTAATTGCTTTTGCTGATCATACTTCTTGTCCATTTTGTAGTTGACTTAATATAAATTGATGTATGTCCATTTATATGTGTGTGTGTTTGTGTTAGGTATGTGTGAGAGTGTGTGTATTACGTGTATATATTTGCTTCATCATCAAGGATTTAGATTTTTAAATTATTCTTATTTTAATTTAATTCATTGACGAAGTGTATAGAAGAAACTTTAGGCGAGGTCAAATGCTAAGTAGAAAATACAACATGGTTAATAATTAATGAATATATTATACGATATTGTATTATTGTTGCGTAACAAGCTATCACAACACAAAAATAGAATTAGTTTTGATTAATCGAATAAACTAATTAATTAAAGAGATTATTTAACGAGAGGCGGAGCCAGGGTGGCTAGCGGGCATTGACGGAGCTTGAAACAAATTATTGGGGGGGCTGAAATATCAATTTTCAATTTCAGAGGGGCTATATTGTCAAAACGAAAATTTTTAGCATTAACTTAGAGCATAGCCACAACACCTATTCACTTGGGTTCCACATGTGCCATATCACTTCAACACGCCCACTTAAAAATACCGCTCTTTCTCAACTAACCCAAACCTCTTCACTTGGTCCCCACACACCCTCATTTTATTTTTTTTCCATATTTTTCAAACACAATAAAATTCATTTCATTTAAATAAAAATACAAAATACAATAGTAAAAATAAAAAAACATACGAAATTTAAAATACATTACGAAATAAAAAAAGATACGAAATTTAAACTAATGTTGTTGTTGCTGATGTAGTTGCCAAACATGGTCAATAATATTTCGATGAAGTCTTGCGTGTGTTGGTTTATCACGGAGTTCTTTGGCATTCTTCCGTTGTAAATCGCATCGCTCAACCCATGTCCGTAATATATTTGCTCGCGGAAAAACATAAATTTCGTTCATTTCGGATATCGCAAACTTTTGATCTTCCAAAATCAAGTTATGCAATATGATGCACGTGTACATGACTCTTCGTAGCTTGTTGATAGTCCAAGCACGCACCGGTTGGCTTATAATATGCCAACGTTCTTGGAGGACCCCGAAAGCTCTTTCAATGTCTTTGCTAGAACTTTCTTGTTTTTGTTTAAATAAGGCATTTTTCTCCGAATATGCAGTCGAGAATGATTTGACAAAAGCTGACCAAGTTAGGTAAATCCCGTCAGCTAGGTAATACCCGTTTTGAAATGTAACTCCGTTTACTTGAAACGGAACCTTGGGGGCGATGTCATCAAGAAGGTCATCGAATAACGGTGAATTATTCAATACAGTTAGATCATTATTTGCACCCGCTACCTCAAAAAATGCATGCCAAATCCATAAATCGTATGACGCAATGGCTTCAAACATAATAGTTGGATATTTTTTTATCACTTCTATGAAATTGCCCCTGCCACTCAACGGGACAGTTTTTCCATTCCCAGTGCATACAATCAATGCTTCCAATCATTCTCGGAAACCCGTGGACCGTGTTATGTGCGTTGTAGAAATTTTGAATGTCATTCAAATTAGGCTTTCTTAAAACTCGGGCATAAACAATTCAATTACACACATAGTAAAAAAATCTAGACAATCGCATGCCGTGTGTGACGCACATAGTAAAAAAATCTAGACAATCGCATGCGTATGGCGGATGTGCATTTCATAATAACACTCATACTCATTACACCCGTAGCATCGGGTCGGACTCTAAAGAAATCAAAATGCCGTGGAAGAGGATAAACAGTTTGAATATGATTTTCAATACCTTGTACTATTTTTAAAAATAGTTTACGGCTCATACGAAATCGACGTCTAAAATAGTAATCTGGATATTTTGGATTATCACCAAAATAGTCGGACATATGTCGTTCTTCAGCAACGTCACACTCACGGTAGATGTAATTACGGTACGTGTGAACTTTCAGCTTCTTGTTCTCGCAACGATTGCTCATAATTTGCAACTTTCAGAATCATCTCGATATCTTTTATATCTTCAATATCGGATCGTAAGGAATCCGTATTTGAATCACTCATGTTTTTATTGCTTAAGATGTAGAGGTTTGAAAGAGAAGTGAATGAATGATTTTATAAAAATGGAGTATGATTTATAAAGGGGGTAAAGTTTTGATTTTTAAAAAAAAGTTTTTATTTTTTTTATTATTATTATTTTTTTTAATCCAACCATTTTACAACGGTTATGTAATTTATTTTTTTGTCGTTTTCATTTCGTTGGGACGACGAACATCAAAGTGGCGAAAGTGTCTGGTGTGGTGGCGAGGTGTGGCAGAAAACGGCGAGGCTGCCACCTCAGAGTGGTGAACCTCCCACTTCACCATACCTCATGCTCTTAGTTATCAAATACATAAGGGATAATAAATTTGGGGGGAGGGAGGGGGCAAAGCCCACCCATGCCCCAATGAAGCTCTGTCCTTGCTAGCGGGTGCTTAGCCGCCCATCCGACCTAACTTTCCCAACTTATAACTTGAATTTCAGCCCATATTTCATGGAGTTTTTAACAAAACTATAGTGATGATATAATTAGGTAGTTTGAGCTTATAAACGTTTAAAATGTCATTGTGATATTTTATTGGCTACTTCTATTGTTATTTATTTTTTCCAAATTTAAAATTGATATAACTTTGACATCGTCTAATTTATGTATGATTTTTGTAACTAAATAATAAACTGGCGGTTTTTGCACACTAATTTTTCTCAAGTTACATTCATATTTTTACATTTTGAATATTGTCTCCGAAAATATAGAAAACTTGGGTTTTTCATTATTATTTGCAACTAAATATAAAATACTACAGTTACTATTGCGGGTTTCATTTGACTTCCTTACAAGAGTTCAAAGATTCATCACTAACTATACATTTGAGGTAGCCAAGGAAAAGTCGGAAACGGCCACATTATACCCTAGTTAGTTAAGTTGCATACAATTCAGTTACTCGAACTCTCCCTAAGTAACTTGAACATGAAAAACCTAAAAATTTGAATTATTATTACGGCTGGTCAAAGATAACTTGCAAATTCTGCTTAAACGATTTTTATTTGGTAACCATAGTTTCCGACTTTGTGGCCGACTTTTCAAGAGGTTGGCATGGCAACTTTAAGGTTGTTTGCACCTAGGAGGAATTGAACTTGAGACCTCACACATTTAAAAGTGATAGTCACAAGTCTTTTTGCCTCTAGGCCACCCTTGGGTGGTTTTCTTAATCCAAATTCTTTCGTATTGTTCAGTCACACCCTCGATTGGAAGGACAATATAAATCTAAAGCGTTATGCACCACTAGAAATAATTTTCAATCTTACGAGGAAAATATATACGCAGCCTCAGCGAAGAGAGATTTTCACAGGATCTCGACCAGTCACATGAGTAAATATGGCCAAAGGAAGCTAAACCATCATTCGTATATTCTAAAATAAAAACATTTCACATTTGTTGTTCACTCCAAACTCTAATAATTCCTATGCCATATGGAGTTTGCTGTGACATGCTACGACAACAAACAAAAGTGTGGCCTCTGTTTATCGAACACATATGACTTGGTCCTTTCGGCTCTTAGCATCGTACAACTCACACTTGAAAAGGGTATCACTAAAACTAATCGAAAATTCCACAGCTATCCATTGAGTAACAAATGAGGCAACACAAGTTATTCAAGCCCCCAATGGTTGCCTAAATTTCTTGAAAATATATCAAGAGATAGAGCGACTGTTGGAAATGTATATATTTACAAACATGTGAATGTCCGGATTCGAACTCGTGACCACGGGATTGCACACATTAGCGAATGAGAATCAAAGTTAATAATTAATGACTTATGTTTACGATTAATTATTGCACATTAAGTCCGGTTAACGATCGTTAAGTATTTAACGGAAAAAGGACTAACGACCGTTAAATGAAAAGAGAAAGGACTAGAAATGGAAAACTTGGAAAAGTTATGGGTTTTCTTTTGGGCTTTGCATTGTGGCCGGCCATAGGGGCTTTCCCAAGCCCTAATCCCTAACTTGTTCCCAAAGTATTCCATCTACTATATAAAGAGGGTTAGGTTCTAGGGTTTCATACACTTGTGCATTTAATTAACCCTAGATCTCTCCTCTCCTCTCTCTTGTCCCATTTTCGGCCAAACACCCCATTTGTAAGGGAGTTTGGTTTCGTTTTTCTTAAACGAGGACTTGTGTTAGATCTAGCAATCGCTTGATTCGTTGGTTAATTCGTGTGTACAAGAACGTGGTTGTAAGACATTATTCTTACACCAATTAGTACTTCTTTGTTTTGCTCAAGGGATCTGACATTCGCAAGAGGTACGTTACGCATACTTTCTGTTAATTAATTTATTTGTTATGATCTTTAGTCTTCCGCTGTGTACTCTTGATGTCTTTATGTTTTATTGTATTTTATATATCATAAACTCAACAGTGGCATCACGAGCCTTGTATAACAAGTAATTAATTACTGAAACACATAATTAAAATAAACATGAATGTGTTATTATTTGTATGCTTAGATCTAGGGTTTGCAAAACCTAAACCCTAATTTTTTAGGGGGGGGGCGTTTATTTTGGTGCCTTAATTAAGGTTTTGTAAACTATTGTTTTAATTGGATTAGAAACCCTAAGATGCATGCAACTTTATGTGTATATGCGTAACTTTGATTTAATTGCATTAATTGTTAAGTGTAATTTTATGTCCATGATAATTATCTGCATGTTTTATCATGGATCTGCTTTTATTGTATGTCTTTCTTGTTTAAGTGATATACACTAAATTTTGATAGATCTAAAATTGGGGAAGACCTCAATAATTATTAATTTAATCAATTATGTGCTATGTGGTATGTATTTAATTTTGACTTACGCAATCGATGAATCGATGCATGTGGTTCACCTTGTACATAGATGAAAACGGGTGAAAGTCTTAATTAAATATATGCATATTGACAAATCTAGAATTGGTTATTAATAGGATTTATCAAAAACGTTTGCATGTGGCTATTTGATATGCATGACTTTTATTTGTTATGCATTCATTGTTTATTTGTTTATTTTATAAATACTTGCTTGTTTGTTATGTGTAACAAGGGTATTTTTACAAGAAAAATAAACTGACCTAAACAATGGTGAAACATGTATTTTATAAGCATAGTAATCATAATCGTTTAATTGATTGATGACTTTGGTACAAATGGTCTGAACGGCTCACCCATGAGAATGAACTATAAAGGGGTTAATAAAGAAGTGCGCACAGTCACACTGAAAGGATGTCTAAGGTTGTGCTTTAGCGTGCACGGTCCTCGCCCTCTGCAAGTTCGAATGGAGCTACTTAGTAAGCCATTAAATGTGCAAGCTCATCTTAAGGGCGAATTCGTTTTAATTCCATGCCCCACTTCGGTGGTAATTATCCGAAACACTAAGTGTTTACACTTATGCAAAAGTACGGTATAATGGATGATAATTAACACTAAAGTCCTTAATTGGTGAACCCAATACCTCAATTAAAGTTTGATGATGAAAAGCTTATACATTAAAACAAGATATAAATGTTTTAATAAAACCTATGTTACGAAGATGAATTCATGACATCTTTGTACATATTTGATTTGACATCAAAATTATTACCCTTTAATTTAAGTTATATGCCATCCAACCAAACGGAAACACCTAAGATTACTTTTTATTTGCGTGATATCGTGACTTAGATCGTAATCAAAGGGTAAAATGTCCACGTGTCGTGAGAGCGGGCATGGACGATTTTGCAGTTTCTTAAGTTGGACAACTTAATTGAGTTTTGTAGTGAGAGCTGGCAACTCAAGGCATAAGATGGGATAAAACATGTTTACATGGCGATTGATATTGGCTATATGTAAATCCCATAAATCTAGGAATTGCAATTGAAATTGGCAATTGAGCAATAGCTCTACCATTTTTGTATAAGGTTCATTACTAGCAGATCAACTAACGTGATGAAATTATGACAATTTGGATCCTAGTTTTCAATAATAATTAATTGGTTATATGAATATGAACCTTGGGTATTTAATTGTTTATTGAAAAGGTTAATTATCGAAAATACTAAAATTGAATTTTGTAATTCTTTTGAATGTATAAATGCAACATTTAACCGTAAACGTGGTTTAGTCTTTGATTAGTAAATTGATCCATTCTAGCATTCAAACAAATGTTTGATCGATAATAATTTACTGATAAGACAAACGAAGTCTCTTTTCCATAAGAGAAGCATGAGACTCAATCCTATTCCTTTTCATGAATGAGAAAGGTATAATAGGAACATTTGAATTGTCTAAATTCTAATGTAACTCTTAGCAATGAATTGCACATCTTATTTTCCATAAAGATTTCATTACCCTCATTTGGTGAATGAATCCTTTGTAACAACATGAATGTTGGTTAACTGGAAAACATGTATATGAGTTACTAGATTAGAAGCTAGACTAATTACCGCAAAAATTGGTAAAAGGCAAACTAGCATATTTTTATCAAGTTGTTTTGATTTAGCCTTTAAAGGTACTACATACCAGTATGGGGATGGTAGGCCTGTTGAGGAAGAAATTGCATACCCAATTTTTCAAGTTAATAACATTGATGGATAACCTATCATTCATATAGTAGAATACACCTTTTAGTACCTTAGTAATAATTACGTATGGTTCTTCAAAGATGTAGGAAAGTAAAAAGCAAGCAAGTTGTTTTCACTGGTTATGCAACACTTACAATGTTGTCAGATTCAATGGGAGCATTTGTGTTGCATTACTGAATAAGAAGTTGTTTTAATGATTTCTAATTCAGTGGGAGCTACAAGCCTTATTTCCTGTGTAGTAACCCATATTATCTTCAAAGATAATTACTTTCCAATTGTAGACACTTATGTTTTTAAGGATAGTCGTGTACGTTTCCTTACTAAACAATATAGTTCTACATCTACTTGTTATATCTATGACACAAATCATATTAATCAAATAAACGAACGTGTATCGTGTTGTTTATATGCTACATGATGTTGTTCCATGCACAAGTGGGAGAAATCTTATTGTGTGCAAGGTACAACACATATTAATATGATTTAAAAGAATTCTCTTGACTGTAAAGTAAGAGAATAACGTTCTAATAGGAAATATACATTTATATATGTATGATTGCCCTATTAAGAACATGTGTCAAGATGATAACAAAGACTACTTTATTTTAAATATTTATGTAATTCAATATTTAAGAAACACTTGTAGTTACAATTTATGTTACGTGAGAACGTGAACTAGATTGTAGCCCAAGGTAAAATATCCACGTGTCGTGAGAACGAGCATGGATGATTCTGCAGTTTCTTACATGGAACATTTCATGGAATGACATAATTAAATGAAGTAATCTAATACTACCTTGAATTTGAGTATTCGTTGAATGACTTAAATATATGTAGTAAATATTAACTTGAAATATGAATTGAAACCCGAGGTGGTGTTCATATTTACTTTAATTATAAATGTTTATGATTTTGTAAAGTCACAAACATGAAGTCTTTTAATACAAGACTTACAATATAAAGTAAGACGTTAACTTGCTATGTTTTAAGACATACGCATGAAGTCAATGAGTTGATCAATGACTTATAACGTATAGTGGGATTATAACTAATATGTCTTTTGACTTGGTCAAAAATATTTGTGTTATAATACATGCAATTGACTTGGTAATTCTATTGTACCATTAAGTTTTACTTTGATGGTAAATATGATAAACCAAAGAATAGATGGTTATCTTAAATATTGTTAGATTAATCTTACAATATTAAATTCTAAGGAAATACCATAGTTTTATGGTATGTTCAGTTAGAAGAATCAAAATCTATTGGCATTGCTTGATTCAAAGATAACTATAGTTTCTTCCAAAAGTTATCAAGGTTAGTAGATTGAGTATAGACTGAATATACTCAATAAGACTCCAACCTAGAAGATTAATAAGACACCATTTTTATGGAATGTGATGAATCACATTAAGTCTTATAATGAAGTTCTGAATTTGTTAAACTACTTGTAAAGTGGGTTGTAACAAACTAATGTCAGGAACTGTCAATGTTTTTTGTAATATCCCAAAAGAGAACAATGTATTGTTGCTCTACTTGCTAAACTATTTAAAGGTAATCTTTAAATTTTTAAAGGCAAGTGGGAGTTTTGTTTAGATCTTGAAAGATTGAATTACAAAATACATAATCTTCTAAAATGCACTAGCAAATATCATGATGAGGCTAAACATGAAAATGATAGACCTTAATATGATGGAATTGTCATTCATAGATCCGTAAGGATATCTCAGATATTTAATATGCTGAGGAATATGAGTTACAGGATCATGGTAAGCCTATTAATCATAATGATAAATTTACCAAATGTTGAATTGTGGAAAATCAATCATACTATGAATGTAGAGATCCTGTCCATAAAGATAATCAACTTTAGATACTTGGTTTATCTTAATAATGAAAATGAGTTTCTTCAAAGGATGGAAACCCTAGTGGTTTAAATCTTTGTGTAGAAATCATATGGACAATATTGTACATGTATTTAATGTATGTCTAGTGATAATAATATTAATCATACTTAAGCAATTAACTATGATTGAATATTCTTTCCTAGATACATTAAATAGAAGTATAATGATTATAATTGTCATACTTAGTTTCATTGATATGAAATTTTGACAATGAATATCAAAACTCTTTGTTCTGAAATTACTTTTGCGAGGACGATAAGTAATGCAAATGAGTTTTTATGAATTTAAATAATCTTTGAATATGTACAAACTGCATGAATCCATAAATGGATATATGCATGCAATTAGAAGATGATTCTTATGTTTAAAATTAAATCCATGTTTGATTTAATAGTTAAAATAAGATTGCTCATAAGTATTCCTGAAAGCTAGTGGGAGTATTATTTATTTTTTCTTAAATCTTATATGTTGTATGGGCAACTACATTCCACTTAAATTAAGTTTTAGTTGGGAATGAAACTTCGTTTGTAAGATTTGGAAATAAGACATACAACCTTTGAATATATGTTTATTATTATAAACATATGCGGTAAATAAATGAGTCTAATAGAACATGATGAGTACATATCTTTGACAAGATAGTATATGAATGAGATCTTAAAGTCTAATTTGAAGATTCATCATAAACATCATGTTGTGTATAAAGTTGTTGTATCATGCTTGATTACAAGATGATTTAACAACGTTGTAATATTTATGTTTGGATTTAGAATTGCATTCCTTAGCCTGGAGTTGCTCCCAGATTCTATACAACAATTGTTGTGTAATTGTCATAGTCAACAAACTTGAGTTTTGGATGACACCAAACAAATAAATATTCAAAGTTTACGGATGTTTAAAGAGCATATTGTTGTACACAATGATGCTTGTATAATTGAGATGACACTCAATTCTAGTCACGGTATCCATGATGATGACCATGTTGACCAGTTATGCTCAATTAAGAGCATAGTTGCATTATATATTAAAGAATAAAGAATACTTTAAACTTTAAAAGTTTTGAAAGATGATTGTCATCAAGGTGGTTCTGGTTATCACGCACCTTATGGAATGATATGACAATATCAAAATATGTGTAAACACATACAAGAAATTCACTTATTGAATTCTTGAAATAAGTATTCTCAAAATTCCTATAGATCAAAGTTAGTTGAAATTATGCCCTGTCAACAAGTATGATTATCATGACTTGAGGCAAAATTCATTAACTAAGAATTATCATGCATTGATCTATTTAGTATTTGGATAAAGGATATTATAAACATTATTATTCAAATGAAATAAAGTATTTTGTTATGTTTATTATTCATTTATTATGATGTTATCATGTATTTGCATGTTTAAATCCTTGAATAACTTAAGTTATTCTAAATAGTCCGTTGTCGATCAATAACATGGGAATGCTATTGAATTAAGACAAATTTGAGTATTAGTTAGAATATACTTGAAAGTATATTGATGCGTAGCATGACTAATTTCAGATGATATTCAATGAATTGAGTATAGGACTTATCCCACCCACATGAAGATACTTTATGGATCTTAGTCATTAAGTATATCATGAATATTTATCCTCTGACTTGAGATACAAGAGATATGTCATGGATGTAGTGCATTTTTGTGAAGCAATCTAACGCTATACGTAATTGGTAGTTATAAGGGTTGTTTTCAGAAGTGTTGCGAAATTTGAGAATCCTGCTTGTAGTCAAAATGGGATTTGTTTCCTTCAAATTTATTTTGAAGTATAATACTCTGGGCCCTCGTAGGGTTTGTCAAGATGTTTGCATGGCCATGCCCAAGGTCTTCTGGAATATGTTCGGAAGAATTGGTAATCTTGATCAATCACATAAAGCGAGAAACAGAATAGTTAATTAAGAAATGAGTGAGATCCATATTCTTATTAACATGGTATTAGAAACAAAAGGATGAATAAGATGATGAATCATCAAACTTGGTTTTTCTCCAGAAAACCATACACGAGTTGTACCGGGAGCATTGGCGTGTTGCTAGACGCTAACCAATGTCATTTCACGTTTTGTAAACATATCCAAGTGGGAGCTGTTGGAAATGTATATATTTACAAACATGTGAATGTCCGGATTCGAACTCGTGACCACGGGATTGCACACATTAGCGAATGAGAATTAAAGTTAATAATTAATGTTTATGTTTACGATTAATTATTGCACATTAAGTCCGGTTAACGATCGTTAAGTATTTAACGGAAAAATGACTAACGACCGTTAAATGAAAAGAGAAAGGACTAGAAATGGAAAACTTGGAAAAGTTATGGGTTTTCTTTTGGGCTTTGCATTGTGGCCGGCCATAGGGGCTTTCCCGAGCCCTAATCCCTAACTTGTTCCCAAAGTATTCCATCTACTATATAAAGAGGGTTAGGTTCTAGGGTTTCATACACTTGTGCATTGAATTAACCCTAGATCTCTCCTCTCCTCTCTCTTGTCCCATTTTCGACCGAACACCCCATTTGTAAGGGAGTTTGGTTTCGTTTTTCTTAAACGAGGACTTGTGTTAGATCTAGCAATCGCTTGATTCGTTGGTTAATTCGTGTGTACAAGAACGTGGTTGTAAGACATTATTCTTACACCAATTAGTACTTCTTTGTTTTGCTCAAGGGATCTGACATTCGCAAGAGGTACGTTACGCATACTTTCTGTTAATTAATTTATTTGTTATGATCTTTAGTCTTACGCTGTGTACTCTTGATGTCTTTATGTTTTATTGTATTTTATATATCATAAACTCAACAGCGACAACTTTTTCTACCGTACAACTCATTCAATTGCGATGTAACAAT
>OU343217.1:303608263-303748920 GCA_910596185.1 Chrysanthemum makinoi
GTTACTAAAGTTTACAAAAAGTTACTATAGTTTCATTTTGTTCACTCGGTTAACGAAGTTTGAAACTTTGTTCACTTTCAGGTTCTTGAACTTCTAAAAACATACATTAGGTTCTTGAAGTTTGAAACTTTGTTTACTTTCAGTTCTGAACTTATAAAAATATTCGTTCGGGTTACTCGGACTAAACTGAATTTATCAAAGTGTATGCTTTCCAAAGTTCGGTTACGAGTGAACAAAATGAAACTATAGTAACTTAGGACAAATTTTTGGGAAACTTTAGTAACTTTTTTGTACCATAACCTAAGGCTGAGCATCAAAGGTCCAAAACCGAACCGGACCGACAAAACCGACCGAAACGACAAAAGCGAAGCCGACCGACGGCCGTCGGTTCGGTTTCAGTTTCATGTTTTACATGTTTTCGGTTTGGGTCGGTTCGGTTGGTTCGGCTAAACCCAAACCGACAAAACATACCAAAATACACCTAAACCGAACCGAACCTAACCGCGGCCCGACACAAAACCGACGACCCGACGCCCCGTCGGTCCGGTTCGGTTTAGGGTTTTTCACATTTCGGTTTTGGTTTTGTCGGTTCGGCTCGGTTTTGGACCGACACTCAGCCCTAATTGATGTAATGTGTTTTTTTTTTTTTTTTTTTTTATTTAATGAAGTTTATTTTAGTTAATATTGTGTATGTTTTATTTTATGTAAAATTAAAAAAAAGTCCTGGCAACCACATTTTCAGAGGTGGTGTTTTGGACCAGGGCTAGTACCTGAAGTAGGAACAGTCAGTAGGATGGGTCCAGGCCGGGTTGAGGTTAAGAAAAACATACTTGAACTCGACCATATTTAGAACTCGGGTTAGTCGGGTTGGGTCAATGGGTTTCGGTCAATCCGATTATAAGTAAAATGATTACAAAATTTGCTTATTTTAATATGTTACGTTGTAAAAGTCGGGTTGGTCGGTCAATTCAAGGCGGGGTCAATCGGGTTGAGGCAAAAACATATTCAATCCCGGCCCTATTTAGAATTCGGGTTAGTCGGGTTGAACTAAATTAAACCGCTAATAACCTGACACGAATAAGCTTAATCAAGTTCGAGTTTGAATCGGATCAGGTTTTTTTTTGACACCTCTAGTACTGGGGAGAGGCACCTTTGACGTTTGCTTTTTTTCTCCACCACGTATATATCTAATATTCAAAATAATCGTAGCCATTTAATGAAGATATTTATCCGTTCAAAACACGTGATTTGGTATGTCACTGTTTGAAATCAATAATGCACTGCTGCTATGAAGAGTCACTTCATGCAAAAAGTTAGCTCCAATTTAACAAGTTGTCTCTCATTATTTACGGCCAGCTAATATACTTGTGTTTGGATGGGGGGAATGCTCACTTGTTGATCTTAGGAGTGTCCCTCTTGTTGGGCTAAGGGACAATGGGTTTGTTGCGGGACAAGCGGCGGTGAAAGCGGAATCGAGTAAAGTTGCTAAACACGAGAAAGCTTGTTTAGAAATCAACACGTATTTACCCCTTTTGCTTTTGATACATTTGGGTTCCTAGCTTCGACAGCTGTGAAGTTTTTGACTAGGGTTCACGGGTTGTGCAAAGTAATTTTGCGACTAAGTCACAAATTTCATTTTTAGTAGAATTGGTTTTGCTATTCAAAAAGGGGTTGCGACGCACAGCTTTTGCCCGTTTATGCGCCATCTTATTGTAATCCGTTATTACAGTAATAATAGAATAATTGAAAAAAAAAAAAAAAAAAAAAAAAAAAATTATTCCACATTCAATGATTGCTTCATTTCATACTTTTGATATATTCAACCAACTTGTTTTGTTCAGTAAACATTATTTGATCCTTGAGAGCTAGCTGGTGAAATCTCTGAAATCTGTATAAGGTATTTTTAACATATATAACATATATTTTCTATAAGTCACTAATTGAGATATTTATATAACTTTCTTTGATATCTACTAATCTAAGGAGAAGTAAATCTGTTTACATATAGTGTCATAGAGTAAGTTGGTGTTTGGTATCGCTTATTTTTTTAGTTAAAATAAACAAGTTTTTGGTAAGCATGCTTATTTATTTGAGATAAAATTAGTATTAGCTAGGTTTTTTACCTCCATATTTGACCTTATATGTAATTGATAAATTGATTTGAATGAAATTTTGAAACAAATTGTTATTTTCATAACCCGAGTGCTTATTTTTAAGTAGCTTAATTATAAGTACTTATTTATAAGCAGAAAATAATAAGCAATCCAAAAGTATGAATACTGTAATAATATTCTCATCCCTTTTGTTGGTAGTTCAGTCGTGTTTTGATCACAACAAACCAACCATGTGAACTCACCATGCTTAGACCCAAGCTTAACTAACTTGTTTATTTTCCTATCGTTTTTGGAATTGCCACCCCTACTTTTGTTAATATAATTTCTTATGTCTCAGGAAAATGGAAGTTGTATCTGCAATCGTTGGTCCTGTTGTGAATGTTTTGACGGGTCATATTACGAAAAACCTGGGATATCTCACTTCTTCCACGGAACATGTTAAACGCATGAAAAACAAAATGCAGGATTTGGAAGATCAAAGAACTAATATTGAAGAGCAAGTGGGAGAATATCAAGTAAGCTTTCTTAAGATACCTGCTCAAGTACCACGGTGGTTGGAAGATTTTCAAAAGATCAAGGAGAAAGTTGACAACATTTCAAGTAACGACATTGGATGCTTTAATGTCAAAAAGAAGTATATAGCAGGAAGAAATGCACTGAGGGTTACCGAGGATGTCGAATGTCTTATCAAAAAGAGTTCTGACATTCCCTGGAGAAAAGCCCACATCGGTTTTGGAAGAGTCAATTCCAAAATCCCGGCATCAACATCAGGTGGAGCTACCCAAAATGTGTTCAAGTCAAGAGATAAGACGTTCAATGAAGCATTGAAGCTCCTTCAACAAGATGATGATAAAAATCGAGTGATAGCCTTGTGTGGAATGGGTGGTGTGGGGAAAACCACGCTGATGAATGACCTGAAAGAGGTTGCAAAAAATGAAAAGATGTTTAATTGCATTGTGAAAGCAGTTATTGGGAATACTCCCAACTTGCTTGACATTCAGAAGGTCATAGCAGCAGACACAGGCGAACCTCTAACCGAAACTAATGAAACATTAAGGGCAACTCTTCTTTCTAAAAGATTTAATAAATTTTCAGAGAAAAAAGAAACGTGCTTGGTGATATTGGATGATGTCTGGGAGAGGATTAATCTCGAAGATATCGGATTAGCGAGTCCTTTGCCAAAGGGGGTCAAGTTGTTGCTCACATCACGTGAAGAAACTATTTGCCATCAAATTGCAGTTGATGCTAAATCTGTTCTTAAACCTGTTAAAGTTGATGTCTTGGAGGAAGAGGAAGCACGGGATTTCTTTTGTCAAATCGCAGAGATTTCAGCCGAAGATGATCGTGATCTCTATGAAATAGGATGTAAAATTGTCAAAAAATGTGGTTGTTTGCCACTTGCCATCCAAATCATTGCTGCAGATGTTAAATGTGCAAAGAAAGGAGAGTAGTGTATGGAAGCATAAACTCAAGTGTTTGAATAAAAATAATAAAGTGCTAGATATTGTTGATATGAGCTACAAGAATTTAGAACGAGAAGATAAAGCGATTTTCATGCTTTGTGCCTTGTTCCCTGAGGACTCTAATATCCCAATTGAAGATCTCACAGGATATGCATGGGGATTAAAACTTTTAGAACAAGGTTCTACTATGGAAGATGCTAGAGCAAGCACAGAAACAAGTGTGATCAATCTCAAAAATAAATATTTGTTGATGGAAGGTGATAGTCATCAATGTGAGTGTGTGAAAATGCATGATCTTGTGCTTGCTTTTGCGGTAGGTACTGTTTCTAAAGGTGGCAAGGATGGATGTTGGATCATTCACCATGAAGATGATTTCTCAAAGTTGAGTGAAGCTAATAATATGAGCCAGTCTTGCAAGCAACTTTCGTTAACATGCAAGGGCATGTCTGAGTTTCCTAGTGAATTTAGGTTTCCAAACCTTTCACTTTTGAAACTTATGCACGGAGATGAGTTGCTAAGGGCTCCTCAAGACTTTTATGCAACAATGGAAAAGCTTCAAGTTATAGCTTTTGAGGAATTGGAGTATCCACCAGTTCCAGCATCATTTCAGTGCTCCGCCAACCTTCGAACTCTTTGTCTCCATGAATGCTCGTTGACATTTGATTTAACTTGTATTGGAAATCTTTCGAATCTGGAAGTGCTTAGCTTTGCTAACTCTGGCATTACAATCCTACCTTCCACGTTCGGGAATTTGAAGGAGCTAAGGCTACTGGATGTAACAGGTTGTTATAATAATGTTATAGATGATGGTGTCTTCAAAAACTTGGTGAAACTTGAAGAACTTTATATGATACCATATAAAAGAGCATGCTGCTTCTTCACTGATAGCAATGGTAGTGAACTTGCAGAGCGCAAAAACCTTTCTGCATTAGAATTTGAATTCACTGGTGACAATGCTCATCTGAAGAATAATATGTCTTTTAGGAAACTTGAAAGATTCAAGCTCTCGGTGGGATGTTATTTTGGCGAGCTGGAAACAAATTTAGTTGACGCACAATCATGTCAAAACAGCTTGTATCTGGTCACCAACAGAGACGAACTACTGAAATCGAAAATCCCTGAGTTGTTAGAAAACACAGATGCACTTTATCTGAGAGTGAATGATATGAACACTCTTGAAGATGTTGATGTGGAATCTCCATCCTGCGCTCCTGAAATTTCAACAGATTAAGAGTCCTTATAGTTTCAAAATGTACAGAGTTGACATACCTTTTCACACAGAGCGTTGCAACAATGTTGTCAAAGCTAGAGCATCTGGAAATTTCCGGATGCCCTATAATGGAAGCAGTATGTAATGGATCAGATATAATTAAGTTTCCCAACTTAAAGTATCTCAGGATGGCTGACCTACCAAAGCTATTGAGTTTCAGCAACAACGTCAATGTAATTAAGCTGCCACGTCTGATGGAATTGCAACTTGAAGGCCTTCAGAGTCTTACAAGCATTTATCCCGATAGTGAAACATCTTTTGTGTCGAGTAATATGACCCCCACGCAATCTTTCTTGAACGCGCAAGTAAGTATATGCTTTGTATTAAGATACTTATATTAACAATCTTTTCAACTAAAAGTGTTTTAATAACAGGCGGGTATCTAATGAATGAACAAATTTTAAATAATTTGCAGGATGCAACTCCTAAGCTGGAGAAGTTGTTTGTTTCTGATACGGAGAATTTGAAGGAGATATGGCCTCCTCAGTTTAGTATTAGTAATCTTTGCCCATTGAGAGAGCTTACGGTCGAGGGTTGTGGTTCCATTGAAGTCTTGCTCAACATGGATTTTGGTGAAATCGAGCAACTGAGCAGCAACTTAAGAAGCATTAAAGTGTCAAAATGTGATAGTCTTGTGAAGCTTTTTTCATGCAATCCATTTCCGTTCCTGAATAATTTACAAGAGCTTAACGTCGAAGGTGTGTGTTCCATTCAAATGTTATTTAACACCGAGTTGGGACGTGCTAGTAAAAGTCAAGAACATGTTTATAGCAGCAGTTTGAGAAGCATTCAAGTGTTTAGATGTAATAGTCTTGTGAATCTTCTCCCAAGCAATCCAATGCCATTATTCAATCATCTAGAAAAGCTTGAAGTTACATGTTGTGCTTCTGTTGAAGTGATATTCGACATCGACATGGGATGTGTTGGTGAAATAGATAAAGTTAGGAGCAGCAGGTTGAGAAGCATTAATTTGAGGAAATTAGGGAAGCTTAGAGAGCTGTGGAGGATAAAAGATGCTGGAAGTAACTTGATTCATGGATTTGAAGCTGTTGAAAGCATAAGTATTAGAGATTGTGAGAGGTTTGAAAACAATCACACCTGCCACAACCAATTTTGATATGAGAGCACTTAAAAAAGTTAAAATTGAAAGATGCGGCAGAGAAAGCGAGAGAAACAATGAATTGGTTGAGAGTAACGAAGATGAAGAGGTACTATCTTGAAATTGAATGCTTAAAACTATCATTAATGACTTGAATGTTATTTATTATTTTTTCATAGAAAAAAATAATATAATATTAGAAGTAAAGGTTTCCATACATTTTGAATAAACAATTATTTAGGTTGTGGCTTTTTTACTTGATTTTTATGACCTTATGCAAAGAAAAGAAAAATAGCATATTACTATCATAAATTTTATGGAATTTCATAAATTTTACATGAAACTAGTTACACTTTCGTTCCTCAGCTCTAATACATAATTGCAAAAGATGGTATTGAAATGGTTTTATGGAATTTCATATATTATTTTTCAGCTTTTCGTCACATGTGTACAATTCTAATTATATGTTTTCTAGCTACGTGTGAATTAAGATTAAAATTGTGTGTATTTTTGTTTAACAATTCTGATTTTTTTTGGGTCATAATATAGGGCCCCCTTTTTTATTTTTTATTTTTTTTTCACTTATCAAGATTTTCCTTTTTAAAAAAAAATATAAAAAATTACAAGATACAAACATGAATACAAAGAGGCTCGCCCGAAAAAAATCCCACCTAACAATAAACCTACAATCTCACTACACCGAACGTTATAAATTGACCCTGTAATAGAAACAAAGAACACCTAATGTCAAATTACAACTAAACATAAATCAAAACCCGATGAACCTAAAAGACACCTATGGTCTCAAAAGAATAATGCCAAATGACGAACATTCAAATATTCCTTAGATTGCTATTTTTTTTTTTTTTTTCTATAAATTAAAACATTTGTGGCTGTAATATGCAGATTAATGTTATACCCACATCGAGGGAGGAAGTGAATGATGGTATTTCTAAAGTTGCACTCCCATCCTATCTATTACCCACTTTCCATCACATTCATGAACTTGTTTTGCGGGACTATAAAGATGTGGAGGTGGTCTTTGAGATAACGACTCCAAGTAGTAGAGAATCACCTCACAATACTCAACAACCACCAATACTCCCCTATCTTGAAAAATTAAAGTTCAGGGATATGGGGAGGATGAATCATGTGTGGAAGTGCGATTGGAATGAATTCTTAATCTCAAAAACATTCACAGTCCTCATTCCATAACCTCACAACCATAAGAATGTACAAGTGCAACAGCATCAGGTACTTTTTACACTCTCATGGCGAAACTTCTTTTCAACCTAAAGAAAGTCGATATATCCTCCTGTGATGGTATTGAAGAGGTTGTTTCAAACATAGACAAGTCTCCGATAGCCTCAAAAACACCAGTCTCTTCCCTCATTTAGACATACTTGACCTGTCTTGCCTCGAAAAGCTCAAGTGTATTGGTGGTAGTGCCAATCGTATATCTACTGATATTCATGACCAGCTTAAGGTATCTTTCCTATATATTTAGTGACTAAAATAAAGGTTGGTTAATATTGTTAATAATATTAGCTCTGTTAACTAAATATTAAATTCTTGTTTTTTACAGTTATCTCAAGCTTCTTGGTCCTTATGCCAATACGCTAGAGAGATAAGGGTATGAATGTGATGCATTGTCAAGTGTAGTTCCATGGTATGCTGTAGGACAAATGCAAAAGCTTCAGGTGTTGAAAATAATAAATTGCAAATCAGTGACAGAGGTGTTTGAAACTAAAGAGATCAACAACAAGAGTGGTACTGATACTGGAAAGTCACTTCCAAGGCTAGAATATATTACGATGCTCAAACTTCCAAAACTAAAGATCTTGAAAATTAAAGGGTGCAACCTTTTGGAACATATATTCACATTTTCCACTCTTCAAAGCCTCACGCAACTCGAAGAGTTGGTGGTAAAGGATTGCAAGGAATTGGAAGTCATTGTTAAGAAAGAAAGTGGAGAGCTAACAACGACATCTGATGCTGTGGTCTTTCCTCATTTGAAGTCCCTTATACTATTCGATCTACCAAACTTTGTGGGTTTCTTTTTGGGGAAGAATGAATTCATATGGCCAGCATTGGAAAAGGTTGTGATTGGTAAATGCCCACAAATAACGGTATTTACTTATGGTCAATCTACAGCTCCGAAGCTCAAGTTCATAAATACAAGATTAGGCAAACATAGTGTTGAATGTGGCCTTAACTTTCATGTAACGACCACCTCGCATCAGGTATTATTTTTGTTTTAAATAAAAAAGAAAAAACCTTCCCATATCAGGTTCTTTTCCAGTATTAGAGTCAATTAACCTTATTGATAATTGTAATCTTCATCAAATTACGGCATAATTATTGGAACTAAAGTAATATGATTAGCAAATATCAACAGTTTGGTTATGTATGTGATCCCCAAAACCCAACGGTTTTACAATCATGTAGAGCCTTTTGGATTATTTTACTCGCATATGAATTTTTTGTTTATCATTGAGCCAATTGATATGTACAATTATTTGTGACATAAGCTTGTATTTTTTTTTTACCTTGTAGGCCCGATTACTGAGTTATGAAAGTACAAGCTCATACGGCCCTACTACTATGGAACGGTTGCCTTGGTCTTATCATAATTTGATCGAAGTGGATATGGATATCGATTATAAACCCAGTGGTGGACAGAGTCTTTTTTCATCCGATAAGTTGCTACAACTGCAAAAGCTTGAAACTGTCCATTGTAGTGATTGTCGGGGCATTGAGGAGATATTTGATTCACAAAGTGTTGCTCAAATTCCAAACTTGAGACAAGTGGACTTGGAGTGGTTATATATCAAGTATATATGGAAGAGCAAGCAGGGGACAATATTAAAGTTTCCAAACCTAACAAGATTGTCAATTCGTAAGTGTAACAGTTTAGAATATGTATTTACATGTTCGATGGTTGGTAGTCTATTGCAACTCCAGGAACTAAATATAAGTTGGTGCAACAGTATAAAGGTAATTGTGAAGGGAGAAGAAGAAGAAGAATGTGATGCCATAGTGAATGCTATAGTGGTGTTTCCTTGTCTAAAGTCCTTGAAACTTGAAGATCTTGGAAGTCTCGAGGGATTTTGGTTGGGAAAGGAAGCTTTTGAATTTCCATCATTGGATACTTTGCTAATTGATGAGTGTCCAGAAATGACGGTTTTCACCAACGGAGATTTGTCTACTCCAAAGCTATATGCAATTAGTAGTAATTGGGGTAGGAAGTATAATATACACAACAGGGGGCTGAACTCCGTTATAAAAGACTTTAACAGATGGTAAAAGGTGAAAATGTGTCTTACCATAAGAAAGAGGGACTAAATCTGTAAAAGTTATTGTTCTTATGCTTCACAACTCCTTCAAAAGGTGTTCTTGTAAAAGTTATTCGCCAGCAGACTCAGGAGATCTGTTTTCAGGCAAGTTGTTCGGTTTATGTTTATATCTGCGTAATGAACTCAATTTATAGAGGATAAAAGGTAATTAGGAATTTTGAATTTGAAGTTATTAATTTAGGGTTTATGTTAGAGCCTGCTTGAGTTGTGTGTGTATTAGATTAATTGGTGATTTGGTGTTACCTGAATGTTTCTAATATTAAAGGTGGCAAAATAGGTGGGTTGGGTCGGTTTGGGTCTGCATCTGGATGAGTTTGGGTCTATAGAGGTCTGGATGGGTCTTTTAGAAACATGAGTCTAAATTGGTTCGGGTCTAGATGGGTTTTGGTCCGATCGACAAGAATTCTTTTGGTTTTGAATAAAAATAAAAAAGTGAATAAAAGTAAAAAATAAAATAAAAAATGACCCACTAAATCCGTTTGGTAATTATTATATAAATTGCACTAAATCCGTTGGGTCTCAAATTGCCACCTATAGTTTTTATATAGTTTGATTTTAATATTGCAATGTGTTAGTCTGTGTTAGTGATTCATATATTTTGAATTCTATTAGATTCATGTTCTAATAAAATGATGCGTAATTTGTCTTGATAAGACAAGTTAAAGAGTAATGATGCGGAAAGTGTGATGCTTTAGTTGATTGCAGGACTTTTGGTGTTGCTCATCAGCTATAACTTGTGTTTTTATTGGCTACATATTTACAATGTGATCATTAAATATCACAATTTGGTAAAGGGTGGACCTCATCTACTGATTTGATTATAGCGATCTAGTGAATCAAGGTGTGATTAAGAAGAGATCAACATCAAAAGGAAAAGTCAACTGACTTATCTTAGAAATTTTCCGGTTATACTAGACTTGAGATGTTAGAGATGTAAGTTCACTTTAAAGGTTACAGGATTATGACAATGTCATAGTAATTGACGATAGAGATCAAATTGTATCTTTACTCGAGTTATAATTAAGCATGTCGGATATGCATCCAAGTACCTTTGACGTTTACCTTTTTTCGTGTCTTATATTTACAGATTGTGTGCTTTCGCAGGAACTTCAGAAGTCTACACAGGTTGCAACTGGTGGTCTTCATAATGCTATGCCTAAATTCTTGGGAAGTATGGGCATAAAAATTGGTTTTGGACAAACAGATTCTGTACCGTCTGTTGTTCTGAAGGAGTTTGAGAGAGGCATGAAAGGGCCCAAACAGCAGTTATCATCCACATTTGTCACAGTCACTAATTCAAAACGTAACAAGAAAACGGGGGCATCTGCTGAGCAAGTGGGAAGAGTTGCTAAAAGTATGAGATATGTGTGGTGATTTTATTTTGTGTTGGTGCCAAACAGTTGTTTAGGTGGTACATGAGGCTGCTTGATGTTGCTATGTTTTCTCCATTATTTGTAGCTATATACATTTGTGTTCTTTTGGATACTCATAGATGCATGAATTTACAACTTTTTGTCGAACGGGTCGTTGAATTGAATAAACTTTTGCTATTTACTTTGCTTGATTGCTTTAACACGTGTCTGCTTAATCAAACATGTTATGCGTGATCTTGTTAGTGAGCTTATTTTGGGCCTCTGGCTGAAAAACGAATCATCCAGGCTTGAATTATAGCTTGTTACAAATATCTAAACTATCAAAATAGAGCTTGAACAATGACAGAAACGGCTCTAAAGTATAGATGTCTTGTAAACCAAATTGGGAATACCATGGATGAGTTGGCAATTGTTCCATACAATCTTGCCAAACTTGCTTAGTAACAAAATGTTTATCACTATTCAGTAATAAAGGAACTTGAATGCCATCCAATTAGTTGGCCATTTCCATCTTCCATTTTCTTCCTTGGGCATTTCCGCATATCTATAACATGATATAATACTTTTTCGGTCAGATATTTGAGATCTATGCGAGTATGAGGTGTTGGTTTATGGATATATTTAATATGTGTATGACCGGATTCGAACTCGAGACCACGGGATTGCACACTTTACGTATGAGACTCGATGTTTAAATAATTAATATAAAATATTATGAATTCACAATAAACGACTAAACGAGCGATAAGCACTTATCGAAAGTGACTATTGGTCGTTAAATGTCAACGGGATATGACGAAAAGTAAACAAGCCAAGAGACGGTTTTAGGAACCCTCTTTTGGGCTTGTTTTTGGCCGAAACTATGGAATCCCACATCGGAAACCATAGTAAACTTGACATCTACCATAAGGCTATAAATACATCCCCATATATTTATAACAACCCGCAATTTTACAGGTCCTTACTCAATCTTAAAACTCAAAGTAATTTATTTTTTTAAGTTACATATTCACTTTTATGCGTAACCTTTAACGAAACTGCACAAATAAAAGAGAAAGAGCCCGCGCGCGTACCGACACTACATTAGTAACGGCTTGAATTCAATAATTGTTTCTTGGAGTCTATAATTTTACTTTTATATTAGTTTTATAAAAACGTTTCCGAAAATATATTTTCCACATTTTGGCCAAACCAGGGTATCACGTTCGCACCTAAGCTTAACTGAACACGGGGTACACAGAATACACTAATTATTAATAAAACAAAACACTACCCCTATACCCCCACCCAACTGCTCCTAGTTTTCTCTTCTCCTTATCCTTTCTCTTAGCCTTTCATATCCCCAACACAAAAGAAGCAAAAGCAGTTTCTCTTTTCCTACTTTTCAAAGTCAATGAAGGAACCATCCTTTTCATCCCTCTCTTTTCTTGACTTTTTTGCCCAATGTATGTGTCAACTCACATGTTTATTTCTTTCTTGGTCAAATTCACATGGCTACTTTGATGCATGTGCTAGATAATGATGTGTACCAAGAATAGCATGCACGAGTTTCCAACATAATAAAGCTAAAAACAAAACACCCTCACTTTGTTCCTTGTAGTCAGCCGAGTATCACAAGAAAAGACACAATCACAAAATTTCTTCCAACTTTTACAAAACTTAGCTCCATTTAGACAAACACACCTTTATGCTTTAAGACCTTGACCAGAATAACTCCTTCTTTGTGTCTTGATAAGCAACCGAATACAATGACACACACCCATTTGTTTTCAACTCAACTCTTGCCTTTTTGTTTTCCTCTTGTTACTTTACGACACACACCAACACAACCACCCTCACTTTCGATCTAAACCTACCAAGAACAAGGCCAAACAAGGGTTCAAATCAACCGTGGAAGTGTTTTGAGTTTTTACTTGGAAATACATTTGTATTTAGGTGTTCTTCTAATCGACCTCACACCCAAACCATTGTAAGGATTCATTTAAACTTAATCTCTTGTGTTCTTAATTTATTTAGGTAGCAAAAACTTATTAATGGTTGTTAAATAAGTTAAGTCTTAAAGATTTAAAAGTTTCAAACATTTTTCTTAAGTCTCTATTAATTGACCTACATATTAAAGGGGTGTAAAAGATTGTTGTTTGTGTGGTACCAAAGGATCATGTCAGGTTAATCTTGTATATGCTAATACGACACTATTATAAGATCACCACTAAATTAAGATGAGGAATATGTCAACATTTGTATGGGATAATTAGTTATGAACCTGCTCATGAAATGGTATAAATGCGATTAAAAACGTCACCTACTATCGTGTTTTGATAATAAAGAATTAAAGACTGGGATCTAAAAACAAATAATGAAGAATGCGAAATCGGTTTCGGTAATACTATATATAATATATCATACGAGGAAGAATGGTTGTGTAAAGACCTTAAATTAGGTAGTGATAAAAGTGTGATTAGTATAATACATAATATAATAGTACTAAAAAAAGTTAGTCCAATTGTTTAACTTGTAATTTTACATAATAAACAAGTGTATTACTTCATATTTCAAATTATTTCCTATCGACTAAATCTATATTTCCTGCTTTGGTAAACATCATGTATATAACTTTGAAATGTAAGCTTTATAACAAAAGGTTGTCGTATGTGAGGGATAACAATAATCTACAAGATGAAAGGGCAACGTAAAGTATTACGGACATATTCAACTGTAACTTAAATATTTTTGATTGGTAGTATTATTTTACTTGCTAAACACACAACTTTAGTCAGTAGACCAAATTGTTAGAACACATACGAACATTCATTGATAAATGGAGCAAGCATTTATCACCTTTGTAAATAAGAGTCACCTTTGTAAATAAGAAAAAGGGCGTTATGGTTAAAGCATTGGATTAACGTATATTTTGAAGATAATTAAGCTTATTTACAACATTTGATGATTTTGGGAAAACAAATATATACGAACGGGTCATGCCCGATTCTCTTCAAAAATTTACACTTAGATTATTTTTCTATGTAAACCGACTAAAAGACGAACATTAAATATTATAATGTTAACTAATATATTATAATTTACCTACTAACTCACTCTCTACTAATTTATATAATTATATATTTAAACATACACTTTAACCATCCTACTAACTAATACTTATATATATTTTACAAATTTCAAACTCTTATATAACTAACTATTACATGTAACTAAATGCTTAATAGGTGTATTTTAATAAGTGACATCATCTACTTTTCACAAGGTTTATTATTGAGATATTTTTCATACATGTCACTCATAACTTTCGAGCCAAAGCTTTATTCGTCATGTATACTTTTATTATTATATACTTATGAACTTTTCCAAGAGCCAATACTTACAAACACTTAGAAAAGTATTTAAACTTAAACGCTGCCACACAAGCAACAATAACACAACCACTTTAAAACTTTTAAAGTTATTTAAACTTCCTCGAGTCTTAACCTGATTTGTAGACTAAACTTGCCATACTAATCTAGGTCGCGTGTCGGTGCTACCCACTATCACAAATTGATTGTTCACTTCAGATTTCTGCTACTGAGGTGAGTTCTCGTAGCCCCTTTTTCATAATGTTTTCCTTGGGGGAAAATTGTACTCAAATGATGTTTTGACTGTTTTTGGACAATATGTGCGTTTGATTGAATTATGTGACTACTTTGTGATGATAAATTGTGTTTCATGTATGCGCAACTGTTTAACTCCGTTTGGAGCCGAAACAAGTTGATAGTACTATCTGGGGTAGCTCCCCACTATTGGTAACATGTGTGTAACATTATTGGTAGGTTCAGTTGTCGCTAGCATTGTGTTTCATATTCACATATCTTGCTCACTATTGTCCTACACTACTACGCACACCGTGGTTTAACAATTAAACCTACGAGCTCACCAACTTTATGTTGACGTTTTCGAGTATCCATTTTCTGGTGTTAAGAATGAAGTTGCATTAGAAGGTTGAGTATTGGCCTGGCCTAGCGGACATAAGACAAGACTCTACCGGGTTGTGTTCCCGAGGAGTTATGCATTTGGAAATGCCCCTTAAGACTTAATTATTGTGAACCTATGTAGTAAGACTTGTATCCACCGTATTATGGATCATTGTAACTTTGACTTGTGTTGTGATGAATGCATTTAGTATTTATCTATTTTGACACCTTGTGTTCTTGGTTATGAAGTCATACCCCGTAAATGTCATTCCGCTGCGCCATTTTTGGGCTGTGACAGTATTCATCCTTTGGCACACTTGATTTCATGAGAAGGCCAAACTTCTTCTTTTCTTCCCTTTTGTCTTGGTCAACGGTGAATCCCATTGTAAGGGATTTACGAGTGACCTTAAGCATAACAAAGGTGTTTGGTTATTCTATTGTGATCAAGAACTAGCATTCACATCGAATCGCTAATAGTACGTGTGTACAAAAACGTGGTGTAACACACTATTGTTACATCAATTTGTTTGAATTGAAAACCGTAAGGTCAATTCGTTAAACCACATAAACCCTAATTAGGGTTCTTGAATTGAAGAGATCTAGCTAATTGCAAGAGGTATGTTACGTTTTATTTTCAGTTAATTAATTGCTATTATATTCTAAGTCTTCCGTTGTGTACTCTGTGATGTCTACATGTTATTATTTGTATATCATGTATCTTAAACTCAACAGTGGCATCACGAGCCTTGTATAACAAGTAATTAATTACTAAAACACATAATTAAAATAAACATGATTGTGTTATTATTTGTATGCGTGGATCTAGGGTTTGCAAAACCTAAACCCTAATTTTTTAGGGGGGGGGGGGCGTTTTTTTTGGTGCCCTAATTAGGGTTTTGTAAACTTAAGTTTTAATTTGATTAGAAACCCTAGGATGCATGCAATTTTATGTGTATTGCGTAACTCTGTTATAATTGCATTAATTGTTAAGTGTAATTTATGCATGCATGTTTTATCATTGATCTGCTTTTATTGTATGTCTTTCTTGTTTAAGTGATATACACTAAATTATGATAGATCTAAAATTGGGGAAGACCTCAATCATTATTAATTTAATCAATTATGAGCTATGTGGTATGTGTTTTTTTTTGACTTACGATGAATCGATGCATGTGGCTCACTTTGTACATTATGTCAAACGGGTGAAAGTCTTAATTAAACATGTATATATTGACAGATCTAGAATTGATTATTAATAGGATTTATCAAAAGGTTTGCATGTTGCTATTTGATATGCATGACTTATTTTTTGTTATGCATTCATTGTTTATATGTTTATTTTAAATACTTGCTTGTTTGTTATGTGTAACAAGGGTATTTTACAAGAAAAATAAACTGACCTAAACAATGGTGAAACATGTATTTTAAGCATAGTAATCATAATCGTTTAATTGATTGGTGACTTTGGTACAAATGGTCCGAACGGCTCACACTAGAATGAACTATAAAGGGGTTAATAAAGAAGTGCGCACAGTTCAACTGGATGTCTAAGGTTATGCTTTAGCGCACGGTCCTGCCCCTGTAAGTTCGAATGGAGCTACTTAGTAAACCATTATATGTGCAAGCTCATCTTAAGGGCGAATTAGTTTTAATTCCATGCGCCACTTGGTGGTAATTACCCGAAACACTAAGTGTTTACACTTATGCAAAAGTACGGTATAATGGATGATAATTAACACTAAATTCCTTGATTGGTGAAGCCAATACCTCAGTTAAAGTTTGATAATGAAAAGCTTATACATTAAAACAAGATAAATAAATGTTTTAATAAAAACTATGCTACGAATTTGATTTGACATCTTTGTACATATTTGATTTGACATCAAAATTATTACCCTTAATTTAAGTTATATGCCATCCAAGGAAACGGAAACACCTAAGATTACTTTTTATTTGCATGAGAACGTGACTTAGATCGTAATCAAAGGGTAAAATATCCACGTGACGTGAGTACGGGCATGGACGATTTTGCAGTTTCTTAAGTTGGACAACTTAATTGAGTTTTGTAGTGAGAACCGGCAACTCAAGGCATAAGATGGGGATAAAACATGTTTACATGGCAATTGAAATTGGCTAAATGTAAATCCCATAAATCTAGGAATTGCAATTTGAAAATTGGCAATTGAGTTTCGACTCGTACCATTTTGAATAATTTCATTACTAGCAGATCAACTGATATGATGAAACTATGTCAATCCTAGTTTTCAAGTGAAAATTAAATGGTTATATGTTTATGAACCATGGGTATTTAATTTTCTTGAAAAGGTTAATTATCGAAAATACTAAAATTGAATTTTGTAATTCTTTTGAATGTATAAATGCAACATTTAACCGTAAACGTGGTTTAGTCTTTAATTAGTAAATTGATCCATTCTGCTTTCAAACAAATGTTTGATCGAGAATAATTTACTGAAAATACAAACGAAGTCTCTTTCCACCAGGAGAAACATGAGACTCAATCCTATTCCTTTTCATGAATGAGAAAGGTATAATAGGAACATTTGAATTGTCTAAATTCTAATGTAACTCATAGCAATGAATTGCACATCTTATTTTCCATAAAGATTTCATTACCTTCATTTGGTGAATGAATCCTTTTGTAACAAACATGAATGTTGGTTAACTGGAAAACATGTATATGAGTTACTAAATTAGAAGCTAGACTAATTACCGCGAAAATTGGTAAAAGGCAAACTAGCATATTTTATCTAGTTGTTTTGCTTTAGCCTTTAAAGGTACTACATACCAGTATGGGGATGGTAGGCCTGTTAAGGAAGAAATTGCATACCCAAATTTTTGAGTTAATAACATTGATGGATAACCCATCATTCATAGAGTAGAATACACCTTTTAGTACCTTAGTAATGATTACGTATGATTTTTCAAAGGTGTAGGAAAGTAAAAAGCAAGCAAGTTGTTTTCACTGGTTACGAAACATTTAAAATGTTGTCAAATTCAGTGGGAGCATTGTGTTGCATTACTGAATAAGAAGTTTTTGAAACAATTTATAATTCAGTGGGAGCTACAAGTCTTATTTGCTGTGTAGTAATCCAAATTATCTCTTGAATATCATGTAGATAATTACTTGCCAATTGTAGGCACTTATGTTTTAAGGATTGTGTATGCGTTTCCTTACTAAACAATATAGTCCTACATCTACTTGTTATATCTATGACACAAATCATATTAATCAAATAAACGAACGTCTATCATGTTGTTTATCTGCTGATGTTATGCACAAGTGGGAGAAATCTTTATTGTGTGCAAGGTACAACACATATAAATATGATTTAAATGGATTCTCTTGACCACAAGGTAAGAGAGTTACGTTCTAATAGGAATTATACATTTTAATGTGTATGATTGCCCCATTAAGAACATGTGTCAAGATGATAACAAAGACTACTTTAAATATTTATGTCATTTAATATTTAAGAAACACTTGTAGTTACAATTTATGTTACGTGAGAACGTGAACTAGATTGTAGCCCAAGGTAAAATATCCACGTGTCATGAGAACGAGCATGGATGATTCTGCAGTTTCTTACATTGAACATTTCATGGAATGACATAATTAAATGAAGTAATCTAATACTACTTTGAATTTGAGTATTCGTTGAATGACTTAAATATATGTAGTAAATATTAACTTGAAATATTAATCCGAAGTGTTGTTCATAATTTAATTATAAATGTTTATGATTTTGTAAAGTCACAAACATGAAGTCTTTTAATACAAGACTTACAATATAAAGTAAGACGTTAACTTGCTATGTTTTAAGACATATGCATGAAGTCAATGAGTTGATCAATGACTTACAACGTATAGTGGGATTATAACTGATATGTCTTTTGACTTGGTCAAAATACTTGTGTTATAATGCATGCAATTGACTTGGTAATTCTATTGTACCATTAAGTTTTACTTTGTTGGTAAATAGGTAAGCCAAATAGTAGATGGTTATCTTAAATATTGTTAGATTATCTTACAATATTAATTCTAAAGAAATACTATAGTTTTATAGTATGTTCAGTTAGAAGAATCAAAATCTATTGGCATGTTTGATTCAAGATAACTATAGTTTCTTTTACATGTTATCGAGGTTAGAAGATTGAGTATAGATTGAATATACTCAGTAAGACTCCAACCTAGAAGATTGATAAGACACCATTTGTTTATGGAATGTGATGAATCACATTAAGTCTTATAATGAAGTCCTGAATTTGTTAAACTACTTGTAGAGTGGGTTGTAACAAACTAAAGTCGGGAACTGTCAATGTTTTTGTAATATCCCAAAAGAGAACAATGTATTGTTGCTCTACTTGCTAAACTATTTAAAGGTAATCTTTAAATTGTTAAAGGCAAGTGGGAGTTTTGGTTTAGATCTTGAAAGATTAAGGTTACAGAATACATAATCTTCTAAAATGCACTAGCAAATATCATGATGAGGCTAAACATGTAAATGATAGACCTCAATATGATTGAATTGTCATTCATAGATCGTAGGATATCTCAGGATTTAATATGCGAGGATTATGAGTTCTGAGGATCATGGTAAGCCTGTTAATCATGATGATGAATTTATCAAATGTTGAATTGTGGTAAATCAATCATACTATGAATGTTGTGATGTTGTCCATAAAGATAATCAACTTTAGATACTTGGTTTATCTAAATGAAGATGATTTTCTTCAAAGGATGAAAACCCTAGTGGTTTAAATCTTTGTGTAGAAATCATATGGACAATATTGTATACGTATTTAATGTATGTCTAGCGAAAATAATATTAATCATACTTAAGCAATTAACTATGATTAAATATTCTTTCTTAGATACATTAAATAGAAGTATAAAGATTATAATTGTCATACTTACTTTTATTTATATGAAATTTTGACAATGAATATCAAAACTCTTTGTTCTTGAATTACTTTTGCGAGGAAGATAAGTAATGCAAAGGAGTTTTATGAATTCAAATAATCTTTGAATATGTACAAACTGCAAGAATCCATGAATGGATATATGCATGCATCTAGGAGATGATTCTTATGTTTAATATTAAATCCATATTTGATTTAATAATTAAAATAAGATAGCTCATAAGTATTCCTGAAAGCTAATGGGAGTATTATTTTTATTTTCTTAAATCTTATATGTTGTATGGGCAACTACATTCCACCTAAATTAAGTTTTAGTTGGGAATGAAACTTCATTTGTAAGATTTGGAAATAAGACATACAACCTTGGAATATATGTTTATTGTTATAAACATATACGGTAAATAAATGAGTCTAATAGAATATGATGAATACATATCTTTGACGAGATAGAATATGAATGAGATCTTAAAGTCTAACATGAAGATTCATTTTGTACATCATATTGTGTATAAGGTTGTTGTATCATGCTTGATCACAAGATGATTTAACAACATTGTAATATTTATGTTTGGATTTAGAATTGCATTCATCACCGGAGTTGCTCGATTCTATACAACAATTGTTATGTAATTGTTATAGTCAACAAACTTGAAGTTTGAATGGCACCAAACAAATAATATTCAAAGTTCTGGATGTTTAAAGAGCATATTGTTGTACACAATGATCTTTGGTATAATTGAGATGACACTCAATTCTAGTCATGGTATCCTTGATAATGACCATGTTGACTAGTTATGCTCAACTAAGAGCATAGTTGCATTATATATTAAAGAATAAAGAATACTTTTAAACTTTAAAGTTTTCAAAGATGATTGTCATAAAAAGGGTAGTTATGGAATGATATGACAATCCAAGCACCTTATTGAATTTTATAAGTATTCTCAAAATAATAAATAGTAGTCAGTTATATATAAATATGATTATCATGACTTGTGGCAAAATTCATTAACTAAGAATTATCATGCGTTGATCTATTTAGTATTTGGATAAAGGATGTTAAACAATTATTATTTATAATGAATTAAAGTACTTTATACGTTTAATTTCATTTATAATATTGTGTCATATATTTGCATGTTTAATCCGTGAATAACTTAAGTTATTCTAAATAGTCCATTGTCGATCAATAACATGGGAATGATATTGAATTAAGACAAATATGAGTATTAGTTAGAATATACTTGAAAGTATATTGATGCGTAGCATGACTAATTTCGGATGATATTCAATGGATTAAGTATAGGACTTATCCCAACCACATGATGGTACTTTATGGATCTTAGTCATTAAGTACATCATGAATATTTATCCTCTGACTTGAGATACCAAAGAAATGTCATGGATGTAGTGCATTTCTGTGAGGCAATCTAACGCTATCGTGACGGTAGTTATAAGGGTTGTTTTCAGGTGTTCGAAATTTATGAATTCTTTCGTAGTCAACGGGATTTGTTTCCTTCAAATTTATTTTGAAGTATAATACTGCTGGCCCCTCGTAGGGTTGTCAAGATGTTTGCATGGCCATGCCCAAGGTCTTCTGGAATATATTCAGAAGAGTTGGTAATCTTGATCAATCACATAAAGCGAGAAACAGAATAGTTAATCAAGAAATGAGTGAGATCCATATTCTTATTAACATGGTATTAGAAACAAAAGGATAAGTATGATGATGAATCATCAAATGGTTTTCCAGAAACCATACTCGAGTTGTTCTGGGGTCATTGGTGTGTTGCTAGATGCTAACCAATGTCATTACGCATACTAAGATATCTTCAAGTGGGAGTCGTTGGTTTATGGATATATTTAATATGTGTATGACCGGATTCAACTCGAGACCACAGATTGCACACTACGTATGAGACTCGATGTTTAAATAATTAATATAAAATATTATGTTTAATTATTAAATTCACAATAAATGACTAAACGAGCGATAAGCACTAATCGAAAGTGACTATTGGTCGATTAAATGTCAACGGATATGAAGAAAAGTAAACAAGCCAAGAGACGGTTTTAGGAACCCTCTTTTGGGCTTGTTTTTGGCCGAAACTATGGAATCCCACATCAGAAACCATAGTAAACTTGACATCTACCATAAGGCTATAAATACATCCCCATGTATTCATCCTTTGGCACACTTGATTTCAAACTTCTTCTTTTCTTCCCTTTTGTCTTGGTCGACGAGTAAATCCCCATTGTAAGGGATTTGAGTGACCTTGAGCATAACAAAGGTGTTTGGTTATTCTATTGTGATCAAGAACTAGCATTCGCATCGAATAGCTAATAGTACGTGTGTACAAAAACGTGGTGTAACACACTATTGTTACATCAATTGATTTGAATTGAAAACCGGTAAAGAATTAAACCAATTAGGTTCTCAATTGAAAAGATCTAGCCAATTGCAATATGTTACGTTTATTTTCTTAATTAATTGCTATTATATTCTAAGTCTTTCGATGTGTACTCTGTGATGTCTACATGTTATTATTTGTATATCATGTATCTTAAACTCAACATGAGGATCTAAATTTGATATTATATATGGCAAGGGAGCGAGGTTATGTAACGGTTAACATGGGTTCGGTGGGCGGGTCATATTTTGGTCTACGTCTAGTCAGAATGGGTTGACATGAAAACACTTTTTGTCTAGTTTCTAAATTTTCTTACATATGATTCATGCGTTAGCAATGAATTACAACAATAGTCTAAATCTTCAATTAATATTATTAGAAGGTTGTATGCATTAAAAACAGACTTTGGCCACCTTTGAACTGAGTGACCCGTTTGACCCATTGTACACGTTTGAGATATTGTCATCCCAAATCGACCCATTCCTAGTACATTGGTCAAAATTGCCACCTATAACAAGATGATCATATAGAAATAAATGAACGGACAAGATTACGTTTGATCATAACCACTAGGTTGGAAGACTGGGTCTCATCCGAAGTGGTTTGGTCACTTGCAGAACAATTTCCCCTGAAACCATTCGATGTGTGGTTATACGGTGTTTGTCACATGTGTAAAAAACAAAGTGGATAAGTTAACCGATACTTGGGTCTTTCCCACAAACGTAATAGGTTCAAGATCAGGCCCGATAGCAAAAGAAAATATACACAACATAGGCGATTTATTCTCATACGCTATTAACATGTTGTTCGACCTAAAAAGTAATATATGTACTCAACAAACATTGTATGTTTAGGTTCTACATCAAGATAAGTTTGTAACAAAAAGTAATTCAAGTACCTTCATGACCAATCTTCTGAAGAAACCACTTACTATTGATCAACATTTGTCATCCCCTCCCAAACATTACAAAGTAAAATTGCTTTACAGTACCAACGACACACTTGAATCAACTTAGATTAGTGATATAACTTGTACTCCACAGATGATCTCTATTTAAACTTTGGCTTTATTATTGTTTCATAACTCAAATTTTATTTTCATTACATAAACCATTCAAGTTTAAATGTTGTTCTAATATTGTGACATTTTAAACATTTGTTTAACCTTGGGGACGAAAATGAAACAATTTTCAAATTTGGTTATCATTTTGTGGCAGATAAAGTTTGTTGTGAAGAGTAAAAATTACGGTTTATTATTTTTGTTACAAGTGATATGAGTGGTTTTTGTATTTAAAAACAATTTTCAAATTTGGTTATGCAATATAAGAAATTTGAGTGGTTTATGTATTTAAAAAAGAGTATTTACTCTATATAAATAAATAAAATGTTTTTAATATAAAATGATAGAATATGTAATAATAGGCATCGTCGAGATCAAAAATTTTAACAAGTAGGGTTGGATCAGTTGAAAACCCCTTGCCTTTCAACCAGAGGTCAGGGGTTCGATCCTCACTCCACAAAGGGGAGGTCCTTTCTACTTCTGAGAACTGAAGCCCTCTCTACCTTAGGTAGGGGTAAGGCTGTCTACATCTTAACCTCCCCCAAACACCGGAATCGGTATTGGGTACTCATAACCCGTGGAAGACGACATTGGGTGTTACTTTACTTTTTTTTTTAGAGATCAAAAATTTTATGGATGGGTCCAAATGAAGATAAAGGAACGGGTGGAAAGATGGATGGTCCTTTTTAGGTTTAGCAATAGGTTCAAAAGGGGGTCAAAAGGTTCAAATAGTTTTAAAAAGGTCCACAAATGACTAGAAAATGGGTTTTGTGGGGTTCAAGAGGAGTCCTCAAATGGTAAGTCATTTTAAGATGGGTTTTATATTGGCCGTCCATATAGGTAAAAAGACCAATAAGAAGAAAAGGGTTAAGATAACTTTCGGAAAGACCCCTTACCTAACCCTAGTCATACTCCTACTCTCTCGCAGCTTCATTTCGAACTCATTTTATCCGAACCGGTTTGAAAAGAGAAGTAAACTGATGGTGAAAGAAAAGTAGTCCTTTCCATTTTACTAGTTTAGTTTTTCAATATATTTACATATATCTATTTGGAATAATTTCGCATATTTACTTTAAATAATTTCATATATTCACATATATTATGGGATTGGTTAGTAGCTTATAAAGTATAGGTGTTCCTTCTTTTTTTAAGCTAGCTTTTTAAGGTGAATTTTACACCTTGGAGCTTGATGCGACCTAATATGCGATAGTTTCGTATTATCAAAACAAATATGCGATGTCTTTATTTATTTATTTGATATACTATATTAATTTGATGTCTTTTATTTATTTATTTTATGTAATGTATTTTTTATTAATGTGATAAAATTTTAGTTAAATATATTGTTTTAGTTTTAAAAAATGAAGAAAAAAATATGCGACGACACCGAAGGGTGTTATGTCAAAGAGATGTGTTTTGGTATCATAGTCAAACAGCGCATGGGCAAAAGGTGCGAAGTGGCATAACGTTTTCCCATTGCACCACCCGGCACCTGCTGTACTCAACGCGTTACGATACGCTCATTTGCTTCAATTCCTTCCATTTAAATTTGCTGCAAGCTTCATATGTATGATCGTTTGTGTTAATTATAAGAACAAGGTATCAAGATATTAACATGGGTTCCTTCGTGTATGCCTGGATATAGATTTAAAATGGGTGGATTAGACGGGTTGGGTGGCGGTAAAAGGCTTTCTTTTATCATTTTGACCCATTAGAGATTAAACAAACTCAGTTATAACTAAATGGATTACGACAACTCTTGGTCCAACATTTCTAGTGAAATCAAGAGACAGGATGACAACTTTGTCGTACTATTATACACCTTAATCATCACAAGGTGCCAATGCAAGCGAGCCACCATCCAAATTGATAGATGTGTCGCCCTCATGAGTCCTACCAAAAAACTCAGCAAGCAACAGAGTTTGAGTCCGCTTGACGTATTCCAAACTATTGATGTTTCGCAATGTGTAACTTAATGAGTCATATAAAGATTGCCTAAAGAAAGTATGTTTAAGAAATAACTACTTGCAGGCATGCAGCATAGAATACTGCAATTGGTACTAGGACAATGTACACTAATATATCAATACATAGATGAGAGGTTATGGATCTTGCAAGGCTAGAATCTCCGCCCTCCATATGTTCACTGACACGATACCAAAAACAAATCGCAATAAAGAAAAATGACAATGTAACTGAAATTTTGTATGTTTATCAAATTCTCATTTTCTATCAGTTATCAAGTTAATTCACATTTAAAGTATTACCATTTAAAAGTAGTCAAACATTAGCAACAAACTTCGGTTTTCGCTTCCATGTTCTTTTGGACTAGATTTAACGCATACTTTGTGACAAACAATCTTCATAAACTAGAACAAAATTCAACTAAAAGAGACAAAATGACCAAGTGAGTTTCTCAACCAATTTAGACACAAGATTACTTCCACATTACCGAATTTGAACTTAATAACTTCATAGCATGTAATTTAAAAAACACAAAACGAGTTGCATTATCGGTCTTATTTTCCTCGACCACCAAACAAAAAAGAATTAAAATATTAGTGTAACTGTGTAAACCCATATGAAATCACTCAAATTGCATTGTCCCTTGATAAGTGGTACTATATTTATGTTGGTTGTTAACCTAAACTTTGGGTTAAAATGTAAAGTATATTTAGTATGTAGGACCAAAAGTGTCAAGTTAGAAAGTTTATAACCGAAATAGCGGTTATTGACAGATTATAAACGGTTGAAGCATTATGTCGCTTCATAGTGTCGGTTCAGTTTGTATATATAGGGTCAAATATTTGTAAGTTACTATGAACGAAAATCTGCAAGTATAAACAAAGTTATATTCATATTATTACTTGTGTTTCATTCATCATAGTTAGATCATATCCCAACAATTGGCATCGAACGCGTTAATCGATCCAGGGAAGAACATCGCAAGTGACGATCGATGAAAAGCAAGAATCAACAGCGAAGGGTTGTTACAATCTTGTGTATAGCGACCATGAAGACGCGGTGTGATTCATTCTTCATCATCCGCAACGAAACTCGAAAATCACCATCTCGAAAACCGAACGAAATCATTATCATAAACCCACCACAAACCGGTCATCTAATCGAGAAGAAAGAAGAAAGAAGTCATAGGCGGATTTGGGTTGTTTTGATCGATTGAAGCAAGGGGAAAGAAGAAAGTTTCGTGTATTTGCCCTAACTGCAGAAGTAAGAAAAGGGGACTATCATCGTGTTGGTTCTTTGTGTCGACAACCACCAGAGAAAACAAAAAGGGGTTTCGCCTAATTTTGTGAGAGCCGGAAGATAAAGAGAGAGGTTGGGGATACTTCTTTTGACCGCCATTAGGGACACACACAACACAATATTTGACTAAGTCTTTCCTACTTTAACTCTTATATTTCATTTTTTTTGGTTATATAAAATTTAAAGGAATTTAGTGATAAAGAAAAATAAGGAAGTCAATATTGATAAAGAAAGGTGTATTTTTCAATTGGTTGGGTTAGAAAGTAAGAAACTAAGATTAAGTATATTTTTCTATTTAAAGAAACAAAAATTTGTTTTTTATTAGAAAAATACAAAACATTGTAAGAAGTAAGTAGAAACCTATCGTTTTAAGAAAACTCTAGTGTTTCCAAAGTAAGTAAGTAAGAGGAAACCTAGTGTTTTTCAGAAACCTTAGATTTTCACTAGTAAGAGAAACCATAGTGTTTCACCCGTAAGAGAAACCATAGTGTTTCACTTACTTAGTGTTTCACGGTAAGAGAAACCTAGTGTTTCACCCGAGAAAGAAAGTAGTGTTTCACCAAGGAAAGAAAGTAGCGTTTCACCATAAGAAGAAACCTTAGCGTTCACCAAGAAGAGAAACTTAGTGTTTCACCAAGAAGAGAAACCGTAGTGTTTCACCCGGAGAGAAACCATAGTGTTTCACCCTGTAAGAGAAGTAGTGTTTCAAAGCAAGTAAGAAAGTCAGTAAGTAAGCATGGTAGAAGGTGACAAGCATGATAACGCATCAAATAGAGCATCGGTTAGAGAACAAGGAAGTATAGCACTTCAATATCCTGAATGAATCAAACTACACCACATGGGCAATTATGATGGAAACAATCTTAAAGGCCTATGGACTTTGGGAAACGCTTGAAGATGCAGAAAAAGTAGATGAAAGAAAGATGCATACAACAAAAGCAATGATCCTCACAACATTGCTGGAAGATGTTTTAATGCAAGTTGCACAGTCGAGAGGCTAGCGAAGGAAGTATGGGAATCAATTAAAGTATTATATTGGAGCAGACTGAAGTTCAGAAAGCATGCCTTCAAACTTTGAGAAGCGAATTAGAGACCTTAAAAATGAAGACCGATGAAATCGTGAATGACTTTGCTTGGGAAAATGGGAAGCATAAGAGGCAAGTGTAAAAGTCTTGGTTCTAATCTTAAAGACAAAGTACTAGTAAGAAAGTTGTTGAACTCAGTGCCAAAGAAGTTTCTACCAATTGTGGCATCTATCGAGCAATACTCAGAAGTTGATGAAATGACATTTGAAGAAGCAATGGGAAGAATAATAACTTATGAAGAACGCCTCAAGAGTCAAGATGAACCACAAGAAGATTACCAAAGCAAACTTCTAATGGTAAGTTCAAGTAATCAAGGCGTGGTAGAGGTCAGGAAGAAACTTTAGTAAAAGAAGAAAGGGCGTGGAAGAGGTACAAGTCGAGAACAAAGCAAGAAAGAAATGAGATGCTATGAATGTGGTGAATTTGGTCACTTTGCATACAAATGCACCAAATGAAAGGATAAAGACAAGAAGCAAGAAGCACATCTCATTTACCAAAGCGATGAAGAACCTACATTGTTGTAAGCAAGTTGAGACCCACCTTAAACCAAAGTTTAGTTTAAGGGGAGTGTTGATTAACCTAAACTTTGGGTTAAAATGTAAAGTATATTTAGTATGTAGGACCAAAAGTGTCAAGTTAGAAAGTTTATAACCGAAATAGCGGTTATTGACAGTTATCGCTTCATAATGTCGGTTCAGTTTGTATATATAGGGTCAAATATTTGTAAGTTACTATGAACGAAAATCTGCAAGTATAAACAAAGTTATATTCATATTATTACCTGTGTTTCATTCATCATAGTAAGATCATATCCCAACAATTTAAACTTGGCCCAAGAACCTCAAATGATTGCTTAAATATAGATACACATATACTTGTGTCAGAAACAAGATTTATTTCAATGGTTTTGCTTCCAAAAAATTATTTTCACTTTCTTTGGAAAGGAGAAGATCAACTAACGAACTGAAATCTATGTAAGCTCATACAAACACCGTCTAAGTTTACATCTCACATAGGTTAAATAAGTGAAATATATCTTTTTTATATACTATAGTGAATGTAGATCATACATGTCTAGAATATTACTATGTTTTAGGATACATGTGTTTATGAAGTTGATGATAAAACTAAAAATTTCAAACCTCATAGCCATTTGTGTCTGAAAATAAATATAAAATTCTTGACTTTTTAGTATCTTTTGTCACTTAAAGTATGAGTAATCTATTTTTTTTTTTTTTGAATTTACAAAGATTGTCCATATGTATATGTCACTAAATATATAGTAATCTTTTATCTATCTTTATAATAACACAAACACGTAACCATACCATCATTCTCAATTTGATTGTAAACTAGAGATTTTTTAGAATATATGATAGATGTTCAATAGAAACGTTTCACCAATCCACCTGAATTTACCTAACCCCTACCGTGTGTGCAAAGCCATATTGATTCTGCAGAATGAATGAAGGTGTGGCCCTCCAAGTTCTTTAGGATTCTTAAACCAAATGATCCTTAAATTTTCATTAATGAATGTACAAAGTGTCATACACCAGAACATACATTTTTATGTGTGGATACTTGCCCAGCCTCAGCAAAGCAGGATGTTCCCATAGGCTAACTTCGACGGTCAGTTGGTCACACATGAATGACTAACAATTTTCCTTTTAAGATACTGGATTTTGAATGTTGCAAAACGTACTTTTGTTGGCTAACCCAACAGTCCAATGGATTGTGTGAAACGCAAAAGAAGCTAAACCATCTCATATACAGCCTTTATAACAAACTAAGTTGTGCCTCCATGTAAGGGCTCTAATGAACAGATATGACTTACTACTTTAGGCTTCTAAATTTCACAACCACTCATCCGCATATGTCAACCATGTGACTATCAAATGAGTCAACTAGGGTGATTCAAGATTCGAGACGACCCTCTTGGTTGCCTATATTTTTAGAGAATATATCCAGAGACAGCTTTGTCCTATACTCCTGTCAATCTAAATCTCAATCAATCACAAGTATAATTGGAAGTTATGGGTCTGTTTTTATTATTATATGGACTAAGCCCATTTATATAAAGCTTGTGTTTGTGAAAGTTTATGTTAAATACACCTTAATCATCACAAGGTGCCAGTGCAAGTGAGTCACCAGAATTATCCAAATGGATAGATGTGTCGCCCTCACGAGTCCTACCAAAAAACTCACCAAGAGTTTGAGTCCGCTTGACATAATCCAAACTATTGATGTTTCGCAGAGGGTAACTTGATGAGTCACACAAAGATTGCCTGAAGAAAGTATGTTTAACAAATCACTACTTGCAGGGTTGCAGCGTAACATACTGCAATTGACACCAAAACAATATACACTGATATATCAGTACATAGATGAGAGGTTATGGATCTTGCAAGGCTAGAGTCTCCACCCTCCATATGTTCACTGATCTAAAACAAAATGTAACTGAAATTTCGTATGTTATCACATTCTCATTTTCTACCAGTTATCAAGTTAATTCACATTTAAAGTACTACCATTTAAAAGTAGTCAAACATTAGCAACAAACTTCGGTTTTTCATCCATGTTCTATTGTGTACGTGAACCAAATTACATATATTTGCTATAAAATCACTACCAGAAACTCCTATCCCCTCTGAGACAACTTGTTTAGAAGTACAGTATGAATAGAATGTGTTATACACCAATAAAAATAATATTCTATCTTATGTTTCAAATACACCCAGCCTCAGAAAACTGGGATTTTACCAGTGCAAGCGCTCTTCCGCGATGAGATACCTTGTTCTTTTCTTCCTTGGGCATTTCAGCATATCTATAAGAACAAAAATCATAAAATTAGTATGCTTTTAAGCATGCGATGATATGAAAGGTGCAGAGAGATTAGAGATAGCTAGATGGCGAGTTTAAAATGGGTCGGGTTGAAACGGATCAAAATCAGTTTGCTTCATATATAAGAGTGTCAAATCGGATTAAGGTCCATAAGAGTGTCAAAATGGTTCAGGTTCAAACAGGTGGTTAGGTCATACTGGAGACCTACTAAAACTTGATGTGGCTTTCAACCTGTTTGACTCATTCAACCCATTTGATGTGTTCCTCTTTTAGCTAAACTTGTTTGAACCATAGGACACATTTAAGATATGAGAAATCCAAGACCCGTATATAAGTAAATTGGTCGAAATTGCCACCTATTATGGAGATGACCGTATAGAAACAAAGGTGGGCTTACGTTTGATCATAACCATCAGGTTGGAAGACTGGATCCCATCCAAAATTATTTGGTGTGTAAATTTATTTGAAATGGCAATTAATCAAATTTTAGACTACAAAAGATCAGTTCAAGCGTTTGATATCGTAAAAAACAAGCGAATAATATAAAGCATACCGGGCCTTTCCACAAACGTAATGGTTTATGATTCGGCCCAATAGCAAGAGAAAATACACGCAGGGCATAGGCGGTCGACCGGATAAACAATTTCAGCCACCCGGGTTTATCATTTGTACACTGTTTTTCATACCAGAATATATGTTTTGCAGAATATACGTATGCAGAGTAGTACACAAAAAATATGAATAAAAAAATGTACCTGAATAGCTTCAATCTAGCTTTTTCTTCAAGTTTCTTTGCATTCACCAGTCACAAATGTCACCGGAGGTAGCTTCAACATACCCCCACTCGTCATTTTTACTGTGGAATTTTTTACTATTATAGATTTACAGTTGACCTTTTAGTACTGGATTAGATATACAGCTAGCTACTACTGTACTACTTAAGTATGATTGGAAGTGATGGACCTGGTATTATTATTATTACTTAGGACAGCAAACTTATTAGCACTTTTCCTTAGAGCCTCAATAGTCTCTTTTAGTCTTTTCCTTAGCAGTTTGATTATCAACTCTACTCTCTTCATTACTTACATTGTCACTCTTATTCATGGCATCTACATTCTCCTTCTCCTTATCACAATGAGTCTCCTTAGGTCTAAATTCAACACTAGTTTTGAACCTATTGTTTCTTCTCCCAAACAGTCCATTAGCACCTCTGTTATTTCCTTGTGTCTGTTTATTGAACCTTTGACTATTAGTATTTCCCCTCTGAACATTATTATCTTCGGAGATCTTATCCTTTTCCCCATTGCTCAAAATAGTAATTTCATGGTTACTTCAACATTCCTAACCTCCTCCCCCTCTGTACTAGGTTTGTGCAGACAAACAGTATCCAAATGTCCAAACACTTTACAGTATTGACACTTAGGTGGTATCTAGGTATATTCAACTCTTACAAACTTGGAGTACACAGTCAATTTGTCCTCATTTTATAGCAAATTTCATTTTTATCCTTAAACTCTTTCTCTGCATCTGTTTGAACCAAAACTCTAGCATATCCCACCCTACCAGTCCCTTCATGACACATCCTAGCAGTAACCTTATCTATGATAATGGGTCTCCCTAGACTACTAGCAATAGCACTAACACCTTTAATACTACAAGCTTCCATAGGCATATTATATAACTTCACCCAAATTGGCAGCTTAACAGAATCAATTATGTCTATATAAATGCTAGGGTCCCATCTTTGTACTAACAGAGGTCTGCACCCTACCATCCATGGTCCAGTTTCTAGGACATAACACATGCCTTCCTCATTTCTGAACTTAAAAAAGTACACACCATTTTGGACAATTATATCAAACAGGCCATGCTTCCCCCACATCCTTCCCAGCTTATACCTAAGTCCCAGCTTATACCTAAGTCCCAGCTTATACCTAACAATCAATTCTTGCTTCCTTCACTAACTTTTCTTCCTCAAAAATAACTACTTCTCTTCCATCCTCAAGTTCAGTAGGTATCAATTTTAGTTTGTTTTCAATTTCTACCTCCTTATCTTTCACAGTATTCATAAATGATTTCACAAAGTTTTGCTTAGAGTTACTACCTGCTTATTCCCATTCACCCTATTGTTAACATTTTCAGACCTATTAGCACTATTATTAGTACTTACAGTAGGTCCAAAAGTGTCATTAAGCGCAGGAAATTCAGCCTCCATTGAAACCCTAGGCATATCACTAGCAATCTCAAGCTCCTCACTAACATTCCTCTTACTGAAATCATCACTAACCATATCAGATCTCTTATCCCCCTTATCAAAATCATCCCCAATCTTCTTACCACTACTTGAGCTGACATCATCATTTCCTATTGTTTTATCAACTGTATCAATACTTTCATCACATTCTCTATTCCCCAAATTACCGATAGAATCACTAAATTTGACTCGAACCTTGATTTTATGTTTCAACTGCCTCTTTTTGTGTGACATTTCAATATATTCACTAACAACTAGCAAATCGTAATAAAAGATGTAAAACCTAAAATCAAGCAAATTGAGGGATTTCACAAAACTGATCAAAAACAAAATTAACTCTATTCATTATGTTACCGGAGAGAGAATTTTTTTTTTTGGGTATAAGCTTATTACCAATACTTTTGTAGGCTTAGTTTAACCTGCCAGACAATTTATTAGCAACAAACTTCGGTTTTAGCGTCCATGTTCTTTTGTGTACATGAGCCAAACGACATATATTTGCTATAAAATAACAACCACAAACTCCCATCCCCTCTGAGACAACTTGTTTAGATGTACGGTATGAATAGAATGTGTTATACACCAATAGAAATAATATTCTATCTTATGTGTCGAATACATACCCAACCCCAGCAAGGTGGGATTTTACCGATGCAAGCGCTCTTCTTTTTTGGGTAAAGGGTTTATACCCGGTGAATATTTTAAATGAAAATTTGTTTACAACCACTCTTGAAAAAGAACGACAAACAACGTGTTTTGAACAAGCTCAAAAACACGACAACCACTAAATCAACCAAGGACTAACGAACTACATAAAATAGAATAAAAAAAATGTTGCACTAGTAGTTCTAGATAACCCACAATCAACCTACATTACTTGTAGTAGTCAAAATCTTCCAGGTTTCCCTCATTTTCTCAACTCCCATGCTATTCTCGAACCGCATAGATGCAAGTTTCAAACGAACCACATCAAGAACAATGCTCGCCTCTCACCTTTTCCATGAACACAACTGTTCCTCTCTTGCCATACATAATAAGAAGACACATCCACAACGAGCCAACCCACAATACCATTAGCATTATTACGAAGAGCCAATGGGAGTAACCATCCAATTATGTCATCCCATTTGGGAGATATACTTGAGAAATTAGCCTCCTTCAACACAAAAACAAAAACGTCATGACTAATCCTAATTCCAAACACACCTAAATCCAAATTCCCACAACCAACTATTCCAACTACACTTTTCAGTAAAAAAATAATATGAAACATTGAACCAGTAAATTTATTTACTCCCAATTCTTAACACCCTAATCCAGACATCCATTAGGTCTCAAAAGCTGCCATAACACACACGCTACATTATTCGATAAGCTAAAATTATCAAAACAATATTCAAGAAGAACATACCTCGGCTCCATGGTAGAAATCGATTGTATTTCTTCTTGGTTTGAATCTGCTTATGCATAATGATGTGTATAGAATCTTCTTGGTTGGGTTTAATCATTCATCAGGTAAACGGAAGAGGAATAGTGAGGAATAGTGCCATGTTATCATCAATTACCAATAAGAAACGGACTTTTGGGCATGAGCAAGAGTCCCGAAATGTTGTACACCAATGAGGCATCGACTTTTGGCTCATTGTCTCTTCTCCACCAATAGCAGGCCAACAACACACCGTAATGCACTGTTTTGGAACCGTTACTTTTCCTGGCTTTAGTATATAGAGTAATTACTACAAGCCACGTTAAACATATTCTCAAACACCCATCTAACATATACCCAAAGACCATAGAAGCAATATACTCCAAATCACCTTACCCAATGAAAATGTAAGATTATTACTGTTATCATTAAGGTTGTCCTAATCACCATCTTGACTGAAAGTTATGAGCCTGTAATTCAAAGGTACGTTGCTTTCATAAATACATACAGCGGGAAAAAATTTATTAAAGTGGTAGCATGGCATGCGTTATCTTATGTGTTTAGAAGGTCCAATGTTCGATCCCAATGTTCATTCTTCTACCATTTTTTTAATTTTCTTTTTACTTTTACAAATTGTATCTTTTTTTTCCCTTCAAGAAATTATAAAGTTTTTGTTTTAGACTGCGATTTACTGTTCATTGCTGAAAGATTAAAATGTTGTTAAGGGTAAACGTGATATCTTAACTACATATCTATACTACATATAATAGAAAAAAACGGTCAAACTTTGAAAAGTGAAAAGTTGAAAGTCAAAGTGAGAGAAATGTATTGTGTAATTAATACTCTTATTAAAACACTCGGTTACTTAAAGTACAATAGTTTATTCACATTGTACATTCAATTAAAAGCATATATACCAAATTAAAAACAACCAATTAAAACATCTCTTACTAAAAAGTACAATAAAATTTTCACAATGTACAATTTAAACAAACAACATAATTCTAAATATAAAATAATTAAACACACTGATTAATGTTATTTTTAATATACCCTAAAATGAAAAGTACACGTTATTATACACATTATACAAATTAATAAAACACATAAAGCTTCAGACAAGCTAACAAGTTGATGGTACATATAGTTTTGAAAATCGAACCGGACCAACTGGTTTAACAGGAAACTGGTGTCGCCACCGGTTCGGCTAATCAATAACAACCATCCGAAAACGAACTAGAGAGGACCCGTTGAAACCGATACAAACTGGTGAATCGTCACAGGGTACCCGCCGCCGCAACGCGCGGGTACCTTGCTATACTATATATAAAGGAAAACCCAAAAAGTAAAAAGTGAAAATTTGAAACTATTAATACATATCAAAACCGGGTACCCTGCTATACTACATATGCACTTGCCGGAGGTCTCGTTGGAAGCAGTCTCTCTACACATGGGTTTACCCTGGGGTAGGGGTAGGATCTGTCTACATTTTACCTCCCCCATACCCTGCCTAGGCGGGATTGGGTCTGTTGTTGTTGTTGTTGTTGTAAAACCGGGTTGAACCGGGACACTTCAAACCCGGTGGGTTGACCTTGTTTAATTTGACCCGTTTTGACCCAACCTGTTGGGTTGACTCGGTTTGAATCGACCCTTTTTTCGACGGGAACGGTTCAACCGGTTAACCACCCGGGTCGAACTGGGTTTCAAAACATTATGTTTAATCCCCAAATCTTCAAACTTTTATTTTTTATTTTTGTTTAGAACCTATAAACTTTTTTTAACACAAAACGATCTGTCGCTATATAAATATATTATATATATAAGTTTTTCTTCAAAAACGATTATAATATTTTACAATTAAGAGAAAATATGTCCCCGTTAGTGCACATTTAATTTTTCAAAAGGCTAAATACGACCACTTAAAAAATATGTGGCTAAATATGCCCAAATCTTCTACAAAATTAGCCAATTTTTATTTATTATTATTTTTTTTATTATTATTTTTTTGGGCTAATCACATTCATGCTAATTTTGGTACTTGCGTTATTCTTAACAACGACACCATTAATCCTATCCTTGTTAGTTTTTACGTGACAGTAACGTGTGTTGTTAGTTTTTATCTCATAACTGATGTAATGTTTACTTTCATTTTCATTAACTGTTTTTATATGTTGTTTGATAGATGTTAAGAATTTTGTCTAGACTTTAGTTATCGTATAGTACAACCGTTTGCAATTGCATTTTCATCGGTTCACGTTCTATTTTAAACGCTACACAAAACATTCACCACAATATCACAAATCATTAATAATCTAACGCTAGAAACCGCTGCCACTAGGCGCGGGTACTCGCCTAGTAAATAGAAAATGGTTAAAGTTAAAAATGTTGAATGTTGAAAAGTCAAGCAATGTGATATGTTGAAAAAGTTAATCCATATTAGGCAGGTCTTGAATTCTCACAAACCTTGATACTCTATTAGACGGCTGCAATTATTGTTTAGTTGGAAAGTATTGAATCATTCAAATGCAGCTACCTTCTTTGTACACTAGATTTAATGTCTATTTGGAAAGTATTGAATCATTCAATTGCAATAGCTATCTTCTTTGTACACGGCTGGAATTATGAAAATTTAATTTGTACAAGGCGGGAATGATATGAAAATTCAAGTTGAAACTTATGAAAGAACCTAACCCCTTTATATATTACACACCCACTCATTAATTTACCAAAACAAAATACACACACAAGAAAAACATCTCAACTCTCTCTCCCACCTCTTTGTAGGCCAACAAATAAACACGTGCGCCGCCAGTCTCTTTGATGCCGCCGGTCCCTTCGTTGCCGCCATTTATGGCGTGTCATGATGGTGATGGTGTGTGACGATTGTGAGCTAAGGTGGGTGGTGTTGGCTATTTTTTTTTTCGTCTTTCAATTAGCTGTGGGTGTTAAAGGCTAATGATGTTTGCATCTGTTTTATATGTTTGGTTTTGCCATACGACACCATCATTTTACTTTTTATGTAATCTACATGTTTGTGCCTCAATAACTCAATTTGGTTAGATTTAAAGGTTTGTTGCTTGAAGCCTTTTATGTTTTCAATATTTTAGAGTTTCTGAGCTATGGCCTATTTGATTGTTGATGATCTTTTGATTCACTGTATTTTAAATGTTTTTGGAGTATTTTTGGCCAGTCATGTTGCTCGGGCTAATGGTTGCGAATATGATTGGATGTAGGTAGTGTATCTAGAGTTTTATGTTTTTTATAAGTTGTCTTTTTGTTAGATCTAAAAATTCATGGTTGTCTAATTTGTATTTTGGTTAGATGTAAAAACGTTTCTATTTTTTTATTTTGAACATTGATCTGAGATAAAGTTTTGTAGGTTTTATGACCAAGACCAGTGTTGGTTTTGATCTTTTTGTTGGTTGCCAAAAACCGGATCTCGCTAAATTGGTTTTTTATTTGTGTTTCTTCTTGGTAGTTACAATATCTTTGACATACGATTAAAGTCAAAAGCTGTTAGCTTTTGGTTCTTTTTATTTTTTGATAATTTTTTCAAGGACGATGATGACCTTTTGAGACAAATGATATGTGTTGGTGGTTTGAAGTTATGATTGGCTTGGCAAAACAAATTTGCTAGGTAGTGTATGAGGTCTTCTATATATTGCAACATATTTTTTTCAGTCATGGGTTGACTAGTAAAAGATGATGATATACCTTTTTTGATTTCGCTTTTGTTGAATTTTTGTTTAGTTTTAAAGGATGTTACCGAGGCCTATGTTTTTCACATTGGTTTTCTTTCCTTCAAAATTGGGTTATAGATGATGCGTAAAAATGGGGCCAAATTCTTTTGAAGTTGTTTCAGAAAACATTTGACACCAAACGGAAGATTCAAATTGTTTTGTAATTGGGTTTTTGTAGAGGAGTATATGAACTTTTTAACAACTTTGTGATAAAAGAAATGTTTTAAAACCTGGTTCAACAGGTTAAACCGATTCCGGCCAGAAAAATGGGTCATATTAAACCGGTTTTTTAATTCTCGAAACTCAATTAGACACGCCGGGTTTTAAGTAACCGAGGTCAACCCGGTTCTAGAAACCCGATCGGGTTTGGTCTTTGCATTTTTTTTATAAATAAAACAAGTTAATCATATATATTTGCGACATGATTTTATTTTTAAACGTTATCTTTGTCATTAAATGTGTTTCTAGACTCAATATATGGATTAGTCATGATTTATATATATACTTTTTTTTTGTATCGTTGAAAAAAAGAGGTTTTTTATATAGAAATCCGGTTTGACCCGGTGGTCGAACCGGTAACCGGGAATCTCGACTGGGTCGATTAAAGACCCGGTTTTCAAAACATTGGACAAATGTCTAAAATCTGAAATAAATTTCTACTTTGAAATTGTTGAATACAAAGTGTAAACAGTAAAAGAAAAAAAAACGGTATGACAGCAGAAAAGTAAATAAAGATGGCTAGATAGGACATTTTTTTCCGAAAATATGGACGTCACATTAATCGATAAAATATTGAAAGCACCAACCTTCAAAACTATATGGCTCAAATGTAAATTTAAATTTCAAACTTTACATAACCATATAAAAACTAACCATGTGAGCGCTAAAGAACACAAAAAATTGTAACAGTAAAATCTTAGTGGCAAAGATCAAATAAGTGAGACGTATACACAAAAAGATAAGATTATCTAATTGTATCCACATCACATGGCTAGCCTACTTCATGTCGAAAGTTGTGAATACAAACCAAAAAACCTAAACATACACACAGAAAAATGGCGTTCTCGGACACACGAACAACTGTTACCTTAAAAACAAATAAATGTTTATGTAAATTGTTAGTTTGTTAACATTGTATCAACTAACTTAGGAGAGCAAGCATAATATATGTTAAAATTTCACAAAAGAAAATCGCAACTAAATAAGTTTAGATAATAACACCAAAAAGTAAAAGACTTTTAATGACAACCGTGAACTTGTCCACACATGGAAATTTGACTATAACCTAATACCACAAATGGTAAAATTGTCTCTGAAAATTATGTCATCGTCACTTTATACGAGTAGTCTATTATTACAATATTAATCGATAAATGTGACTTAAAACATTTGTTAAAAAACACGTACACACAAATGGATCCTATTAGATTTTGTTGAAAAGTAAACATAATCGCCGCAATGCAACCATGCCATCATTAAAACGATTCTTCGGGAAGAATTCATGATGCTAGTGATCTTTGGGAAGAATTCATGATGCTACTGATACGATTTGTCAAAAGAAAACATCCATCGATTAAACTTTGTCAAAAGCCAGACATCGCTGCTGCTAGACATCGCTGCTGCTAGACACCGCTGCCGTTAAGCGCGGATACTCGGCTTGTATTAGTAATGATTGAAGTTTTCCGAAAGAGTAAAGTCCAAAATACATCCCTGTGGTTTGTCCTGTATCTCGCTTTACATCCCTAAACTTTTTTTTGGCACAAAACCATCCTTCCGTTAGTAAAGTTGGCACAAATACATCCCTCTGTTAGTAAAATCAATTAATAAGGATTAACGGTGCAAATATTTCTCTGTTATCTCCTAACGGAAGAGAAAGTATTTGCACCGTTAGTCGTTAGGACTAACGATGCAATAAAATAAATTGCATCGTTAGTCCTAAGGACCAATGTTTTAAAAGGCTCAAGGCGCACTAAGGCGCGAAGGGGACCAAAGAGCCTCGAGGCGAGGCGCATACCAAGGCGCGTGATTCATGAATACGAGGCGCACTAAATACATTAAATTTTTTTTATAATATATGTGACCATTTATGTAGCTTAAATAACACAAAATAACATTAAATACTTAATACATGACACATATAACCATTATAAAGATTTAAATGGATCGGTTGTCATTTCTCAAATGGATCAACTCTTTGGCTTGATGAACTACATATAGATTAAAATCCATACCAGACTAAATATGCTTGTGTCCTACACTTACAGACTTACATCTAACAAAGTTCACAATTTAACCCAAATATCAAGCAAGCAACATATTAATATTCAAGGCATAATGAAAATCATAAAATACTCACCCTATGATGTGATGCTTGAAGATAAAATAAACTTATGACGTTATTTACAAGTAAATAAAATAAACAATCAACAAAAATCAGTTCAAGATATAAACTTATGACGTGAGAGAGATTACATATTTGTAAAATGATCAGAATTTATAGTTACCCACTTGATTGTGTGTTTTAGTTCTTTTCCAAATTAGGGTTACTAGATATAACTTAAAAGGCTCATGTATATAACTTATAAGGCCCATGTATCTTATCTTAATATTTAGAAAACAGCCCCAAAACATCTTACATCTCTGAGGCGCAAAAAGCCCCAAGGCCTCAAAGGCGCAAAAAGCCCCAAGGCGCTGCGCTTTTTATGGGATTCATGCATGTTGTGAGCCTCGATCCGAAAAAATCGCTAGAGCTTGAGCCTTGAGCGAGACGCGCCTAGGCGCGCCTTGAGGCGCGCTTTTTAAAACTATGCTAAGGACTAACGGTGCACTCCACCACCACATTTCAAATTTATCAGCCGAGGATCAGGAATTACTTAGAGAATTAAAAGTCTATACAATTGAAGCGCTTATCATACATGTTTTTTGCACTTTATTTACACCAACTGTTACATCTATTCGTATAGCGACATTCGTTGATCAACTAGAAAAAAGTGTAAGAACACAAGCTAGTTTATTGGAGAATAAAAGACTAAAAGATATTAAGAATAAGGAAATCAAAAGTCAGCTAAGTAATGTAAATATTATTTCTGAATATATATATGGTTGAGGAATTTTCATTTGCATACTCTTATTTTGGTGCTTACCAAGAGACAAATCCCCACCTTCTATTTGGATTGATCTAATGGCTGTTATTAATCTAAGATTAAAACCTTTTAACCTATTTTTTACCCCCAATATATATACCGTTTTTTTCCCCTCATTCATCACTCTGTTTCTCACACACTTTTCTCTGTGTGGATTTCCCTCCATAAACGGTTACCGTCAATCATAACAACCAGGTCAACCACCACATCCTCCACCGTCATCACCGTACAACCACCGTCATCTCCGTCACGTCCTGCACTTTATCCCACCGGTAATTCTTCAATTCTTCATTATTTTCTTCAATTCTTCATTATCTTCTTCAATTTTCATTATTTTTTCAATTTCGTAATTATCTTCTTTAATTTTGCGAATGGAGATTTTGATCTTAATGAAGTTCTGTTGGAGAAGATTCAATTGATTTAGATGTTACGAGTTCAATTTGTGCTTCTAACGTTGATGATAATGCATCATGTGAGTTTTCGTTTTAATTCAGCTTTTTTTTTATGTTAATATGTTTATTAATTAAGCTATTTTGTTAATTAAGTGTTTAATTAAGGTGTTTAAGCTTTTTATTCAGCTGTTAGTTTACTCTGTTTTGTATCACCTGTGATATTTAGTTGGTGTTATTAGTTTTTTTGCTTATTTATGAAGCTGTTAGTTTGATTTTGCTTTTATATAAGCTGTTAGTTTGATTTGTGTAGTTTCAGCAGTGATATCTGAAGTTGATGATAGTTTGTTTTCTAATTAAGGTGTTAGAGTAATTTGCTTCTAATTTTAAGCTTTTCTTGAAAATAATCGTAAATGTAGTGTACTTGATTTCTTACTGCGATGTTCTGATATTTCTATGAGTAGGTTGTTATTGTTGCATAGTTATTGAATGAAGAAGAGTGATAGTGTTGGTGCTGATAGTTGTACTGTTAGTGTTTTTTTTGTCTTGGAAGCGTTTTGCTGTGTAGTCAAAGTAGTTGTAAATCTAGTGTTTTGGAAGTGATTTGTTAAAGCAGATGTTGTATGTTTAAGAAGAATAGCCGTGTTTGCAGTTGTTGCATATATTGACTGAAAATTATGTTATATTGCTTTTAAATAAGCTGTTAGTTTTTGATTGGATGTGTTGTTTGTTTCTGTTTAGTATTTTTTGTACAATCATCTTTTATAGTATCACCAGTGATATTTCAAATAATGTATAGTATCACCAGTGATATTTTAAGACAATTTTTGGAGTTATTGTGTTATGTTTTTTGACTTTGTGTTTTATCACCTTCTTTACGACTTCTAGTGGTTTGAAAACTCCTTCATCTTTTATTCATCATGATTTTATTGATACTCCTGGTGGATCGGTTTTTTTGGGTTCCTAGAGTTCTTTGCTAGTGTGCTACCAGTTTTGTTTAGTGTTTATGATTCTGTTGAGGATTGCATTAGTATGTACATGAGATATGCTTTAGAGGCAGGATTTGGTATTAGAAAGTCTACTCAGAAAAGATTAAGGGATGGATATGTAAAAGAGAAGTATTTAGTTTTCAATAGGGAAGGGTGCCCAAAGAAAATTCGTTTGAATACGTTAGCTCCTAAGAAAGGTGACAAACAAGTGAGGAATTCGAACTTTAGAATTACTTGGTTGCAAAGCACGTGCAGTTTTTCATATGATGCCTGGTAGTAGAAAATATAGCCTTACTACGTTCGATGTGGAACATAATCATGAGCTAGATCATGTTGAGTATAAGCATTTGTCCAAGAGTGAGAGGAAGCTAACATACACTGGCATTGTTTATAATTAAAGCTTCAAATTATAATATTGGGGCGACTAGAGCTCACAGTTTGTATACCGGGTTGAAAGGGTCCTCAGCACTTGTTCATGGTACAGAGACTGAGTTTAACAATCTAGTTCGTGGTATAAACTGTTTCATAGGAGATAGCGATGCACAGATGCTTATTAACCGTATGGAAGATCGGATGAAATTTACATCAGACTTCTCTTTTGATTATCTTGTTGAGAACGCTGAGCTTATTGGACTCTTTTGGGCTGATCAAGTTGCTAAATTGAATTACAAAGAGTTTGGCGATATCGTCTTATTTGATGCCACATACAAGACAAACAAGTATGTTGTTTAAACATTTTTTAGTATCTCTTGTGATATTTGTATTTGCTTTTTATACATTTTGTATATATTATCAGCTGAGATACTTTTTTTTCAGATACCGGATGGTTTTCGTACCTTTTACTGCAATAGATAATCATAGGAGATATGTGACTGTTGGTTCTGGTCTTCTTAAGTATGAAACTACTGAATCTTATGTTTGGTTACTGCAAGCATTTAAGAAAGCGTTTGTTCGTTCTCCAAATATCATTGTTCTTGATCAAGATGGTGCAATGCGGAAGGCTATAGTCGAAGTTCTTCGATTCAAAGCAGGGCTTTGTATGTGGCATATCATGCAAAAGCTTCCGTCTAAGGTATCTCTCTGTGATATTTTGCATCTTTTATCTCTTGTGATATTTGCATCTTTTTGGATTGTATCACTTGTGATACTTTTTGTATCCCTTGTGGCACTTTTTGGATTGTATCACTTGTGATACTTTTTTCATTTGCTGTCTATAATGATTATTTTTTTACTGTTTTCAGATTGTATCGAGAATTTATGACGATACTGATTTCAAGAATAAATTTCGACAAAACTGCTTTTACAATTTTTTTTAAGAAACAAACAGAATGTCTGCAATTTTTATGTTTAAAGATTTATTTAGCAGACAAAAACTGGCCGTTTAAAGCTTGTATTGTCTCCAGATGCTCGTAAATATCATCTTCTACATTTTTTTCAAAATCAAAATTTTAATGTCTTATGTTATGTAAAACAAAAAGACACTATAAATTCTAATAAAAAATGTATTTGAAATATAGTTATTTCGCGTATAACGGCTTATCATTACAGTTGTTATACTATCAAAAAAAAATCACTATATCTGTTTTTATCACTTGTGATATACCATTAAATATTTAAGTTATCCGCGTCTGCTCTTCATCGTCATCATTACCATCAGTACCACTACCACTACTAGTAACACTACGACTACGAAAAGTCATAACTAAACCACCACCTCTACCACAAAAAACACTAAAAATGTATCAGTTATCGCCCTACATGATCTCTAATCGTGTGACAAGTAATCAAGTATCGCTACATCTGTTTCTATCACTAGTGATATACCATAAAATATTTTTCTGTCACACTAAAAAACGCATCATAAGTTACATCAAAATTATACTCATAACAAGCTAAAAACATATCCATTATCACGAAGAACGCTAAAAGACAAATCGATGTTCGCTACCACTACTACTATCACTACCACTATACTGAAGCACCACCAGCACCACTACCACTACCACCATCACCATCACCACTACCACTACCACCACCACTACCAGTATCAAAACTAAACCACTAAGACTACCAAATTACTATCACATCTAACACAACTGTTTTACAGTATGACACCCAAAAACACCTAAAAACATCTAAAATCAGCAAAATCTGCATAAATTTCTTTCTTCTTTTACAGTATGACAGCAAAATCTCAAATAAATACATAATCATCAATTGCATGTCATTAATACAATAAAAAAATACAGAAAAATGTTCATAAATAGCAATAACATTCATAAATAAGTATAAAATCTGTAAAGATACATAAATAACATCTAAATAATTAGTTTTAAGCTTCGTACCTTGGTTTTCGGAGTTGGTAGGTTTGTTTTGATCCATTTTTTTTTGTGCTTTTTCTTTTTCAGTTGAAGATTGATGTGTTTTTGTGTTTTTTTTTTATTTTGACGGTTAATTGTTGGTTGATTTTGATAGTTAGGGTTTGTTTTTAGTGAGAGATTTTAGAGAGAGAAAGCGACGTTTGTTTTTGCTGATGAAAATGAAATGCGTGTGTTGTGTTTATTTGGTTGGGGAAGTTTCACGTTTTGGCAAGAATAGTCCCTCCGTGTTTTTTATCCTTAAAAAATGTTTTTTGATCCAACGACTGATACTTGTCCCTTGGTAAGTAGGGAAATAAGGGTTTGTGAAATAAAGTGCCTCATATATGGTTATGGTTCATCAAAAAATGATTGTTCAGAAGAACAAGATCCTAAAACATTTATTTTGAAGGATTCTAATATACTGACGAATAGAAGTAAATTCACATTTCCATTCTCAATTTCACACATCATCATCACCTTCTCTCTCCCCCTTTTCTTTTCCCCCAAATTACAACAACAAACCCTAGCTAATTCCATCAAAGCCCCCAAAATTAACCCTCAATAACCCAATCAAAACCCAATTAACCCACAGATCATTCATCTCCATAACCAAACACACAAAACCCACTTTTCAATTTCGAAATCCATCCACCCAGTAAAAAACGCCCAATTCTTTTAACATAATTGTACAAAATTGGAACATGGGTCGGGTAAAAACGTGCTCACAACAGTGGTGGCGCATGGTACACGGAGTAGAGTGGAGGCGGGGAGGTGGTGTTTTGTTCGTGGTGGTGGTCTTCAAAAACGTGCTCACAACGGTGCTCACAACGCGAGGTCTTCAAAAACGTGCTCACAATACAAGAGTAGAGGCGGGGAGGTGGTGTTTTGGTCGTGGTGGAGGCGTCTGATGGCGATGGTGGTGGTGGCTTGGTTTTCTGGCGGCTGCACAAAGAGAGGAGGGAGAGAAGAAAATGTGGAAAAAGAGAAGTAAAATGGTGGTGTTATGGTTTTCAAATGAGAGTTAACCCCTCATATACCCAAAAGTGACAATTTCAAAAAACATAGGGGGAGCGACGTATTGCATCTTTTGTCCTAAGGACTAACGGTGCAAATAATTTCTCTTCCGTTAGGAGATAACGGAGAAATATTTGCACCGTTAGTCCTCATTAACTGATTTTACTAACAGAGGGATGTATTTGTGCCAACTTTACTAATGGAGGGATGGTTTTGTGCCAAAAAAAAGTTTAGGGATGTAAAGCGAGATACAGGACAAACCACATGGATGTATTTTGGACTTTACTCTTTCCGAAAATATAAACATTGACATCTAACTTGAGACTATGAGTATAAAAAGTACAATTTATATTTTAGTTTTAAGTAGCATTTTCTTTATCTATTTCTTTTTCTTCTATTTATGATGGGTGGAATTGGTGTTGGTGGTGGTTAAAAAGGATAAAAATCCAAGATCCGCTTGTAAGTAAACCGGTCAAAATTGCCACCCATTATGGAGATGATCCGCTTGTAAGAGCATCAGGTGTCATAACGAGGTCATGGTTCGTCGTCGTGCCACCTCAGCGCTACATCAGCATCCCATTTTTCCACAACTAACCACAACAAACCCCCTCCTCACTCATAACAAACCTCAACCTCTTCATTTGGGGCCCACCACTACCACTTTATTTTTTTTATTCAATTTTCATATAAACTAAATTTATTTCATTAATAATTAAAATACATTAACAACACAATAATAATAAGAAAAAAAATACAATACGTAAAAAAAAATAATACGAGGAAAAAAAATACAACACATACTAATAATAAGAAACCTAAACATTTTACTAGTCATTTTTTATAAAAGTTATAAATAACATTTTTTATAAAATTTAAAAAAAAAAACAACAATTAAAACTTATACAACAATATATGAAAACATACCACATTTTTACCACCCCAATATTAGTCCAACCCAGCCCAAAAAAAAAAAAAAAAAAAAAAAAAAAAAGAGTGGGTCTTCTTCATCTTTTCTGCACACACACACACTAACACACACACATATTTAACACATACGCATATTAACACATATATTGAAACGGTATTATATCACTTTTGTCAGAACTCCACACTCGTCGTCACCACGATTTCAAACCCAACGACGCCCCACGGCGAGCCACCCCGGTGTGGCGACAGGGCACGGCGAGCCTCCAGCTCAGCGACGGCGAGGGACGATTTCGTCCACACCGGATGCTCTAAGTACCATATTTAAACTTTGGGGCTAATTATCATAGTAGCTTCAAAATGCAAACGATCTATAACTAGTGTATATTAGAGTATGAATAACACGTAGGTATTATGTATTTCAACATACATCCCAAATATGTTAAAGAAGTAAAACATTCATTGGTCATATACTCAAGTGAACGAGCATCATCAACGTCATTACGTCAAGTTGTTTATAAAACTAACAAAAAAGTTCATAGACACCTCTGTATTTGAGAATTAATATGGATTCTTAGACTTTTTGATATATCTTTGCTCAATTTGGAGTTTGGACAACTTTCAAACTAAGTGACATGTTGTTGGTTTGTGGAAGTTGAAAACACGACAAAACGATTAAAGGTGTGTGAGCCGACGGGGGCACACACGATAAACACGAGTATACGTGTTGAACGTTTATAATACTTGAATAAACATACCCGTTATTTGACCCAATCATGAACTCGAACGATGGGCTGTTCTTGGACTTAACATGGGACGATTTGGGTTTAGCCTTGGGCCTTGATAACCAACTGATCTGGCAGAATGGGAGTGGGTTTTTCTGCTTGGGCTTGAACTTGTCGAGCAAGTATTAGACTCCAACTAGGAGTCGGTTTGTTTGCTATATAAGCAAACACAAACCCACAACAAACTCACGCATAATCTAACATTCCTTATACCCTAATTCCGATCCAAAATCTTCCCAGCTAGAAATATTAGTCGACTAGCTTCAAAAGTCGATTAGGGTTTGTGTTCCTGAACTTGTACTCGATCAAGTGTTTAGGTGATAAATTGTTTGGTGCTTGTTACTTGTTCTCCTGGTCGACAACTGTTGCAGCAAACAAAGAAGGGTTTAGTGTATTTCTTGTCGTGATACTATCTCGGACAGAAAGGGTTTTTTGGATACTTGTTATCCGATATCGGGCAAGAAGCAATTTGCTTCTTTGGTTGTATTATGTTCTCGGACAGAAAAAAATTGGACAAGAGGTAGACTTGTTCTTGGGGTTCTTGTTCATGGCTTATTCAAGTGGTCAATTGGTTGATGGGGTTTTACTATTACGTTCTCGACTAGCTTCAAAATCGAACGTATAACGTTATCGGGTTTGTGTGATACTCATTGAGGTATCTAATTTTGATACTTGGGATTTCGTTTGGTTTCTTGTTCGTTACTAAAGTCCAATTGCCAAGCAAGGTTAGGTTTTCCTTTTCCCTTTTATTAATTAATTTTTGTATTAATTAATTGTTTATTTATTACGTGTTTAACCTATTTGCAAATACTAATCCATATTCGCTGCGTACTCGTAGAGGTTAATGGTTTACTTAGTTCTAAAATCCCAACAGTGGCATCACGAGCCATCTCGTTTTTGCGATTATGGGTTACACGTTTCTTATTAATAAACATGTTTAAAAGACTGCATGAAACCTGATTGAGCTATTCGTTTTATTTTGTTTTGACAACTATATGCAATACTAGTCAATTTTAATAAATAATAACTAGTCACACACAAATTAAAATTATATTGATAATTAGAATTAATTTGTTAATTAGAATTACTTGTTAATTAGAATTAAAAGTTAATTAGAATTAATTAATTGTTAATTAGAATTATTATGATAATTAGAATTACATATTGGTTATTAAATACATAAAATTGCGTAATTACTTGTTAATTGAAATTGCCATGTTTTATGTGTTTTCTGGCCACAAGACCACTCAATTGCTTTTTAAGGCGATGTATGGGGCAATCTAGGTATTGTATCCTAGTGACGATCTTATGATTCTCCGTTTGGGGAAGACTTGCAAGAGAACTCGGAACAATATGTGGTTATATATTGATGTTTATGTTTATATGTTTGTGATTCCATTATGTGCATTATTACTTGCTTTGACACCTAATTGTATGCAATTTGGAATAATACATATAGTAACCATAACATTAATATTGGTCTTTATTTACACACCTAAATATCATGCTCAATTCTGACCTACTATTTTATTCGTGGAAAATCGTTTTTGTAAAATAAAGTGACCTAATATAGTGAAACACGTTTTCAAGAATTTAAAAACTAGACTCTATGGACACTTGGGATGTACGTCTCACCCACTAGAACAAACTCGAAAGGGGGTTCAAAGAGGTGCGCACAGTCGCACCGAAAGGATGTCTAGGTTATTGCTTCGCTTACGGTCCTCTGCCTCCTCGTATGCGTTCGATTGAGCTACCGTGAACTATGATGATCACTACAGTGTCATTACCAAAAGTTTTTAAAATTAGTGTTACAAAGTTGTTTTGCATGCTTCTTTGTACACGACTTTTAACACATTTATATGTGCATACCTATTTGTTAATTTTAAGTCTATACCATCCAACTATGAACACATGCATTTGGATCGACTTCTCTGGTCAGGCCTAAGGGCCTTTCCAACCCATGGTAGTTATTTCGCTTTGGTCAGACCTCTGGTTATTTTTACACGTTCATACTTGGTCGACTTATTTCGAGTTGGCTTGGTCAGACCTTGAACCCGAGGCATAAGATGAGAACTAAACATGCTCATGACATTATTACTTGTCTACTAATGTCTTGATCAGTCTCATAAATCTAAGAGTTGCATAATGCAATTAACGCTCGTCGCTTACCTCTTGTCCTATTGTTTTTACCGGTCGGACCTTTGGTAATTAAGTGGGAGTGCAAGATGGATCTTAGTCTTCATTAGTAATTAATTGGGTAGTTAATTCTTTTAAGAATGTAATTATCGAAAAAACTAGAATTGAACTTTTTATGTTCTGATTAATTGTGTTATTGCAATATAATTCGTAAACAAAGTTGTTTTTCTTTGAAAGACAAACTTAGTCTCTTTTCCTAGTAAGAAGAGTGAGACTTATTCCTATCTTTTCTCCTTAGTTGACTAACTAAGATAGGAATACAAATTGATAAACTCATTTATGATCTTTCATTACCCGTTTGTGGTCTAGAGTTAACTGAAAGATAGAATATTTTGTGTAACTGGAAACATTGTGTTTAGAGCTACCAAAACAAACAACATCCTGCACTTGTCACGATGTATGAGTTTAAACCGCAAAGAGTAAAGAAATTACTAGGATATTCGCTAGGTAATTATCTTGGACTCTTGTTTATTCCTAAAGTGCTAAATACCCTAAGGGCTTTGTAGACGATAAAGGAGGAATTGCATGCTAAAGATTCAAGTTAATTGAATGCTAGAATAGCTAGTCCATTGTCTACGTAAGTAGAACTTCATATACTCTGTTCAATACCTAAGTACATGCTACTCGTAGGCATTTGAAGAGAATAAGAAAGTATATAAAAATACTATATGCTTTCTACTGGAAATGTAATACTTTTAATGTTGACAAATCCAGTGGGAGCAATTGTGTGACACCTGGCAATTTAGGGAGTCTATTTTAGGTAACCGCATCACGTTAAACTAAACCGAGCTTTTGCCTTTACCACTATTTTTATCAACCATGACTTGATTTTATATCGTCTATTGGTGTTTATGATTTATTTCATTATTGGATGAGTTATCGTGTGAGTTTTAACTCTTTTCGTTAGGCATTATTCGATTCGGCACTATAAAAGCCTAAAACGAGAAATAACGTAACTTTTAGTTCGTAACTCGAAAATTGGCAAATAAATAGTAAAAACTCATGAAAAAACATAAATAACGATAATAGAAAGTCGAATGAATGTCGTGGGACACTCGAGGGACAATATATGAGCTCGGGAATGGGTAAACGGGATAGTTTACGAAAAATGACGGCCCCGACCCCTCATTTTTCCCTCTAGCCGGCGCCCCCTCCTCCCCATAATAATTTTTATTTGGTCCCTAGCTCCCAAGTATAAAAGCCCACTCACCCTCACTTTTACTTCTCCTTTCTTTCACTAAAAACACACACAAACACACCTTTCTCTCTCTACTCTCTCTCTCTCCTCCAAAACTAAAAACCCTAACCCTAATTTAGCACCACCACCGCCGCCCCTTTCCGTCCAACTTCCGGCGAGTGACACTACACCTCCACCACCATTTTGTAGATCTCCCTTTCCTCTTTCCATCCATATATAAAACTCTCACAAAAGCCTACATTAACACCTTCAAATCTTGAAAATAAGATTCTTGATTCTAGGGTTTTCATTAAATCTTGTAGATCGGGTTGTAAAACGGTAAATGGAACATGGGTCATGCTTATTTTGGCTATGGAAAGCCATGTATGGTATTTATATGGCTCAACCATGGTATAATTTTTAGGGGTTTTGGTTTAAACATGGGATTAAATTTAATTAACACTTAAATAAACATGTAGCTAGTGATTTGGTATCATGTGGTGTATCATATTGTTGGGTTTTTGCATTATAGGTCATGTTTTATGTTTTTGATTAGGAATAGATGATGGGTTTGATGTTTGGTCAATGATTGGAGGTTGATTGATTGTGTCTGGATGTTGTGGTATTGATTTTGAGGTGTTTGGTTGTGCATATGGGGCGTACAAGCCACCAAACCCATGCATGGGTGTGGTTGGGTAGCGTACGTGACCCTCAAGGACCAAGGGTCCGGGTCGAGTTGTTGTGGTAGCTTGTGGGTTGATGTTGTTGGTGTTTGGATGAGACGCGTGGAGCCGAAAAGCTTCTAGAGCTTGTTTGGTTCACGTGGTCATAACCGGTGACCGTGTCATGACCATTAGGGTCATAACACTGGTTTTGGGTATATTTGGTTGGTTGATTGGTTGGCGAGATTCATTTGAGTTGATTTGGGATTGAATTGCGCTATTATGACTCTTTATTTGGACTTGATATATCTATTGTCAACTTTGAGCAAAGTCGGTGTTACTTTGACTTTTTAGTCAATAGTTGACCCCGACAACGCCGTAACATGGACTTTAGTATAATTTGGACTATTGATTGATTAAAAGCCAAGAAGTCATGACTCGTGCTTGTGGACTCGAAACAAATAACGATATGAAACTAATATTGGAATTTGACGAAATGTATATATGAAAATGCTAATAAACTATGAAACATTAATAATAAAAAGGCTTTTATACCAAAAATATTGATAACAAGACTTATCTTGTTATTTACTATTTTAAATAGAAACTAACGACTAAAAATGGAAATATTTAATAATAAATAATTAATTAATATTTCGAGTGCACGTTTATCAAAATATGCCAATTATGGGCATTTAATACTAGTTTCAAGTATTTATTTACTAACGTCGTGTGCATGGGTTACGGATAACCTAACATTAATAGTGTTGATCCACGTGGGTAGCGGACTTATCAGGTTGACGAATCTAATAAGAGCCCGCTAGGTACGTTGGGTAACCTTATTAATGGGTGAATTATCCTTATGACTCTTTAGGATGCGACCGGTTTATGGGATAATAAGCGACACGAATAAATAATTGAGTTTATCGAGTTGGCGAATTCGATAAGGTCTACTATTTATTCCGAAACTTATTGGACTATGGAGCTTATCGCTTAGATGTCTCATTGTGTTGCATCGAGTCACATATTGGTTGTTTGAGTGCATTCATGGCATCATATTGAGTCGATACACCCACATAAGGATACCAAACACTAGGACTAAACGGTGAAATGAGACATTTTCGGAAATAATGAAATGGAATACATTGGGGTAGATAACGTTGATTTTGGGAAATATAAATTAAAATTGGTTTACATTAATAGGTTGTGCCGAGTCGATAGTTGTTGTGCCGTGATCAGTTGTTATCTTCTGCTAGTGTTTATTTATGCGTTGCTTGCTTGAGGTGAGTTTCATATCCCCACTTTTATCTACATTTTTAACTAAATTGGGGTGAGAATCATGCTACTGTTTTTGGACCTTTAAAACTATTTGGATTTGCTTATGTGCTTAACTGTTTAGATAAATGTGTGGTAGTTGTTGCCTTAGACTAGGGTAGCAATCCTAATTGCTATAACTTGTTGCCTAGCTAAGAGTAGACTTCTACCTCGACCTAGTACGGGGTTAGCAATTGTTCTAGACTTTGCTACGACAGTGCTGGACTAGAGTCGCTGGGGCCCGTTGTGATCTTGGATGTGATATGGATTGTGATATTGGATATGATATGGTTTGTGATCGATGTATATCTATCTTAAGTCTCGCATAGCAAATCAACTCCTACAGGTCCACTATGTTTTTATTGAATTTAAACCTATGAACTCACCAGCGTAAGCTGACCTTTTAGCATGTTTCCTCAGGTATTTAAGTGATGTTTGGAGTACGTGTCCGGTGGAAGCTTAGCAAGGAGACATGGTTCAAGGATCATATTTGACTCTGATAATTTATGGGGACCTAATTTTATTAAATCATCTTTGGGCCTAATATTTATATTTTGGGATTAATGTTTTGAATATTTGAATTTGGGATTGGTTTTGAATGAAAATGACTATCTTGTTTGCTATACTTGTGTGAGATACCAATCTAGTCGTAACACCCCGAAAACTTGATTAAGTCTTCCGATGTACCGAGATTTGGGGGTGTTACAAATTGCATTTTATGACTGAAATAACATTCATGAAATGTTGTCAATTTCAGTGGGAGCTACGGGATTTATTTTTTGTTAGTCACCCATATCATGTCAAACTAGCTTTGAAATAATTCATTACTTTCCGAATATGAACAACCATTGCTTAAAGGAAAATTGCTTTTTATTTTATAAGAAAACATGTTGCCTTCCTGCTGTCGCTTCCTGAAACGTTATCTATAGAATAATAATCCACAATTCCTTATTAAAGGTTATGGTTCTAAAACTACTTATGATATCTATGACATTATCCTATTGTTTGAACAATCAATCACGTGTTGTTTGTTTTCATAATATGATGTTGCACCTTACACAAGTGTGTGCAAGGAGCAACAATATTATTGGTATCCCTTGACCGCAAGGTAAAGGAAACTAATAATTCTACTAGGACTTAAACACATTAAATGTTTAATGCCATACTACATGTAAACAAGAATTCTACTAGGACTTAAACACGTGAGATGTTTATTGCCCTACTACATTCTAATAATGATTCTACTAGGACTTGAACACGCTAGATGTTTGTTGCCCTACTACATTCAAATGTCATGATATTGTGTATACATACTTCAACATTAGACTACATGTTTTAGTCAACATAATTATGGTTATATGATAATGATCATAATTCTGAAGTATAAAATTAACTTGAAATTACTATAAAACTCAATAGTTTGCGTTCATGATTACTTTTGTTAGTAAAATTATGCTTACATGTTAAGACATAATTATAAAGTTTTTGAATTATTCAATGACTTATAACATAAAGTATATATAGTGTAATTGTTATGTTTTCTAGTTAAAACATAAACAGAAGGCCTTTGAATTATTCAAAGACTTATAATGTATTATTGACATGTTCTGTTTTCTTGTTAACTCATGAACATATAATCCTTGAACAGTTCTGTCTTCTTGGGAACACGTGAACATAAGGTTCTTGTATTATTCAATAAATATACATTATAGCATGCACTTTGTTCGTAAATACTTTATATGCAATTTGGCTCGACCCAATTGACAAATATTTTGTCCAAAGAGAACTAAGTTATCTATAGAATTCTGATACAGTTTCACAATTCTAATAACTCATAGGATACCACTTCATCATGGTATGTCTAATGTGTTGGATCAAACCTTATTCATATTTTTTGGTTCCTGATAGCTTTAATTGCTCTACCTCCAAAACATATCAAGGTTAGAAATTGCGTGTGTCATGGATACACTCAATATAGTTCAAACCTAGAAGGTATTCAAGAAAACCCATAACTGAAAACCCTAATTCATTAGGGATTTAAGGTTTTACCACTCAAACCAATTGAATCATAAAACCTTTTGGATTTTTGATTTTTCTACACTTCCTAGCTTGAAGATTGTAGTTTTTGTGTTCTTCCTAGCTTGACGAAACACAAAACTATTGCCAGAACTTTTGGTTATAGAGTGATACTAAATTAGAGTTTTTACATAAACCCTAATTTGAGTTGTTGGAAGGAATTCCATTATGTCTTTATTTAAGTTCTGAATTTGTTAAAATCTTATAAAGTATTTTATTAACAAATCTTGAGATGAGAACTTAAAATATATTTTGTGGTTCTCCATAAAGAACAAATTTATTGTTGCTTAAATGCTTAGTATTTAGACAATTGTCTCTACTTACAAAAGTAAGTGGGAACATATACAAATCTCAAAGTTTTTGAGAACAAAATACTTAACCTTCTAAAATCTACTTATTAATGTCATACTAAGGTTAAACATGAAAATGTTGACCGAAGTATAATGATTACTCTCATTCATAAATCCGAAAGGATGCCTCATCACTTGAGTGATATTTTATATCAATGCTGTGGGATATAAGTTAGAAGATTGTTGTAAATCAGCTAACTAATAAAATATATTATCACATCTTGAATCTGATAAATGTTTTAGAACTATGAATGATAAGATGCAGTCCTTAAAAGGCAAATCGAGTTTTAAGCTTGATTGTTATTTTGCCTAACAGTTAACCTATGAAGTTGGAATGAGTTTCTTTTGAAGAAAGACTCACAAGGACAAAATTATATACATATTAATGAATGACATTTTATAAGAAGTTTTCAATCATACTTAAGCAATTGATTGTGATTAAATTTTCTTATATATACACGCATTAATTATATAAAGATAATTAATTGTCATACATGATTTCTTGTATGTGGAATATGACAATTAAGATTTTATAACTCTTTCTTTATGATTACCTTTTGCGAGTACGGTGTGTAATCAAAAGGGTTATGAATCTACAAAATCATTATGTAATATACAAATTTAAGCAATCCAAGTTTGGATTGTATCGTGCATCTAAGAGCTGGGATCTTGAATTTAATTACAATATCATTCTGATTGAATTAAGACAACTCTTGAGTACCTCTGACGTTGAGTGGGAGCGTTGTGCTTTTCCTTAAAATTTACATGTTGAAGATAGCATTCTATTTAAGCTAGATATTGATCCTTAAGCTTGGAATGAAACTTCACTTGGAATTTAGGGAATAAAACAAACAACCTTGGACTAAATGTTTATCTGGAATAAACAAATACGGAAAAATAAGTCTGACACAAATGCAATATATCATTTGAGCAAGTCTTAAAATGGTATATTTCACTTGGAATAATTTACATGGATGGAAACCTTATGTTTTTAAACTAAAGGTTTATCATGTATATATTATATTGTGTATAAAACTAGTTGTTGCTTTTGTACAAGAACAAAATGAGCTGACAACAACAATATCTAATTGAGAGTGTTTAGATTATTGTTAATATAGATGTTTACGAATTATAAAGTATAGTGTTGTATAAGTACAAATGATGCTAGAGGATTATTAATACTAGTTGTAGTAGGATTTGATCATGATGCTACTGATCTTCGGGAAGAATTCATGATGCTAATGATACGATTTGTCGAAAGAAAACATCCATCGATTAAACTTTGTCAAAATCCAAACATCGCTGCTGCTAGACACCGCTACCGTTAGGCGCGGATACTCGGCTAGTGTTAGTAATTATTGAAGTTTTCCGAAAATATAAACATTGACATCTAACTTGAGACTATGAGTATAAAAAGTACAATTTATATTTTAGTTTTAAGTAGCATTTTCTTTATCTATTTCTTTTTCTTTTATTTATGATGGATGGTGGTGGTGGTGGTTAAAAAGGATAAAAAGCCAAGATCCGCTTGTAAGTAAACTGGTCAAAATTGCCGCCCATTATGGAGATGATCCGCTTGAAAGTACCATATTTAAACTTTGGGGCTAATTATCATAGTAGCTTCAAAATACAAACGATCTACAACTAGTGTATATTAGAATATGAATCAACACGTAGGTATTATGTATTTCAACATACATTCCAGATATGTCAAAGAAGTAAAACATTCTTTGGTCATATACTAAAGTGAACGAGCATCATACACGTCATTACGTCAAGTTGTTTATAAAACTAACATAAAACTTTATAAACACCTGTGTATTTGAGAATTAATATGAGTTCTTAGACTTTTTGATATATCTTTGCTCAATTTGGAGTTTGGACAACTTTCAAACTGAGTGACATGTTGTTGATTTGTGGAAGTTGAAAACACGACAAAACGATTAAAGGTGTGTGAGCCAATGGGGGCACACACGATAAACACGAGTTTATGTGTTGAACGTTTATAATACTTGAATAAACATACCCGTTATTTGACCCGATCATGAACTTGAACCATGTGCTGTTCTTGGACTTAACATGGGATGATTTGGGTTTAGCCTTGGGCCTTGATAACCAACTGATCGGGCATAATGGGAGTGGGGTTTTCTGCTTGGGCTTGAACTTGCCGAGTAAGTATTAGACTCCAACTAGGAGTCGGTTTGTTTTCTATATAAGAAAACACAAACCCACATCAAACTCACGCATAATCTAACTTTCCCTATACCCTAATTCCGATCCAAAATCTTCCCAGCTAGAAATCTTAGTCGACTAGCTTCAAAAGTCGATTAGGGGTTGTGTTCCTGAACTTGTACTCGATCAAGTGTTTAGGTGATAAATTGTTTGGTGCTTGTTACTTGTTCTCCTGGTCGACAACTGTAGCAGCAAACAAAGAAGGGTTTAGTTGTTTTCTGGTCGTGATACTATCTTGGACAGAAAGGGTTTTTCGGATACTTGTTATCCGATATCGGGCAAGAAGAAATTTGCTTCTTTGGTTGTATTCTATTCTCGGACAGAGAATAATTGGACAAGAGGTAGACTTGTTCTTGGAGGGTTCTTGTTCATGGCTTATTGAAGTGGTCAATTGGTTGATTGGGTTTTACTATTACGTTATCGACTAGCTTCATAATCGAACGTATAACATTATCGGGGTTTGTGTGTGATACTCATTGAGGTATGTAATTTTGATACTTGGGGTTTCGTTTGGTTTCTTGTTCGTTACTAAAGTCCAATTGCTAAGCAATGTTAGGTTTTCTTATATCCCTTTTATTAATTAATTATTGTATTAATTAATTGTTTATTAATTACGTGTTTAACTGTTATGATCTTTCTAGAAATCAAAAGTAGAAATGAAGAAAGATCATGATAACAACAGGAATTCTCAAGATTGTAAGATAAGAACTCGAATTGAAATACAAAGGGATTTGTTATTTAGAAGATGAATTGTACAAGATAGAGTTTGGATTACAATTGATTAGCTAAATGTAAAATGAAACTAAGTGAATGTATTTATATAGAAATAATGAGTGTAAATTGTTGGCGGGAAATGCAGTTATGTTGTTTGACTTTCCTTGACTTTGACTTTGTTTGACCCTTCTCATTTGTACCCATAACAATGCTTCATCCTTCAAATACTACTTGTCCACAAGTAATCAGCATCAAGCATCCATATCAAATGAGGGAGATCGTGCAGCTATGTCTTCATATAACTCCCATGTTGCATCAGCTACAGTACCATTAAGCCATTGAACAAGAACATAAATTGCAGCTGCATTACCTTTCTTAGCCATTCTTTTATCCAATATAGCATAGGGTTCTACTGAGATCACCCCATCTTTGTTAAACACAGGTAACACCACTAGAGTAGTAGGAGGATCACCTCTGTGTAACTTCAACTGTGAACCATGAAATACTGGATGTATTTGTGCAGAAGCTGGTAACTCAAGTTTATAAGCCACTTTTCCCACTTTTTGAATGACTTTAAAGGGACCAAAGTACTTGGGAGATAGCTTGTGACGCTTAGTCTTCCTGATAGTGGACTGCCTATATGGTTGGAGTTTAAGATAGACTAATGCACCTACTTCAAATTCCCTATATGTTCTGTGTCTGTCTGCCATAGCCTTCATTATTCCTTGAGCCCTCTGCAAATGAAACTTAAGCAACTGAATAGCTTCTTCCCTAGCTGATAAAGATCTATCCACAACTTCTATCCTGCTCTCCCCATGGATGTAAGTAATGTGGGTGGGTGGTGGTTGTCCATAAACTACCTGATAAGGAGTGGTGTTAATGGCTGTGTGAAATGCGGTGTTGTACCAATATTCTGCCAATGAAAGCCAATGAGCCCAGTCCTTTGGTTTATCTCCACTCATACACCTCAGATAACATTCCACAGCTTTATTCACTATTTTAGTTTGACCATCACTTTGAGGGTGGTAAGCAGTAGACATGTGCAAGTTGACTTGGAGCATACCAAATAATTCTTTCCAAAACTTACTTAGAAAAACAGTATCCCTATCACTGACAATCACTTTAGGTAGTCCATGGAGCTTATAAATGTTATCTAGAAAAGCTTGAGCCACAGTTAGAGCAGTATAATGGTGAGTTAGAGGGATGAAATGGTTGTACTTACTGAGTCTGTCCACAATTACTAGTATAACTGATTTACCCTTAGAGAGAGGCAAACTATCAATGAAGTCCATGGATATTTCTGTCCAAATTTGTTCTGGGATGGGAAGGGGTTGTAACAAGACTGGTGGTTGCACAAGTTTTGGCTTGAACCTTTGACATACTACACAATTTCTCACAAATAGTTTGACATCCTTCCTTATTTTCTTCCAGTACAATTGAGCACACAATCTCTTGGTAGTAGCCTGCATTCCAGAATGTCCACCTTGAGAAGTACTTCATCATTCCTAACCACCATTTTACCCTTCCTAATTAGGCTGTTAGCATACCAAGTGTAGTGTTTGGAAGTAGGATTAGGGCCCTGTAGTGTCTGAATTAAGGATTGCAATTTGTCATCTTTAGTCAAACTATCCACCATCCTTTGACAAAAATCACTAGAAAGTGTAGTTGTGACCATCTACAGAATTTCACCAGTCTGTGGCAATCTTGATAAGGAATCAACAGACACATTCTCCTTCCCCTGTTTATAAACTATCTCATAATCATAACCCATGAGCTTTGGCAACCATTTCATTTGAGCTGGAGTAGTGATTCTATGATCCAACAGATACTTGAGGCTAAAGTGATCTATCTTGATAAGGAAGTGCCTATCCAATAAGTAACCCCTCCATCTTTCAAGAGCTTGGATGACTGCCAAAAACTCTTTTTCATAGGTAGATAAGGTTTGGTGTTTTGGTGCCAAAGTTTTGCTTAATAATGCTATAGGGTGACATCCTTTTTGAAGGACAGCTCCAATTCCACTCCCAGAAGCATCGGTTTCACTGATAAAAAGCTTATCAAAGTTTGGCAGTTTTAAAACTGGATCATGAGTCATGGCTTTCTTAAGTTCTTCAAATGCAAACTCATCTGATTCACTCCAAGCAAAAGCATTCTTCTTTAACAAAGCTGTGAGGGGTTGGCTTATAGCAGCATAGTCTCTAATAAATCTTCTATAATATCCAGTAAGACCCAAGAACCCTCTTAACTTTTTCAAGTTCTTTGGACTTGGCCACTTTTGCATAGCCAAAACCTTTGTAGGATTTGTAGCCACTCCCTTATCTGAAATAATATGGCCCAAATACTCTACCTGTGATACACCAAAAATACACTTGCTCTTCTTGGCATAAAGATGGTTAGTTCTCATGGTATGCAAAACCATCCTCAAATGTTCAACATGAGTTTCTAAGGAAGGGCTGTATACCAGAATGTCATCAAAGAACACAAGGGTGAACTTTCTCAAGTAAGGTTTGAATACCTAGTTCATTAAAGATTGAAAGGTGGATGGTGCATTTGTAAGGCCAAAAGGCATGACCAGGAATTCATAATGACCTTCATGTGTTTTGAATGTTGTCTTAGCTATATCATCCTCATACATCCTAATCTGATGATACCCTGATCTCAAGTCCAATTTAGAGAAAACTGCAGATCCATGAAGTTCATCTATCAGTTCCTCTATAATGGGGATGGGAAATTTATCTTTGATGGTGTATTTGTTCAGCATCCTGTAGTCAATACACATTCTCCAGGTACCATCTTTCTTCTTAACCATCACAATCGGGGATGCAAAAGAACTTTGACTATGCCTAATCACCCCTGACTCCAACAGTTCTTTAACCATGACTTCAATGGAATCTTTTTGGGTGGGTGGGTGCCTATAGGGCCCGATGTTGATAGCAGGAGTACCTTCCTTCAGTGGAATTCTGTGATCATGGCTTCTAGTAGGAGGTAAGCCTTTGGGTTCTGCAAACACATCTTGGTACTCACTTAGCAAAGGATCCAGGGAACTGGTATTGGGTGACACAGACATAGCATTCTACATTCCTCTTGGATACACACAAAGGGCCATAGTATCACACTGACCCTTCTCATAGTGCCTACCAGTCACCCATTGAGCTGTTGACTTTTTGGTTCCTCTAAGAGTCATGAGCTTCCCTTGGTAAATAAAAGCCATCCTTAACTCCAAAAAATTCCACCTAATTTCCCCCAAGGTGGATAACCATTGAACTCCTAACACCATTTCACATCCCCCCCAAAGGTAATATCATGGCATTAGTAGTAAATTTCATACCCTGCAAGGTCCAAGTAAAGTTTGGGCATATAGTATCACACATCAATGTTCTTCCTCCAGCTACAGAGATTTGTAATGGCCATGTTTTTCTGATCTCGCATCCCAACTTCTTAGCTGCACCAATGTCTAAGAAATTGTGTGTGCTTCCTGAATCTACCAAAATGTGTAACTCAGACTTCCTTACATACCCACTGACTCTCATTGTTTGGTAACTGTATACTCCTGATATATCATTCAATGAAATATGTGGAACTACTTCTTGGTCTAAGGATTGTGATGGGTGCCAAATAGGTTCTTCTTCCCAACATTCCCTTCCAATTTCCTCACTAACAGATTTCCTCCTCTTCATCTCCAGCACTAACCTCCAATGAATACACCTGACCATTGCACTTATGGCCTGGTGTATACTTGTCATCACAGTAAAAACACAAATTCTTAGCCCTTTTCTATTCCAATTCTTTTTGAGTTAATTGTTTTCTAAATGGTACAGATTGTGAAGTTGAAGGTTTGTTTCTCCAATTAGCATTAGGGGCAGGTAAAGCTAATGGTTTGGGACTGTTGATCACACTATTGTTAGAGTAATTATATCTAGGTGTAGGTAGCAATGGTGGTCTAGTTTTTTGTTTAACAGCATTCAGTTGAGATTCTTGTAGCCTACACAAACCATACAATTCAACTAAATTCTTAGGCTTAAACATTCTAACAGCCAATTCAATCTCACTTTGTAAACCAACACAGAAAAACTCATTGATTGTTCCTCTGTCAAGTCTACTCTACACAACAATCTATCGTAAGCATCAATATACTGATTCACTAAGCCTATTTGTTTCAATTTCTTAATATCAGCCAAAGGATCATCATATTGAACCCCAAATCTTGCTAAAATTGCTTCTCTATACACAAGCCAAGTGACATTATCATTCAAAATCCTCATTAACTGTCTATGCCACATTAGTGCAATATCATAAAGATGTATAGAGATCAGATTACCTTGTTCTCATCAGGCACATTATCCACTCTAAAGAATTGTTCACACTTAAACATCCAGTTTCTCACATCATCACCACCAAATTTAGGGAATTCAATCTTAGTGGCCCTGATAAACTGCATGTTTTGTCTCTGATTATCCCCAAGATTCCTAACCACCAGTGCTGGATTCTCAGTAAAAGTTGCAACTCTCATTTCTGCCCTCAGTTTTTCAATCTCTTCCCTCATAAGCCTAGCTATGGTGTCCCTTAGGCCATCTTCTTCACCATTTCTGGTACTGGAACGAGTTTGACTAGGCATGATTGTTGGTACAGAATCAAGAACAGAATAGAGAGTAACTGATTGTAACAAACTGTAACAAACTTGTAACTAACTGTAACTGATTAACAGAACGGATTCAAGAAACATAAAAATGGATCATTATGTGTGTGTTTGTGATTGGGAATTGCAAGAAATGAAGTGGTGGTTCTTGGTGGATGAGTGTGGTATTTATAGGTGATCAGAAAATTTGTAACAGAATTTGGAATGGATGAATTTAGCCAAAAAAGTGGCTTTGATACCACTTGTTATGATCTTTCTAGAAATCAAAAGTAGAAATGAAGAAAGATCATGATAACAACAGGAATTCTCAAGTTTGTAAGATAAGAACTCGAATCGAAATCAAATGGATTTGTTATTCAGAAGATGAATTGTACAAGATAGAGTTTGGATTACAATTGATTAGCTAAATGTAAAATGAAACTAAGTGAATGTATTTATACAGAAATGATGAGTGTAAATTGTTGTTGGGAAATGCAGTTATGTTGTTTGACTTTCATTGACTTTGACTTTGTTTGACCCTTCTCATTTGTACCCATAACAATAACCTAATTGCAAATACTATATCCATATGCGTTGCGTACTCGTAGAGGTTAATGGTTAACTTAGTTCTAAAATCCCAACACATGTTCGACTCGTTGTTCAAGAAACACCAAACCCTGCCTTATCGCTGATTTTCTCCTCGACCACAACCTAACAAAAAAGAACAAAAATGTGAGAGTAAACCTTCATGAGAATTTGTGAATTCAATTGCAGTGCGACATAATAACCATATTAAAACTTTTGCACTATTATCAAAGAAGCTTCAACGAATAACTCCGTATATCTAACACATAAATGGTATATAAAAAGGCTAGAGTCAATATCTACATCTCTTTTATATACTCTAGTAAATGAGCTTCATACATGATTACCATGTTTTCCTGGCACTTGGTTGTTCGCGAAATTGATTAATAACTAATCGAAGTCAAACTTCGTGAATAGACTTGCTTCAGGAAAACAAACATTAAATGCTTTGACATTTTTTGTATTTGTTTTCACGGCTACGTAGTCCAAACTATTTATTTAGAATGATTTGTCCATATCTTAGGACACCATATACTCTAAAAAAAACCCTCGTCCTTGGTGTCCATTTCAATCTCTAAACATTTCAATGGTGCACTTGAACTCACCTAACCCCTACCGTACAATGCCATAGTGATTTTGCCGTGACATGATACAAAAACGAGTCGTGGCAACTATTATATTTATAATTCTTCAACTCAAACAAAGATTGCCAATTTATTATATTTATAAAAAAAATCTCTTATATGACAAGGAATGTATATATGTATCATATAGAATGCTTGGACTATGCTACGTGCATCGTAGAACACTTATTTGACTTTCGGGGCATGTAATTCTAGATAAACAAAATGAGTTGCATTAGAGGATCTCTAAACCAATGTTTGTCACCACTGAACAAGCGTATTTAAACTTTCACACTATATAAAGTAGCTTCAAAGAACAATGATCTATAATAAACAAATAAATGGTATAGACACCACTACAAATTGTCCTTTAGTGACAAAAAAGGTGTCATTTAAAGTTAAAAAATGTCGCACTAATGTATAGAAATGTCAGTTAAAAAAATGTCACTAGAGTTTTTGGTGTTTACCTACACTTAAAAAGTGTTAGTAAAAGTGAAATTGGTAAAACTTCTAATTATAGTGACACAATAAAGTGTATGGATAGATATTTTGCCTTATGACACATACTCTTTGCACAAAGTGTCATTAAAACTTAAAATTTTGATCTTTTACATACATCTAATAAAAAGTGTCACTAAAGTTAGATTTAATGATTTGTGTAATTGAGTAAGTGATAATAATCCTCATCTATTTTTTGAAGCGTGTTAAAATCACTTTCAAAGTAATTCGACCCTATATTCCTTGGGTTTCACGGATTTTTCAAATGGATAATTCAAATAATCACACTTTGTTTCTAAGTCACAAGAAATCAAAGCAATACATAAAAAGTTGTTATGTTTGTTGTATTCTAGAAGAGATCAATTATGGTCTATGTAACCCAAACAAAAGTTAGTTATATTCCGTTTAAAAAGGTTGGCGGGAAGAGTCACGCCATTTCATGGAAAAGTGTGTCTTTCGATGGGAAAAACGATTCGACGGGAAGAGTCACTCCAGCAAGGGGCTCTTCCTTTTGACCCCGCAAGGGGGCGCGTTGACCCCGCCCTTGTTTTTTTTGGGGTAAAGGGTTTATTACCATGGTAAAATACATTACTCAAAAAACCAAATAAGTACAAGAAGCATGGCTGAATGCCACACTTACTTTTACAAACTACACGCATCAATTGTGCTTCAAACCAAACTACCGAGAATGACATGCCAAACTCAAAATAACAATATTCCTAACCAACAACAAAATCAATTCGGAATAAAACAGAAGATTAAGCTTTAACCGGCATCATGAACAAGTGATATATGAATCTTCCACTTCTCCATGAGCACATCCACATGCTTCGACTTCTTGAACCTGAACGAGAGGAGTTTAAGCCCAACCATAGCAATAATAACTTCAATTACTTGAGCAACCATCCTCTTCTTCTTTTGGAAAAGCCGAAGATTGCGTTCTTTCCAAATAAAGTACGTACAACAAGAACAAGTTTTGGAAGAACACCTTTGATCGAACGTGACTTAGATAGAGTAATGAGCCAATTAAGAATATCTTCAAACATATGAGAAATATGAGCCATACCAGCAAGACCTTTAACATGATTTCAAACCTGAGACGCAAAAACACATTCGAAGAACAAGTGATTGTGAGAATCTGGTTGTCGCTCACACAATGGACATTGGAACAGGTTTAAGTTAGCATTACAACCAACATCCCATTGTTTCAACATATCATGCGCCTTTAACTTACGTTTAGCAACGAGCCAAAGGTGAAAAGCATGACAGGGGATACAATGAGAGAACCAAACCACCTTAGTCCAAATCACTTCACTACTTGACGCCCTAATCGTGTTCCAAACCACTCCGACAGAAAATGGACGGATCAACCCAGAATCATCCTTCCAACAAATTACATCAGGGACATTAGGGATAATATGGGGAGTGGCAAGATTGAAAATACCTGGGAATCGATTAGCCCACTTCGGAGGCCAATCCCAATCACCATCACGAATCAAATCAGCCACATTTGTCGATAACGAAGAGCCACTTCGAGTGATATCACGAGGAGAAAGAATATCCCTAAGAGGACTAATCGAACTCCACCTATCAAACCAAATGGACGTAGACGTGCCATCAGATTACCACTAAACAATGGGCCTAACTTGAAGGAACTTACGCCAACCCCAACTCAGATTACCACTAAAGAGAACGAGTATTACACATGTCTAGAATAAACTTACGAACTATGGGCCTAACTTGAAGGAACTTACGCCAACCCCAACGTAGACGTGCCATCACCTAATTTAGATACAAGTGTTGATGAAGTTGATCAATCTAAAAATTTCAAACCTCATACTTCACTGACTTAACTGTATTTGAAAATGAATATAATGCTCTTGACTTTTTTAGTATATGTTGTCACTTGAAAATAATGGTTAATCCAAAATCTATATTTACAAAGATTGTCCATCTCCCAATATCTATACTACTTTATAATGCATTTAGGCCTTCTAAAATTAGAAGGCTTAAAAATTCAGACTTTTTTACTTGCTTATTATGGAAAGATATATTATAATGCATGTAAAATTAAGATAAAGAGCTCCAATCATGAGATGACATGTCTCACTTCTTAACAAACTCCAAGCCTAACTTCTAACAAACTCCAAGCCTAACTCCTGACCACAAAAAATTAAGATAAGTAGCTCCAATTATAAAATGACATGTGTCACTTCTCAACTAAATATTCATATTTATTTTCAAATTAAAATATCTTTTTATCTACTTATTTATATTATAATCTAATTTCACCATATTTTCTAAAATTTTATGCTATTTAATTCAACATCCATTTTAATATATTTTTATGAGTTTTTAGTTTTTATATTTTTAGTGGGTTTATTTTATTTTAATTAAAATTTTTACAACTTTAACCTTTATTTCATTTATTCCAATCAATATAATCTTGATTCATCAAAATCATATACTTTTGGGGGAGTGTTTGACGCGTAAGAGATTGCGAGGATATTTTTATATATGGGAATAATGATGTCGCGTGAAAGTTACGGGTAACCCAAACAAACACTTACAACTAACACATATACATTCGAAGTGTTGTGAAACGAATTCACTAAATGGGTAAGCAAACACATATAACTATACTTATCGCCGCCGCTGTCACCACCATCTCATCACATCACCACCTCAAAACATTTGTTTGCTACAAGTCACATATGCCACTTTGCATAAAAAAAAATGCCATGCTGTCATCAAACAATTACGTGGAAATCACACCTTGCAAAAAACACACGCACCCCCAATTCATATCCCATGATCTTCAGCAATATCAATTTCATTCAAATCTCCCCAAAAATAAACCTACAGAATCGGTGAAGAGTACTTATGAATCCTTAATAAAAAAACAAACAAGTCTCGATTCATTACATTAAACTCACCAAATCAAAAATCGGTTTATCCCATGATTCGAATTAACTTAAAATCATTATTTTGATTCATTATTGATAACTTTCAAATCAGTCGCATACAGTTTCATAATTCAAAGTCAGTTCTTTCTAATATATTGTCTCATCACAAATCCAGGTAATTTTTACTCTTAGTTTATGTTTTGTTAAATCCAAATTAGGTTACCATTTCTTTGTTGTTTGATGAATTAGGGAATACTTTTGTATGTATTTTATGGATTTTGATTATTGATTTTAGTTTTGAAATCAACCCCATGTGAAGGTTACATTTATTAGTTGGTATTTAGATTGTTAGGCATGAAAAAAAGATGGTAACATGTTACTTTTATTGTTTTTAGCAGAAGAGCACAAAACTGGAACTATAAGATGAAAGTGATTACAATCGAATAAAGAAAGTATCTTACAAAACTGGTAATTTCAATATCTTCTTCCTATATTGGTTAAAGAAAGGAAATAATGATAATTGCGAATCAACAACCCGTTGATACCATCTGCTTGTATTCTTAAAGTTAGCATATTTTGATCTTTTTTCAGGTGGGTCATGTGAGTTTCATTTTTATGGAGATACGTTGGCATAGCCAATGGCCCGAAAAGGCTAAAAATGCAATCTTAACTTCATCAAATCCACTATGGTAACTTTGTTGGCTCTCTTTAAAAACTTACTTTTTTATTTAAGTGAGTATTGCATCAACCATGATGATAATAGGCTAACTGCATATACGATTATCATAGTGGGTAAAAGCTTATCACAACTACCATGTAAGAAGGTTTTGATTGAACATTTTGTAGAAAATAGTGATTGAATTTTTGGATGTGCTTATGTTGTACTAAGTTATAATAACCAGATGTTTGGGTGTGTAACATTGTATGGTTATTTAGGATTCAATAGATATTGTAGGGATGCCGCTTTGATAAGGTTAGTCTCTGGACACTACCCTTGATTTCAATATTCATTTTGTTAACTCTTTTGCTTAAGTGATAAAAAACACACAATTCTATATTCTTTTTTCTGTAAAGTCAGACATAGTACTTTTAATATTCGTTTTCTCAATCAAGTTTTTTTGGTTTTCAAATCTACAAAGTTTGTACTCTGATATTACCATCTATAAGTGTTTGGAAATGATTATGGGAATATAATTAACTCTAATATAGCAGACTGTAAATTACAGTGCTTTGGATGTGCTTTTTGGACTGGCGTAATAATCAGTTGATCAACGCCACCCGACTATAGAAACTACTTTACAGGTGACCCAAGAATATATACATCTTAGTTTATATCAAATCGGATAAAAAAAACATGCGGAATGATGAACATCAGTTTTTGGACCGCTCGATTTGGTATTAAATGAACCAGATGCATAATTTGGTGACTGAAAGTAGTTTCAATAGCTAGGATGCCTTAATGAGAAATGTTGCATACTTCATGGCCTTCTTATACAATCTCCCTAAATATGAAATGATCAAAAAGACATTTTTCTAAGCAAGAATTTTTTAGACTAACAAAAATGTAATATTTTGCAGATATAACCCGTGAGAGATATTATAACGGAGGCACTACTTCTATGAAATGAGAGATATTATAACAGAGGCATTACTTCTATGAAAATTTATTGTGCAGACTTGATACAAGGTACTTATCCAATCATATTTAAGGGTGCTTGGGATTCAATCTTTGTACAACTTATGTTTCTAATTGTAGTACCGATCCTTTTACTTTCCGGTTTAGCATTCATAGCCTCTTTTATTGTACACTTGCAAGATCTATATACGGTTTGGTACCCGTGACATCGATATAGTACAAACCTCATGATTTGGAAAAGAATGAACTTACAAGGCGCTAAAATGCGCTAAACTTTATTCATGATTTGGAAAAGAATGAACTTACAAGGCATCCGTTTCCATATAAGAAAGTTTTGATGCTTATAGCGAAGGTGGCAAGTGTTAAATTAGGACCCTTGATTAAAAGACTTATGACGTTTATGTCTTTGGCTAAGACACATTTATCTTGATTTGCGAATAAATTATATAAAATGCGATAGCTTTGCGAGTACTGAGGTAAAGAAAGAACCGCCAACCTAATTTAGTCCCTATAAGGACAATGGGCACTAATGGGGCATAACGGCAAAGCTATGTGATCCACTGATCGATTCCAACAAGGGTCTGAAAAAGAAGAGACATGAAATAAAAGTCAGAATAGGTGAGGTAGTCATAATTTAAAGCACAAATATAGAAAAAGTTATAGTAGGAAATTGTTTCATGGGCTTTTTGTGAGAAGAAATGACGTATGCTATAGTGACATCCCTTAACTACTTGATGTATTCCCTCTTAGCATAAAAAAATTATATAAGAAATTGAATCCCTATTTTGATAACTGGTCGCACTGTTTTCGTTATAGTGTTTGGTAAAACTACTTGATGTATTCTCTTTTAGCATCAAAAAATATGCATGGCTACTCATTGTAGTGACATCCCTTAACTACTTCAGTAAGATATTAGTATAGAAAAATACCCTGGTGATTGTAGATAATTTGACATATTTGTCTCTGCATCGAAGAACATGTTTTCCATGCAAGTGAAATCTAATACTGGTGTTTAGGTTGAGCAGCTGTTAATACTTAATAGAGGGGTGGACAAGTGGGTAAGGGGTCAAATGTTTCGGGTTGAAATATGTATTTCTAAGTACTGGTCAAGAAGGGCTGGGATGAGTTGGTTGACCCATTAACTCCATCTTGTCAAGTTCTTAAATTCATTCATCCATACTGGAACTTGATTCATTTATTTGAGGGTGTAACAGCTGTGATATTTTGTGCGGTATTAGCGAGTAAAGTTATTTTACAGACATTTTTAGAGTATATATTGCCAAATATTTTAACCTTCTCCAGGTACAATCAAACTTTATTTGAAGATGAAAATGAGAACCGAATGATGGAGACTTAAGAACTTTTTGAATGGGTCCTAAAGCAAAAATGTTTAGAGGTTAGGATCATATGGTTCTTCAACACTTTTATTCTTTCAGAATAATTTATATAATGTTATGTGTTAATAATATTCATGACTTCAAGTCATAAATGTCTATATGATGTTCTTACTTGATGAGGACTGCTTATGTTTTTTGGTCTATGCAGAAAACATCCTTCATGCATCTAAACAAGTTTGACATATTTGAGCGAAAGGTTTCAAAAGTAAGTGGTAGTTTTAAACTTTATAACTAATATCGTAAAGTATCTGCTTATTTTAGTCTATGATTTTAGACTTTTTTAAGCTGCCCCTGAACGTATGTGAGTGGTTTAAAGATTATCAACCGATTGCAACACGAAAGCAAGAAGTCAGCTTCTGCAATCAATGGAACACAGTTAATAATGAAGTAAGTTGTACCGTCTGTGTTTTCACATTTTAGCAGCTCAAGTAAACAAGGACCAAATGCAAGATTCGGACCTATCTTTCTTCAGCCTCAATGAAGTAGTTAAGGCAACTAGAAAGTTTTCAACCGATAATAAGCTCGGGCAAGGAGGTTTTAGTTCAGTATACAAGGTAAAACAATCTTGATTATAAATATAACGATTTAATAGCAAGCATCAAAACTAATCTTTGGTTGATTTCTGACCCGTTTGACAAATTACATTTTGGCTACATTTTTTTTATTTACCCATTTGACCTTTGGTTTGACCCTTATCAACAAGTTGATTTCTAGGTAATCTATTCAATGATAAGCACAAACATACTTTTATTAGAAGCGTGAATTATTTACTATAATGACGTTATATGTAGTGAACACATACGTGATTTTTTGAGTGATTAATTGGTTTGAATTATGAAGTTTTAGTCAGTTATGAAGTTGTTAAATAATGGAAAAATAGTTCAGTACTTTACGGTTCCATTTAACAGCAGAACATTAGCAACTAATGGCATAGATTCGGTTATGGCTATATTTGCAATAAGGTACTTTATATAATTCTCAGTTTAGAATGTTAGATTTGAGGAGATTATATATGTGTTTGGCAGCATCTGATCAATTTAAATCTCTAAGTAACCAATGAAGTTTTCGAGAATTTAATATCGTTAGCCAAATCTTGAATTACATTACAACGCCATGTTCTAGAAGTGATTGATATGAATTCATTTAATCAATGCTTGAATGTACAAGAGTTATTATCTTCGCAGATTTTGTAACATATATTTTAACAATCTTTGCAGAATTTGTAACACATTCTTAACAATTTAACATGGATCCAAGATCACACTGCTATAGAAAGGTATGATATATGATCATGCTTAATTTTTTGACACAAAAATATGGTAGAAAACATGTACTAAGTGCACCTTTGCGAAAATTGTTTTAAAAGCAAGAATACAAACACGAACATTACACATTTTAATTGAGATTATTAACCCGAATGAAATATCGGGTGTTCAGGAGCTCAAACTAATGACCTTGCCCAATTAAATTGACAGTTAATAGTTTCCCATAATGGAGGTGAATGATGAAAGTTTTAAGGATATAACAACAAAGGAACACAAATTTGAGGGGAGGTCAATTCAACTTGACCCTCGTGTAAACCATTAAGGCTTACGAGAAGTCAACAAAAGATGCATTTTTCTATAATATAGAGTGTAATCATTTTCAACTCATATCATGAAGGACATATTGGATTACAAAAGATGAATTTTTCTATTTTATGTAATGTGATCTCATGTATTTGGATACATTATGATACTTAAAGATGCGACATTTTGAGTGGGTTATGCAACTATACAACTACAATCTTCAAGCTTTAATTTATATAAAATGTTCGTTTTTTTTTTTAAAAATGAACCTCCCCAATTGTACATGATAGATACTCAGATCTGAAATTTTACAAACTAGCCCGCCCATCGGGCGGGCCGTGAAGCTAGTATGTTTATATAACTAAATATTTAGTAATCTTCTATCTATCTATACCTATCATTCTTAATTTCTTTTGATCGATATAAGTTGTTACATAGATATTTTCTTTAGAATATGTGATAATAGAATCGTTTCACCAATCCACCTCAAGATATGTAATAGCGACTGTACTACTATGCCTCATTGATTATGCAGTGACAGCCTACGAAAACAGATGAAGGTGTGGCAAGTGGCCCTCAATGTTCTTTTGGATTATATATGGAACCCAATGATCCTTAAATAAAAAGTGTTTTGCACTCTAACCCTTTTTTACCTTACGTGTTGGATACGCGCCTGACCTTAACAAAGCGGGATGTTCCTGGAGGTTAACTCGATCAGTCACAAAGAATGGCCAACAGTTTTTACTTTTTTAGTTTCCTTCTAAGAAAAATGGATTTTGAATGGTTCACAAAGTATTTTTGTTAGCTAACTCAACAGTAGTGCTGAGCAAAACACCCGAACGACCAGACCAAGTGACGGACCGACCGAGACCGGACTGGACCGAACACATTCGGTCTGGTCTTCGGTCTCGGTTTTTAGGCTAATTCGGTCTCAGTCTTGGTCGGTCCGGTCCGGAACGGACCACAAACTGACTATGTTGCCTTGTTAGACCGGACTGACCGCGAGACCGGACCAGACCGACCACATACGGTCCGTCCTCGGTCTCGGGTTTTGGGCTAATTCGGTCTCGGTCTTGGTCGGTCCGGTACGGGACCGATGCTCACCCCTACCCAACAGTCGAATCATCATTTGAAAACGGAACAAGAAGCTAAACCATCTCATGTACGAAAAGAAAACCATTCCACCATTCACACTTAAAATTCTCAGCTCGGTATGACTTGGTACTTTAGGCTTGCAAATTGCACAGCTCACACATGCTTAAGATGCTATTCAAACTGATCCATATGTTATCCATGTGACTAAGAAGTGAGGCGACTTGGATACAACACAGGCGATTCGAGCTACATTACTAGAGATGATATTAAGAGAGGGACAACCTTGTCCTATACTCATATCAATCTAAAAATCAATCGATCACAAGGCAAACGAACATATGTCACCAGAATTATTAAAAATGGAGATGTGTCACCTTAACGAGCCCTAATAAAAAACTCACCAAACCCAAACAGAGTTTTGAGTCATGTTCCCCTAAACCAAACTATTATTACTGTTCCAAAAGGATACCTTGATCAGTCACATAAAAATAGCCAATTGATTTTAATCACAAATGTTCTCTTAGATGCTAAACGAACGCTTATATTAATCATCGACAAAGTAAGTACACTTATACAACATCAAAAAGATGAGGGCTTTGAGTCTTGCTGGACTAAGCCAAAGTCACGGTATATACACTCATACAATACAAAGTATTTGTCTTGCAATTATTTTATGGAGAGCGACTCATTTTGTATGTGGAGTGTAATCTAACCCGAAGATCTATGGTTCAATTCTCTAATGACCAGGTCTCTATGTTATTTATTTAAATAAATGAGTAATTGTGTGTGTGATTCATTGTCGTGAGTGTACGATCCCACCATAAATTCATCGCACAATACAAAAATTATATGGGTTCGTCATTTCTATTCAAAATATCATTTTCACCAGAACTGAATTGTTGTGGACTATATAACCGTTTTTAAACTCTATAATGAACAAATAAAAATGGCGTACACAAATGCAAGAGTCAACCTGTAAATGTGTATCCGTTTAAAAAAACATGTATGTGTATATTTTTAAATAAAAGTCCATTGAACTTTGGATCCCACGTAGATCAAAGAAAAGAAATCTTTCTTGTTTATATATTAAAGTGATAAGCAACATACATGACAATACTATGATTTTCAGTTTCATCGTTGCCACTTAAAAAAATCAAAATACAATAAATACTATGATTTTCAGTTTCATAGTATATTTTCTCTTAGAAAAGTCAGTTTAAGCTTCTTTTATTTTTCCAAAGAGGTTATCAAACATAGCTTTAATTGAAATAACTTTTAAATGTCCAACTAAAATGATACATCGATTTAATTTACTTTCAACTAAAATATGACCGGTAACAACTTTCAAAACTCAAAAAACCTTGTGTTACATAGAACAGTCGACTTTGAAATTTAGTTGAGAACAACAAAAGTTGGATACGTCAAATTTTAATTTAACCTAATATATAATAAATTTGTGTTCGAATGGCTCTAAGGTAATAGTTACAACAATTGTTATATTTTACTATCATTCATAGTTTTATTTCATTTTATTTTATTTTTCTTAATAGAGACCACTAATTAGAAACTTTTTACAAAATGTGATCATGTCAATAGTGCTTAAAATTTGAAATTTAGGAATAACCATTTAAAAAAAAACCTGTTTCGTCGTGGTGTCTCTAAACATTTCACCAATACATGTGAACATACGGTACCTAACACCTACCGCACAACGACATGTTACCTAGTTAATTAAGACACGCACAAGGTACCATTCAAACTTATTCAGATGACTAAGATATGAGACAACTCTTGGTGCCACCCTTCTAGTGAGATCAAGAGACACGGTGACCACTTTCTTGTACTATTATACACCTTAATCATCACAAGACGCAATGAGGGGTGATTTGCACACTCTTCATATTGATTGTGACATTTTAAATTAGAGTATTTGGATATATATATCCTTACAAAGTGAGAATATATAAAAATGATATAAGGGTATAAATGTCCAAACACTCTAATTTGGAGTGTCTCAATCAATTTGATGAGCGTGCTAATCACCTCCCCAGCGCAAGCGAGTCACCAGAATTATCCAAATGTTAATAAAAGATTTTTTTTTTGGCTTCTCTTGAAAAAGAAAGTTTTTTTTATGGCCGTCTAGTTTATTGGGGAAATTTTCAAAAGTTGGTTCAGTTAGTTTTGGAAGGCAATTCTTACGATTTTATTATATTTATTTTGAGCATAAAAAACCAGTTCGGTTTAAAAAATAAAAATCCTTGTGTAAACTCAGTAAATTGGATGGTGACTAGTGAGGCCCATCATTTAAATCATACAACCAGTCCAATGAAAAGGAAGCGCTGTATTCATTTTAGCCATGTATTGTTGGCCCCTACCATCGCCATTCGCCAGCTCTATACAACTAAGAGTACTCTGCTACAACTACTTTTCATTAGAGTTTAATGCACGATGTTACACTTCGGGTGTTAATTGGGTCGGGTTGGTCGAGTTCGGGTTAAACGGGTCTGGTTCATGTCGAGTCAAGGCTAAAAATAACATGCCCGAACAGGCTTTTATTTGAACTTGTATTAGTCGGGTTCGGGTCGGGTGAAGTCGGGTTCGAGACTTAGTCATTTACAAAATCACATTTCTTAAACTTACTGGTTAAAATCACATAACTTTTTTGTAGCATAAGTTGTATATGAACAATTAATACACATAGTCTTTTTACTCATGTAGTAATTCTTATAAAACATTGTAGTTATTAATCATGTTTGGTTTGTATGATAAGACGTAATAGAATTGATAATAAAAAGACTAAAATACCCATTACTGATAGAAAATTTATTTAATGTGGTTAATTAATGATGAATGCTTTTATGTAATTTTGATTCTATTACAACTTGTGATGAAAAAAAAGTAGGGGACCTCTAAGGAATGGTTTTGGTGTAATGAGTCATTACTTGTAAAGAATTACTACCTCCGTCTCAAAATAATTGTCATCATTTGACTTTTGAAAGTCTTAATTTCTCAACTTTGATATTTAATATTTTTGTATGTGTTATATAATACTTGATGAAAATTATACCAATGAAAAAGTATTTAAAAATCAATCCATTCATATATATTGCATCAATTATTAAGTAATGCAAACAAAAATATTCGATCAAAAGTAGAAAAGACTTCAAAGCTCAAAAGGAATGACAATTATTTTACGGAGGAGATACATTTTATAAATGTAAACAAACAACATTTATTCATTACATTGTAATAATCTTTTCCATTACGGTTTTTATTACGACATACCAAACACTACGATAGTCTTTTTACTCCTGTAGTACTTATAAAACATGTTGAGTTAATAATGATACATCAATCCAATGATTCTATCTAAGATTGAATTCGTTAACACTTCAAACACAACGAATATGATGCCAATATATGTATGAAAAATATAACAAAAAGATAGAACTTGGACCATTTTATTTATAACAGAGTTATGTAACAAACATTAAGAACATATGATAGAATCATCCATATTATTCATATTATCAAACCATGCAACCTCAGAAAGCTTGAGAGTAGACCATGCAACATCAGTGGACACCAAAATTTAGATGAGAAATGGGCCAAGTTTATTACATGGTTCATTTAATTTAACTTGGGTCTTTGAATAAAGATTGGGAAAAATAAAAATAAAATAAAAAAATAATAAAAAATAAAAAATGAAAGAAAAAAAACCCAACTCAGGTCAATTGGGTTGACCCAAACCCGAATATAAAAAGTATTTTGAACCCGATACCCGGCCCTACTTCGTATTCTGGTTAAGCGGGTTGATTGGAGACCCGAAGTTAACTTGACCGAATAACACGACCTGATTATCCTTATTCGGGTTCAAGTCGAGGTCGAGGTCGGGGTCGGGTCCGGGTAGAGTCAGGATCTAGGACACCCTTATCTACCGTGAGCAGATGCCTATTCAAGCGATACATCCAATATTTTTTTAGTTGCGTTATCTTATTCGTATACCTTCTAGCTCACTTTTGGACGTACTTTTTACATCTTCTACCCTCTAAGCCCACTTCTATTTACAGTATCACATATTTCACTTTTAGTTTATAATATTTTTTAACAAGTCAGAGTATTAAGCTGATAAAAATTATTGGACTATCATATCTTCTTGGAACAAGATTTAACCGTATTTACGTTTTTCATTCAAACCGAGCAAACCTAACTATTACTTTCTTTCATCTCTTTTATTTTCTTCTACCATTTTTTTTACTTTTTAAGAACATTGGGGAAAATGTTCAATTTAAGTATAGGGAGTGTAAAAAGAGACACCTTAAAAACTAATCTCGCATTTGTTATTTATCTTGTTCTTATATAATTGTGTAATAAACCAAAAGAAATACTTGTAAAAGTGATTTCAGCACAAATTTAAAAATAAATTATGACATTTACAAGTGAAACTTTAGTTATAAAAAGCGTCTCATGAATAAGAATTATATAGCTAGCACAAAAACCCTACCACTCAAATTTCACCCCAAATTTTGAGGTTCGCTTTTAGATACATAGGAAAAAGCATTCATCTTTAATGCTTATGAATGTACCGGTAGTATATAGATTCTAGAACTTGCTTTTGTGATCCATTCTGAGATCGCTAGTGAGATCAAGACATGTGATTAAAATTTACTAAATGATAAAGGCATTAGAATAACCCTTTTGTTTTAGCCTGTTTATAATAATTACGCATAATTGGTCAAGTAATTACCCTACACCTTTGCTATATACAACCCTCTGAGCCTATCTTTTTCCGGTTCTCGTGATATTTGGGTGAATTCCGAAATATTAATGAAGAACATTGTTTACACTCCACCCTTAAATGCTACACCCAAATCACTTTAGCCTTCCTTGTATGCGCTAATCTTTAGTGCATTATTGTTATAACATATACGTTAAACCATTAGTTAATTTACTAAGTGGTTACCTAGTTGCTAATTGAGACTCATGGGTTTAGTACTATTGTTATGGAGTAAATGGGGAAGAAAGTCAAAATTATTACTTCCATATGTACGTTAATGATTAAGTACTTCAAGTGTTTTGATCCTAGCAATTCGGGTCATTATTAGTTTATATTTATGCAAAAATGCAAGTGTAGGGATGCAATTATAAATCCTGTGGTTATCTATTATTTATTTATTTTCAGATCAAAAGCCAGAGTAAAAAGTGTAAAAAATAGAAAACAAGAAGAAACAAACCGACTGCCATCCTGCTTATCTTTAAGTCAAGAAAGTGTCGAGAAAAACAACAAAAGAGTTAGAGTTTGTTTATCGAGTCTTGGCTTAGCAATGCCACTTTGTACATATAATTAATTTAAATGATTAATTTGCCACCAGTAAAAGTCTCCCATGTCCCATATCCGTGTTTTTCCTTACCCTTACACCTAACGTTACAACACTGGAAAATACCTCTTTAATAGTTTATCCTATGTGCTATGACAGGTAGAGAGTGTTTATTGTTCCATGTCCATATTGTTATATCACTTACACCCGAGAGATGAGAGAATCCAAACACTTTATTGATGTGCTAGTATATAATTTATGTGCTTCTTATGACTATTGTAGAATGAATTATGTTGTAAATTATCTTTAAACTATTGCTAAATTCCCTCGACCTTGTAAATTGATTAGGGTAAAAGCACATTTGTTTGAGGACAAACAAATTCCAAGTGTAGAGATATTTGATGAGGTGTAATTTTATACGTTTTTAAAGGGTCGTTTAGCCTTTAGATTCATACATATTTGATCATTTATTGTGCTAAATCGTTTCTATTTCCTTTTTAGGTACTTGGGAAGCAAATGTCATAAAATGAAGTGTTTCGAGCTAAATTGTACAAGAAAATGAAGACAACAACAACATCGAGAAAAACTTCACAAGAAGGGATTGTGACGGCGTCACAAGCACTACCTGACGCCATCACTTGAAGAAAGATATGGGTAAAGAGTGACCACTCGGGCGCTGGAGACGACCTCCTTCTGACGGAGTCAAGACCAAAAAATATGAAGGCTGATGGTGTCACAATCCCAACCTGACACCTTCAAAACTAAGTCGGTGCAATTTTGAAACCCTAGAAGACGACGTGAAGCCGTCACACTTAACAAGTGACTCCATCACGATTGTAAATATATGTATATTTTCGTATTGTTTTCATTGAAAGGTAGCCAACTTTCGGATAACCTAGAAGTTCGAAGCTTAGGCAATTTTATATGGATTTTTAGGCCTTTTTGGCCCCCACAAACTTCTATGTATTCAGAAGATAAGTTAATTAATCAATCATTCAATTATGACTATTTATGATTGTTTGATTTCTTTATTTGCTTTTCTTTTCATTTCTATGCTAGGCTAAATTTAATAGTATTTGGTTAAGATTACATGAAACCGAGTTCTTGATTATTGTGTGTCGTCTCTTGTGTATTAGTGATTTGCGTTATGGTTTGGAAAACTGGCTATGTCAAATGTTCCTAGCTTGAACGTCCACTAAAACGCTTAGTTATTATATTAAATTTATATTTGTTGTATTTAATGCATGAACTTTTACTCGAATTGTGAAAATTGAGATAAAAAGGCCTTCTTAGGCGATGCTCAATTAGAACATAATTCATAGGGTTTAGGGCTTGACCAGCCTCGATTGGTATTAAGGAATACAAGGCTCTAATTAGACAGGGACGCGACAATTCGACTAATCAGTAAAAGATAACCAGGGAAGTAATAGAATTCTAAGTAAATACGCTTTTATCATATAAGAAATTCGGCAATTCACTTTTGCACATAATTAGTTTTAAATTTGGTTTTAATTAGTTTAATTAGTTTTAAAAACCAACTCTTCTAAATAGCCAAGATTTTACTAGTTTTCTAAAAAAACATATAAAGACCAAAAATAATTTTCCTCAACCCTTAGACTGGATTCGACTTACACTTCAAACCTACCTCACTATTGCCTTAGAGAACGATCAGTCCCTCAGACTTACCTATACAATACTACAGAGGTTAGATACACTGCTTAGGAGGGTTGTAAACCTTAGGTGTTTTGCATTCCTACCAACCACACATATCATGTTTTTAGCATCGTTGCCAGGGAATAGTCTAGGTTTCGATTTCTATCTCGTTTAGGTCTACTCACTATATTCCTATCAAGAGAGATTTTTTTTATTGTATAGCTTTCTCATAGTCTATCTTTTCTTTGTGTATTTGTTCATAATATTTCTCATTGACTATGCTATCAGCCATCATAAAGAACGCGAATCCATCATACAACCCACCACGGAATTTATCCACCTTAATCAAAAATGATATCTCAATGTTCCGACCACATAATAATGAACCTTTCTACAATGCATGGACTCATTTCAAATATTTACTCCAAAAAGTCCTTCATCAAGGTTTTGAATTATTGTCTCCACTTAAAATCTTTTGTAGTCGTATTTACCGTGATACCCAATTGGAGCTTAACTATAAAACAGAGGGGGAACTTTGGGAATGCGGTGATGAATTAGCGTGGGAAACCATTGCGATTCATGCCCGATTCAAAAATGGAAGATGGGATTGGGATCCAAGAAATGTAAGTTTAAAACTGTTTTCAATTTAGAAGGCTCAATCGAAAGGTTTGTTAGGTGCATGTTGGAGTTAGACTTCACCAAAACACATGATAATCACATAAGAGATTTATATATGATGAAGGATGAGGTTAAAACTTCGAGCTCACTATTTACTCCACAAGTCCTACCATCATTTGAGGAATACACACCACCCATGACTTACCCGAAAGAAATAGAAATACCACAGGAACCCAGATAGATGTAGAACCTATATACAAACAGAGCATGTAGGTTTGAATGCTTCTTGTCATGACCTTTCTATTAGTTCTAGGGTAGTTCCTAGTGTTGAAGAACGGAAGCCTCAACCAAAACCGTCACCAAATTTCCCATCCTTATATGTGAATCTAGGATTTGAAGTAGGCCTCGATACACCTATCAAACCATATAGTCCGGGTAGTTTTAGAATACAGATAGTAGACTTTAAGTCACGTGGAGAGGAAGCTAATATAGGAGTGAGACATGACCTTGCATTCTTACATAACCCATTCATGAGTGATCACAAGGAACATTACGGGTTCAAGCCGGGTTTGTTAGATCAAGATTGATCCCTAACTTAGAATTTATCAATTTGGAGATGATAAAAGATGATTATTTTCTATGAGAAATCGTGAGTTAGCCATTGACCCCAATGTATTAAGTAAGATTAAGATGAAAGAAGCACACCCTTTTCAGCATATAATTCAACCACCAATCTCTTATCATATGGCTCCATTCCACGGAGATGGTGTGTATCACTACTATCACCCGCACTTCATTTTAAGTGTATGAGACAACTTTTGGTGCCACCTTTCTAGTGAGATCAAGAGACACGGTGACCAATTTCTTGTACTATTATACACCTTAATCATCACAAGATGCCAACGCAATGAGGGGTGATTCGTACACTATTCATATTAATTGTAACACTTTAAATTAGAGTGTTTGGACATATATACCCTTATAGAGTGAAAATATATAAAAATGATATGAGGGTATAAATGTCTAAACACTCTAATTTAGAGTGTCTCAATCAATTTGATGAGTGTGCAAATCACCTCCCCAGCGCAAGCGAGTCACCCGAATCATCCAAATGTTAATAAAAGATTTTTTTTTTGGCTTCTGTTGGAATAGAAAAAAAAATTATGGCCGTCTAGTTTATTGGGGGAAATTTTCAAAAGTTGGTTAAGTTAGTTTTGGAAGGCAATTCTTACGATTTTATTATATTTATTTTGAGCATAAAAAACCAGTTCGGTTTAAAAAATAAAAATCCTTGTGTAAACTCAGTAAATTGGATGGTGACTAGTAAGCCCATCATTTAAATCATACAACCAGTCCAATGAAAAGGAAGCGCTGTATTCATTTTAGCCATGTATTGTTGGCCCCTACCATCGCCATTCGCCAGCTCTATACAACTAAGAGTACTCTGCTACAACTACTTTTCATTAGAGTTTAATGCACGATGTTACACTTCGGGTGTTAATTGGGTTGGGTTGGTCGAGTTCGACTTAAACGGGTCGGATTAAATAGGTGAAAATTTAAAAATAACATGCACGAACAGGCCTTTATTTAAACTCGGGTTAGTCGGGTTCGAGTTTAATCGGGTCGGGTCAAATTGGGCTCGAGACTGTGTCATTTACTAAATCACATAATTTGATTTCTTAAACTTAGTAGTAAAAATCACATAACTTTTTTGTCGCATAAGTTATATATGAAAATAAATACACATAGCTTTTTAATAATGAGAAACCAATCCAATGATTCTATCCAAAATTGAATACGTTAACACTTCAAACACAATGAATATGATGCAATATATGTATGAAAATATAACAAAAAGATACAACTTGGACCATTTTATTTATAATAGAGTTATGCATATTATCAAACCATGCAACCTCAGTAAGCATGAGAGTAGACCATGCAACATCTGTGGACACCAAAATTTAGATGAGAAATGGGCCAAGTTTATTACATGGTTCTTTTAACTTAACTTGGCTCTTTGAATAAAGATTGGGAAAAAAAAAATAATAATAAAATAGAAAATAAAAAATTAAATAAAAGAAGAAAAAACTTTCGGCAGGTCGGGTTGACCCAAACCCGCATAGAAAAATTATTTTGAACCTGATACCCGGCTATACTTTGTATTCAGGTTAATCAGGTTGACCCGATCGACACGAGTTAGAATTTGAACCCAAATAACACGACCCGATTATCCTTATTCGTGTTCATGTCGAGGTCGAGGTCGAGGTCGAGGTCGGGATCGGGGTCGGGTCCGAGTAGAGTTCGGATTTAGGACACTATCTGGTGGCAGAGGCCTATTCATTTTTACAAGCGATAGATCCATATATTTTTTTAGTTGCGTTATGTTATTCGTATACCTTCTAGCTCACTTTTGGACGTACTTTTTACATCTTCTACCCTCTAAGCCCACTTGTATTTACAGTATCACACATTTTACTTTTAGTTTATATTTATTTTTTAACAAGTCAGAGTATTAAGCCGATCAAAATCATTGGACTATCATATTTTCTTGGAGCAAAATTTGACCGTATGTACGTTTTTCATTCAAACCGAGCAAACCTGTGGAGTATTAGTTTCTTTCATCTTTTTTATTTTCTTCTACCATTTTTTGTTTACTTTTTAAGAACATTGGGGAAAATGTTCAATTTAAGTATAGGGAATGTAAAAGGGGACACATTAGAAACTAATCTCGCATTAGTTATTTGTCTTGTTCTTATATAATTGCGTAATAAAGTGAAAGAAATACTTGTAAAGGTGATTTCAGCACAAATTTAAAGATAAAATTTATGACATTTACAAGTGAAACTTTAGTTACAGAAAGCGTCTCATGGATAGGAATTATATAGATAGTACAAAAAACACCACCACTCAAATTCCATCCTAAATTTTGAGGTTCGCCTTTAGATACATAGTAAAAAGCATTCATCTTTAATGCTTATGAGTGTATAGGTAGTATATAGATTCTAGAACTTGCTTTTGTGATCCATTCCGAGATTGCTAGTGAGATCACATTCATGTGATTAGAATTTACTAAATGATAAGAGGAATTGGAATAACCCTTGTGTTTAGCCTGTTTATCATAATTACGTTGGCTAAATTAGTAAAGTAATTACCCTACACCTTTGCTATGTACAACCCTCTGAGCCTATCTTTTCGCATTTCTCGTGATACTTGGGTTAATTCTGGAATATTAATGAAGAGCATTGTTTACACTCCACCCTCAAATGCTACACCCAAATCGCTTTAGCCTTTCTTGTATGCACTCATATTTAGTGCATTATTGTTATAACATATATGTTAAACCATTAGTTAATTGTCTAACAAGTTACATGGTTGCTAAGTCGAGTTATATCTTGTAAATACAATTTTGGGATAAGTGAGACTCATGGGTTTAGTACTATTGTTATGGTGTAAATGGGGAAGATAGTCAAACTTATTACTTCCATATGTACGTTAATGATTAAGTACTCCAAGTGTTTTGATCCTAGCAATTCGGGTCATTATTAGTTTATATTTATGAAAAAGTTCAAGTATAAGGATGCAATTATAAATCATGTGTTATCTATGTTATTTATTTATTTTCAGCAGATCAAAAGTTACCAGAGTATTAGTGTATAAAAAAATAGAGAAGAGTAAGAAACATCTCGACTGCCATCCTGCTTATCTTTAAGTCAAGAAAGTGTCGAGAAAAACAACAAAAGAGTTGGAGTTTGTTTATCGAGTCTTGGCTTAGCAAAACCACTTTGTACATGTAATTAATTTAAATGATTAATTTGCCACCAGTAAAATTCCCCCATATCCCATAGCCGTGTTTTTCCTTACCCGTACACCTAACGTTACAACCGTGTAAAATACCTCTTTGATAGTCTATCCTATGTGCTATGACAGGTAGAAAGTGTTTATTTTTCCATATTGATATTGTTATATCACTTACACCCGAGAGATGAGAGAATCCAAACACTTTATTGATGTGCTAGTATATAATTTGTGTGCTTATTATAACTATTGTAGAATGAGTTATGTTGTAAATTATCTTTAAACTATTGCTAAATTCCTCCGACCTTGTAAATTGATTAGGGTAAAAGCACATTTGCTTGAGGACAAACAAATCCCAAGTGTAGGGATATTTGATGAGGTGTAATTTTATACGTTTTTAAAGGGTCATTTAGCCTTTAGATTCATACATATTTGATCATTTATTGCCCTAAATCGTTTCTATTTCCTTTTTAGGTACTTGGGAAGCAGATGTCATAAAATGAAGTGTTTCTAGCTAAATTGTACAAGAAAATAAAGACAACGACAACATAGAGAAAAACGTCACAAGAAGGGGTTGTGACGGCGTCACAAGCACTACCTGACGTCGTCACTTGAAGAACGATATGGCTAAAGAGTGACCACTTAGGCGCTGGAGACGGCCTCCTTCTGACGGTGTCAAGACCAAAAAATATGAAGGATGATGGCATCACAATCCCTACCTGACACCGTCAAAACTAAGTCGGTGCAATTGGCGAAAGCCTCTATATAGTATATATATATATATATATATATATATATATATATATATATATATATATATATATATATATATATATATATATATAGGTTTGGGTTATTATGAAAAGTTTCTTAGAATGAAAAAATGAGAGCATGTAGAGGTGACATGTGTCACCTTTGCCACATCACCATGCCACATCACCATACTCCACCCCCCCCACGAAATTTTTTCCGGCAAAAAAAAAAGAATTTGGCAAAACTAGTTTTTTTCCCGTCAAAATTTTTTAATGCATCACAGTTATAAAGTTACTACAACACAAGCATGATTTTAGTGCATTAAGGTTATAAATTATCGTCCTACAGTTATAAAGTTATTGCATCACAATCATGAGTGGTAAGTTGAGTATATATATATATATATATATATATATATATATATATATATATATGTATATGTTATAAATTCTCGTTATTATAATGTTTTTGCTACTGTGAGTGGTAAGTTGAGTATTAGAAATAGGAATGAAATTGTGGTTGTTTATGTTTTTTAGTAGTTGAAATTTACTGTTGGAGAATGAAATTGTGGTTTGATTTGGTTAAAAAAAAGTAGTGTTTGAGCTTATAGTCAAATTATTCGAGGTTGGTTCAAGATTGAAATACTTTTTTATAAGTTCTGTATGGTTCCTGTTGGATTCTTTGTAAGATATTGGATTTCACAAACACTCTAAACCATAATCAAAGTAGGCGTATAAGTATGTTAGAGAGAGAAAGTTTTAGTGAGAGAAAGGAAGAGAGTTGGGAACTATAGTGAGAAAAAGAAAATTATTATTATGAGCTCCAACTCTCTACCTTGGAAGGTAGAGAGTATTTATAGTCTTACAATAAAATGCCACACAACGGTCTGTGGATCAGGCATACAGTGGGTAAAGGCCCGTCCGTCCTCCACGGTGTTACTTTACTAAATACAACTTAACATAAAATAACTACGACTACTAGCTTTCTAACGATTACATATACTTGAGGTGACCGACTCTTTAATACCTTGAATTTCTAATTCCTAACAATCTCCCCTTAAGGGAGGTCACCTCAATCATGTACTAAAATTACATTGAATACAAACAGATATTGCATTAAAAAAAATTGTTCTTGCATTCTTGATGTAGTACTTTGCTCCAAAGCTCGTAATCATTGATTCTTTTCATTGCATGTATGGAAAATCCAAGTGGAGGTCTTTCATTGATCCACGTGATAATAATTCTGAGCCAGCTTTTGAGATCATCTGCAATCAAAAATCTCTGGGGCATCCATTGTGGTGTTGGTATTATGCGAAGTTGTGACAGTTGGACCGACATGCTCACATTCTGGATCATGATTTCTTCTAATCAGAGTAGCGGAAGCTTTTGTTGATTCATGATATTGGCAGCAGCGAAGCATGGAGTGAAAATATCAGAGTCATTGATCCCTTAATCATGATTTCTTTCGAGATGAATGTATTGAGTGAGCATGCGGCTATGGATTGACCGCTTCATTACGATCATTATGCAAAGCGTAAGGAATACCTGCATAAAACATTTAGCAATAAAGCGCACGAAAGTGTCTTTGATCACTTTCGTTGAATTGAGGTACACGGCTCATGGTTCCCCGTTGATCGATACAAGTACTGCTGTGATCGGTAAATTCGAAGAATTTCCTTGACAGGTTTCGGTGCTCTATTTGTTCTCAAACGGGAACGTCTCAAAGAAGATAACACGGAGTGAGTGAACCAACGAAATAGAGATTCACTTATTGATGAAAAGAGATTTGAAAAACAATCGAGTATTGCTCAATAGAAATTGTTTTTGCAATACAGCGAAGGTTTTAATGAAAATCAATTATCAATCATAAAATACCTTTTGATTTGCAATCCTCGTACACAGTTGATGTGCTAAAGATAAAGAGTTTTTTAGCACAACGATCGGTTTTTCAAAGGTATCCGTCAATCCGTAACCTGAACTAGGATTGATTCAAGAATTGAATCGCCCCATTGTTTTTGTTCAGTTGTCACATGGTTGATCTAATAAGTAGATCTCACATGCCACCTACCAGGAGCTTGTTTGATGTTGGCTCCAGAAGGCTTTCCATCTTCATTGTGAATATGTATGCATATCACTCAGATGTTCTGGCAAAACCACAAGGATAGTGCGTAGGACCTAAGATATAATCTCTCTTTCCACATTGTGTGAAACAGAGAGTCTTCATTGAAAGTGTCCTAAAGAGATTTATTGATGATCTCGTGGCTCTAGACTCAATTTTGTGCATATTTGGATCCTATGTCGGAGACTAGGGAGAGGGTCTCCTTCTTCAATATCAACAATCTCTAAGAGAAAGTCGATAGATAATGTAGGTTCCCCGTTAGAATGAAACAAGTCCTTTTAAGATGAACTTGAGTGGTTTGGAAAGTTGAAGTGCAGTGCGTCACTGGGTCCATGACGTCTTGTCTTCAATACAAATGTTACCTTGGTAATGTAGCATATGAATTGAACCCGGTTTCTGCCCTAAGGTTGAATAAATGGAGGGCTATTTGTTTTCACCCTTTTCTCATTCAATTCTTTTTAATTCTTCAACCCCTTTAGTGCTTACCGAGATTTCATAACTAGAACCTTGTTGGGTTTATTCCGTACTAGCTTCGATCTCCATCCGCACTCTTCCCATATCTCATTTTTCTCCTTTTATCATCATACCTAAGAACTCTACACTAACTAGTGGATAGTCCTGGGTAGATCCCTCCGGTTCTGGCGGATCATGGGAACAAATACCTAACCTTATCATCCTTATATCACCATACATAAAGTAAAGTTGGTCGGTCTATTTGGTATTGTTCATCCGCCATTGGAACCAATTGAAAACCATTTGAAAATCAATCCAGATACTTATGATATTTTATTCAAAGCATTTTGTACACGAATAGTGTTTTGATATTTTTAGAACGAGAACTCCCCTCAACATGTGCACCAAGCATTTGAAATATTTTTGCACACGGAGGCAAGAGGAAAATTAACTTCTTTGATTACCATTTTCTAAAAGATATCAACATCACTTCCTAATCGAATCAAGTAGATAAAGCATTTTGGGGAAGGATGAGGTTTTCATGATTTTGCTCCCCTCAATATGTGCCTCGAGGTTTGAAAAGAGTTTTGCACATATTAGAGGGAACTTGCACATTGAGATAAATGATCACGTTTCAACTCATTTTGGTTTAAGATAGATGCTCCCCTCAACATGTGCATGAAAAATTTGAAATCGTTTGGCACATGTGGGAAGGAGAGCTTGTACATCCTAATAAAACCATTTACCAATTATCTCGTATAAATCAATTTAAATTGAAATCACAAATTCTCCCCCGATCACAATTATCAAATCATTTGAGATTTGTGATCTCTTTAGATTTAAATTGATTTTGAAAGCTTTTAAGGAGAATTGTGACTAGATTATGAAAGCGTTTTAAGCGATATGGATCGGATATTAAGACTTTAAACTCCATTGATTAAACATGCATGATTATCTTTTGAAAACAATTGAATGACAAATAACATTTTTAATTTAATTGAAATCATTCTCCCCCTCAATCAATGACATAGGTTGTTGATTGAGAGATAGATATTTTGACAAATAAGTCTAGATGATTATCAAAAATAGAGTCCGAGTTATTTTTCAAAGCAATTAGTTTTCAATGAGATAAATTTTATAGAATCGAGCATGAAATTTGAAAAAACATGATAAAGCATGGCTCTATTCTTTCTTTGAAAAGCGGGTTACTGCCTGAAATGACAATAAACCATTGTTTCTCTTTCTCTCAAAAAATTTTTATTTTATTATTATTATTTTTTTAATATGAAAATTCGAACAACATCTAAAGTCCCGTGTCATTCTTTGAATGACAACACAAAGACCGTAGATATTATCGAACCTAGAAAAACAAAAAAAAACAATATTTTTGAAGATTTTCAAGTTTTTCAAATTTTTATGGTTTTTTGAAAGTTTTATATTTTTCTATTTGATTTTTTAGGATTTTGTAATTTTGTATTTTGCTTTTTGAATAGATATATACAAGAGATAGATGAAGATAGACCTTTACTCCTCGTCTTCCTCCTGAAGACGTTTGAGTGTTTCTGGTTGAAGGCTTTTCATGCCCAGTCGTGGAAGAATAACTCAAAGCGTTCTCTTGGAAGAGCTTTGGTGAAGATGTCTGCTAACTGATATTCAGTCCTCACAAAATAGAGTTCCACCACACCTTTTCCACTTGTTCCCTGATGAAATGATGTCGAATGTCGATATGCTTAGCTCTTGAGTGTTGAACGTTGTTGCATGAGAGAGCAATAGCACTTTTATTATCACAGTAAAGAGGGATTTTGTTGAATTCAAAGCCATAGTCAGTTAATTGGGATCTCATCCAAAGGATTTGAGCACAACAAGATGACATGGCTATGTATTCCGCCTCTGCTTCACAGTACAGAGGGAAATAGAAGTACTCATTTGCTTCTTTGAAGACCAGCTCACAAGCTTATCACATAGAAACTGAGCACCTCAGGGCGTGCCGACGAGTATCTTGACACCCTGCATGATCTGCATCTGCATATCTCGTTAGTGACATACCGGTGTCTTTCGGGTACCAAAGTCCCATATTGATGGTTCCTTGGAGATACCGAAAGACCCGTTTAACTGCTTCAAGGTGCTTTTTAATAGGGTTAGCCTGGTATCTAGCACACATGCAAACAGCAAACAAGATGTCTGGTCAATTAGCAGTGAGGTACATCAGGGATCCAATCATACTACGATATTTCGTTTGGTCTATCATGATCCCTGAGTGGTCCTCATCTAGTTTGGTTCGATCAATCATGGAGGTGTCAACAGGGTCACTTGAATCAAATCCAAATTTCTTTAAGATCTCATTTGCATATTTAGATTGATTTATAAAAATGCCTCTGGACTTTGTGAAATTTGTAATCCCAAGAAAAATGACATTTGTCCCATCATTGACATTTGAAATTTTGAACTCATTTCATTTGAAAAATGATCACACTCATTGGGGTCAGTCGAGGCAAAAGATGATATCATCAACATAAATTTGAACGTGAATTAAATGTTTGCCTGACTTCTGGTGAACAATGTTGGATCAACTGCTCCTTTCTGAATCCGTGGATAGAAGAAACTTTGATAGCGTATCATACCATGCCCTTGGAGCTTGCTTTAAACCGTATAGAGCCTTCTTCAAACGATAAACGTGAGTAGGATGCTCGGGATTTACAAAGCCTTCAGGTTGGTGACAAAGACGACTTCTTTAAGATCTCGTTGAAATCCGTCTTTACATCCATCTGATAGACTACCATGTTCTTACTAGCAGCATTAGCCAAGAAGATTCTGATTGCCTCGATACGAGCAACAGGAGCAAATGATTCCACAAAGTCAATACCCTTCTCTTGACGATATCCTTTAGCAACTAATCGAGCCTTGTTCTTTAACACATCACCATGCTCATCAAGTTTCACTTTGAAGATCCATTTTAGAGCAATAATCATAGCACAATTTGGAGCAGGTACTAACTCCCATACATCAAGTCGATCAAACTCATGAATTTCTTCTTGCATGGCATTGAACCATCTATCTTCATTCTTGGCGGTTTTGACATCTTTTGATTCGATCTTAGAGAGTACGAAGTTGAAGAAGCACCACAAGGGATCGGTTGCAAGTTGTTTCCGTGTTGATACAGGACGAGAGGGATTTCCAATGATGTTGTCTAGTGGATGATCATGAGTCCATTTTCTGAGGTGTTCGTGTGGCAGTAGTTGGGGGACTGAAGTAGCAGAGTTGATGTCTCTGAAGAAGATGGTTCTGATGACGATTCAGGAGCAAATATGTTTTAAAATGGAGCATCTTCAGTAGTAGCAAAAGGATTATCTTTATTGTTGATACCAGAAACAGATCCATGATGTACATTCGAAGATTGATGATTTGTCGATGAGATAGAGTGATCAGCAGCAGGCGCTTCTTGGCTTAATGATATTGAGACCGAAGGATTGACTCCATTCTCAGGAATATGAGCAGCCTCTGCTGTAGGAGTTGACAGTTCATTTGCACTTGGCTCATACTGTTCATCAAATATAGGATCAAACAATTTCTTTAAATCATCTTCAGATGGAGGTACATATGGAGTTTCTTGAGAAGAGTTTGGAACAAGGGATGAACCAAATGGACTGTTTTGAAGTCGTGTCCAAACTGGATTGTCCGAGCCGTTTGACGGTCAGCTCATCAAACGTAACGTGAATTGTTTCCATGATATTTCGGGTTCTTTTGTTGTAGATTCGGTATCCCTTTTGTTTGGTGCATACCCTACAAATACTCCAATGTCTGCTTTGGCTCTAAGTTTGCCTAAGTCTTGACCCTCATTAGTTGGATAACACAATGCTCCAAACACACGAAGGAAAGAGATTAGGTTTTCTGTTGTGGACAAGTTCATATGGAGTTTTTCCATGAACAGTGTGAATCGAGCGATTTGTGTGTAGCATGCAGTGGCAATAGCTTCAGCCCAGAGAAACATTGGAACCTTTGAGTAAATCAGAATTGTTCTAGCGGCTTCCACAAGGGTTCGATTTCGTCTTTCAACTACACCGTTCTATTGAGGAGTTCGTGGAACACTTCTTTGATGGCTGATTCCAATGCTTTCATAAAACTCACTAAGTTGTTTGTTAACAAACTCAGTTCCATTGTCTGTTCGGATAATTACATTTGTTTTGTTAAGTCGAACCTGCAGCTGTTTGATGAGTTTGATGATGATATCAGGAGTTTCATCCTTTGTCCTTAAGAACTTGACCCAGGTGAATCTAGAGTAGTCATCAACCACAACTAACACATATTTCTTCCCAAAGATATTCTGCACTCTCATTGGTCCACACAAATCCATATGAAGGGTATGAAGAACTTCTGTAATTGAGTTTGTAGGTTTGGGTTTATGGGCATACTTTTTGCTTTTACCCAATTGGCAAGCTGAACAAAGATGATCCTTTTCATACTTTAGTCTAGGTAAACCTACAACTAAGTCCTTTCTGGGGAGATCATTGATGGTGCCGAAGTTCAAGTGATTGAGACGACGATGCCATAACCATGACTTTGTTTTTGAAGCCTTTGACAATAAGCAAATTGGAGAAGACTTCATCATGTCATCGATAGAGATGGTGTAAAGATTTGAACCACGAGTTCCTCTTAACAGTTCCTTACCATTAAGTTCTCTAACAAAACAAGTATGTTTTCTGAAGGCTACTTCTAGATCAGAATCACAGAATTGACCAACAGAGAACAGATTATGACCAAGACCTTCCACATAGTATACTCTAGAGATGACACTATCACCAACAACATAATCTCCATAACCCATAATTGCACCGAAATGATCATTTCCGAATCTAACTGTCCCGATGAATTTGCTCACGAAGTTCATGAGCCGCGACCGTCTCCAGTCATATGCTTGGAACAGCCTGAGTCCAGGTACCACAGAACGATTTGAACGATCTGCAGTTGAACACAGACAAGAATGGATAACTGGATAATTGGGATCCCCATGCAAGAATGGGTTCCATTTGGTTAGTAACAGCGATTGGAACACCCACATCAGGAATGGAAACATTTAAATCAGAGATAGAGTCAATGAAATCATTAGTAATAGATGCAATACTGGTGTTCGTATTTGACCTATTCAAAGTATGTTCACTTCTTAAAGGGATAGTTCTTCCAGTAGGCATCCATTTTCTAGTGGGCATTGTCTTAGCATATTGAGGACATGACTGATTAGCCTTTGGTCGATTAGCTTTTTGACCAAAAGGATTCCATCTATATCCTACCTTACTGAAGGTTCTTCCTGTGGGTTTCCACTGTTTCCTAACTTTCTTTCGTTTTTGCCTTTTAGCCTTCTTAGCACGTTTTTTAGCATTAACACTTTTCACAGGACAATTGACAGCATTAGGCAAAACATTCATACCACATTCATGATAAGTAACATAATTCAAGCAAACATCATTACAAGGTTTGCAAATAGTATCAGAATTCGAATTAATTACAGTACGCCTAAGGCTAATACTAGAATCAACACGATTCACTTTATTCGGCTCAAACATAAAGTTCCTAGATTGTTCTTCTACTCTTTTCCAGTGCACATTCTTAGCTTGCGAGGTCCTATCATTCCTTGTATTGTCTTGAGACTTTGACCTGCTCCCTTTAATGTCACTGATTACTCTGTAGGGAATGGGAACATTAGTTGGTTTTACGACTCTTTGCTTCTCCTGTTTAGATGTGCTGGGATCTGACTACATGCAGAACACACAAGGTTCACTTTCTTATCACTAAGTTAGGGGATTTGAACTTCTAGGGCACTAGGTATGCTTTTTAGCATTCACAGGATCTAGAACTACTTGAAGGCACACTAAGGTTCACATTCAACATTGGGCATCGATGAATATCGTACTTGGCACTAGGCATAGAACATGGAATCAAAGGATTAACTCTCTCACCTAATGACTTAGGGCATATTGTGATCAGGCATTCTAGGATTTCTTGAGATCGTTTGGCATATAAGCATGCATGCCCAATTGCATTATCATGTGGTTTTTCTAACTTATCCTCTTCAACAATCTCACGCAGACATTCTAGGCAATCCTTAAGGGATGAGAAGTATGTTTGAATAGCAAGTTTGTTATTCCTGAGATGAGGAGGGACATATTTCACAGACAAAGCATATTTGTTATCCATAGGAACCTTTGGTCCATCATTCCCCCCATTGGTCATTGGCATTTTCCCTTTTACCTGGCTTTTCATATTCTCAATTTCCTTTTGTAATGAAGCTATTTGTTCATTATTTTTGCTACGAGTGACCTTTATTGATTCAAATAACTCATTGAAATGACGTTTAACCTTTTCAGTTTCTTCTAGAAAACTTCGTTTTTTCTTTTGTAATGCATTTACTAAGTTTTGAAGATGAAACGTTTGAGAATTATGAGAATCTAAAGGAGGAGGCATTTGGGAGCCAGTCACATTGTTCTTTTCACCCTTTAATTGAGAAATTTGGGCTTTCAACTTTCTGATCGTGTTACAATGAGCCTGAATCTGTTCATCTCGTTTGTTTATTTGAAAAACTGCATCAAACTCTGGAGCATCTGAAGATGTCTTGATATTTGAAGTTTTTACATTTTCTTTAAGATGTTGATATTTTAGTTGTAAATTAAAATGCTCAGCCTCTAGTTTAGAAAATGTTTAACCAAATTGTCGTGATCATCCAGTTCAATTTTCTCAGTTAGTTTAGAATTAGTCTTTTCAAGCTCAATGACACGATCATGGGAGACTTTCAAGGCAACAGATAGTTCATGAAATTGAGAAGCATTAATTGAACAATTTGTAGCATGAAAACACATCTTGAGCAATACATTCAGAAATCATATTCTCATTCAATGTATGCAAGTTCTTCCTTTCAATCTCATTATATTTTAATGCTCGCTCATAATCACTAACCTCAACTATCATTGCATCAACTTCCTTTTCCATTTCTTAATGTCGAATTCATTCCCTTTTAAGACTCTCAAAGTGATCTTTTAGTTGTTTAAAAAAGGGCATGACTTCAGTTAAATAACATTCTTTAGTTTGCTCAAAACCTCTTTCTCCTTCAGTTATACCAGTGGGTGTGATCCTTTTCTTGCAAGTTTTCTCAAAATCAACAAATAGTTGAAAGATAACATATTGAGTGATTAAGGTCTTGCTTTTAGTGGCAATTGTTCTAGGAACTAGATGCATTGGTGTATTTGGAGGATACACAATTGCTCTAGGCATTTTCTAAGGGGGTTGGTTTCAACAATATTTTCAGCTTTCTGCTTATCTAAATCCATTTTCAGAACAACTTGTTGTGAGTTAACAATGTCTGAGGCTTAAACTTGTTTAAGGCAATCCAATTCTCCTTTTTGTAATCATGGGGTGAGATGATTACTTTCATTTCTTTACACTTTGGATCAGCTAGTTTCTTGTTCATCTTTTCCCTAGTGATTTCATCTAACCTTTTATCTTCCTCTGAGCACTCAACGCAACTAGGTTTCTGTCTAGGCTTAAGGATTTCATTACCATCATAGAGTACCTTATGAGCAATTCTCTCCTTTTAATGACCTCGGATTTAGGTTCCTCAACAAGGGCAATGCTGTGTTTATCGCTTAAGACTCTATGCTTAGTGATCATGTGAGCTGTCTGAATGGTGTTCCCTTGTAACTTGTTTTCAATTTTGTTTTTCAAAGTTTTCAGATTAGAAAAATCTTTCAAGAGTTTTGATTTCTTTGCATTAAATTCTTGCTTAAGCATTTTCACATTTTCTTGAAGTTCTTGTTTTTGCTTAGCAGTTTTTGAAAGCTTTTCTTGCAAGGAATTTAACTCTTGTTTTAATACTTCTTCTCTAAAATTACTTTTTCTAATGATTGTACGTACTTGGTCTTCCATTTTCTGCTCATGAGTGGTCAACTCAAACTTAGCTCGTTGTTCATAAATGGCAACCCGTTCTTTATAGGCATTCAGTTCAGAGACAATAGAATCATCAGGGGTACATGCAGTGAATTCATCAACGACATAGTCAACATTGACTGCAGAAGATGCATTACTTGGTACAATCTTAGTTTCACTTTGATTCACATATTGATCGTGTGGGACAACATTACTATTACCCATATTTTCAATATCGAGTCGTAAGTCTCAAAGATTGTACTTCATATGCATTTTTGCTCATCAATATCATTATATAGTTTTAATACCTCTGAGATGATTTTGTCTTTGGATGGTTCAGTTGGTGGTGAAGAAGAGACCTTAGGAGAGACCATTGGAGAAATGCTAGCCATGAAAATTGTTTGTGCAGAAGGTCCATCATCAACATCGAGAATCATATGCATCACATCACCACTTGAAAAGCATTGATGATTATGACCTATCTCTTAATCGGCTATTCATTAACATCAGCATCATAGGTTTTGGCATTTCCTTCAGCAAGAAATAAAGTAACCTCTTCATCCAAAGCTGCTCCATTGTCTTGAGCTTGCACTAGCAGCATCTTATACCTGAAATACTCAGCATTCTGTGGACGTTTTGGAGATGTGCAGTTCCTTGCAATGTGTCCCTCACCACCACAGTTATAGCATTTGATCAGCTTAGCTTGACCTTGATTTCCATTTCTTCCCCGATTCTGATTTGCAACATAACCCCTGCCAGCTCCACCTCTTCCCTGATCATACTGTCTTTCCTGAACTAGTTGCACAAATCTTCCCATCTCATTGAGCTTGATTGTGCGGGTTAGATGCTGTTCTGAGGTTGTTATTGGTTTGTGGGAGAGAATTCATGTTTTGACTTATCATAAATGCCAGTTGATTGATGAAGTTTCCTATGCCAGCATCAACATCAGCTTGTTTGAAGATTGGATCAGGAATGAGTTTATGATTACCATTACCCATTATAACTTAGAAGCTTTGGTGGTAATCCCAATATTTGAGTAAAAGGCAGTTGAATCATTCGTTGAACTTGCTTCTCCTGAGCCTTTGGCTGATCAAGAATCTCTTTTTCAAACATGGCATGTCTCTCATTTTGAAGAAGGAAGGCATAGAGTTGCTCATAATTTGTATTCTTCAATCCTTTAGTGAGCTTCACAGAAGTAACAAATTTGTGCCATTCGGGATTCATGTTGTTTACAAACTTTGAGTTCAGCTGAATGTTAGGCATAGTCATTCTGATGTTCCTCATGTCATTCACCAGCTTATGAAATCTCACATAGTATTCATAGACACTTTCATCTGGTTTCATCTTGAAGTGCTCAAATTCATCATACAGTTGTGATTCTCGGTCTTCAACAGTTAGCTCAGAACCGAAATAGCATCTTGACAACATACAGCTTTTCCCTCGGTGTTGTGATTGATAAGCTTGTAGATGTCCTTTGGTAGACCTTGAAGTATAATGTTTAAGCTCGGATATCGCATCGAATCTCTTTTTCTCCTTATCGTCAAGCTCATCATACATCTTTGGTCTGTCCATTCCGTAAATCAGAGTTCCATCTTCGCGAGTATCAAGTACATCTCTAGTAGTCTCAACTCGGTAAGGTCCTTCATCAATGGATTTGAGAATGTTAACCCCATTTTCTTTTTCAAGACAGTACAATCTGATTCGTTGAGCCCAAGAGTCATAGTCAGTTCTGTCAAGCATGGGTGGATGAGTATCTGAGCCAGCAGCTTGAACATCCTCAGCTACTGTCGAGATGGTAGGAACGATGTTTGCCATGAAAAAATTCTACGGGATTTACTATTCTTTGATTAAACCGGGAAATTGAATTCTTTCACGAGTTTTACTAAACCAAAGAACAACCGTAAGAATGTAACCCGAGAAGAGTAACAAGTCTAAATGAACAAGTAGCTAAACACACAACTCGCTTAAGCAGTCAACTCGCTAAATAGCCAAGTCGCATTAGCATCAACTCGCAACACACTCAACTCGCTTAATGAATCAAGTCGCTAAATAGCCAACTCGCTTTAGTCTCAACTCACAACACAAAATCAACAAGCTTGAACACTAAAATCGCTTAAGTTAACTCGCTAAGCGTTACAACTCGCTAAATAGCTAAGTCGCTTTAGATCTCCAAGTCGCTTAAAAACAGCTAGAACCCAAGTCGCATAAGATCAACTCCTAAATAGCTAAGTCGCATGTACCAACTTCATAAAATAACTAAGCAATCGCTTTGAAGAAAAACAAGTCGAGACTCAACTCGCTTCATCCTTCTTTCACAAATAACCACTTTTATCAATCCAAAAACAACCAACCACAATGATTTAAGCCTTCCAATTCAAAACATAAACACATATGATGATCCTAAACACAAAAGTACCAGCAAAATTCAAACTTTAACACTAGAATTTGTCCAAATGAATCAAACTCTCCTAAACCCTTAGTACTCCAAAAACCTTATAAATCCACTGAAAACAAGAGCATGAAAGATGGTGATCAAACCATGGCTCTTGATACCAATTGTAACATATTGGATTTCACAAACACTCTAAACCATAATCAAAGTAGGCGTATAAATTGTTGGAGAAAGTTCTAGTGAGAGAAAGGAAGAGTTTAGGAACTATAGTGAGAGAAAGAAAATTATTATTATGAGCTCCAACTCTCTACCTTGGAAGGTAGAGAGTATTTATAGTCTTACAATAAAACGCCACACAACGGGCTGTGGATCAGGCATACAGTGGGTAAAGACCCGTCCGTCCTCCACGGTGTTACTTTACTAAATACTACTTAACATAAAATAACTATGACTACTAGCTTTCTAACGATTACATATACTTGAGGTGACCGACTCTTTAATACCTGGAATTTCTAATTCCTAACATTCTTCATCAAATTATTTGAGATTGGTCACATTGAGAAGGTAAAGAGTAAAAAAAAAAATAGAACTCTAAATGCAATTTCAGGTTGTTTGGTATCACATTTTGTAAAAGATTACGTGGCTTAGTCATTGCTTTTTCATAGCATAGACAATCTGCTCTTGCTTTTCTCTTTTGAGTAAGTTTGAGAGTAGCTTATTTAAACTAATTTTCTGATTAGTCTATACTCTATAGTGTTATTTATTTATGAACTTGTATGATCTTTTTGTTTTCTCTTGTTAATCATGATGTGTTGGGTATGTACTATGTTTACATTCACATTTTTCTTTTACAAACTTGACTAAATTATGTCTCACAAATACAGTGGTTGTACAGAACAAAGAGGAAAGCTCTTATTAATGCTTTGGACAAGATCAAAGAAGGTAAATTTGAGATTAAATGTCACAGAAAGTTAGGTACTATCACATTAATCTTAATTCTTAATAATGACTATTTTTCATTCCAATTTCTTACTTGATCTTCAACATTTCTCTTTAGTCCAAGTGCCATTAATACAAATTGGTCCACAACTAAGTGTACTTTGAATATGTGTACCAAATTACCAACTGTGATGCTTCTATACAATCTATTTTTTCCTCTTTAAGGTTATGGATCTTAGTGACCGCATGTATACAACATAGTGCTTGCCATCAAGATAAAAGTAGCTCATAAGCTTTTGTTATATCTGGAAATATATTTGCAATATTTTCTTTTAGTTTGGACTATTTTAATACCAAGTTTTTGTTTATGAGTATACAATAAAGTGACATACGACCTTATTATTTTGAATCCAGTTTAAAAGTTTAATAGCACACACTTATGTATGTCAGTATTTAGGCTTTATACTTTAAGTTTGATATAAAATCAACAAAGAGTTATATATATATATATATATATATATATATATATATATATATATATATATATATATATATATATATATATGTTTACGTATAAAACATAGATGTTTACGTTATAGAACATAGATGTCTACGTTTAAAACATATATGTTTACGTATAAAACATATATGTTTTGTGTTTGCTATATAAAATATATAATTTTTGTGTTTGGATTAGATATGTTTTGCATTTATAAAAAAAAATTGTCTCATGTTTATTTGTGTTTGTTAGTTTAAGCTTTTCTATGTGTTTTTTTAAAAAGTATTTAATATTGGATATTATTTTTTCTAGGCATGACGTTCTTTGAAGGCGTGCACACATGCTGGAAGTACATATATGTTCTTGGAAGGTGTGCATGTATGTTTTTGGAAGACATGCGCACATGTTCAAAATAATATGATGAGAAACTTCAAAAACATATGTTTTGTGCACATATGTCCGTTTACGTTAATTATTGTTAGTGAACAAGTGTAAAAATAGATTATATTCATGTATTTCTTCTTATTATAAATTTTTATTTTAATTGTATTTCAATCTATATCGAATTTTGTGTTTAACATTATGTTCTTCGTTGTTATAAATTTACATGATCTAAAAACACATATGCACCTTTTCATTTGAAAAACATGTATGTCCAAAAAAACTATTCCAAAAACCAAAATAATAAAATTAATTCATAAATACACATATGCACCAAATCAGTTTTAAAACATGCATGTTTAGAAAAAAGCAAAAAAAAAAACGAAAAATAATATAATTTGACTTTTACTATGTTACCCTTTTGGATTAAATAAAAAAGTTTAATAATTAAAAAATGCTATGTTGCATTGATATGTTGCACAATATGCATTAATAGGAGTATATAAAGTTCTCGCAGTTTCTCGCACTTAACAGGTTTCAAAATAAAGGCCCCTATATATATATATATATATATATATATATATATATATATATATATATATATATATATATATATATATATATATTGTTTTCATTGGAAGGTAGCCAACTTTGGGATAACCTAGAAATCCGAAGCTTCGGCAATTTTCTGTGCTTCTTAAGGCCTTTTTGGCCCCCACGAACTTCTATGTATTGAGAAGATAAGTTATTTAATCAATCATTCAATTATGATTATTTGTGATTGTTTGATTTCTTTATTTGATTTTGTTTTCATTACAATGCTAGGCTAAATTTAATAGTATTTGCTTAAGATTACATGAAACATAGTTCTTGATTATTGTGTGCCATCTCTTGTTTATAACTGATTTGCGTTATGGTTTAGAAAACTGGCTATGTCAAATGTTCTTAAATTGAACGTCCATTAAAACTCTTAGTTATTATATTAACTTAATATTCATTTTATTTAATGCATGAACTTTACTTGAATTGTGGAAATTGAGATTAAAAGGCATTCTTAGGCGGCGCTCAATTAGAACATAATTCATATGGTTTAGGGCTTGACCACCCCTCGATTGGTATTAAGGAATACAACGCTCTAATTAGACAAGGACGTGACAATTCGACTAATCAGTAAAAGATAACCAGAGAAGTAATAGAATTCTAAGTAAATACGCTTTTAACAAATAAGAAATTCACCAATTTACTTTTTTACATAATTAGTTTAGATTTGGTTTTAATTAGTTTAAATAATTTTAAAAACCAACTTGTTGGGAATAATCTGTTACCACGGATGGTTGTGGTTTACACTGCTTGGATTAACACTAGCAGTGGAAACGTATTCCCACTGCAAGTTCTTCATTACCACTGCTATCAGTTTATGATAAGGTTAAACGCGTCTTGATAAGTATAGAATAGATCTTGTGTATATTCTATTATGTTAGCTTAATACTTATCTTGTAAAGGACTCCTTGGTGTACCAAAGGAGATCCTAGGTCATTGTCTTAGGTACGTATTACTTTACAATATTACCTACGAAAGCTTCAAGGTGTAACCCTAGTGATAAGTTAAGATCACTCGTATTATTTCATTAATAATATTGGAGCTTGAGTTTTGTGTTAACTTGTGTTTACTCTCATACATCATATAATTCGTCTTCTAAGTATTACTTAAGTAAATTCCGCTTGCTTGATAATATCATACAAAATATCATTGACACAAGGAGTGTGTCCTAGATCCATCAAGTGGTATCAAAGCGAAGGTTCTGATATTTTGTTTTAGAAGATCCAAGGAATTATCTTGACTCACTCACTCAATTCAATGGAGATGTAAAACAGCCAATCAAACTCTTCTTCTACACCAAGACTCCCTAAGCTTAAGCTTAATGAGTTTGAGATGTGGAGGATACTGATTGAGCAATACTTCCTCATACAGGACTATGCTCTATGGGAGATCATTCAACTTGGTGATTCTTTCAAACCTGTGACCACTACTTCAAAAATTGGTGACACAGATGTTGTGAAAGTTTTTTTGCCTGAATCAAATGCTGAAAAAGCTCAAAAGAAGAATGATCTTAAAGCTAGAAGTCTGTTGCTGATGACTCTTCCTAGAGACCAGATTATTGCATTCAGCAAGTTCAAGACTGCTAAAGAACTGTTTAAAGAGATTTGCTCAGTGTTTGGTGGTAATGATGCTACAAAGAAAACTCAGAAGACATTGTTGAAGCAAAGTTATGAAAACTTCTCTGCTTCAAGCAATGACTCTCTTGATAGCATTTTCACCAAACTTCAGAAGATTGTTACACAGCTAACTGTGTTTGGCATTGAGGTAGAAAAGGAAGACCTCAATTTGAAGTTTCTAAGAAGTTTGCCTTCAGAGTTTCAAACCAATGTTACTGTCTGGGAAAACAAAACAGACATTGAAACAATGAAGCTCAATGATCTTTACAACAACTTCAAACTTATTGAGCAAAGGTTGAAGAAGGCAAGGAAACTTGGTACAAGCTCTAGTAGCTTGGCATTGTTGTCAAATTCTGTTGACAGTGATGATTCTGAAGATGAAAGTGATGATGATATTGCCACTGCAAGTTCTAAAGTTTCCATGGCAATGTAATGAATATTGCCACTGCAGGATCAAAGAAGAAGGCTGCTAGTATTGGAGATCCTACCTTTTATGCTTTTATCTCCACACAAGTTGATGGCTCTCTCTTAACTCATGAAGACATAGAGCAAATCGATGAAGATGACTTGGAGGAGATGGATATAAAATGGCAGATAGCTCTTCTTAGCATGAGGACTAAGAAATTCTACAAGAAGACTGGCAAGCCTATCCACATTAATGGTGATGATACTGCAGGCTTTGATAAGAAGAAAGTGGAGTGCTTTAACTGCCACAAGTTTGGACATTTTGCTAGAGAATGTAGAAAACCAAAGACCAAGGACAATAGGTCTACATGGTACAAGCAAAAGAAAGGACCAACTGTGGAAGAACCAAAGGCAATGTTGGCTATTGATGGTGTGAGCTATGATTGGAGTTTCATGGCTGATGATCTTGAAGAAGAACACACAGATGCTGCTCTTGTTTCTACTGAAGTTGCTCTTATGGCTTTCTCTGACTCTGAGGTACAAAACTCTGAATCTTACTCTAAAACATGTAGGGCTGCTAGAGAAGTTGAAAGACTTAATGATTTATATTCTAATGAAAGACAAGAGTTATACACTGCTAATTATATTGTGGCTAATCTTAGGAGCGCCATGGCAGTTTTAGAAAAACAAATAGAGCACTTTCAAGATAATGAATCAAAATATAATGATGACATGATTCTTCTTAGAAGAGAGTTAGATCATACAAAAGCTGTGAATGATGCATACCAAATAGAGCTTGAAAAGCTTCAAAAGAAAACTGAAAATGTCAATTTAACTCTAGACACATGTTATTATCAGTCTAAGTTAGTTGATAAAATTTGGAATGCTCAAGTATTTAATAAAGCTAAGTCTGATATGGGTTATAATACAGCGCCACCACCACTAAGAGGTGTTTCATCACCTCCGGGTATAGATTTAGCTCATACAGGTTTAGAAGACTTTAAGGAACTTGAAAGAGAATATGGTCCTTTAAAGGACACAGTGGTGAAGAGTGAGGAAGAGAGTAAGCTAGATAATGATGTTTTAGAGAGTGCTAGTGACTCATCAGTTGTTGATGAGAGTGTTAAAAAGAATGTAGATACTGCTGTCCCAAAAGTTGTTAATACTATTATAGAGGAACCTAGGAAACCAGTTAATAAACCTAGACCAACTGTAAAGTATGCTAAGATGTATAGAAACAAGCCTACAGCTCCTAAGGGTAACCAGAGGAGTTGGAATTATGTTAAATTTCAACAACTAGGTAGTGATTTTGTGATGAACAATAAGGCATGCTATATCAGTGGCAGTTTTGATCATTTACATGCTTATTGTGACTATCATGTTGGGAGAAGGGAAGTCTATGGGGATAAAAGGGTGGATTCTAACAGAAATCAACATAATGTACACCCTAGTTCTAATTGCAAAATGGTCCCAAGAGCAGTTCAACTTAGAAGTGGCCTCAAAACATTTGCCACTGCAAAAACTGTTAACACTGCTCACCCTAAGTCACCTGTTAAAAGTGTAAACTTCAAAACGAGTTTAACAAAATCTGCACAAACAAGAAAAAGGACCTTTCAAGCTAAAAAGGTTAATAATAACCAACAGTGGGTACCTAAAAAGAAACCAGCAGTTACCACTGCTCATTTAAAAGTTACCACTGCAAGTGTTTTGAATAAGAAAAGGGGGGACATGGGCAATGTTGTGAAGGCCTCAGCACGTTGGGAAAGGAAACCTAAAGGAAATACCTCTACAACCAATCCCAATGGTGTATCAATGACCTTTGATAGATTTAACTATATTGATACACGAGACAGATCCAAGTCAATCATGGCTTGGGTCCCCAAAAGAACCTAACTCTTTACTCTTATGTGCAGGAACATCCAAGGACAAAAAGGTCAGATCAAGGATATACAGATAGTGGGTGTTCAAGGTACATGACTGGAAACAAGTCCTATCTTTCTGATTTTGAGCAATATGATGGACAGTATGTCAGCTTTAGAGGTGGAGTAAATGGAAAAGTTGTTGGTAAAGGTGTTATTAAAACTGGTAACTTGGACTTTGAACCTGTGTACTATGTAAAAGATCTTAAGTACAATCTTTTTAGTGTGTCACAAATGTGTGACAAGATGAACAATGTTCTTTTTACCAAAGATATGTTCTTTGTTCTATTCAAGGACTTTAAGATGCCTGATGAAAGTCAGATTCTTCTTAAAGTTCCTAGAAAAGGCAATCTCTATAGCTTTGATATGAACAACATTGTAGCTAAAGATGATTATGCTTGCTTGCTTGCAAAGGCCACAGTGGATGAATCCATGTTATGGAATAGAAGACTTGGTCATGTTAACTTCAAAACCATTAACAAGATTGTCAAAGATGGTTTAGTGAGAGGTTTACCTCAAAAAAGATTTGAAAATGATAAAACCTGTGTGGCTTGTCTTAAAGGCAAACAACACAGAGCTTCTTGCAGGTCAAAGTTAGTTAACTCTATTGCTCACCCACTTCAAATGTTACATATGGACTTGTTTGGTCCTACATCTGTGAGCAGCTTGAATCTAAAGAAATATTGTCTAGTGGTGACTGGTGATTTTAGCAGATATACATGGGTTTTCTTTCTTGGAACTACGGATGAAACAACTGGCATCCTCAAGATATTTATCACAGAAGTAGAAAACCAATATGATATGAAAGTTAAAATCATTAGGTGTGACAATGGAACCAAATTCAAGAATAGAGTTATGGATGAGTTTTGCAGAGATAAAGGTATTAAAAGAGGATTTAGTGTGGCTAGAACTCCTCAACAAAATGGTGTTGCTGAGAGGAGGAACAGGACACTGATAGAGGCTGCTAGAACTATGTTGGCCGATTCAAAATTGCCAATTACTTTTTGGGCTGAAGCAGTTAACACTGCATGTTATGTGCAAAACAGGGTTTTAGTTGTAATGACAAAGAACAAGACACCTTATGAATTGTTTAGGGGAAGACCACCTACCCTTGACTTCATGAGACCATTTGGGTGTCATGTATCTATTCTCAATACCTTAGATTATCTGGGGAAGTTTGATGAAAAGGCTGATGAAGGGTATTTTATTGGGTATTCCATGGTTAGTAAAGCTTTCAGAGTATTCAACTTAAGAACCCAAAAGATTGAAGAGAATCTGCATATTGAGTTCCTGGAAAACAAAGTCAATGTCAAAGGAACTGGTCCAGAAAGACTGTTTGATGTTGATACTCTAACAAACACTATGAACTATGTGCCTGTTTCTACAGGAACATATTCTTTTGATTTTGCAGGTTCAGAAGAGTTTCTTGATGATGATGAACCAAGCAAAGAGGATGCAGATGATCATGATGAATTCAGTCTACCTCTTTGGGACTATGCAGATAATAATGATATACTAAAAACTGGAGTTGCTCATCCTTCTAGTGATTTGGAAAAAGAAGGAAATAGTAATTTGAATGCTGATAATTTTGAAAGCAGTGGAAATTCATATTCCACTGTTCGGCAAAGTGTTTCCACTGCAACACCAGATGTGGGAATCACTACTCCAGTTACTATGGAAGCTCAAGCCAATGATGTTGAAATTTCAAATATGCCAAGTGAGATTGCAGTTCCTCAGACTCCCCACACTACTGTTCATAAATCACATCCTCTTGAAAATGTGATTGGGGATGTCTATTCACCTGTGAAGACTAGAAGACAAACAAGGTTGCCTGATGTTCATGGATTCATAAGTAAAATATATGAATCTAAAATTCATGAAGGCAAGAATGAATATCAATTTATGTGCTTTCTGTCACAAATGGAGCCAAAGAATGTTTACAAGGCACTTGAAGATGAAAGTTGGGTGGAAGCAATGCAAGAAGAGCTTCTCCAATTTAAGCTTCAAAAGGTATGAGTGCTTTGTGATTTGCCTTCTGGCAAGAAGGTAATAGGTACTAAATGGGTGTTCAGAAACAAGAAAGATGAGAGGGGAATTGTTATCAGAAACAAAGCTAGGCTTGTGGCTCAAGGATATACTCAAAAGGAGGGTATTGACTATGAAGAAGTGTTTTCCCCTGTTGCACGGATTGAAGCAATTAGGTTGTTCTTAGCCTATGCATCTTTTATGTTCTTTAAAGTCTATCAAATGGATGTAAAAAGTGCTTTTCTATATGGGCAGATAGATGAGGAGATTTATGTCTCACAACCTCCAGGCTTTGAAGACCCTGAATATCCTAACAAAGTCTACATGGTAGTTAAAGCTTTGTATGGCTTGCATCAAGCACTAAGGAAATGGTATGAAACCTTAACTACTTATCTTATTAATAATGGGTTTCATAGAGGCAGAGTGGATCAAACTTTGTTCATCAAGAAAGACAAGAATGATATCTTGCTTGTCCAAGTATATGTGGATGATATCATTTTTGGATCTACAAAGCCAGAGATGTGCAAAAATTTTGAGAAGCTGATGAAAGAAGAATTTCAGATGAGTTCTATGGGTGAACTCACATTCTTTTTGGGACTTCAAGTACTCCAGAAGCCAGATGGTATTTTCATTAATCAAGATAAATATGTGGCTGAAATACTAAGGAAGTTCAAGTTTACTGATGCAAAGTCATCCAGCACTCCTGCAGACAAGACTACACATCTACTTCTTAAGGAAAATAGTGGTGAAGCTTTTGATTTGAACATGTATAGGTCTATGATTGGTTCTTTGATGTATCTTACATCATCTAGACCAGATATTATGTTTGTTGTGTGTGCTTGTGCAAGGTTTTAAGTTACTCCCAAGTTCTCTCACTTGACTGCTGTGAAGAAGATCTTTAGATATCTTAAAGCATTTCCTACTCTGGGATTGTGGTACTCCAGAGATTCTCCTTTAGATCTGGTTACTTACTCAGATAGTAACTATGCTGGAGCTAGCTTGGATAGAAAATCTACAACTGGTGGATGTCAATTTCTTGCCAACAGGTTAGTGTAATGGCAGTGCAAGAAGCAAACAATGGTGGCTAATTATTCAACTGAAGCAGAGTATATAGCTGCTGCAAGTTGCTGTGCTCAAGTTCTATGGCTTCAAAATCAACTTTTGGACTATGGGTACAATTTCATGAATACCATCATACATATTGACAATAACAGTACCATTTGCATAATAAAGAATCTTGTTCAACACATAAAGACCAAACATATTGAAATTAGACACCATTTCATTCGAGATTGCTATGAAAAGGAACTAATTCAAGTTGTCAAAATTCATACCGATGACAACTATGTTGATTTGTTAACAAAGGTCTTGATGTGGGAAGATTTCAGTACTTGGTAACAAGTCTTGGAATGCTTAATCCGTAACTGTTCTCTGGTGTTGAGGGGAGGTTGTAGGGTAATGCAATTGTTGTATGAGTTTGTATATCAAGTTTTGATGAGGAGTTGGAGTTAGAAGGTGTATATCTAAGATACACAACAATTGGTTATTGATTCACCATGTCTAAAACACATAAGAATCAACTAGTCCAGAGCAAAAGGCTACTGGTAAAGACTTGACAAATCCATTTATGGTTGATAGTTTACCAAAAACTATATGGTTATCAACTCACCATATTCTTTATGATTAAGAGTTGGCTAGTCCATAGCAAACGGCTCATGGTAAAGACATATCAAATCCGTTGATAGCTGGTAGTTTGCTAAAAACTATGATAAGAGCAGTCTAGTTTTTAAATGATTTTCTTTACCACTGCTCTTTGAAATTTTTGTGAAAAATTACCACTGCTAGTTCACAGTTTCCACTGACAGTGTTATTTTACCACTGTTGTTCTAGCCGTTATAACTGATTGTGTCAGTAACTAATTTTTACTAGCCGTTGAAAGTTACCACTGTTATCATAAATATAGGGTTAGAAAATATTTAAGGAAATTATCTTCTTTCCAACTTATAATACTTTCTAAAGATAATTTTTCTTGCGCAACAATTCTAAACCCTAACCCTATATATCTTTTTCTCTCAATTGGCTAGTTATTCTTTCAATTCTTACTGACATAATATCATTTTTCATCAAAAGTTTCTATGGCATCTTTGAACTTTGCAGATGAGCATAACCTTGTGGCCTACCTACAAAATTCTAACGAGAAGAGTGGCCCTATTTTTCATCAGATTGTGGACTTTCTTCATACCACTCATATAAGGTATGCTTTGTTTTTAAAACCCACAATCTATATCTCTCAAATCCAATAGTTTTGGACTTCTGCTCAGTCCATAACACTTGAGAATAGACATGAAACAGTGGATGCTCTCAGAGCCACTGTAGATGGGGTAACTATTGATGTTACTGAGGCATCCCTGAGGAGAGTACTTCACTTGGATGATCTCAATGGTCTCATCACATTACCTATGTCTGAAATTCATGATACTTTAGCATCCATGGGGAATGATACCACTGACAAAAAGGCTACTTTCAAAAGAGTGGTTTTTATCCCCAATGGAGATTTTTGATTCATACTTTGCTGCATTGTCTTAGTCCTAAGAAAACCTCTTATGAGCAATTTAGTTCAACCATGGCTTATCCTTTGGTTTGTCTAGTCACTGATAAGATTTTCAACTGGTCAAATTATATTTTTACAAGTATGAAAGGCAATGTACAGAGTAAAACAAAATTTTTAATGTATCCACGGCTTGTGCAAGCAGTGCTAAATCAGTTTCAACTGCAACCTCACACTAATGTTTATCAAATCAGTTGTCTCAAACCTAAAGCTTTTCAAAATTTGAACAAAGATGGCAATATGATTTTCACACCTCTCCTACCCCAAATGCTTGCTAAAATTTCAACTGAACAAAACACACCCATAATTAATGTTCCAAACATTGATTATACCCCACCAGTTTCAAGAACCTATGAGAGAAGGCCTAAAAAGTCAACTCCTCTCATGACAACACAACAAGTTTCTGAACCTTATGGTCTAGGAACAAGCAGTGGTGGTTCTAGACTTCCACCTAGTCCTACTATGGAGGAATCTGGACCTTTGCCCCATGATTCACCTCTCCCAACAGGTAACATAGTTGGAAGTGCTGAGGGCAGTGGAAACCAATTGGAATTGATGGTTTTGTGTACCAAATTAGCAGAGCAAGTTGAGTCTCTACAAAAGAACTTGGCTACTATCAAGAAGCAGCATGCCAAGGATGTTCAACTATTAAAGACAGAGATTCAGACCTTAAAGGAAGAGATGCAGAGGTTGAAAAAGCACAAGAAGACTGCAAATTTGGTGATTTCATCTTCATCCTCACCTTCTGATGGTGCTTCAGCTGATCATGATTTGGGAAATTCTTCCAAACAGGGGAGGAAAACTGGTTCTGACACTAGGGGAGGACAATTGATTTTGAAGATGAAGGAGATACAAGTAAAGGAGCAAAGGAAGCTGAAACTCATGGAGAGCAACTTGAAGATCAAGACATTTTCCAAACTGCAACTGATTTTACCACTGAATTTATTTCCACTGCAGAGCCAAATATTGTCACTGTAAGTGAAGGATTTGATAAATTGAAGACAGACAAGGGTAAAGCAGTTATGGAAGATGTACAGAAACCTAAAAGTAAAATTTCAAAGAAAAGACAAGTTCAGATTGATCTTGATAGAGAATTTGCTAAGAAGATAGCAGGAGATCAAATTGCTGAGAAAGTTGCTGAAAAGAAAAGATTGGAAGAAATAGAAGTTTCAAGCTTTTTGGAATCTAAAAGATTTGATAGAATGGAAGATACTGAAGATTCAATTTCCACTGTTCAACCTACAATTATGAAAGAGAAAGCTCCAGAGTTTAGTTATGTTCCTACTGAAGAAGATATTCAGTTTCTGGTGGCTAATAATCCAGAAATCAAGAAAAAGGCAATTGACCTTGTTGCTGATGCATCCTTAACTGAGGAACAAAGATCAGCTCAGTTGAAGGATTTTATTATAATGAAGAACAATCAAGCACTTGAATATGTGATTAATTCAGTCAAAAAGGGTTAGGAGAAACAAAGACAACCAACCAAGGCACAAATACTTGCATATATGAAGTCTTATTGTTGTCATGTTGGTAACTGGAAAAAGCATCAATTTAAAGGAATGCCTGATGATCAAGTTGAAAAGGCTTACTACAGATCTGTAAAACAAGATAAATCTTTTATTCCAATGGATTCTGAAGAAGAAGAAAGAAGGATTCCTAGATTAAAGAGAAAGGCCAAAGTAAGTGATTCTCAAACTGTTAAGAAGACTAAGGTTGATGAAGATCATACAAAGTCTACTGAGAAGGAGATTCCTACTGAGAAGTTCACTGAAGAACATATGATTGGAATGATTGTGATTGAAGAAATATATTTTTATCCAGAACCACTGCAAATTCGACATCCTATTATTGATTGGGAAGTTTACACTGCTAGCAATTTTGCTCCAACATGGAAGATCACAAGGCTGGGAGGTGAAACTTCATCATTCATGACATTTGAAGATCTTATTAAAGCTTTTGACAAAGATGCCTTAATACACTATGGAAATTAGTTCAAGAAAGGTTTAATGTTCAAGATCTCAAAGATACAAAAGAAATGCAGTTATGGGTAACTCTTAGAGGCTTTTTGAACCAAATGCTGATGATGACTACTGGAAAACCTTATTCACATGTTTTGGTACTAAATGGTTTTATTATGATTCATGTGAAGTTCATCATGTCTCTACAGCTAATGGAGAAGACTTTTTCATGCTTGCTGAGAAAGAATATCCACTCAGAGCTGGAGCTCTTACAGTAATGTTAAGCTTACACATAAGAGTCAATGAAGACAATGAAAAGGTCAGAACATTGTTACAAAGGATTCAAGATCAATGTTCAATAGCTATACAAAAGTTAAGAGAAAAAAAGTGAAGTGTTTGATTGAATTCCCCAAATCCTTGATGTTAATGCATATTGAAGAAACTTGTTGATTTGCAGAGAAATCATAAGTTTAGGGGAGGATTGTTGGGAATAATCTGTTACCACGGATGGTTGTGGTTTACACTGCTTGGATTAACACTAGCAGTGGGAATAATCTGTTACCACGGATGGTTGTGGTTTACACTGCTTGGATTAACACTAGCAGTAGAAAACCAATAGATCTTGTGTATATTCTATTATGTTAGCTTAATACTTATCTTGTAAAGGACTCATTGGTGTATAAAAGGAGATCCTAGGTCATTGTCTTAGGTACGTATTACTTTACAATATTACCTACGAAAGCTTCAAGGTGTAACCCTAGTGATAAGTTAAGATCACTCGTATTATTTCATTAATAATAATGGAGCTTGAGTTTTGTGTTAACTTGTGTTTACTCTCATACATCATATAATTCGTCTTCTAAGTATTACTTAAGTAAATTCCGCTTGCTTTATAATATCATACAAAATATCATTGACACAAGGAGTGTGTCCTAGATCCATCACAACTCTTCTAAATACCCGAGATTTTACTTGTTTTTTAAAAAACATAAAAAGACCCAAAATAATCTTCTCTCAACCCTTAGACTTGATTCAACTTACACTTCTAACCTACCTCACTATTGCCCTAGAGAACTATCAATTTCCTAGACTTACGTATATTATACTACAGCGCTTAGGTACACTCCCTAGGAGGGTTTTAAACCTTAGGTGTTTTGCATTCCTACCAACCACGCATATCAATATTTTAGCGCCGTTGCTGGAGATGAGTCTATGTTCCGATTTCTATCTCGTTTAGGTCTACTTACTAGATTCCTATCAAGTGAGATTTTTTTTTATTGTATAGCTTTCTCGTAGTCTATCTTTTCTTTGTGTATTTGTTCATAAAATTTCTCATTGACTATTCCATTAGCCATCATAAAGAACGCGAATCCACCATACAACCCACCGCGGAATTTATCAACTTTACTCAAAAATGATATCTCGATGTTCCGACAACATAATAATGAACCATTCTACAATGCATGGACTCATTTCAAAGATTTACTCCAAAAAGTCCTTCATCAAGGTTTCGAATTATTGTCTCCACTTAAAATCTTTTGTAGTCGTATTTACCGTGATACCCAATTGGAGCTTGACTATATAACAGAGGGGGAACTTTGGGAATGCGGCGCTGAATTAGCGTGGGAAACCATTGAGATTCATGCCCAATTCAAAAATAGAACATGGGATCCAAGAAATGTAAGTTTAAATCTGTTTTCAATTTAGAAGGCTCAATCGGAACGTTTGTTAGGTGCATGTTGGAGTTAGACTTCACCAAAACACATGATAATCACATAAGTGATTTATATATGATGAAGGATGAGGTTAAAAATCTGAGCTCACTATGTACCCCACAAGTCCTATAATCATTTGAGGAATACACACCGTCCATGACTTACCCGAAAGTAATGGAAGATACCAGAGGAACCCAGATAGATGTAGAACCTATATACAAAAAGAGCATGTAGGTTTGAATGCCTGTTGGCATGACCTTTCTATGAGTTTTAGGGAAGTTTCTAGTGTTTAAGAACGGAAGCCTCAACCAAAACTGTCACCAAATTTCCTATCCTTATATGTGAATCTAGAAATTAAAGTAGGCCTCGATACACCTATCAAACCATATAGTCCGGGTAGTTTTAGAATAAAGATATTAGATGTTAAATCACGTGGAGCGGAAGCTAATATAGGAGTGAGACATGACCTCTAATATAGGAGTGAGACATGACCTTGCATACTTACATAACCCAATCATGAGTGATCGCAAGAAACATTATGTATTCAAGATGGGTTTGTTAAGCCAAGATGGATCCCTAACTGAGAATTTATCAATTTGGTGATGATAAAAGATGATTGTTTTCTATGATAAATCCTTAGTCTATCCATTGAACCCAATGAATTATATGAGGTTAAAATGAAAGAATCACACCCTTTTAAGCATATAATTCAACCACCAATCTCTTATCATATGGCTCCATTCCGCGGAGATAGTATGTATCACTACTATCACCCGCACTTCATTTTAAGTGTTAGGAAAACCTCTTTTTTGTCCATTAAATAAGGGTAGAGTCAGGCACGTGCTCGAACAAAAACAACTGTTTCGTGGGAGGCAATCCATGTTTTTAATTGTTTTGATATTTTTCATTTTATGTTTGTTTGTGTTATATATATATACTCTCTAATAATTGTTTAATTTTTAATGTTTTAAATAGATTGTAAAAAAAATTATTTTGTTTTTAACTTCGTCTTAATCACATATAAGGTATTTTATAAAAAGATAAGTGTAGGGATTTACAACTTTTAAAAGTTACAACAAATAATTGCAGGAATTTACAGCTTTTAAAAGTTAGATTTTTCCAGAAATTTTTTAGAAATAAAACGCGAAACAATCTGTCAGGATGCCATGACGGCGTCGCCTTTATTGAGTGACGGCGTCGCTTTTATTGAGTGACGGCGTTAGGTATTGTAGCACTTATTTATTACAGATTTTTGTTTTCTGAATTTTTAAAAGTTTCTAGATTCCAGTAAAAGTTTATTTTGTAAGCATTATATCTTAATTGCTTTCTAGTTTAGTTTATAATGAATTCAGTGCATTTCTGTATTATTTACCACCGATTTAATGTGAGGTTTCATGTTTGTTTTCTAAGGATCTAAAAGTTATGTTGGACAAGAAGTGGAATCATTAAACTATCATGTCTTCTTGGAGCAAGATTTAACCGTATTTCGTTTTCTAATCATACCGAGCAAACCATGGGAGCATTAATTTCTTTCATCTCTTTTATTTTTCCTCTATCAATTTAAGTGTACAGGGGGTAAAAATGGACACCTTAGAAACTAATCTCGCATTTGTTATTTGTTTTGTTCATAATTAATTGTGTAATAAACTAAAAGAAATACTTCTAAAGGTGATTTTAGCACAAATTAAAATTTTTTATGACATTACAAGTGAAAATTTAGTTATAATAAAGCGTCTCATGGATCAAATTTATATAGCTAGCACAAAAACACTACCACTCAAATTACACCCTAAAATTTTGAGGTTCGCCTTTAGATACATAGGAAAAGGCATTCATCTTCAATGTACCGGTAGTATATAGGTTCTAGAACTTGCTTTTGTGCTACATTCTGAGATCGCTAGTGAGATCACATTCGTGTGATTAGGATTTACTAATTGATAAGAGGCATTAGGATAACCCTTATTTTTAGCCTGTTTATTATAATTACGTTGGCTAAATTGGTCAAGTAATTACCCTAAACCTTTGCTATGTACTCATTTTTAGTAAAAGATACCCCTAGTACAACCCTCTAAGCCTTATCTTTTCGCGGTTCTCGTAATATTTGGAGGGATTTCAGAATATTAATTAAGAGCATTGTTTACACTCCACTCTTAGATGTTACACCCAAATTTGCTTAGCCTTCCTTGTATGCACTCATCTTTAATGCATTATTGCTATAACATATATGTTAAACCACTAGTTAATTGTCTAATTGGTTACATGGTTGCTAAATCGAGTCATATCATTTAAATACAATTTTGGGATGATTGGGATTCTTGGGTTTAGTACTATTGTTATGGAGTAAATGGAGAAGAAAGTCAAAATTATTACCCCCATATGAACGTGATAAGGATTTAAAACATACGTTTTTTGGGGATAATTTAAGCCATAAAGCGACACATTTTATATCCGTTACTACTTAAGATCGTTCCTTTTCACATTTTAGGTCTTTTGGAAGCAAAATGCTGGAATGAAGCATATTTGGACAAAAAGGAGCGAAAACATGAAGAAAATAGCAAAGTCAAGATCAAAGGCCATCGAGAAGACCTGACGGCATCCCAACCAAAGGGCAACATCGTCCCTCATAAAGAGTTTTGATCAAAATACACATGACGGCTCAGAACAAATTCACGTTCTGCAACCTGACGGCGTCACGCCTAAACTCTGGAAGGCGTCTCCCTCATTTTCCACACCATACGCCCAAGAACCAATCTCATACGATGTACCTCATGAAGAATGACGGCGTCACACACATCAACTGACATCGTCCTAAGGATGACTTGGCCCAAATGAAACCCTAATGACGGCGACCTGACGGCGTCACTAGCAAAAGGTGACGATGTCGTATTTGTAAATCTATATATAGAATTCGATTTTTCTGTATTTTAGGAGGTAGAACTTTGGAGAGCAAACCCTAATTCAATTGTAGTCTGACTTAGACAGTATTTTAGGGTTCCATACCCTACTTTACATCATAAGATAAGTTTGTTAATTCCTTTTATCATTATGTCTACCCCATGTTTAATTGTATGTGTGTATGCTTGCTTGTTTACCGCGAGTAGCTAAATTATCCTTGTGTTTGCTTAGATCTATGAAACCTAGTTGTTGATTATTGTTAGGTTATCTCTTGTCCTAATTGGTAGATGCTAGAGTAAGGAAAACTGGTTTCTTCTTTAATTATTGCGAGCTTGAATGTCCTAAATAGCAAAAAGCTTAGGAGTACACCCCATTCATTTTGTTTATTGCGTGAGTTGTAGCTTGTTGATAGTAGAGTAATCAGGGGAGATACTTATGTACTTGCCGATCCAGGATAGTCTAGAGGAGAGTTACAATTCATAGACCTAGGGAATTAGGCACCCCCATGACCAAACATAATACAACATACCAATTAAGATGAGGATGTGACAATTCAACCGACCAATAAGAGATAACTAGGGATTAAGAACATCTAAGTAAACACATTTTTAATTATCATACGAGCACACCTACATTAGCATAATCTATCCATAGTTCAAGTCGTTAATTAGTAAGTAGTTATAAAAAGTAGTTAAAATCGGTAGACGTACCACCCCCACTCCTATACCCCAAAATATTTACTTTGCTTTCTAAAAAACATAAAAAGAATCTCCCTCAACCTTAAATTCTCGTCATACATCTCTTTCTAGTATCTCTATTCCCCTAGAGAACGAATCAATCCCCTAGGCTTACCCATACTACACTAGAACGATTAGGTACACTGCCTAGAGGGTTGAAAAACTTGCTCGTAGAAAAGGAAGTCTTTTCGACCCCGAACCTGCTATCAATACGTTAATGATTAAGTACTCCAAGTGTTTTGAACCTAGCAATTCAGGTCATTATTAGCTTATGTATATGCAAAAGGGCAAGTGTAGGATGCAATTATAGATCCCGTGTTATCTATGTTATTTATTTTTTTCAGCAGATCAAAAGATAGTAGAGTAAAAGTGTATAAAAATAGAAAAGAAGAAAAAACATATAGACTGTCATCCTACTTATATTTAAGTCAAGAAAGTGTCCAAAAAAATAACATAAGAGTTAGAGTTTGTTTATCGAGTCTTGGCTTAACAATGTCACTTTGTTCATGTAATTAATTTAAATGATTAATTTGCCACTAGTAAAATTCCCCCATATCCTGTAGTCGTATTTTTCCTTACCCTTATGCCTAACATTACAACACTTTAAAATACCTTTTTAAAGCGGTGGATGTTTGATCTTCTATCAAGCTTATAGTGATCTATGTGCTATGATAGGTACAAAGTGTTTATTTTTCATTTTCATATTGTTATATTAATTATACACCCTAGAGATGAGAGAAATCCAACACTTTTTTGTGAGGTGCTAGTATATATTTTATGTGCTTGTTATGACTATTGCAGAACGAGTTATGCTATAAATTATCTTTAGCCTAATGCTAAATGCCCCCGAGCTTGTAAATTGATTCGGATAAAAGCACATTTGCTTGATGATAAGCAAATCCAAAGTGTAGGGATATTTGATGAGGTGTAATTTTATATATTTTTAACGGGTCATTTAGCATCTAAATTCATACATATTTGATTATTTATTGCCCTAAACCGTTTCTATTTGCATTTTATTTACTTGGGAAGCAGATGCCGGAAAATGAAGTGTCTTAAGCTTAATTGTACAAAAAAACAAAGAAAACGACAACATTGAGAAAAACGTCACAAGAAGGGCCTGCGATGACATCACAAGCACCACTTGACGTCGTCACTTGAAGAACGATATGGCTAAAGAGTGACCACTCAGGCGCTGGAGACGACCTCCTTGTGATTGTGTCAAGACCAAAATTATTTAGGCTAACGGCGTCACAATCCCAACCTGACGTCGTCACAACTAAGTCGGTGCAATTGTTAAACCCTAAAAGATGGCTAGTTGATAGCGTAACACTAAATATATATTTTTATATTGTTTTCATTGAAAGGTGTGCAACTTTGGGATTACCTAGAAGTCCGAACCTTAGGTAATTTTCAGTGGTTTTTTTGGCCTTTTTGGCCTCCAAGGACTTCTATGATTGAGAATATAAGTTATTTAATCGATAATTCAATTATGATTATTTGTGATTGTTTGATGTCTTTATTTGCTTTTCTTTCATTACTATACTAGGCTAAATTTAATAGTATTTGCTTAGGATTAAATGAAACCTAGTCATTGATTATTGTGTGTCGTCTCTTGTTGATTAGTGGTTAGCGTTAGGAGTTAGAAACTGACTAGGTCAAATATTACTAGGTTGAATGCCCACTAAAACACTTAGTTATTATATTAACTTTCTTTTCATTGTATTTAACGCGTAAACTTTTCTCGTATTGTGGAAATTAAGATAAAAATGAATTTCTTAGGTGTCACTCAATTAAAACATAGTTAATAGGAGTTAGGGCTTGACCCCCTTTGGTTGGTATTAAGGAATACAACGATCTAATTATACAAGGACGTGACAATAGACTAACTAGTAAAAGATAACTAGAGAGTAATGAAATTCTAAGTAAATACACTTTTATCATATAAGAAGCTCGCCAATTTACTTTTTCACATAATTAGTTTAGATTTAGTTGTGATTAGTTTAATTAGTTTTGAAAACCAACTCTTCCAAATACTAATGATTTTACTTGCTTTCTAAAAAACATAAAAAGAATAAAAATAATCTTCTCTCAACCCTTATACTTAATTCAACTTACAATCGAACTTACCACACTATTCCCCTAGAGAACGATCAAACCCCTAGACTTAACTATACCACATTACAATGGTTAGGTATACTGCCTAAGAGGGTTATAAAACTTAGATGTTTTGCATTCCTACGAACCACACACATCATGAGGCTTATAGTAATTTCTTCATATTAGGATTAAACGTGAAATATGCATATATCACTAGAGCCCAATGGTGTAATTTACTCTTAAATCAAATATTGTAATATATAATAAATTTTACAACATGCATGGAGGCTGTTAGATAATATTTTCTAAATAACTTTTGTTTTATATATTTATAGTTACAATACTTGTTTATGCGTGAGTTTCACATAAATTTCTCATTGTATATTAATATAGAATAATAATGAATATATGGTGAGGTTCTTTACAGAACCAAATAAATTGCGAGAACTGCGAGAACCAACATCAACAAATCAGATTTTTTTGAATATTAATTTTTATTATTTAATTCAGAAGTGTATAATGGTAAAATTACTTTTTTATTTTCATTTTTAATTTTTTGAATAAAAAACGTGTTTTTAGTTTCTAAATTTTAGGATATATATATATATATATATATATATATATATATATATATATATATATATATATATATATATATATATATATATATATATATATAGTGTATCTTTATTTTGAGAACCCTATTAAGTGCAAGAACTACGAAAAACCTCATTGACCAATCATAATTTAGTAAACCATTTTTATTTTAAATTAATATAATTAATTAGTAGGGGCATTATGGGTATTTAATATTAACACAATCTTCTCAAAAACTACTCCAAAGGACTTCACATATCTTCTACTCACACAACACAAACACTGATTATTTTTTTCAGTAGCCATCAAAGATTTTTACATCTTTCCATGAAGATTTAACAAAAAACGGGATAACTAAGCCTCACCGGAATAAAAATCAACCAAAAAACAACCTATCTGAAACCGATCTAAAAATTGGTTTTTCAAAATAAAACCACCCCGAACCTCTATGATCAAGAATGAAAACCCCAGTTTTTTCGAAGATCAGTCCTCTCGACGCGATTGATAATTTCCGGTGTGTTTAATATATGCTTCATGTGGTTTTTTGAGTTTGTTTTTGTTTTAACCGGGTGTGTCCAATTTTATAATTTCATGTGTGGTTTTTTTTGCAAGGTTTTGGCTGGATCTGAGGGAATGTAACCGGATCTTACAGGTTTGGTTGTTTTGGTGGTTTCGAGTTTTGTAAGATCTATCCAGTTTGTTTTATATACTGTAATGTTTTTAGTTTGACCCGGTTGACATTTTAGAGATTAATTCCTAGGATTGACCATTTCGTATGTAAATGTATTATTGCTACATCCATTTTGTGTGTAACCTTAGTTCAGTAAAATGATTTTACTACAAGCACCATGAACTTTTAGGAATTCATATAATTTTTACTACGTAATGAGTTTTAGCACGTACGTATAGGTATCCTTCGCTGCATTGTTTCCCTCCTGTTATAAAAACATGATCCAACCCGTACAAAATATTACCCTCTTTTTTTCATTCACACTATCACCAAACAAGTATAATTTTGGAACTTGTATAATTTTGGACGGAAACATTTGTTTTGTACCACTAGTAAGTCAGCTTGAGTGCTAGTAATTGGCTAATTTGTCATTTTATAGGTGAACCAATGGGGCACGTAAGAAAAGATGAACATGGTGTTCCATTAGCTGTTGTTGTCGATTCAGCAACTTCAGTGACGATTCGTGAGCGAGACAGCAATGAAGAAATCCAATTGGCCATGGAAGACATGGTAGCTGTGGTAAAGGATCTTACAAAACGGGTGTTACACATGGGGTGCAATTATGGACAGGCGACGACTTTAAGTGTAATCTTCAGATAGCATATGTTTTGTGTGGTTGATGTTATGTATTCGGTTACCAAGTATGCGTAATAGAAAGGTAAATGACTTATCCTCATATGATTTGTTTTATTCAACATTGTAATTACAAAGATCAATACGCATGACAAAATGAAAAACTTATGCTATCATTTTATAGGTAGATGTTTAATTACAACATGTTGTCCCCAGCTGCAATAGTAGCCAGCAGCAGATGTCTGTCTCATGGGTTCAAATTTTGTCATTGAGTTTACAGCTTTACACTAGTTACGTTTCCAATGTTGGCCGCTGATCAGTCGGTGGAGACCAACAGATGGTCAGTCTTATGAACATGTTTATCTTTTTCCCTTTACAAAACATAGTGATCAATATATATTGTCTTTTATAATCATGTTTCAGTTTAGACGCATATAAAGTTTTTATACCTTTTGTACAAGTATGTTATCATATCATGCATTATTGTTGAAATTGTACAAAAAAATGCTTGAAAAATGACACCAAGTCCCATTATAAATCATGTTTCAGTTTTTACGTTGGATTTTGTATATGAACCAAGTAAATAGTCCCATTATAACCAAGTAAAGTTTTTATACCTTTTGTACCAGCATGTTAACATACATGTTTTAAAACATACATGTTTTAAAAAATGATTGCTTATAAATGGAATGCTTAAAACATGTATGTTTTTAATATTATAAAACATATATGTTTTGTGATTGGATTATATATGTTTTGCATACATAAAAAAATAGTTCTCTTATTTGTGTTTGTTAGTTTAAGCTTGTCTATGTGTGTTATGTTATCTTGAGTTTTATTTTAAAAGTATTTAAACTTGGCTATTATTTTTTCTAGGCGTGACGTTCTTTGAAGGCGTGTGCAACACATATGGAATACATATATGTCTTGGAAGCGTGATGTATGTTTTGGAAGACATGCACACATGTTCAAAATAATATGATGAGAAACTTCAAACACATATGTTTTGTGCACATATGTCCGTTTACGTTAATTATTGTTAGTGCACAAGTGTAAAGATAAATTATATTCATGTATTTCTTCTTATTATAAATTTGTATTTTAATTGTATTTTAATCTAGATCAAATTTTGTGTTTAACATTATGTTCTTGGTTGTTATAAATTTACATGATCTAAAAACACATATGCACCTTTTCATTTGAAAAACATGTATGTCAAAAAAACTATTCCAAAAACCAAAATAATAAAATTAATTCATAAAAACATATATGCACTAAATTAGTTTTAAAACATGCATGTTCAGAAAAGAAAAAAAAATGCAAAAAAAAAAAGGCAAAAAAGTAAATAATAATAATAATAATAATAAAAACGAAAAATAATATAAATTTGACTTTTACCATTATACCCTTTTGGATTAAATAAAAAGTTTTAATAATTCAAAAATGCTATGTTGCATTGATATGTAACACAATATGCATTAATAGGAGTACATAAGGGGTTCTCACAGTTCTCGCATTTAACAGGGTTCTCAAAATAAAGCCATATATATATATATATATATAGTTAGGATCAAATAAGAAGAATAACAAAAATAAAAAGGATAAGAAGTAACCACAACCACACATTCTAGATGCACCAATAAAATTATATGCATCTCCTCTTAAAAATCTCCCACTTATTTAAAATGTGTGGCTAGAAATTCTTCTTATCATTCTCATTTTAATTTTTCTTCTTACTGGATCCCTTCCCTATATATATATATATATATATATATATATATATATATATATATATATATATATATATATATATATATATATATATATATATATATATATATATATATATATATATATGGGTCTTTATTTTCGGAACCATGTTAAGTGCTGAAACTGCGAGAAACCTCATTTTAATTCTTTGAATAAAAATGTTTTTAGTTCCTAATTTATATATATATATATATATATATATATACACACACACATATATATATATATATATATATATATATATATATATATAGGAAGGATCGGTGTTGATTGAATTATAAGTAGGGATGGTGCGGATGATATCACAGTAGCTTTTTTTTTTTTTTTTTTTTATCTGAAAAAATTAAAAAAATAAAAAGGATGATAAATTATTAAGAATCGCTGAAAAAAATTTCAAAAAAAATTCGTTTTCATGATTAAAGGTATTGTGATATTAAGGTCGATTTTGACTTTTTTACAAAAGTCAAGATCTAATCTTAATATCACATAAAGTTCTTATTTTTTAATACAAATTGTTAATATCACACTAATTTTTTTTATATCACACTATTTTTTTTGTTTTTTTTACTAATATTATTAATATCACCGTTCTTTTTTAATAAAAAAATATTAATATCACAGTTCCTTATTACTATCACATGAACTTTTTTCTCTTGTTTTAATATAATTGTTAATATCACCGAAACAATCATATGTTTTTTCAATAAAATTGTTAATTATCATAATAACTATCATATGTTTCTTAATATCAAGGTTCATTTTTACATGTAAAAAAACTTAATATCACAGTTGGTTTTATAATATCATCATTTTATAATATCACAGTTTCATAATATCACACTAGTACTCATAATATCGTTAATATCACGGTAGAACTCACAATCAAGAAAACAAAAAGTGCTCAGAAAAATCTGAAAAAATAAAAAATGAAAGAAGATAACAATAGTAAGGATCGCTCAAAAGGAAAAAAAATAAAAAAAATCGTTTACAATGGTCATTGTTACCGTGAAGTAGCGTAGATCTTGATTTTTTACAAAAAGTCAAGATCAAATTGAAATAGGCGGTCACATCTATCCGACGTCAAGACTAAAATTAAAAAATCCGACATGATATATATATATATATATATATATATATATATATATATATATATATATATATATATATATATATATATATATATATATATATATATATATATATATATATATATATATATATATATATATAGTGTGGGGTTATTTTCACGAAACTAAATTTATTGCGAAAACTGCGAGAACCGATCCTAGCCTTTGGATTATGTCATTAATGGTTGAGATTGCACATGGCATTTTTTAAAATAAATATGTTAATTTTCATGCATTTATTTGAGAGTGGAGGGCAAAATTGACATTTTAATATTCAAGTATTTTGGTAACTGATATCATAAACTAATTACAGAACCTCCATCATAGTTTTCAGTTTTCATTTCTCCCACCCCAAAAGACCCTAGCCGCCTCTTTCTCTTATTTTGTTCTTGACCACCACCTAATTGATCCATCAATCATTACCCCTTAAAAGAAAAACGAAATGATGAAGGTTTTGTGACCGCCTGATTCTTCTAGACGATCCATCTTTGTTGCGACCTTTTTCCGGATCTGACCATTATCTTCCGGATCTGACAGTGGTAATATCAATCCGTTCTTGTTATTTATCAAAAAACATATTTGTTTGAAATACTAATATAATAAAATTGATTTTTTAATGTTGATATGCATAAATATGAAATCTTTATCAGGCAGTTAAAACAGCCATATCTTTGTACTTGTTATGCATATAGCCATATAATATTTGGTGCACGAATATATGGCTTGGGCAACATGTCGAATGGGCTGGGGTTTTTCTTATTAGTTTCATACGTAATTGGTATATTAAATATGATCGATTAAGACTTTCACAAGACTAATGGTCCGTTTATTTGGAAAATGTGCAATTTAGGAGGCTCTAGATTAAAGTTATAGTCTTCATTGACTTTTGCACTGGTTTCCACTTCAAGTTAGCTAATATTTTAATGTTACCATCTAATTTGTTTAGTACTAATAAACTAGAGGCGGCAACATGATCGGTTTGGTATACTTTTAAGGCATTACTGTTTCAGAAACATAGTTTGCCACATCTTCAACCTATTTTCATATTAATAGGTTGAAATCTTCCTTAATGATTGTTATATTTCATGTGATAAGTTTTCCAAGTTTTTTTAAAATGGAGTGCTGAATTAGACTCAGGGGTTTTGAGTTATAATGATATTGACTACTAGAAGAAAAGTATGGAGTTAAAGGTAATGACGATCCTTCCAACTATGCTAGATAAATGGGTTTTGTTGAATCAATTCTTCGGTCTCGTATGTTGGTGTGATGATGAGCAGCTAGGAAATGAATTCAAGAATTTGAAAAATGTGCATCTTATTTCTTTTGGGGAGCTAACCACTCAAGAAAAGCATTCGTTTCAGGATAAGGTTTTTGTTGTATTTCGGATACTCGGAATTCCTTCTCTTTCGGAGGTACACTCTTATATAGGCCTTTCGTATGTATATGTATTTAATTAAGAAATAGATTCTTTTTTTTTTTTTTTTTTTTTTTTTGGGAAGTCTTATAGCGAACGTTTTTGGTTTGGTATCGTGAGTTTGTTTGGTTTGCGAAAGGTGGAATATACAACGGTACAAATCTTGCTTTTTATTGCTCTTATCGTCTCAGTGTGCACATGTGTTTTTGAGTGTGCATATGTGTTTTTACAGTTGTGAATTTGAAACCTTCCATGCATATGTGTTTTTACAGTTCATGAACTTTTTTTTTTTTTTTTTTTTTTTTTTTTTTTTAATTTCAGTTGTTATGAAAGGATTGTGCATATATGGTTTGTTAGTTCTTATGATTAAATAATTACTTTATTATTTGTTTGTGATTACAGGTTAGAGTATAATGTGCAATATGAAGAATGCACATACGTATATATAAGGGCATATGGACGAACTCAACTGCACATATGCATACAAAGAGATCGACAGTGGTCAATGAGTAAAAACACATGTGCACAAGTATTAAAAACACATGTGTAGATTTCATGATTTTTTAAACAAGACGGGGAATACATGCGCATGCCTAAAAGATGAACCAACTATTAAAAATGTTGTATTATGTACATGTGCACGCTTTATATATTTTGTATTAAAACATCTTTATGTAATATTTTTTAATATAGTTGTGTTATTTATATAAAATTGCACAAATGAATTAATAAAGTTTTGATGTTTGTATAGATATTTATGTAATATTTTTTATACATACATGTGCAAATACAAAACACATATGCATAAACAGAAAATACAATTATCACATAATGCAAAACACATGTGCACACAATGCTAAAAAAAATAAAAATAAAAAAAATAAAAAAAAAAATCCCCAGAATCACGAGAACTTAAAAAACGTTTTTTTTAAATCAAATATAAAAAAGTAATTTTACCATTATACCCTTTTGAATTTAATAATAAAAATTAATATAAGAAAAAATTTGATTGGTTGATGCTGGTTCTCGTAGTTCTCGCATTTTTCTTGGTTCTGAAAATAACCCTTCCCTATATATATATATATATATATATATATATATATATATATATATATATATATATATATATATATATATATATATATATATATATATATATATATATATATATATATATATATATATATGGGGCATTTATTTGCAGAACCCTTTTAAGTCCGAGAACTGTGAGAACCCTCTTTCTACCATTGGATTAACTTGATCTATGGTTGAGATTATACAATGGCATTTTTGTAAATACTTGATACTTGATTTCATGGAAATACTAATAAAAGGGTATAAAAGGTATTTTAGTCTTATAAAATCTCAATAACTGCATGCTTGATATTAGGGATTTGAACATAAATGTAGTGATATAATTTATAAATCCCTAAATTAAACATAAAAAACACACACGATCATCAACACACATAAACACACACACAATCATCACATTCTAACCTAAACCCCCAAATCTTAAAACGGCTGTGATTGAATAATTAACATAAAATGAAGACTCCTTTCTTTAGCAAAAAGCCACCAATTAACAATAAACGTATGTTTTGTATGCTTAATTCATGTGTTTTGAAAGTTCTTATTCGGGATTTGTTAATTTTTTTTGTTTAAGAAACTGTTTGAGCGGGCCAACATTCATGTTTTCTTTAATTGTATTCAATTTTTTTAGGTTTTTTCTTAGTTAATCAAAGATGGTAGGTTGTTAGGTTGTACAAGGACGGTGTATATTGATTGTAGTTTATATTTGGTCGGAAGAACATGAATTAACCTGTTTTTCGATTTAACACATATGAACAAGGTTGTTTTTCAATTTAACACATATAAAACTGGCTTTGGGAAACATGCATATGGTGGGTGCCTATTATTTGCATAGTATAAGCAAGTTTTTCAAAGTTAGATGGGTGTTTGGATGTGTGTTTAGGAATGCGAGTACTTATATGGGTGGTAGATGTGTCTGATGTGTCATATAGAGTAGGTTGGGTATGTATATGTCGATAGTACTTGTATATTAATAAGTAAACCCTTTTTCTTTTCTTTTTTACCAATAATCACAAACACCACTTTATAAGTTTGGAAAATAAGCTGTAAAACAAGCTGGACCTTAAGCTGATAACTAAACTCAAATAAATAGGCTCAAATGCACCCTTATGCGACTGGGAACAACACTCAACACAAACAAGCACCAATAATACTTACGACACAATATATGCTACAAGATTAGACGACACACCCTATGTGGGTGGTGTCGTGGTCAAACTGTGAACAAAATCAAACATCCACGTGAGTGTTTTGAGCCGAAAACCAAACTAAAACAACACCATCACAACCACCCTTGTTGTTGCCTCGTTAAATCAAGCAAAGCAAAACAAATGCATCCTCTTAGTATCAAAAGAAGATATAAAATGGGCTTAAGTTATTGACATACTACAAGCTCGAGAAAAAGATTACGAGAGAAAGATGGTGGTAGTGGTGTTAGCTCGAACCAAAACATACATGTAACAACACTTAAGCCCGATCGTTGCTCTAAACCTTTAAATAAACACCCCTTTGATCTTCCTTAAACGACGACAGACAGTTGCGTACGACAGCAAAGAGGCGGCGCTTGGCCAAAAAAGTGACCGGAGTGGCGCCGGCGTTTGAGGGAGAGGAAGTGTGATAGCTTTTATGAGAGAAAACCCAATATGGTAGTATTTATACTAGAATACCACAGGGACTGAAAATGTAAACTTTCAAAACTCAGGGGCAAAAAAGTATTTATCTCAACAGGGACCATTTGTATAATTTTTGATATCTTTTGTAAAATTGTAGTTCGGGACATATTAGGCTCGATAACGATCGATTCAAGACACAAAACGTACGCCATTGCGCTTCAAATGATTTTTTCAATAAAAAGGAGAATTCACACGGCTAGTTTCTCGTAAATATTATAACGATCAAATTAAATTGCTTAACAAGTTTACGGTTGTGCCGGTACGTGTTGTGTGCGGTTTTCAAGTTTCGCGAGATTACTTCTCGTTTTCAAGTAAAATAAGCTCGGAAAAATTCGTAAATGAAATATAAGGATAATTCATTGTAAAAATGTGTCTGGGAAATTACGGGTTGTTACGTATTAGTTACCCCATCATTTTTATAATTGTTTTTTGTGGAGAGTTATTTTGTATAACAAACATTTCTTTCATACTAAGGGACTCATCTTTACTATCCATCTAAAAATAAATCAATGGCTGAGGCAAAAAGCATTTTAATGTTTCACATATTTTTTATAATTTAATTATCTTATGAACCATTAATCGTTAGACAAAACAAATTATACCGACACGATCAGCATTTAGATGTCTATCTATAGACTCGCACTTTGATATACTTTCGACCACATTTTTTCTTTCTTTTTTCACATTTATTTACATTTTTTGTCCGTTTTTCATTCTTTTTTCTTCGTACTAGAAAATAGCATGAAAAATCACATGTGTTTAGATATTAATTTGAATATTCTAATAAAACCACATGTGATTTTATAGTTTATAGTTGTTTGTTTGTAAAAATCACATGTGATTGAAATTACGTGTGGGAAAAATTCACATGTGACTGCGATACGTGTTTGAAAAATCACATATGGTTTTATTAGAAATATTCAAATTAATATTTAATAACTTGTGATTTCTCTTGTAAGTTGTTGGGTCCAAATTAAAACAATTTTACTCTACTTTTATTTGTCGATCAAAAGACTTGATATCAAACTCTTCCTTAGTTAATAGAAAAATCCATCTTCCCATCTTCCTTAGTTAATAAACGAGATTTTAACTTAGAACATGTATCTTTATACTTCATTAGTCATAATATTATTATTCACCTTTATTTGTCGATTTGTACAAAAATAATTGTTCCTCCCAATATAGAATTGAATATAGTATAAGTTTATCTTACTACGTTTAATTAAAGTTATTATTTACAAAGTTAAATGAAATCCTTAATTAATTATCAAAAAGTAAAATAGTTTTTAGTGGCTTTTACAAAAATCAAAACAGTAATAAATGTATATTCCATATTTAAGTTATCCTTTGCCGACAAAATAAAAATACATGTTACATCTGTCATTATTTCCTCCTCTTAACTTGTCACATGGCCACCTTTAATGCTTGATTTATATATATATATATATATATATATATATATATATCTATATATATATATATATATATATATATTCATGGTTGTTGATAGACATCTTGTGTTCAACCAACTTGCTTTGCTCAATTAGCACTACAAGCTTGAGAGTTCGTGTGATCTTTGAAATCTGTCTTGGTTTTCAAGGTAATTTTATATATTTATAGCATGCATGTTTCGTATAAGTTACTAATTGTAGATCAAATGAGATTTTATTTGCCCACGCTCTAAGTCTGATTAACAAGGCTTGACAAAGCGCCAGGTGAATAAGGCTCGATGTTTTCGTTTCCGTTTTTGTTATTATCCTAATACTGCGTAGATCCATTGCAGAAAAATCACTACAAGAAAACTTTTAGTGACTGTTGTTCTAATGACACAAAAAAGTGTCATCAAATATAACTTTTTAAAGACACTTTTAAAAAATGTGAACAAAAGGTCAAACTTTTGAGATTCAATGACATATTTTATGAAAATCATTAGTCATGAAATAAAAAAATATATATATTTTTTTACACCTTTTTTGTGTCATCATAAGTATACTTTTATCAACTTCACTTTTACTTACACATTTTCAAGTGTAGGAAAAACACTAAAAAATCAAGTAACATCAATTTTTAACTTTTTTCGACATTTTTATACTTATCGCAACACTTTTGTCACTTTTAGTGGCACTTTTCATTGTGTTACTAAAGGACAGTTTTTTTTATGTGAGATCAATTTTACTCTACTTTTATTTGCCGATAAAATACTCAATTCAAAAATGATAAAATTCCTCGCAAGTTTGCTTTCAACTTAGTTGATCATGTTCTATGTATTGTGAGAAGTGAAAAAACAAATGGGCATTTAATTTTAATTAAAAGAAAAACATTTATCAATTTAACTTGCATCTGATTGGTCAGTATGACAAATCACATATCATATACAAAACAACTTTAGAGGATTATAATCCATTAAAAATCAAACTCATCCATAATAGAAAAATCCATCTTCCCATTTTACGAAGTATATCCTATCTTATATATCATAGACGAGTACTCGTGCATAATAATGAGATTTTATAGCGGCAAATAGCTGTAATAAAAAGAAGTTTATTTGCTATAAACGAAAAATAATAAAAGATCAAGAATTTGAGGATTAAACACGATTTTGAATAAACTGTATGAAAATAATATCAGGTATGAGTTATAAACTAAAATAACAATAAAAGCTCATACTTTATATATATATATATATATACACACACACACACATATATATATATATATATATATATATATATATATATTAATTTTATATAAAGTTGGGGAGGATTTGTTGGGGAGTAAGGTTCTGTTTTTTTCCCCTTAGCTAAGGAAGTGGGTTCACATAACATTTAATAATATTTCTTTTAAGTAAGACCCACTAATATTCCTTTACTTCTTCTATATACACAAGCCAAAAAATAATAACCTTTCCCCAGGCATCCACAATGGGTCTAGGTGGCAAAGTGCAATGACTCCTTTTATGAGTTTAATGCATTGTAGAGGTACAAATTCATTGGTTCATTGAAAAAGAGTATGTCTCTGAACAAACATCTATTATACCATGATATGTGAGCCACCTCACATATATTTGTCCAGTATATATATATATATATATATATATATATATATATATATATATATATATATATATATATATATATATATATATATATATATATATATACATATACATATATAGGGAAGGGTTCTTTTCAGAACCAAGAAAAAGTCGAGAACTGCGAGAACCAGCATCAACCAATCAGATTTTTTTAGATATTTAATTTTATTATTTAATTCAAAAGGGCATAATAGTAAAAGTACATTTTTTATTTTCTTTTTGATTTTTTTACTAAAAAACGTTTTTTTAGTTCCTAAATTTTAGGATTTTTTTTTTTTTTTTTTGGAAAAATATTTTTTTTTCATGATTTCAAAAAGTAAGATGCATATGTGTTTTTCTCATATAAGTCAAGGTGCACATGTGTTTTTTTAAATATATGTTTTTCTTCGTAATGTAGTGTTCAATTGCTTAAACCACTTAAATTTTTGATTAGTTTTTTTTTCAACATTTATATTTTATAAAATTATGGTGCGTATGTGTTTCACTTAAGAAGATAATTGCACATATGTTTTAGCGTACAATTCTTTAATATTCAAAAACTGAAATTCAATAACATAAACATTATACATATGTCTAAAAAAATGCAAGTACAATATATCGATTATACATGTGTGCACTAATAATAATTAACGCAATAAGAGACTCTCGTGATCTTTGTATGTACATGTATTTGCATTCGTCAATGTGCACATGTGTCTTTACATCTTTATCACAATCAAATTATCTTTAGAAGGTATATGTTTGCTGAAGACACGTGTGCACTTCCTATATTGGTTATTATCCTCATCTTTATCAAACATATTCAATACCTGAAAACATAAAATATTGTTATTTATATCATAAACAACTAGCAAACATATATGAAAAATCTAAACAACTAGGAGACGAATTTTTCAATCATAACAACTAACATAATACAAATGCACAATCATTGTCTATATCATATAAATGACACAAGTGCACTTTCAATGCATTTAAAACTCCGAAAACTATAAAAACACATATGCACAGAAGACATCAAATTCACCACAAACTGTAAAAACACATATGCGCTCTCAATAACACATATGCAAAATTTGATAATTTAGTGTACCAACACATCACTCTCAAACCAAATATCAAACTAATTTACTATATCTACAATATCAGAACAAAATTTGCTAAATCAATCAATTTATCATTATAAATTGTAACCGCCTATATACTATCAAGTGGCAACATCAATGTTTTGTCTTTAGGTTCTACATCAAACAAATATATTACGAACACCAGTTTATAACTTTGTATTTTTTAGATCTAATTTACTTTTAAAATACATATGCACACTTACATATTTGTTTCTTGTGTTGGTCATACATATGAAAAAACCATACAGATTGCCACTATATTCTTCACATACGCATGCACACTTTTATTTACAAGACATGAGATCTACAACCTTTCAAATAACTGTAACCTTTTGGATACGTTTCCTACGAGCAACAAATAACTGTAACCTTTCAAAAATTAAAACTTTTAATAGAAGTGAAACAAAATATCAAGATCTGGAAAAATACAACAAAAAAACGTAAACTCACAATTTCTTTCAATCTTTCGGTTGCATCTTTTAACAAATTTGGTGTTTCTTGAACTTTACCCAGTAAATTGAGTAACCACCAAATTCTAGGAAGGGCACTACCAAACGAACCTTGTTGATTTGATATCTTTTCAAGCATAATCATTAATTAAATAGTTAAACAAAATGGATGTTATCTTTTTTATTGAAAACGAGCCTTGACTCATTAAGCCCTTTGATACTTATTGAAAACACAACCGAATATAACTCTTTTGTGTACCCATTTTTGTAAAGATCGTGAGATTTTATGGAGTGTATCAAATTAACATAACTGAATATAACCCATGTACTCATATAAAATAAATATGGAGAGGATCAACACATAAACAAATAGAAGATATTGTTATAATAAATTATACCTTGATCCATTGAATATTTAAAGTAAGCATGCGACTGGATCTGGGAAAAAAATGACGGCAAGTGAGGAACACATCAATTTGATTATTATAATAAAATAGAATTAGGTTATTTAATAGAGATAATCCATCCATATCCTCAAATATTGTGGGACAGTTACCTCAAAATAATTATATGAAAACCCTCTTTTACCCTTTCTTCATTTATTAAACATTCCTTAATAGTTGCTCAATTTACAAAAATGCTACAAATCATTTTAGCTATTGATCATATATTTAATGGTTGAGATCGGTTCTTGCAGTTCTCGACATTTTTCTGGTTCTGAAAATAACCCTACACTATATATATATATATATATATATATATATATATATATATATATATATATATATATATATATATATATATATATATATATATATATATATATATATATATATATATATATATATATATATATAGAATCTAGATCAAATAAGATCAAACTTAAAGTTGTTAAATGAGATCGAACTAAAATTTGACAAGAGATACTACCTTACAAAAAATAATTTTTTATTTATTACAACTAAAATTGTTAAAGTTTCGATAGATTTCTTTATAAAATTTACGAAACCTAGGTGATACACTTTCATTAGAAGTTTAATGTGTATCAGGTTTTTGTATGTGTATCAGGTTTTGAAATATTTATTAGTGTAATGTGTATCAGGTGTATCACTAATCCAAACTCATGTATCATTTTGTTATTAGTTGCTAAAATGTTAATTTGTATTAAGATATTATTTTTTTTGTGTATGATTGCTAAAATTGATATTTATAAATGTTTTAGTGGTTTTTTTAGATATGATCTTATTTTTACAACTTTAAGGTTGATCTCACATTAACCCTCCCCTATATATATATATATGTGTTTCGAAAAAGAGTATGTTCACTTTTAAGAATATGAGTTTTCCCAAGATATATATATATATATATATATATATATATATATATATATATATATTTATATATATATATATAACCTTATTATATAAGAGATTTTAACTCAAAACATGAATATTATTGACTCCTCTTAACTTGTCACATTTTTTAACTCAAAATATGAATATTATTGACTCCTCTTAACTTGTCACATGGCTACCTTTAATGCTTGATTTATATATAACCACATTCTTGGTTGTTGACAGACATCTGGTGTTCAAGAAACTTGCTTAGCTCAGTTAGCAGTACAAGCTTAAGAGTTTGTGTGATCTTTGGAATCTATCTTGGTTTTCAAGGTAATTTTACGTATGTAGCATGCATGCATGTTTCTTATAAGTTACTAATTGTAGGCTAAATGAGATTTTATTTGCCCACGCTCTATGTCTGATTAATAAGGCTTGACAAAGCGCCAGGTGAATTAGGCTCGATGTTTTCGTTATCGTTTTTGTTATTATCATAATACTGCGTAGATCCATCTATTTTGGTTATGAACATTTTAACGTTTAAGTATCGCCAAATATGATACTAATGTTATTCTTATCCATAGTCTTGTAACAACAGATTTATCTTTACCGAAATAAAAAAAATACCTTAAAATTAAATTAGCATCGCGAAGTAAACATGAAAGCAGAGTATAATTTCAAAGAGGGAAATAAAGTTAAGACACCGTTGGAAAACTTAGATTGATGGCTTATGTTTTGGATATTGGGCTTTTGGCATTTACGCTATGATATTCTTAAAAACTTTTACCATTTACGAGTGTTGTCCTATTTCTGTTTACCTATAAATCGTTTATATAGTGATTGAAACATGGAGTAATAGTGTCCATACCTACCAATCTATCTGATGGATGAGTGTAGATTAAAATTAGTGTTTATTTAAAAGGTAATTATATTGAAATAATTATTATCGAGGGTCATATTGCTTTTACGCGTGACACACCTAACACCCTACCATACATTCAAGTAATATGCAATACTTTCAGTTAATCACACATGATTCTGAATATAATCATGTGATTTCACTCTTCAAACTAATTGTAAATGTCACAACATATGTGTAATCACATGTGATTTAGTATTTGTAAATCACGTGTGATTTTCATTTTTTTAGAATCAAACATCATTACATGTGGTTTTATTTGTACTGGCAGTTGTATCTTCTTCTAGATCTAACCTCCATCTATTTCATCCACAACCTGATTTTCTTCATTCATAACCTGATTTTCGTCAGCGATAACATGATTTCGTTATCCATAAGCTGATATTCATCTTCCTTAATCTAATTATCCTCCATATCTAACCAATTGTTTGTTAGTTGATAAATTCAGATCCAAATTCCGAGGAAAAAAACAAAAAATGATCCCTAAATTTGAAAAATTATATTAGTGAATTTTTTTACAATGAAGTTAATAATTATAAATTTTTTTGGAGTTTATTTGATGATTAATTTTAATAAAATGTTTATGTGTGTGTTTGTGTAAGTCAAATGCCTAATTTTCATGGAGACGGAAAAAAGGATTGGAGATTTGGCTTTTCTATATGATGAAATTTCCCCTCAACTTCAAAAATTGTATTTATTTAGAGCCGTTAAAATAAAATTGGAATGAAATGTGAGGATTTAATATTTCGATCTTTAGAAGGAAAAAATGATATATAATGATCTCGCCTTTGGAGTAATTTATTTATGAAGGAATTGCATATATCCCCATTTAAACACTATTAATTACGTATTTCCCACCTAAAATTGCAAGATAAAAAATATACCCAATCCCCATTAATGTTTATAATAATCCGATTATGCACTTATTTTTTTTTAACTCAGTTTGTCCTTACACTCTTTTTCAACTTGGGTATGATATCTTTTTAATCTTCTAGCGTGAACACTACCTAGTTAAGTCTTTGATATTGTCAATGTATATATTCATTTTTAAGTTGCATCGAAGTTTAATTGTTAAAATGACACAACATTTATTATAAAATTCGTCAAATCATGTGGTTGTAATTATTGGAGAAGAGTATAAAATTAGTCAAATGATGTGATGATTTTTTTTTAACTTTAAAATAAGTTTTAATTTTGTTACATAATTGTCATTATTTGTTGGAAAAAATATTTGGGAGCCGGAAAGATTTGTAGGACTAATGGGTTTTGGAAGATACAAGAAAGGGCATAATTGTCATATGTTAAATTATTTTTAAAACGATGGATAAATATGAAAGCTTAACATGTAAAAGTGGTTGTATTTGTTATTTTTAGTGTTTTAATGTGGATATATGTAATTGCTCATTTATTTATCGGAGTATTTCTATAACCATAGTGTCTGAACTTGAAATTTTCATTTATCATGCATATAATTTCTTCTTCTATATCGAAAATTATGCAAAGTCGTATAACACTAAAAATCCTATACATTAAAACTCGACATTCTGGTAAGATCTTAATATTCTAATTCGATCTTAAGATCTTGATGTTGCAAAGATGAAAGAGATCTTAAATATTATCCTAATTTTGTTAGGCTTAATTATCTAAAACAAACAAAAAATTATTTGGTTTTAGATCACTTGATTGTGTCTACCTGTATAATTAAAAGTTTAAGTCGAATACTATGTTCTTTAAAATTGCATTTTGGAGTTACAAAAGTATATATATATATAAAAAAAAAGTTTTAGTTATTCGATTAAGATTATGAAATCAATTAGAGGTTATTGTTTGTTTTGTCTAATCTACTTTGTATTCTAACGAGTTAGATTTTTTCTATGCGTTACGACAGGTTTCTAAGTAATTTTTTAGCAATGATAAAAGATGTTTAAACATTTAGTAGTTTTTTGCGCAAATTTCATGTATTTTTGACATTTTCACTTTTAACTTTGTCATAGTAGCCACGTGTATACATACTTTTTTAATAGGTGTTTTAGGCTTTAACTGTATATTATCTTCACCAAACTTTATAGGTTATAGTAAATCACAGTAAGAAAATAACACTATCCAATTCTAAAATAAAAGATGAAAGAAACCTTGTATCATGCTATTTCCTAAGAAAATCTGGGTGGATCTGTAGTTACACGTTATCGTAATTACAATTTAAAAAAAAAAAAAAAAAAAAAAAAAAAAAAAAAACAATATATTGACAACATAACTTAAATCCATTAAAAAAAATCCATTTGGAGATTAGTATTTTTATTGCATATTGAGGGGCGAATCTCAGCCGCGAATTAAAATTAAAAAAAAAAAAAAAAAAAAATAGTAATTGATATTTATAATTGGGTTAATACCTATAAAAATATCATACTTGTTCAAAATACTTTTCTGAGTAGCGAAAAAAACAAAAAACTCTTGTGGGTATTAATGTTAACATCGTGTCTCTATATGATAAGTCTAACCATTTTACCCTTCAAAGTTGCATAAATGATCCTTGTGGTTTGCGTAATTGCAGTCACCGTCATAGGGTAAATTACATAAATGGCCCCATAAAAAATTCAGAATTTTTTTCGGATTTTTTTTTCCAATTTTTTTTTGGAATTCTTTTTTAAATATTTTTTCTCAGATTTTTTCGAAACCTTTTTTTCTAAGTTTTTTTCGTCACATGTGAAAATGTTAAAATCAGATGAAACGTATATAAAAACAAGTAGACAAAAACGTATTAAAAAACTGTGAGTAAAACTATAAGGAGTGGATTAAAAAAAAAGTACCGTAATGTAATTTTTTGCTAACCCACAAGGACCATTTATGTAATTTACCCTAAGACGGTGGTTGTTCGCAAATTCATAGGGTAAAATAGTCATCGCACGTTTTTCACTACACACATAAAAACAAAAGTGTCAACATTAAGGTAATGTTGGTTTATTCAAAGGCTATGAATCTGAATCTGAACCGCACATCTAAATTTGAATCTGAGGCGTAAATATCTCAATCTGAATCGAAAATCTTATTAAAGTAAGGTTTTGTGTCATTTGCTTGCTCGTACTAAATTTTATTTATTTTTTATTTTTTGTCAACAAAAGGCAACAAGAGACATTGAGACACCCCTCTCAAGTCTATACCATTAAGATGTAACTCCCTCTGACCGCGTCTGAACGAGAGAAAAATAAACGGTCTGAACACCCAAACATCTGACCGATTAAGAGGTTTGGCTCGTTAAGAAGCATTAAGAGGCTGTTAAGACATTGTTAAGAAAAACAAACACCATCTAATACTCACATAAAGACAAAATGTCAACATTAATATTAACAAGAGTAATTTTCTTGTTCGATATTCAGAAGAGTATTTTTTAACAAGTATAATATTTTTAAAGATATCATCCATTTTTAATAAACTCACTTCTGCCTACTAAAAAAGTATTCCCTTCGTCCCAAAATTATTGTCCTCGTTTGACTTTTTCGCTCTTACTTTTACAGTTTTGACCTTAAGTATTTTTGTTTGTATTATATAAAATTTGATGAAGAATATATGAATGGATTGAGTTTTGAATGTATTTTCATTGGTATAATTTTCATCAACTATTGTATAACACAAACAAAAATATTTAAGGTCAAAATTAAAAAGAAAAGACCGAAAAAGTCAAACCAGGACAATAAATTTGGGACGGATATAGTAATAAAAAATAAAAATAAATAACCAAGAACCATAACTTGAATTCCAAGCCCGCAATAGACCCATAGCAGTAACAGCAGAGACCATACTCTAACATTGTAACAACTACAAAAGATGAATATCAAATAACAGCGATGCACATATCTTTGAAAATAAAATTATATACTATTTTCTAATAAAAAGTTAAACTTTAGCTCTGTATATCTACTAAAAAATTTATTGTACGCGATTTTCTAAAATATATTGAAACAAAATGAATTTCTTTGAAATAATCTATTTGTCATAAACTCAATTTTAAACTCGATATTTATAAATACATTTAATCATTTTGTTACATAGATATATAAAATATATTTATAAAATATATATTATAACCATTATTTTATACTGTAAACGCGAAGACATAAGGTTATTGAACGAAACTCAGTTTTCATATATTATTAGAAGACTATAGATTTAATATAAAATATATTGACAATATTATATATTGTACTCAATAATTTATAAGATTAATACTTATAGTACATTTAATTATTATATTGTTATATAAAACATATATGTAATTGTTATATTATAACATTATTTTCTATAGTCATAAATACTAGCATTTATTTTTCATAGATAGATAGATTGGCTCAAATAATAGCTTTTTCAACATACAACTTTCCCAACTTTTGACAATTTTTTTTTGGTAAAAGGGTTTAAACCCCGGTAAATATATTACGCCAAAAACTATGAAGTACAATTGACATGGGTGAATCAAATGCCCTCAGCTCGTTACATAGGTGATTTGACTCTACAAATGTAACTGAGCAATTCTACTGCTAAACGCAGAACAACCACAACTGCTAAAAAATAAAAACAATTACATTTAAATTACAATCTAAATGTAAAAACAAAGAAACCCAATTTCCCAACCCTAGCTGCACCGTCTCCAACCATAAGCAGGAACAACCAAAATGACAAAGCGGAAACCCTAACCGGATTCCATAGATACGCTAGCCACACCAAACCACCACAATGGCTGAATGAAAATATGAAACCCTAATAGCACCACCAAACCCTAGCCGCCATAAAGATCAGCTAAACCCTAGCAGACCACTAGAATCCATGCTTCACCCATCCATGACCACCCAAGCGGCAAAGGAGCTAGAAAAACCCTAATCTTTTTAATTTTTACTTACTAAGAAACACCTAATCTTGATATGACAAACAAGTTTTTTTTCCTTTCATATTTTACATATTATACAAACATATTATAAACCTCTCTTATTGTAAATTGGACGGATGGATCACATTAAACTTTATTGTAAATAAAAATTAAACGCATATGATCGTGTATCCCTTTACCTAATGCAAAGAGGATTGATGACTAGGATTTTAGAAGTGAAGAGCATATGATAGATGTAATTAGGTGTAAATGAAAGCAAATGCAGCCTAAATCAAATCAAACCAAACCAACTTAGAGCAACACATCCGCATTTAAATTATACTAGTACAAATTTAGTGGTAAGAACTTGTTCTTGGTATATGCCTTGTACTCAACCAAACAAAATATAGTCAAAAGTCAGCTCAATCAGCTTACATAAAAGGTCGAGCAATGGTACCGAAAAGAACCATGTAGTTTATAATTTCTTGGCTATTTTGTGAAACAAGATTTAAAAAGGTTTAAATGCAACAAACAAACTTTTAAATCGTACAATTTTTATTAGGGCTAACGGCACCATAATGTATCATATTTGTCATTTGCACTTTTTATATGTATCGAACAATATCTTTTTTGCTATTCTATGTACTAAACTTGATTTTAATGTATTTTTTTTTGTACTTTATGACAACTATGATACATATAGTAGCAAAAAAGTGAGAGGCAAAGTATTAAAAAAATACAATCAAATCAAGTTTAGTACATAAAATAGCAAAAAAAAATGTTCGATACATAAAAAAGTGCGAGTGACAAGTATGATACATTACATTGCCATTAGCCCTTCTTATTAAAATGAATCAAATAATTAGAAAGTGTTATGGGATTTAACACTTAATTGACTGGCAATAGTTTAGCTCTCTGAACAAGTAAACTTAAACAAAGGTATAAGTTTGCAAATGAACACTGGAATCACTGATGAGATTTGAGACCAAGACGAGTTCAAGCGAAAGTAAATGTTATTTTTAATGAAACAATTTACTACAGAAAAGATAAAATTTACTCCGACCAACATTCGCTTTATAAAGGGAATACGAGGATGTCACGTGAAGGATGTTGAAACGTGTCAAATATTTATGGAGAAGTACATTTTCCGTTAAATGCTTCTATTCCTGAAAATACAACAACCTTACTTTATTGAACAATGTTGCCAACTGTTTACTGTCATTTTAGCAACTCGTACTTGTCTTGACTTACCTAAGGATGCACTTTATTCCGTTCTTTGGCAATCTTGAAAAGTCCCCCTAAATATCCAAGAGATATTTCGAGTTAAGTTGATAAGCTCATCAAGGCATTATCGATCCATGATGAACCTTTGTCCCTCATTTTCCAGTTCTTAGACATAATAGCCGTCTTCGCATAAGCTAGAGAGTATATTTTCAAGTTATCATCGACTACTTTACGATGACTTTGATGTGAACCTTGCTGACGTTGCTCATTGATTTCTTTATCAGTGAGTCTTTTTTATTCATAGCTTAATTTATGTTTAAATCATGAAAATCTTCTCATGGACAACTCACTTAGGTTT